>CAWUFW010001112.1:0-600000 GCA_963921515.1 Calotriton arnoldi
GTGCCTGGCCTGCCCCCCGGTTGCCCCTCCTAGTGGATTGTCCCTGGTATTGTGCAGGCATGCGTAGGGTGACATCTGCCAGTGTCACCCTGTTTGAACTTTGACAATGGACTGGCCATTGGCCTTTGCTCTTTTTCAGGACTTCGTTTGGCCTCAACACATATGCTGAATAAAGCAACTTTCTTTTCTCTAGTGCTCATGCTTCAGATGTACATGTTGTTGGTGCAGCTAACCATGCCCTTGCTGCAGTGATGGTGATATCTGGTCTCATGATTATGAAGTGTTACTGTGCAGGAACCCATGTGGTCCAGGGGGAATGTGTCCTATCATGTGGTGTATCCATGTCATCAATAGCAGCATCTGAGGGTGTCATGTGTTCAGTATTTGGCAATGGGTTTCCTACTTACATTGGCAATTTCATATCTGTGGCTTCCACCCCTGCACATCTGTTGTGCCTGCCATCGTTGCATTTGTCTACTTCCCTGACCGTGTTGCCATCTCCAGTGGACATGCAGGTTTGGGCATCAATGGGGAGGGACTCATCCGTGTAGTCAGTGCAACATTGCTATACAAGTGTGTTGGATCTGTGCTGATGATTCCGTTGGCACATCCATGACCAGGCTGATGTGATGGGAGCCCTCATTTGGTGCTAATTGTTGATTGTGTGACCAAGTGCTCAGCTGACATGATGGGGCCCTACTGAGGCAACATATGGCACAGCTTTCCTCACACAGGAGTGGAGTCCCCTCATGGCAGTGTGTACACGTGTGACATTGCCTGCGCCCAAGGTGTGTGTTGTATGTGCATGTCTGTGTGTTCACTTCCATTCATCTGCGCATGCTGTGATCCCTAGTGTTGTACCTGTTTGTGATGCTTGCTGACTTGAGCTATGTTCCCCCAAAGTCTTCTCCCTGTGTTCTCTGTGATGTGGGTGCATGGCACATTACTGGTCATCAGGGTGTCACCCATAGGTGTGTTTGCTGTCAGGGCAGAGTTTGTGTGCTGACGCAGATGGGTCACAGTCAGGTTTCCCTTTGGCACTTGTTGTTTGCCCCTGTCATGTGATTTCCAGTTTGTGTTATCTTTCAGTGATTGTGACACGTTGTGTGTGTGACTGCTGGCACTCCTTAGGGTCCGGGCTGCAATGTTGGTTGTTGTCTATGTGTGTTCTTTGTGGGTGACCTTGGCTTCTTCATTGGTGTGTGACTGTGGCTGGGATCCCATTGGTCGGTGTGGTATTGCCGTCATGTCCATGTACAGCGTAGTGTGCAGTGTGTCAGACATTCAGGAGTCTTGTTGAGTGTCCATGTGTGATGTGTTTCTACAGCTTGGTTCCCACCCACCACCCTGGAATAGTCATGGGTGCATGTGCAATGTCACCAGTGCATGTGTACTTCACTGCTGCACATTGTTGGAGGTCGAGGGGTGTGGTGTTGAGTGTGTGCAGATGAGAGTTGTTGCCCGGCTAGGCCCCTGCCTCCATGTTGGCCTTGGCTTACTGGCCATGCTGATTGATTTGTGCTTGTGTAGGTGTGATGGTAGTTTGTTGCTCAGGACACCTGACTGTGGTTCACAGTGTGAACGACATTTAGCTTTGTCATCACAGTGGTATTTTTCTTCAGCCCAGGGTCACCACATTGTGGGGGCCCTGGGGGTGGTGCTGTGGTGTGTCTGTGACTTGCTGTGTCAGTTGTTGTTCCTACGTGCCTGTGTGACATGTGTGTTTTGTGCTCCCTCTCACCTGTCAATGCCTGCTTGCCCACATAGGGGATTTGGATCCATGAGTTACCTTAGTGTGGCAGTGTATGCACATCTGTATGATTGGTATTCAGCTCTCCTCATGTGTTGTGTTGTTGCCTGGGGACACTGGCACCCCCACCCCTCACCTGCTGTGTATGATGACAGTGTTGGTCTGCCTGTTTGTGTTTGTGCATCTGCACCACTGCATTGGCATATCTTGGGTGTGCCATTGGCTGTATGTTGTTTGGTGTGTTTCCCCTGCTGTCCCTGGGATTCCTAGGTCATCGGTCAGCACAGTGATCATGGTTTGTGTGTCCCATTGCTGCCATGGTATGGTATCTGTTCACCTCACATCTGCTGTCTCCACAGGGTATCTGCATTTGTGTGCCCATTGGTGCAAATATGTGGGTCTGCATTCTGATGGTCACTTCTGTCATTGTGTCATTGATGACTGTTGACGGTCTCAGCCCCCATGGGTGTTGTTTGTCTGCACATGGCCAAAGGAATGTCTCATTTGCACTGCAGTATTTGGCTCCCCCAATTTATGTTGCAATGGGACACATACACTACTTTGCCACAGATGAGTTTTTGGTTCTGTGACCAGGAATGATCCATGCAGTTTGGCAGTTGCAGCTCTTTCTTTGTCAACAATTACCTTTTGGTCACTGTGATGATGAGGGTGTAGACCCCATTGCCACAATGGTCAAAATGTGCTTCAGCTATGGACCCCACACTTCCCTTTTGGTCACTGTGATGATGGGGGTTTAGACCCCATTGCCCAATGGTCAAAATGTGCTTCAGCTATGGACCCCACACTTGCCTTTTGGTCACTGTGATGATGGGGGTTTAGACCCCATTGCCACAATGGTCAAAATGTGCTTCAGCTATGGACCCCACACTTGCCTTTTGGTCACTGTGATGATGGGGGTTTAGGCCCCATTGCCACAATGGTCATGGGCTGCTTGCATTGTGGGTGCCACACACATATATGTGTGGCACATGTGCTAGGGGGTCACATTGTATGTTCAATGTCATGTTCGGTGTTGTAGGCATTTGACACAGCCTGCTCACACGCTTGTCATGGTGGTGGGGGATGTCTTAATCTTGCATTCCCTAGGTTGTGGTGTGCTTGTTGTGTCATGCATTGTCCATCCTATGAGTGGGGGTGGTAGTAGTGGTAGGCATCCAGCCCCCCTGGCTAAGGGTGGTAGTAGTGGTGGGCATCCTGCCCCCTGGCTAAGGGTGGTAGTAGTGGTAGGCATCCTGCCCCCCTGGGTGAGGGTGGTAGTAGTGGTGGGCATCCTGCCCCCCTGGGTGAGGGTGGTAGTAGTGGTGGGCATCCTGCCCCCTGGCTAAGGGTGGTAGTAGTGGTGGGCATCCTGCCCCCTGGCTAAGGGTGGTAGTAGAGGTAGGCATCCTGCCCCCTGGCTAAGGGTGGTAGTAGTGGTGGGCATCCTGCCCCCCTGGGTGAGGGTGGTAGTAGTGGTGGGCATCCTGCCCCCTGGCTAAGGGTGGTAGTAGTGGTAGGCATCCTGCCCCCCTGGGTGAGGGTGGTAGTAGTGGTGGGCATCCTGCCCCCTGGCTAAGGGTGGTAGTAGTGGTAGGCATCCTGCCCCCCTGGGTGAGGGTGGTAGTAGAGGTAGGCATCCTGCCCCCTGGCTAAGGGTGGTAGTAGTGGTGGGCATCCTGCCCCCCTGGTTGAGGGTGGTAGTAGTGGTGGGCATCCTGCCCCCCTGGGTGAGGGTGGTAGTAGTGGTGGGCATCCTGCCCCCCTGGCTAAGGGTGGTAGTAGAGGTAGGCATCCTGCCCCCCTGGGTGAGGGTGGTAGTAGTGGTGGGCATCCTGCCCCCTGGCTAAGGGTGGTAGTAGTGGTAGGCATCCTGCCCCCCTGGGTGAGGGTGGTAGTAGTGGTGGGCATCCTGCCCCCTGGCTAAGGGTGGTAGTAGAGGTAGGCATCCTGCCCCCCTGGGTGAGGGTGGTAGTAGTGGTGGGCATCCTGCCCCCCTGGGTGAGGGTGGTAGTAGTGGTGGGCATCCTGCCCCCTGGCTAAGGGTGGTAGTAGTGGTGGGCATCCTGCCCCCCTGGGTGAGGGTGGTAGTAGAGGTAGGCATCCTGCCCCCCTGGGTGAGGGTGGTAGTAGTGGTGGGCATCCTGCCCCCTGGCTAAGGGTGGTAGTAGTGGTAGGCATCCTGCCCCCTTGGGTGAGGGTGGTAGTAGTGGTAGGCATCCTGCCCCCCTGGTTGAGGGTGGTAGTAGTGGTAGGCATCCAGCCCCCCTGGCTAAGGGTGGTAGTAGTGGTGGGCATCCTGCCCCCCTGGGTGAGGGTGGTAGTAGTGGTGGGCATCCTGCCCCCTGGCTAAGGGTGGTAGTAGAGGTAGGCATCCTGCCCCCCTGGGTGAGGGTGGTAGTAGTGGTGGGCATCCTGCCCCCCTGGCTAAGGGTGGTAGTAGTGGTAGGCATCCTGCCCCCCTGGGTGAGGGTGGTAGTAGTGGTGGGCATCCTGCCCCCTGGCTAAGGGTGGTAGTAGAGGTAGGCATCCTGCCCCCCTGGGTGAGGGTGGTAGTAGTGGTGGGCATCCTGCCCCCCTGGGTGAGGGTGGTAGTAGTGGTGGGCATCCTGCCCCCTGGCTAAGGGTGGTAGTAGTGGTGGGCATCCTGCCCCCCTGGGTGAGGGTGGTAGTAGAGGTAGGCATCCTGCCCCCCTGGGTGAGGGTGGTAGTAGTGGTGGGCATCCTGCCCCCTGGCTAAGGGTGGTAGTAGTGGTAGGCATCCTGCCCCCTTGGGTGAGGGTGGTAGTAGTGGTAGGCATCCTGCCCCCTGGTTGAGGGTGGTAGTAGTGGTAGGCATCCAGCCCCCCTGGCTAAGGGTGGTAGTAGTGGTGGGCATCCTGCCCCCCTGGGTGAGGGTGGTAGTAGTGGTGGGCATCCTGCCCCCCTGGCTAAGGGTGGTAGTAGAGGTAGGCATCCTGCCCCCTGGCTGAGGGTGGTAGTAGTGGTGGGCATCCTGCCCCCCTGGGTGAGGGTGGTAGTAGTGGTGGGCATCCTGCCCCCCTGGGTGAGGGTGGTAGTAGTGGTGGGCATCCAGCCCCCCTGGCTAAGGGTGGTAGTAGTGGTGGGCATCCTGCCCCCCTGGGTGAGGGTGGTAGTAGTGGTGGGCATCCTGCCCCCTGGCTAAGGGTGGTAGTAGAGGTAGGCATCCTGCCCCCTGGCTAAGGGTGGTGGTAGGCATCCAGCCCGCCCTGGGTGAGGGTGGTAGTAGTGGTAGGCATCCAGCCCCCCCTGGCTAAGGGTGGTAGTGGTGGTGGGCATCTGGCACCCCCCTGGCTAAGGGTGGTTGGCATCCAGCCCCCCCTGGGTTGGGGTGGTGGCGCGCATTCAGGCCCCTGTGTGCATATGTGGCATTGGTGATGGGCATCCCGCCCCTATGGTGCTGCTGGTGTAAGTATATTCAGATTCCCAGTGTATGTGTGTGATGTGTCGTGTACGTGTTGTATGTGTTTTGTGGTTGGTGTCTGACTTACCTTCTGCGCCGTACGCGTCCGTGCCTGTTCCGGTAGTAGATGTAGAATATTGGTATGATCGGGACGAAGGGATTCATGGTTGGTTCGTGTCGTTCGTCCTTCTCGTTGCTTCGCGTCGTCCTCGTCGCTTGGCTTCGTCCTCGTCGCTTCGCTTCGTCCTCGTCGCTTCGCGTCGTCCTCGTCGGTGCCGTGTTCGTCTCGTAGCCGTGGATCGTGTTGTGGCGCGATTCGGAGCTTATGTGCGCCTCTCCCGGATGCTTTGACGTGCCGTGCGTAGCGACGGGTTCGGCGCGTACGGAAAGCGCATCGTACTTGTCCGGCCGGACGGGGCTGCATTTTCCCTTCCGTGCGACTCGATTCGGCGTTTCCGGATTCGCCTCGGTCGGAGAACAGGACCTGGTTTGGGTGAGTACGGCTCGGCCGGAATCTTTGCTGTTGTGCGCATCGTACTTGCTCGTTCGGTGTGCTGTACGGATCGGTCGGGAAACTGGCTTTCGCATGGCTTTTTCCCGACCGAATAGTATTGGGTGCGCCTCCGACCGAGATCGGAATCGGCCCCTAAATGTACAACTTGCATTTACACAATTATATATGTACATGTATACAGCAGGAAATGCTGTGATGCTTTCATAGTTTAATGTAGGACCCTAAAAGTGGAAATCACACACTGGCACAGTGGCTAACCTTAGATAATAAAAGTGCTCAAACCCCTGCGTGGACATTTTTCTTTTAGCAGTGCTACTTGCTGCTAAATACAGAACTTGGCCTCTGACCCTTAAACCTGTTGTCCCCTGTCTGAGCAAGGATATCCCCATGTGGCTTATTTGTTCAAAGAAACTTCTCCAGAAGCATGACTGTGGGTGCGTGCCTCCGTGGTGATATTTTAAAAGGTAGGATCTAACTTTTGCTGGTTTTTTCTTTATTCTTGTGCAGTATGGCTCAACATTTAAAATGTTAGAATTTGAGACTGCAGCCATTAGGTCATACTAGAAATCATATTTTAGGTTTGTCACTAAGATACAGTAATATTGGCATTGTTAGAGAAACTAATACTGGCCCTTTTACTTTAGTACACAACATAATTTCCCATTTAGATATTGAAATCTGAATGCGCACTTTGCACATGTTTAATTTTTACATTGCTAATTATTAGACATTATAAAGATCATAAAAATGCTAAAACGTTTTTAGTCCAATAACTTTTAATAATATTTTACATGTAGTCATTAATGGATAATAATCACTAACCCTTTGGTTGTTTGTACATATGAAAAGCAAGCCTCATTCCTTTCATTTTGTCTTTAAATGCATTTATTTATAACACCTACAAAGCTTCTTTTGAAACTAAGCACAGAAGCTTTAATGAAACATAGGAAGTTTGTTTCACCCTTTAGAAATAAGTAATTATTTACAGTTTAGAAATAAGTAATTATTTACTATGAGATCCACAAATGAATTTTTTATGAAAGAAAGCAGGAAAGGAAGTCCTGACTTTTATCCCTTTTCTTTTATCCAAAATAATCATCTTATATTTCAAACTTTCAAGACTATTTTCTTTAAGGCACGTGCTTGTATGTGCTATTTGATACTAATTTAAAACCTAGTTGCCACGGTCTTTTCTTTGGGTCGGCCCTGTCTTATTTATGTAGCTGTGTTTTATGACCGGCAGGTGTCAGCTTCTACACTTTTCAGGAGAAAAGGCAGCAGCTGGTGCTGGGACTCAGCTCAGTTCATTCTATTAAAACCCAGGCATTCCAAGCCAGTCAAAATCTATCGTTTGCAGTGTGATAAAAGGGAGGACGCTTTTATTTTAGCAGTTGACCCCCTACAGCAGCCACCAATTACTCATATAATGTGAATGCCTTTTAATATTTAATATCATGTATCTAAGGAGAGTGCTACATTTTGCACAGCTGATAGGCAGTACTAACAAAATGTTGGGCATCTAGTTTACATTTTTTGTTATGTCCTAGTTGTATAATACACACAAATTCGTTTTTGTCTGTGAGGCCAACTCTTTTCCTATTTAGTGCCTTTTCCTAGGAAAAGTTAGTTTTAACATTACCATGTTACAATTATTATTATTTTTAATTTTATATAGGTCTAGCTATACTCAAAGGTTTCAAAGCGCTTTATTTGTTATGAGATAACATTTACAAGTGGTACATAAAACATGAACAATCCTTAATACATCAATTATGTACAGAAACAAACACAAAATATCTTCTATGAAACATAGGACAATATATGCAAAGTCCATTCTCTTTTTATATGGAATGCTAGGCAATTCTGCCTCGCGTTTTAATTCAAATGTTTACCATTGTGGGAATATAATAATTGAATGTTCACACATCTATACTTTGTTACTGCTTCACTTTCCAAAGTAGCGTGCAGCTACTTAACATATTTTATATAATTTATATTCTTACCTTTATTTGCAGGGCTATCTGGTGATGATTTGTTTTGAACTTTTCTCTCCTGCCAGTTTTTAAACAACTTTCTAGTGGGCTTACCATGATTTTCTTCAAGATCCACTCTCATGAAATGTTTTTTTTTATTTTCACAATGTGCTTACACCCTGAAAGATAAATACAAAAGGTCTCCTACAAAGGAAAAGTTGTTAGGTAGTGGATAGAATGAGTTAAAAAGAGGAAAATCAACAGTTATGGACCAGCCAGAGACATCACATATAATACCAATTTCCTTCTCTCATGCACTAATGCACTCCATTATTTTTTTTATTTATATAAATCAAAGAAACATTTCAAGGAAACATAGAGGTCCAGTACTGAAGATCAATACCCTATTTAAATGCAGTCATTCATCCATGACATACTACGCATATTTCAAACTCACTTCCCTGTGTTCCGGTGCAACCTGCAAATCAGAAGCTCCACTCACTATATTCTGGGAGGGTTTCTTTTTCTGGGGAAAATCAATACCCCATCCTAGCACAGGGTCTTCTGCAATGGATTTTGTAAGACCCCCCAAGGGTCTAGCCATTTGTCAAAATGTATTGACATAAAGTAACTTAGGGCCAGATGTAGGTGGCCAAATACCGAGCGCTAACGCTGAAATTCGCAGAATTCCAGCGTTAGCGATCGCTATTTGGCAGCGAGCAATGTAGGTGAGTTTAAACCTGCTAGCAAAATAAGGAATCGCTAAATAGCAATTCCTTATTTTGCTCTTGCATTTAAGGAATCGGAAATTGCGATTCCTTAAATGCAATGTAAGTTGCACAAAAGTAAGTGCACTTTAGCCTTAAGAAATCGCTAATTACCACCAACTTCAAGTTGGTGGTAATTAGCGATTTCCTTTAAAAAAGCACTTTTTTGCTTTTTTTTAAAGTGCCATGTGGCACACATTCATGCCCTTAGGGCATGTATGTGCGCCACATGTGCACACATGCACATTTCAGGGGTGCAACAGGGTGTCCTTTTGACACCATGGCACCCTTGAAATAGCGCCCGCTATTTGCCATTCTTTAATAGCGAATCGCTAAAAGTGAATATCTTCCCATCCATTCCTATGGGCCTCCTAGCCCATAGGAGTGAATGGGTAGGTATTCCTTATTAGCTAATCTCTATTAGCGATTCGTTATTAAGGAATGTTAAGGAATAGCTAATATTTTAGCGATTCCTACCTACATTCCATTTTGCGAGTCCTTAATAGCGATTCGCTAAAAATCGCTATTAAGGACTCGCAAATGTAGGATTACCTACATCAGGCCCTTAGTTACTTATCAGTCACCTGTCTCTTGCCCAGGCTCTCCTGCAGTGCAAGCCACATATCAATTCAAAGGCATTGATACAGAGAAAAATTTCAATGACATTTCAATGAATGTTTCTCTACAGTCACCTGTTTATTTTAAATGCCAGTTAATGCCCCTTTATTAATACTATGTGTTAAATACGCATTTGAAAGACTGAAAGGTCACTTGCAGCAAGGCAAGTCAGCTATTTAGCTTACAGCTCACTTACCGACTGGTGACATCACAGTCCTCCAATGTCCCACTTTCTGACACCATTCTGATAGGGAAATACTGGCACCCTCCCAGGAGCAAATGAATGAAACTCACCAGACATAGCAGGTTTGCTCAGAAACAGAGTGAAATATATTTATTGGTACCAAAGGCATGCATCATTGCTAATTAGCAAGGAAGAAGTCAGGTCTCCTGCCTTAAGGGCTCTCAGACCGCTTCTTCCCAGAGTGGCTGGTTTCTGGGTGCTATATACGCTTAGTAATGCCATGTCAGCGGAACTAGAATAAGGCAACAAGCCAAATATGGCTAACAGGGATGTGCAAGATCTGCACCATGGAAATTATAAACAGCTGGATATAGGCAGACCAGAAAGGCTGGCTCGGCACTGTGTAAGCAACTTGCACAACCAGATAAGGAAACTTATGATGACGTCAGGACAAGGAAAGTGACCTCTAAGGCTGATTCAGAATAGCTGTTGGAAGCTTGTCCAGGCAAGGTCAGATAGGAAGCCCTTTGGAGCTCTGGGCCTCATGTTAGTGTGAGTGCATACATATGAATTTAAATGGATATACATATATATTTTGCAACAGCAGCGCTATAGACCCCCGGCCTCATTGGCAGTGCTTTGTTTGCACTACCTTTTATTTTATAGCAGATTACAGTATCTTTTCAGATATTTTACATCAATCCCACAAGATTTTACATCCGGTTCCCTTAGGGGATACCATATATAATGGCCTATACCGACTATACTATCTGGTATTCCCTGGATTTCTGCTGTTAGAACTTACCAGTATTCAAATTGACATGGTCTTATGTTGGATGTGTGAGCACAGTATTTCTATGCCAAATAGCAACCTTCCTTTTGCTTTCCAACATCATTTACTATGGGGATACTAACTATTATGGCTCGCGCATTGCTGTAATATCTCTTATCCCCTATGTTTCATGACTTGCGCTTTAGCCATTGGCCACTTGAAGTTGTCTTTTATTTGATAGCAGACTACAGTATCTTTTCAGATTTTTCACATAATTCCACAAGATTTTAAATCAGGTTCCCTTAGGGGATACTAACTATTATGGCTCACGCATTGCTGTAATATCTTGTATCCCCTACGTTTCATGGGTTACCCTTTAGCCATTGACCACTTGAAGTTGCCTTTTATTTGATAGCAGACTACAGTAACTTTTCACAGTTTTTTACATCATTCCACCAGATTTTACATCCGGTTCCCTTAAGGGATACCAAATATAATGGCCTATACCGGCTATAATAAGTGGTATCCCCGGTGTTTCTTGGTTTAGAACTTACCAGGATTAAATTAGACATGGTCTTAAGTTGGATGGGTGAGCACAGTACTTCTATGCCAAATAGCGACCTTCCTTTTGCTTTACAACATCGTTTACTATGGGGATACCAAATATTATGGCTCACGCATTGCTGTGATATCTCGTATCCCCTACGTTTTATGGGTTAGCCTTTAGCCATTGACCACTTGAAGTTGTCTTTCATTTGATAGCAGATTACGGTATCTTTTCACATTTTTTATATCATTCCACAAGATTGTACGTCCTGTTCCCTTAGGGGATACCATATATAATGGCCTATACCGGCTATAATATTTGGTATCTCCTGTGTTTCTTGGGTTAGAACTCACCAGGATTCAATTTGACATGGTCTTATGTTGGATGGGTGAGCACAGTATTTCTATGCTGATTATAACCCTTCCTTTTGCTTTCCAAACATCGTTTACTATGGGGATACCAAATATTATGACTTAAACATTGCGGTAATATCTCGTATCCCCTATGTTTCATAGGTTACCCTTTAGCCATTCACCAGTTGAAGTTACCTTTTATTATATAGCAGATTACAGTATCTTTTCAGATTTTTTACATCAGTCCCACAAGATTTTACATCCGGTTCCCTTAAGGGATACCATATATAATGGTCTATACAGGCTATAATATCTGGAATCCACTGTGTTTCTGGGGTTTGAACTTACCAGTATTCAATTTATCATAGTCTTATGGTGGATGGATGAGCACAGTATTCCCATGGCAAATAGCACGCTTCCTTTTGCTTTCCAACATCGCTTACAATGGGGATACCAAATATTATGGCTCACACATTGCTGTAATATCTTGTATCCCCTATGTTTCATGGGTTACCCTTTAGCCATTGACCACTTGAAGTTGCGTTTTACTTGATAGCAGACTACAGTAACTTTTCAAATTTTTGCATCATTCCTCAAGATTTTACATCTAGTTCCCATTGGGGATTCCATATATAATGGCCTATACCGGCTATAATATCTGGAATCCACTGTGTTTCTGGGGTTAGAACTTACCAGTATTCAGTTTGACATGGTCTTATGTTGGATGGATGGGCACAGTATTTCTATGGCAAATAGCACCCTTCCTTTTGCTTTCCAACATCGTTTACAAAGGGATACCAAATAATATGGCTCACGCATTGCTGTAATATCTTGTATCACTTATGTTTCATGGGTTACCCTTTAGCCGTTGACCACTTGAAGTTGCCTTTTATTTGATAGCAGACTACAGTAACTTTTCACATTTTTTACATCATTCAACGAGATTTTACATCCGGTTCCCTTAAGGGATACCAAATATAATGGCCTAAACGGGCTATAATATCTGGTATCCCCGGTGTTTCTTGGTTTAGAATTTACCAGGATTCAATTAGACATGGTTTTATGTTGGATGGGTGAGCACAGTATTTCTATGCTGATTATAACCCTTCCTTTTGCTTTCCAACATCATTTACTATGGGGATACCAAATATTATGGCTCACACATTGCTGTAATATCTTGTATCCCCTATGTTTCATAGGTTACCCTTTAGCCATTCACCAGTTGAAGTTACCTTTTATTATATAGCAGATTACAGTATCTTTTCAGATTTTGTACATCAATCCCACAAGATTTTACAGTCCGGTATCTCTTAAGGGATACCACATATAATGGCCTATACCGGCTATAATATCTGGTATCCCCTGTGTTTCTGGGGTTAGAACTTACCACTTTCAATTTCACATAGTCTTATGTTGGATGGATTAGCACAGTATTCCCACGGCAAATAGCACCCTTCCTTTTGCTTTCCACCATCGCTTACAATGGGGATACCATATATTATGGCTCACGCATTGCTGTAATATCTCGTATCCCCTACGTTTTATGGGTTACCCTTTAGCCATTGACCACTTGAAGTTGTGTTTTACTTGATAGCAGACTACAGTAACTTTTCACATTTTTTACACCATTCCACAAGATTTACCTCTGGTTCCCTTAGGGGATACCATATATAATGGCCTATACCGGCTATAATATCAGGTATCCCCTGTGTTTCTGGGGTTAGAACATACCAGTATTCAATTTGACATGGTCTTATGTTGGATGGATGAGCACAGTATTTCTATGGCAAATATCAACCTTCCTTTTGCTTTCCATCATCGTTTACAATGGGGATACCAAATATTATGGCTCACGCATTGCTGTACTATCTTGTATCCCCTATGTTTCATCTGTTACCCTTTAGCCATTGACCACTTGAAGTTGCCTTTTGTTTGATAGCAGACTACAGTAACTTTTCAAATTTTTTACATCATTCCACGAGATTTTACAACTGAGTTCGTTTAAGGGATATCAAATATAATGGCCTATAACGGCTATAATATCTGGTATCCCCGGTGTTTCTTGGTTTAGAACTTACTAGGATTCAATTAGACATGGTCTTATGTTGGATGGGTGAGCGCAGTATTTCTTTGCCAAACAGCTCCCTTCCTTTTGCTTTCCAACATCGTTTAGTATGGGGATACCAAATATTATGACTCATGCATTGCTGTAATATCTCGTATCCCCTATGTTTCATGGGTTACACTTTAGTCATTGACCTCTTGAAGTTGTCTTTTATTTGATAGCAGAATACAGTATCTTTTCACATTTTGTACATCATTCCACAAGATTGTGCATACGGTTCCCTTAGGTGATATCATATATTATGGCCTATACCGGCTATTATATTTGGTATCCCCTGTGTTTCTTGGGTTAGAACATACCAGTATTCAATTTGACATGGTCTTATGTTGGATGGGTGAGCACAGTATTTCTATGCCAAATATCACTCTCCCTTTTGCTTTCCAACATCGTTTACTATTGGAATACCAAATATTATGGCTCATGCATTGCTGTAATATCTCTTATCTCCAACGTTTCATGACTTGCGCTTTAGCCATTGGCCACTTGAAGTTGTCTTTTATTTGATAGCAGACTACAGTATCTTTTCAGATTTTTCACATCATTCCACAAGATTTTACATCAGGTTCCCTTAGGGGATACTAAATATTATGGCTCACACATTGCTGTGATATCTTGTATCCCCTACGTTTCATGGGTTACCCTTTAGCCATTGAGCACTTGAAGTTCCCTTTTATTTGATAGCAGACTAGAGGTAACGTTTCACATTTTTTACATTGTTCCACAAGATTGTATGTCCGGTTCCCTTAGGGGATACCATATATAATGGCCTATACCAGCTATAATATCTGGTATCCCCTGTGTTTCTGGGGTTAGAACTTACCAGTATTCAAATTGACATGGTCTTATGTTGGATGGGTGAGCACAGGACTTCTATGCCAAATAGCGGCCTTCCTTTTGCTTTACGACATTGTTTACTATGGGGATACCAAATATTATGGCTCACGCATTGCTGTAATATCTCGTATCCCCCACGTTTCATGGGTTACCCTTTAGCTATTGGCCACTTGAAGTTGTCTTTTATTTGATAGCAGGCTACAGTATCATTTCAGATGTTTTACATCATTCCACAAGATTTTACATCCGGTTCACATAGGGGATACTAAATATTATGGCTCACGCATTGCTAAAATATCTTCTATCCCCTACGTTACATTGGTTACCCTTTAGCCATTGACCACTTGAAGTCGCCTTTTACTTGATAGCAGACTACAGTAACTTTTCACATTTTTTACATTATTCCACAAGATTGTACGCCCAGTTCCCTTAGGGGATACCATATATAATGGCCTATACCTGCTATAATATCTGGTATCCCTTGTGTTTCTGGGGTTAGACATTACCAGTATTCAAATTGACATGGTCTTATGTTGGATGGGTGAGCACAGTACTTCTATGCCAAATAGCGTCCTTCCTTTTGCTTTACAACATGGTTTACTATGGGGATACCAAATATTATGGCTCACGCATTGCTGTAATATCTCATATCCCCCATGTTTCATGGTGTACCCTTTAGCCATTGGCCACTTGAAGTTGTCTTTTATTTGATAGCAGACTACAGTATCTTTTCACATTTTTTACATCATTCCACAAGATTGTACGTCTGGTTCCCTTAGGGGATACCATATATAATGGCGTATACCGCCTATAATATTTGGTATCCCCTGTGTCTCTTGGGTTCGAATTTACCAGGATTCAATTTGACATGCTCTTATGTTGGATGGGTAAGCACAGTATTTCTATGCAGTTTATAACCCTTCCTTTTGTTTTCCAACATCGTTTACTATGGGGATACCAAATATTATGGCTCACACATTGCTGTAATATCTTGTATCCCCTATGTTTCATAGGTTACTCTTTAGCCATTCACCAGTTCAAGTTACCTTTTATTATATAGCAGATTACAGTATCTTTTCAGATTTTGTACATCAATCCCACAAGATTTTACATCCGGTACCCTTAAGGGATACCCCATATAATGGCCTATACCGGCTATAATATCTGGTATCCTCTGTGTTTCTGGGTTTAGAACTTACCAGTATTCAATTTCACATAGTTTTATGTTGGATGGGTGAGCACAGTATTCCCATGGCAAATAGCACCCTTCCTTTTGCTTTCCAACATCGCTTACAATGGGGATACCAAATATTATGGCTCACGCATTACTGTAATATCTTGTATCCCCTACGTTTCATTGTTTACCCTTTAGCCATTGACCACTTGAAGTTGTGTTTTACTTGATAGCATGCTACAGTAACTTTTCACATTTTTTACACCATTCCTCAAGATTTTACCTGTGGTTCCCTTTGGGGATACCATATATAATGGCCTATACCGGCTATAATATCAGGTATCCCCTGTGTTTCTGGGGTTAGAACTTACCAGTATTCAATTTGACATGGTCTTATGTTGGATGGATGAGCACAGTATTTCTATGGCAAATATCACTCTTCCTTTTGCTTTCCAACATAATTTACAATTGGGATACCAAATATTATGGCTCACGCATTGCTGTAATATCTTGTATCCCCTACGTTTCATGGGTTACCCTTTAGCCATTGACCACTTGAAGTTGCCTTTTGTTTGATAGCAGACTACAGTATCTTTTCACATTTTTTGCATCATTCCACAAGATTTTACATCCGGTTCGTTTAAGGGATACCAAATATAATGGCCTATAACGGCTATAATATCCCGTATCCCTGGTGTTTCTTGGTTTAGAACTTACTAGGATTCAATTAGACATGGTCTTATGTTGGATGGGTGAGCACAGTATTTCTATGCCAAAAAGCACCCTTCCTTTTGCTTTCCAACATAGTTTACTAGGGGATACCAAATTTTATGGCTCACGCATTGTTGTAATGTCTTGTATCCCCTATGTTTCATAGGTTACCCTTTAGCCATTCACCAGTTCAAGTTGCCTTTTATTTGATAGCACACCACAGTATCTTTTCCGATTTTTTACATCATTCCACAAGATTTTACATTCAGTTCCCTTAGGGGATATGAAATATAATGACATCTACTGCCTATAATATTTGGTATCCCCTGTGTTTCTCGGGTCAGAACTTACCAGGAATCAATTTGACATGGTCTTATGTTGGATGGATGAGCACAGTATTTCTATACTGATTATAACCCTTCCTTTTGCTTTCCATCATCGTTTACTATGGGGATACCGAATATTATGGCTCACGCATTGCTGTAATATCTCGTATCTCCTATGTTTCATTGGTTACCCTTTAGCCGTTCACCAGTTGAAGTTGCCTTTTATTTTATAGCAGATTACAGTATCTTTTCAGATTCTTTACATCAATCCCACAAGATTTTACATCCGGTTCCCTCAAGGGATACCATATATAATGTTCTATACCGGCTATAATATCTGGTATCCCCCGTGTTTCTGGGGTTAGAACTTACCATGATTCAATTTGACATGGTCTTATGTTGGATGGGTAAGCACAGTATTTCTTTGGCAAATAGCACCCTTCCTTTTGCTTTCCAACATCGTTTACAAAGGGATACCAAATAATATGGCTCACGCATTTCTGTAATATCTCGTATCCCCTATGTTTCATGGGTTACGCTTTAGCCATTGACCACTTGAAGTTGTCTTTTATTTGATAGCAGGCTACAGTATCTTTTCAGATTTTTTACATCATCTCACAAGATTTTACATCTAGTTCCCTTAGGAGATACTAAATATTATGGCTCAAGCATTGCTGTAATATCTTGTAACCCCTACGTTTCATGGGTTACCCTTTAGCCATTGACCACTTGAAGTTGCCTTTTACTTTATAGCAGACTACAGTAACCTTTCAAATTTTTTCATCATTCCACGAGATTGTACATCTGGTTCCCTTAGGGGATACCATATATAATGGCCCATATCACCTATAATATTTGGTATCCCCTGTGTTTCTTGGGTTAGAACTTACCAGGATTCAATTTGACATAGTCTTATGTTGGATGGGTGAGCACAGTACTTCTGTGCCAAATAGCGGCCTTCCTTTTGCTTTCCAACATCGTTTACAATGGGGATCCCAAATATTATGGCTCACGCATTGCTGTAATATCTCGTGTCCCCTATGTTTCATAGGTTACCCTTTAGCCATTGACCACTTGAAGTTGCGTTTTACTTGATAGCAGACTACAGTAACCTTTCACATTTTTTACATCATTCCACAAGATTGTACGTCCGGTTCTCTTAGGGGATACCATATATAATGGCCTATACCGGCTATAATATTTGGTATCCCCTGTGTTTCTGGGGTTCGAACTTACCAGTATTCAATTTGACATGGTCTTATGTTGGATGGATGAGCACAGTATTTCTATGCTGATTATAACCCTTCCTTTTGCTTTCCATCATCGTTTACCATGGGGATACCAAATATTATGGCTCACGCATTGCTGTAATATCTCGTGTTCCCTACGTTTCATGGGTTACCCTTTAGCCATAGACCACTTTTAGTTGCCTTTTACTTTATAGCAGACTACAGTAACCTTTCAGATTTCTTACATGAATCCCACAAGATTTTACATCCGGTTCCCTTAAGGGATACCATATATAATGGCCTATACTAGCTATAATATCTGGTATCCCCTGTGTTTCTGGTGTTAGAACTTACCAGTATCCAAATTGATATGGTCTTATGTTGGATGGGTGAGCACAGTATTTCCTTGCCAAATAGCGACCTTCCTTTTGCTTTCCAACATCGTTTACGGTTCACGCATTGCTGTAATATCTTGTATCCCCTATGTTACATGGGTTACCCTTTAGCCATTGACCACTTGAAGTCGCCTTTTACTTGATAGCAGACTACAGTAACCTTTCACATTTTTTACATCATTCCACACGATTGTAAGTCCAGTTCCCTTAGGGGATACCATATATAATGGCCTATCCTGACTATAATATCCGGTATCCCCTGTGTTTCTGGGGTTAGAACTTACCAGTATTCAAATTGACATGGTCTTATGTTGGATGGGTGAGCACAGTACTTCTATGCCAAGTGGCGCTCTTCCTTTTGCTTTCCAACATCATTTATTATGGGGATACCAAATATTATGGCTCACGCATTGCTGTAATATCTCGAATCCCCTACGTTTCATGGGTTACCCTTTAGCCATTGGCCACTTGAAGTTGTCTTTTTTTTTGTTAGCAGACTACAGTATCTTTTCACATTTTTTACATCATTCCACAAGATTGTACGTCCGGTTCCCTTAGGGGATACCATATATAATGGCCCATCCCACCTATAATATTTGGAATCCCCTGTGTTTCTTGGGTTAGAACTTACCAGGATTTAATTTGAGATAGTCTTATGTTGGATGGGTGAGCACAGTACTTGTATGCCAAATAGCGGCCTTCCTTTTGCTTTCCAACATTGTTTACTATGGGGATACCAAATATTATGGCTCACACATTGCTGTAATATCTCTTATCCCCTACGTTACATGGGTTACCCTTTAGCCATTGACCACTTAAAGTTGTCTTTTCTTTGATAACATACTACAGCATCTTTTCAAATTTTTTACATCTTTTCACAAGATTTTACATCCGGTTCGCTTATGGGATACCAAATATAAAGCCTATACCATCTATTATATCTGGTATCCCCTGTGTTTCTGGGGTTAGAACTTACCAGTATTCAATTTGACATGGTCTTATGTTTGATGGATGAGCCCAGTGTTTCTATGGCAAAGAGCACCCTTCCTTTTGCTTTCCAACATCGTTTACAATTGGGATACCAAATATTATGGCTCATGCATTGCTGTAATATCTTGTATCCCCTACATTTCATGGGTTACCCTTTAGCCATTGACCACTTGAAGTTGCCTTTTGTTTGATAGCAGACTACAGTATCTTTTCACATTTTTTGCATCATTCCACAAGATTTTACATCCGGATCGTTTAAGGGATATCATACATAAAGGCCTATACTGGCTATAATATTTGGTATCCCCTGTGTTTCTGGGGTTAGAACATTACCAGCATTCAATTTGACATGGCCTTATGTTGCTATGAGTAAGCACAGTATTTCTATGCCAAATAGCACCATTCCTTTTGCTTTCCAACATCTTTTACAATTGGGATACCAAATATTATGGCTCATGCATTGATGTAATATGTCGTATCCCTTACGTTTCATGGGTTACCCTTTAGCCATTGACCACTTAAAGTTGTCTTTTCTTTGATAACAGACTACAGTATCTTTTCACATTTTTTACATTATTCCACAAGATTGTACGTCCGGTTCTCTTAGGGGATACCATATATAATGACCTATACCGGCTATAATATTCAGTATCCCCTGTGTATCTTGGGTTTGAACTTACCAGAATTCAATTTGACATAGTCTTATGTTGGATGGGTGAGCACAGTATTTCTTTGCCAACTAGCACCCTTCCTTCTGCTTTCCAATGTCGTTTTCAATGGGTATACCAAATAATATGGCTCATGCATTGCTGCAATATTTCGTATCCCCTACGTTTCATGGGTTACCCTTTAGCAATTGACAACTTGAACTTGCCTTTGATTTGATAGCAGACTATAGTATCTTTTCACATTTTTACATAATTCCACAAGATTTTACATCCGGTTCCCCTAGCGGATACCATATATAATGGCCTATACCAGCTATAATATCAGGTATCCCCTGGGTTTCTGGGGTTAGAACTTACCAGTATTCAATTTGACATGGTCTTATGTTGGATGGATGAGCCCAGTATTTCTATGGCAAAGAGCACCCTTCCTTTTGCTTCCAACATCGTTTACAATGGGGATACCAAATATTATGCCTCATGCATTGCTGTAATATCTCGTATCCCCTATGTTTCATGGTTTACCTTTTAGCCATTGACCACTTAAAGTTGTCTTTTCTTTGATAAGAGACTACAGTATCTTTTCACATTTTCTTACGTTATTCCACAAGATTGTACGTCAGGTTCTCTATGGGGATACCATATATAATGGCCTATACCGGCTATAATATTTGGTATCCCCTGTGTTTCTGGGGTTAGAACTTACCAGTATTCAATTTGACATGGTCTTATGTGCTATGAGTGAGCACAGTATTTCTATGCCAAATAGCACCCTTCCTTTTGCTTTCCAATGTTGTTTACAATGGGGATACCAAATATTATGGCTCACGCATTGCTGTAATATCTCGTATCCCCTGTGTTCCAAGTGTTACCCTTTAGCCATTGACCAGTTGAAGTTGCCTTTTATTTGATAGCAGACTACAGTATCTTTTCACATGTTTTACATCATTTCACAAGATTTTACGTCCGGTTTACTTAGGGGATACCATATATAATGGCCTATACCGGCTATAATATCTGGTATCCCCTGTGTTTCTGGGGTTAGAACTTACCAGTATTCAAATTGACATGGTCTTATGTTGGATGGGTGAGCACAGTACTTCTATGCCAAGTAGCGCCCTTCCTTTTGCTTTCCAACATCGTTTATTATGGTGATACCAAATATTATGGCTCACGCATTGCTGTAATATCTCGTATCCCCTACGTTTCATAGGTTACCCTTTAGCCATTGACCACTTGAAGTCGTGTTTTACTTGATAGCAGACTACAGTAACCTTTCACATTTTTTACATCATTCCACAAGATTGTACGTCCAGTTCCCTTAGGGGATACCATATATAATGGCCTATACCGGCTATAATATTTGGTATCCCCTGTGTTTCTGGGGTTAGAACTTACCAGTATTCAATTTGACATGGTCTTATGTTGGATGGATGAGCACAGTATTTCTATGCTGATTATAACCCTTCCTTTTGCTTTCCATCATCGTTTACCATGGGGATACCAAATATTATGGCTCACGCCTTGCTGTAATATCTCGTATCCCCTATGTTTCATTGGTTACCCTTTAGCAGTTCACCAGTTGAAGTTGCCTTTTATTGTATAGCAGATTACAGTATCTTTTCAGATTTCTTACATGAATCCCACAAGATTTTACATCCGGTTCCCTTAGGGGATACCATATATAATGGCCTTTACCAGCTATAATATCTGGTATCCCCTGTGTTTCTGGTGTTAGAAATTACCAGTATTCAAATTGATATGGTCTTATGTTGGATGGGTGAGCACAGTATTTCCTTGTCAAATAGCGACCTTCCTTTTGCTTTCCAACACCGTTTACTATCTGGATACCAAATATTATGGCTCACGCATTGCTGTAATATCTCGTATCCCCAACGTTCAATGGGTTACTCTTTAGCCATTGACCACTTGAAGTTGTCTTTTATTTGATAGCAGGCTACAGTGTCTTTTCAGATGTTTTACATCATTCCACAATATTTTACATCCGGTTCCCTTGGGGGGATACTAAATATTATGGCTCACGCATTGCTGTAATATCTCGTATCCCCTACGTTTCATGGGTTACCCTTTAGCCATTGACCACTTGAAGTTGCCTTTTACTTGATAGCAGACTACAGTAACCTTTCACATTTTTTCATCATTCCACAAGATTGTACGTCCGGTTCCCTTAGGGGATACCATATATAATGGCCTATACCGGCTATAATATTTGGTATCCCCTGTGTTTCTTGGGTTAGAACTTACCAGGATTTAATTTGAGATAGTCTTATGTTGGATGGTTGAGCACAGTACTTGTATGCCAAATAGCGGCCTTCCTTTTGCTTTCCAACATTGTTTACTATGGGGATACCAAATATTATGGCTCACGCATTGCTGTAATATCTCTTATCCCCTACGTTACATGGGTTACCCTTTAGCCATTGACCACTTAAAGTTGTCTTTTCTTTGATAACAGACTACAGCATCTTTTCAGATTTTTTATATCTTTCCACAAGATTTTACATCCGGTTCGCTTATGGGATACCAAATATAAAGCCTATACCATCTATTATATCTGGTATCCCCTGTGTTTCTGGGGTTAGAACTTACCAGTATTCAATTTGACATGGTCTTATGTTCGATGGATGAGCCCAGTATTTCTATGGCAAAGAGCACCCTTCCTTTTGCTTTCCAACATCGTTTACAATTGGGATACCAAATATTATGGCTCATGCATTGCTGTAATATCTTGTATCCCCTACGTTTCATGGGTTACCCTTTAGCCATTGACCACTTGAAGTTGCCTTTTGTTTGATAGCAGACTACAGTATCTTTTCACATTTTTTGCATCATTCTACAAGATTTTACATCCGGATCGTTTAAGGGATACCATACATAAAGGCCTATACTGGCTATAATATTTGGTATCCCCTGTGTTTCTGGGGTTAGAACATACCAGCATTCAATTTGACATGGCCTTATGTTGCTATGAGTAAGCACAGTATTTCTATGCCAAATAGCACCATTCCTTTTGCTTTCCAACATCTTTTACAATTGGGATACCAAATATTATGGCTCATGCATTGATGTAATATGTCGTATCCCCTACGTTTCATGGGTTACCCTTTAGCCATTGACCACTTAAAGTTGTCTTTTCTTTGATAACAGACTACAGTATCTTTTCACATTTTTTACATTATTCCACAAGATTGTACGTCCGGTTCTCTTAGGGGATACCATATATAATGACCTATACCGGCTATAATATTCAGTATCCCCTGTGTATCTTGGGTTAGAACTTACCAGGATTCAATTTGACATAGTCTTATGTTGGATGGGTGAGCACAGTATTTCTTTGCCAACTAGCACCCTTCCTTCTGCTTTCCAATGTCGTTTTCAATGGGTATATCAAATAATATGGCTAACGCATTGCTGCAATATTTCGTATCCCCTACGTTTCATGAGTTACCCTTTAGCAATTGACCACTTGAACTTGCCTTTGATTTGATAGCAGACTATAGTATCTTTTCACATTTTTACATAATTCCACAAGATTTTACATCCGGTTCCCCTAGGGGATACCATATATAATGGCCTATACCAGCTATAATATTAGGTATCCCCTGGGTTTCTGGGGTCAGAACTTACCAGTATTCAATTTGACATGGTCTTATGTTGGATGGATGAGCCCAGTATTTCTATGGCAAAGAGCACCCTTCCTTTTACTTCCAACATAGTTTACAATGGGGATACCAAATATTATGCCTCATGCATTGCTGTAATATCTCGTATCCCCTATGTTTCATGGGTTACCTTTTAGCCATTGACCACTTAAAGTTGTCTTTTCTTTGATAAGAGACTACAGTATCTTTTCACATTTTCTTACGTTATTCCACAAGATTGTACGTCAGGTTCTCTATGGGGATACCATATATAATGGCCTATACCGGCTATAATATTTGGTATCCCCTGTGTTTCTGGGGTTAGAACTTACCAGTATTCAATTTGACATGGTCTTATGTGCTATGAGTGAGCACAGTATTTCTATGCCAAATAGCACCCTTCCTTTTGCTTTCCAATGTCGTTTACAATGGGGATACCAAATATTATGGCTCACGCATTGCTGTAATATCTCGTATCCCCTCGGTTCCAAGTGTTACCCTTTAGCCATTGACCAGTTGAAGTTGCCTTTTATTTGATAGCAGACTACAGTATCTTTTCACATGTTTTACATCATTCCACAAGATTTTACGTCCGGTTTACTTAGGGGATACCATATATAATGGCCTATACCGGCTATAATATCTGGTATCCCCTGTGTTTCTTTGGTTAGAACTTACCAGGATTCAGTTTGACATGGTCTTATGTTGGATGGATGAGCCCAGTATTTCTATAGGAAAGAGCTCCCTTCCTTTTGCTCTCCAACATCGTTTACAATGGGGATACCAAATATTATGGCTCACGCATTGCTGTAATATCTCGTATCCCCTGTGTTCCAAGTGTTACCCTTTAGCCATTGACCAGTTGAAGTTGCCTTTTATTTGATAGCAGACTACAGTATCTTTTCACATTTTTTACATCATTCCACAAGATTTTACGTCCGGTTTACTTAGGGGATACCATATATAATGGCCTATACCGGCTATAATATCTGGTATCCCCTGTGGTTCTTTGGTTAGAACTTACCAGGAATCAGTTTGACATGGTCTTATGTTGAATGGGTGAGCACAGTATTTCTATGCTAATTATAACCCTTCCTTTTGCTTTCCAACATTGTTTACTATGGGGATACCAAATATTATGTCTCACGCATAGCTGTAATATCTCGTATCCCCTAAGTTTCATAGGTTACCCTTTAGCCATTCAACAGTTGAAGTTGCCTTTTATTTGATAGCAGACGAAAGTAGCTTTTCAGATTTTTTCATCATTCCACAAGAGTTTAGATCAAGTTCCCTTAGGGGATACCAAATATAATGGCCTTTACCGTCTTTAATATTTGGTATTCCCTGTGTTTCTGGGGTTAGAACTTACCAGTATTCATTTTGGCATGGTTTTATGTTGGATGGATGAGCCCAGTATTTCTATAGGAAAGAGCCCCCTTCCTTTTGCTTTCCAACATCGTTTACAATGGGGATACCAAATACTATGGCTCATGCATTGCTGTAATATCTCGTATCCCCTACGTTTCATGGGTTACCCTTTAGCCATTGACCACTTAAAGTTGTCTTTTCTTTGATAACAGACTACAGTATCTTTTCACATTTTTTACATCATTCCACAAGATTGTACATTCGGTTCTTTTAGGGGATACCATATATAATGGCCTATACCGGCTATAATATTTGGTATTCCCTGTGTTTCTTGGGTTAGAACTTACCAGGATTCGATATGGCATGGTCTTATGTTAGACGGGTGAGCACAGAGTTTCTATGCCAAATAGCACCCTTCCTTTTGCTTTCCAATGTCGTTTTCAATGGGGATACCAAATATTATGGCTCACGCATTGCTGCAATATCTCGTATCCCCTACGTTTCATGGGTTACCCTTTAGCAATTGACCACTTGAAGTTGCCTTTCATTTGATAGCAGACTATAGTATCTTTTCACATTTTTTACATAATTCCACAAGGTTTTACATCCGGTTCCGTTAGGGGATACCATATATAATGGCCTATACCAGCTGTAATATCTGGTATCCCCTGTGTTTCTTGGATTAGAACTTAAAAGGATTCAGTTTGGCATGGCCTGATGTTTGATGGGTGAGCACAGTATTTCTGTGCTAATTATAACCCTTCCTTTTGCTTTCCAACATTGTTTACTATGGGGATACCAAATATTATGGCTCACGCATTGCTGTAATATCTCGTATCACCTAAGTTTCATAAGTTACCCTTTAGCCATTCACCAGTTGAAGTTGCCATTTATTTGATGGCAGACTACAGTATCTTTTCAGAATTTTTACATAATTCCACAAGATTTTACATCCAGTTCCCTTAGGGGATACCAAATATAATGGCCTTTACCGTCTATAATATTTGGTATCCCCTGGGTTTCTGGGGTTAGAACTTACCAGTATTCAATTTGACATGGTCTTATGTTGGATGGATGAGCCCAGTATTTCTATGGCAAAGAGCACCCTTCCTTTTGCTTTCCAACATCGTTTACAATGAGGATACCAAATATTATGGCTCACGCATTGCTGTAATAACTCGTATCCCCTATGTTTCATGGGTTATCCTTTAGCAATTGACCACTTGAAGTTGCCTTTTATTTGATAGCAGACTACAGTATCTTTTCAGATTTTTTACATCATTCTACAAGATTTTACATCCGGTTCGCTTAGGGGATACCAAAAATAATGGTCTATACCAGCTATTATAGCTGGTATCCCCTGTGTTTCTTGGGTTAGTACTTACCAGTATTCAATTTGACATGGTCTTATGTTGGATGGATGAGCCCAGTATTTTTATGGCAAAGAGCACCCTTCGTTTTGCTTTTCAACATCGTTTACAATGGGGAAACCAAATATTATGCCTCACGCATGGCTGGAATATCTCGTATTCCCTACATTTCAGCTGTTACCCTTTAGCCATTGACCACTTAAAGTTGTCTTTTCTTTGATAACAGGCTACAGTATCTTTTCAAATTTTTTACATTATTACACAAGATTTACGTCAGGTTCTCTATGGGGATACCATATATAATGGCCTATACCGGCTATAATATTTGGTATCCCCTGTGTTTCTGGAGTTAGAACTTACCAGTATTCGATTTGACATGGTCTTATGTTGGATGGATGAGCCCAGTATTTCTATGGCAAACAGCACCCTTCCTTTTGCCTTCCAACATCGTTTACAATGGGGTACCAAATATTTTGGCTCACGCATTGCTGTAATATCTTGTATCCCCTACATTTCATGGGTTACCCTTTAGCCATTGACCACTTGAAATTGTCTTTTATTTGACAGCAGACTACAGTATCTTTTCACATTTTTTACATAATTCCACATGGTTTTACATCCAGTTCCTTTAGGGAATACCAAATATAGTAGCCTATACAGGCTATAATATTTGGTATCCAAGTGTTTCTTGGGTTAGAACTTACTAGGATTCAATTTGATATGGTCTTATGTTGGCTGGGTGAGCACAGTATTGTTCTGCCAAATGGCACCCTTCCGTAAGTTTTCCAACACCTTTTACTATGGGGATACCACATATTACGGCTCATGCAATGCTGTAATATCTTGTATCCCCTACTTTTCAAGGGTTACATTTTAGCCATTGACCAACTGTAGATGCCTTTTGGCTTGATAGCAGATTGCAGTCTCTTTTCACACTTTTGATTTCATTCCGCAAACTTTCACATCCGGTTCCTTTGGGGAGTACCAGATTTAATGGCCCATACCGACTATAATATTTTGTATCATCAAGGTTTATAAATTACCTGGGTTCAATTGGACATGGCCTTATGTTGGCTTGGTGAGCACAGTATTTTTCTGCCAACTGGCACCCTTTCTTGAGTTTTCTAACATCTCTTACTATGGGGATACCAAATATTACAGCTTTTGCATGGGCTGTACTATATCGAATCCCCTACTTTTCATGGGTTACCCTTTAGCCATTGACCACCTAAAGTTGCTTTTAATTGATAGCAGATTATAGTATTTGTTCGCATTTTTGATAATATTCCACAAGCTTTTACATTCAGTTCCTATGAGGGGGTGTGACAGACACCACGTGAAGGAAGAGGCCCAATTAGGGTCACCCGGGTCACTAATGACCACCTCTCAGCCTTCCATACTAAATGAAGAGTCGGTCAGACAGTAGAGAATACAAACCAATAACTGTTTATTCATATACACTCAGAGCGGAGCCCAGTCTGCCCAGTCACTAGGAGTGCTGCAGAGGGACTGAAATCAACAAGCATAAAGATACATTATGTAAGTTTCATGACAGCGCAAAGGCACGCCCACAGTGAAGTTTTCCAGGCAGGTGCAGCTGGACAGTGAAATACAAAAAATAAGTTGTGGTTCTCATATCTCACCACTTAATACAACCCAAGGTCGCTTCACCCTGCACCCGCCACCAGGCAAGTGGGAGAGGGCCTCTATCTAGTAAGAAAGGTATGCACTAATATGAACAGTCTATTCATTAGTGAAGCTAAACCCCAAAACTGCAGAAACAAAACCTAACAGAGGCCTTTTATCAGAAGTAGCAAAGGATTAGTTTCGATCATGATTCTAAATGGCGCCTGAATAGAAAATGGTGCCGCAAATGCTAACCTACATAGGGCAATGCGCAAACATAAATATTTCTATTCTAACTCCAGCATTGCACTGCACTTACCCACGACTCAAACCTGGTGGAGAGTCAGGGGCGATGGCGCACTGTCTAGAACCTGCTGGAGCATCCACTTGGGGTTGATACCAATGTGGGCATGATGGTGAAGCCGAAATCTGCTAAGAACTCCACCTCAGGCATTGGGGATGCAGCAGGCCCTTCCGCCCCTCCTGATAATGGAGTCGGCACTCTGGACCACTCTCCGCAGTCACTCTTTACAGTTTGAAAAGATATTGCAGGTAATTCTGGACACAAAAGCCACGCTGAAGTCCAAGATCAAGGCAGTCTCCTTGGTTGTGAGCCTGCTCTGTACAGACCACAGGAAACTGGTGGACAATGCTGAATCCACATTAACCACGATGCGACCCACATTGCAGAAACTCCAAACCCATCTGAAGGACATGAGGGCAGAGATGACCTCTCCACATCGGAGGATGCAGAGGGCTTCTCGAGGCATAATAATGTCCACTTCTCGAGCTTTCTGGAATGCTTGGGGGAGGCCTGAGTACGGAACTCTTCCTCGAACAGTGGCTGATGCCCACAGTACTGACAGGCAATGTACCTAAATTCTTCTGTGGAGAAAGCACAATGTCTACCATGGAGGTCACCACCATCGGGGGCCCATACGTGTCCTGTAAGTGCGAAACAACTTAATCAGTTGTGGTGGTGTGGTGCAGCGGCCAGGGCAGCTGACTTCGGAGCACAGGGTTCACTGTTCGATCCCCGGCTCCGGCGGCAGCTCAGCTCAGCACCATGTGACTCTGGGCAATAGCTCACTTAATTTCCACGACGGCCCCCAGCGCCTTGAGACCCGTAAGGGTGAGTAGTTCGCGCTTTACAAATACGGATTTAGATTTAGATTTAGATTTAGAATCATAGAGACAGAGACTTGATTCTGCAGTTGTTTTGGATGAAAAGTCCTTGGCATTTTGAGGGCAGATTTTACTGTGGACATGCAGCATCTTCGCAAGTTGCATACTGTGGTAAAGCAACTCCTCCAGGAGCTAGGCATGAAATATGCTCTTCTCTATCCTGCTAAATTTGAGGTGATGGATGATGAGTGAACCCATTCTTTCTTGACTCCTGGAGACGCATAAGTCTGGTTTCATGCCAAGGGAATTGCGAAGCCCACATCAGATGACCGGAACGTTAGTAAATGGCTGACATTACAACTGAGGCGCAGGGGACCCAGAGCTGCCCCTTCACGGCACAGACGGTCAGGGAGCGAGCAGAGGCAGGGCAAGTGGTGCTGCAATATGACCAGAACTCTTTTGAGGCGTTGCAGTCAAACCGTGCCTCTGACAGTCGGATACTAATGGCTCCATGGTGCTATGAACCCCAATGTACCCCAATATAGGCCAAGGTAGTTACATGACCTTTTACCTACATCTGTCCTACCATTGTTCTACATAACGGGTCTGGCGCTAACCTTTTACCTAGTTAGGTGCTACATGACTGTCGTGTGGTTTTCTCCGAAAACTAGCCTCATGTATTATGCATGAGGATTGTCAGTATCAACGCAGGATTACCATCTTCTGCATAATAAATCTGTATAAGGGCCATCTATATCGTCATCCTTGCCCGACATGCCCATTGTATATTTCTAGGTAGAATCCCTGAGGGTACCTTTCGGGTATATAAGCACTACATCTTCACTGGGCAAACCAGAGGAGAAAGACTCCCATTCTGACATGCTGACGTGAGACGCTGAGGTCCCTGCATGCAGACACTGCAGCACGCAGTGGTCTGACATCCCTTGCGGGTTGTCCATCTCGAGACCAAGATGGGGTCCTTCGCTCTCCCACATCAGGTAATGAGGTTGGCTCTACCCTCAGGGGGTTCTTGGCTATACACCTACATACATGCTAGGTAAATGTAGGTACATCTAGTTAGGGTCTGCATCGTAGGAGTACGCATTTTTACTGTTATGTATCTATATGCCTGCATATAGTCATTGTTTTAGCACTATGGTCCAACCCCTCTTTTTTTGAAAAAAAACTTTCTAAAAGTGGCATTTTCAGACTTGCAACTCAAAATCCAACTTTACCACAAGTGTGAATTTAAATTGTGAGTCCAGATACACCAAACTCGAAAGGTCCATCTTTTCCCAGTTGGAAATTACACATATAAAGTGTAATTAGGTTATCCCAATGTTAACCTATGGTAGAGATAGGCCTTGCATTAGTGAAAAACACATTTCAGAGTTTTTCACTATCAGGACATGTAAAACTTAAATTTACATGCCTGACTTTTTAAATACACTGCACCCTGCCCTTGGGACTGTCCAGGGCCTATCATAGGGGTGTCATATGTATTAAAAAGGAAGGTTTGGGCCTGGCAAGAGGGTTAACTTGCCAGGTCGACATGGCAGTTTAACACTGCACACACAGGCTCTGCAATGGCAAGCCTGAGACTTGTTTAAAAGGCTACGTAAGTGGGTGGCACAATCAGTGCTGCAGGCCCTCTAGTAGCATTTAATTTACAGGCCCTGGCCACATGTAGTGCACTTTACTAGATACTTACAAGTAAATTAAAAAGATGGCAATTGTGTATAAGCCAATCCTACCATATTTAAAGGAGAGAGCACAAGCCCTTAGCACTGGTTAGCAGTAGAAAAGTGTGCAGAGTCCTAAAAACCAACAAAAACAGGTTTGGGGATGAACCTGTAAAAAGGGCCAAGTCCAATATTCATGCTGGCTTTAGTTTGTTTCCACATTTTGAAATTGCCACATTGATTTCCCGTGACAGATTCTTAATAAAGTTGAGTTGCAAGCATTGTTCCCTGTAAGGTGCGTGTGCGGGCGTGCACGCACCTGTCTCTCCTCGAGAACGTGGCGTTTGAAGCACGCACAGCAGCAGGTTAGTTCAGCAGCAAGTGCCTCCTGCACTTGCTGCATCTCTTTTGTTGAAAGGGTGCGGCTGCGGGGCAGATTATAAGCCTTTGTGTAAGTATTTATGTTAATCACAGCGCCCATCGTGCTCTGCAATTAACATGATTACTTTAACAAAGACACACAATCTGCCCCGCAGCCGCGCCCTTTCAACAAAAGAAATGCAAAGAAGTCTACAATCATGACGTGTGCTTTCAGAATTACCTGAAAGTACACGCCGTGCTTGTAGATTTGCCGAATTTCTTTTGCTAATAGAGCTGAGCAGATTGTGTCCTGAGCTCTATTGACAAATGAAATGAGCAAGACTACAAGCTTTGAATCATAGGATGTTGAGCCGACGTGAGGCTAGAAGCAGCTTTCTCAGCTCAAAAGACGGCAGCTCTAGCCTTAGCCACACCCTCGCCCACAAGTACAGAATCATTTTTAATATTATATACAACAAAGTCATAGCTATTTCTTATTTATCTTATGCAATTTACAACCATTGACAAATCCAATAGCCCTGGCTTGTTGTAGGTGTAATGTTACTCGTTGTGTTGGTCTGCCATCCAGTGGTGTGAACAGACTTACTTCATGCTTGTGACTCGCTGCGCCAGAGAGCGGACAGACACAGAAAGTAACCCCAAACTCAAGGCTTTAAGTGGCCCGGGTCCTGCCGGCGTTGCTCAGCAGGTGCCAAGACGCAGGGGCACAACTAGACCTGAACTTTGGGGGGGGCTAACAGTCCCAGCCACGGCTAGCCCTAGCACTAGTTGCACACGGTGCAACAGTCTTTTTTGGCACCCCCTCTCCCATTTCCTCCTTCTCCATGAATTCCCTCACTACCACTCACCAACAATGCACCTCATCTCTCTACAGCACCTTTCTGACCAACATTTAATTTTTTTATTGCGCTACCAATAGTTTACTCACACTCAGTTCTGTGATCTGCATGGTACACTCTTTCTTTGTAGCAGGCACATTAACCCTCTGCGCTGTGTGGGTGACAGGAGTGCCCATGTGAGTGCACGGTGAGTGATGCGACAGTATGAGAGTAGGGTAAGAGGAGTGACTGCAGGGTGAGTGAGGTTACCATATGAATTTGGGTGCGGGTGTAAGTGCAGAGTGGGACGAATGAATGCATGGTTAGTGATGGGCTTGTTTGAGTGAGATTGCAGATTGATCAGTGAGGGGGACAGGTGAGTGAAGTGTCACATGAGTGCAGGGTGAGTAGTGTGCTCTGTGACTGCAGGGTGAGGTACAGGGTGAACAGCACAAGTGCATTGTGAGTGCAGAGTGATCACTGTGAGTGCAGGATGAGTGGGTGAATGGTGTGAGTGCATGGTGATCAGTGTGAGTGCATTGTGATCGCTGTGAATGCAGGGTGAGTGTGAAAGTGAAGGGCGAGAATGAGGAGTGAGTTGTCTGAATGCAGTGTGCATTCCCAGACACTTGAAGTAACTCAGCATGTTATTGATGGCTGCGTAGGGTTTCAGATATAAGTTAAACTATTGCTATTATGGCATTAATCAGGGATCGAGGTTGGAGGAAATAAATAATGAGCTGATCCTGCAACAAACTTTCACTCTTATGATTAGGGTTGCCAGCTCATTAGTTTGATGTCCCAGACGGTACAAAAATAAATAGTCACCTAAAGCCGTATTTTCAGCACTTATTTGTGCATACTTCGAACAGCAAATATAAGTAGAGAGCACTTTTAATTGTGTTCTAGGGCTGCCTGAATGATCCATGACTGATAATTAAAGGGAACAAAGACAGAAAAGTCACATTATAAATGAATACATACTTTTTATTTATACCCCTATTTAGTGTCAAGACAAGGTCTTTGCAAGCTCTTTAATCAACACATAGCTGGCATTTTTCTTTTGGCAACCCTACTTTAGATTCCTTTTCATGAAATGCATTCTCACACTACAGCAGTAAATGTAAAATACAAATGTAAGGAATAGGCGGAGTGGGGGTCCAGGGGGTAGCGGAATCAGAAAAAAACTAAGCCTTGGTAACCAGTTTACAAATGTATGTAAATATGCAAATGGTCTTTAAAGACCTGTGAAACACTCGGGCGTACCTGAGATAAGACTCCAAACACTGCCCAGCCGAGCCCACAGCAATTCGAGCTGCAGCTGCCCGGGCTGAGACACAGGACGGGGGGGCTGAAGCCTCTTTAGCCCTATGGGCGTTGAGCGCCTGCCGAGACGGGTCCCTATCGGGCTCTCCATTTTTGCCCTCACCCTCAGGGTGAAAAAAGAAAAATCTTAACTCTGCAGCAGTACCACCCTTCACTGCCTTTTATGTAACTACAAAGAGACTCGTTATGGTTCTTTCAGTGTCACCATGTCAGAACTGAAGCATTTGCAATGTTATCTACAACGAAGGTGTAGTTGGTGCTTATTTATCATATGCAAATAAGAACCATTGACGAAGCCAACAGTCCTGGCTTGTTGTAGGTGTAATGTTACTTGTTGTATTAGAGAGATTGGAATTTTCTCTAGTGGAAGTTTGAAGGTAGCGCAGAGGGTTAATATGCCTGCTGCAAACAACGTGTACCATGCAGATCACAAAGTGCATAGAATGAAAATTGGTTAGCGGGTTACTACTTTTGTCAGAGAGGTAATTTTGTTACTTACAGTTTATAAGTTAAAATCCTAATATAAAACAGTAAACTATTAACTGTCATCAAAGAACTTCATGCATACTGCAAGGTATAGATTAGAGCGTTATGATTTTTTTCCCCAGCCATTCATTATCCTAATGTTGCAAATAGGGTTAATTTGGGTACAAAGCGATTCTTATTAAAGAGAAATCCTAACCATGATGTTACATTTTAAATTCTGAGTTTGTGCTTCTCCAGACAAAGCACTCTTAAACTATACTGCCTATTAGTATGAATGACATGTCACTGCTATACCTTGCAGTCCTCTGTCATCTGTAACATTTCTTATACACTGATTTGCATACCTATGATTAGTTGTCTCTGTTTAATATGTGTGCAATGTAAAGTACACCCTACACTGGTATGAGAGGCGCTATAAAACAAATTAAATACATCTCAGAGAGAGTGGTAATGGAGACCTTGAGGGGCACTGTTAAAGGGTAATTGTGAGGGAATCACTGGCAGGGGTGGTCATTGGGGGGCGCCAACAAACATTGTCACACAGGGCGCCAGCAGCGCTAAGGCCAGCCCTGTGCGGGGCATGTTGTGTGCCTCTGAGAAAGTATTCATGGTAATTGCAGCATATGACTGGCGCGGTGATTAACATGAATACTCACACAATCTGCACTGATATTTGTCGCTGCACCCACACACACGGTCGGGTTACTGGTGCACATAGCCTTGGCTGCAGCACACAGAGACCTTACAGTGCCGCACACAGAGGAAAAAATTAGAGGGAACATTGGTTGCAAGATGTTGTTTCTGTGGCAGATATGTATCAAAGTGGTCCCTTGAATTTCCTGGTTCATTTACTGATGGGATGGCTGGCAATCTGAAAGAGCTTTAACTGAAGATTGTCGAGTGCCTTCTTAATTCAGGGCTGACAACATTACTTAGGTAGATCCTGTCAATCAGTTTTTCACTTATATTTTTAGCTTAAGTGTCATACTCCAAGGAACTGAAATTATTCCTATTCCACAGAAATTGGCCCACCGGTAGATTTTTGCAAGTGCCCAAGGATGGAAAGAGAGACAGTAAAGTAAGACATTCCTGAATTTTTGAAATGTAAAGTGGTTTGCAAGATGCAATCTTCTGGTTTAATTACTAGGTCAATAAGTGTTACATATCTGTTACTGTGTGACAATGTAAAGTTTAAGCCTCTTGAGGACAGGAATTTTTCTGGTCTGGTTTCATGCAAGAACTCCTCTGATTTTTGTATTACACCTTTGGGTGAGTTTAGAAGTTTTTCAAACCGTTTTCTCTGAGCAGGCAGACTGAACAAGTTGAATACTTATATTCACAAATTGGCTACATTTTTGCCCACCCCCAGTCATGGTACCAGTAGCCATATCAACCCAACTGGATATTTCCAGGGAGCAGGGATTACCCTAGCAAGAACAGCAGACGCACTTTACAAATTGTCTCTATGTCTAGCTCCTGCTTTGTTCTTTGATGGTATGCCACACAAACGAAAAGCATTTTACTTCAGCATTGTGGAATGTTGATTAGTGGGTGAAACCCGAATCAAAGATCACAGCTCCACGTTTTTCATAATAGCATGCACCATTAAACATAGTATGTGCTATGTGCATCAGCAAGCTCTTGCCTGACTTTGTGTGACTTAGCATATTTCAGCCTCTTACTCACCACAGTGGCCCACGTTGCCACATGTGGACCTTGTTTTACATCAACAGCATCACTGATAGACCCACTCTATCACTGTGTCAGGAGGTGCTGGCAAGCACAACTTGACTGTCTCAACATCAGTCCTACGTACCACATCCTTGCTTGCTGTTCCACCTCCTGGAATCCGGAATTTCTTTTCCACACACAATGTGTTTGAAAGTCATGGAAAACTTCACAAAGTTGCACAATTGTACGCTTTCCAGAGGTTTGCATGGCAAATCTGTTATGGTACGTGGATTTGTATGGTGCAACTAATCACCCATGAGGGTATCCAGGTGCTGGAGCAGGCGTGTAGGCATTAGATAAATGGTGTTGGGTGTTCGCCCCACAGAATTTGTTGATGAGCCAGGCCTTCAGCTTCATGTGGAATTCAAGAAGTGAGGAGGAGCCCCTAATGTTTTAAGGGAGATCTTGGATGCAATATAGTAAAATGCTCGGCTTCCTGTTCTGCTTTTGTTGATGTGGGGTGTGTGTGTGAGTTAGAGTGATGCTGAGCATATGTGTCTGGTGGTTTAGTGGAAATAAATGTGGTTATTCAGGTATGTTGGTCCAGTATTGTGCAGTGCCTTGTATGCGTGCATGAGGAGTTTGAATTGACTGCATTTGTGGATGGAGAGCCAGTGGAGCCCTCCAAGGTGTTGTGAAATGTGGGTGTGTCGTGGGAGGTCAAGAATGAGTCTTGCTGCAGTGTTCTGGATAGTCTAGAGTCAGTGGATGAGATGGTTAGAGAGCCTGGTGTAGAGTGCATTGCTGTAGTCTAATCTGCTTGTCATGAGGGCTTGCGTGACGGTGTGTTTGGTGTTCAGGGCCATTTGGAGATCTTGTGGAGCATGTGGAGAATATGGAAGAAGAAGGAGCTGACTGTGTTAGCATGTGCTGTCATGTTGAGCTTGTTGTACAGATAAATTCCCAAGTTTCTGGCGTGGTAGGTTGGTGTAGGTCTGAGCTATGATGGGTACCAGGTGGAGTCTCAAGGAGAGTTTTTGTTTCAGAAGTTCAGCACTTCTGTCTTGTCGCAGTTGAGTTTCAGGCAGTTGGATGCCACCTAGTGTGCTACGTTGATCACGCAGTAGGAGAAGTTGGTTCTGGTGGACTTTTCTGTCAGAGAAAGGATGAGTTGGGTGTCATCAGTGTAGGATATGATGGAGATGCCTTGTGATCTGATGATGTTGGAGAGTGGTGTCATGTAGATGTTGAACAGGGTAGGGCTAAGCGATGAGCCCTGGGGGCGCAGATCAGATTCTTGGATTCCGATGTGCAGGGTGGTAGTCTGACTCACTATATTCTTCTAGTGAGGAAAGAGCTTATCCAGTTGAGGGACGGTCATTTTTGCCTCCGTTGTGCGGTTTTCTGATGAAGGTATGGTGGGACACTGTATCGAAGGCAGCAGATGGGTTGAGTAAGATGAGGGCTGTGGTCACTCCATTGTCCAGTATGGTGCAAATCTGGCCTGTAGACGTGATGAGTGGCATTCCTGTGCTGTGGTTGCTACAGAATGCTGATTGGGTGTGGTCCAGTAGGTCGTGGAGTTCAATATAGTTGGCCAATGGTTTTTTGAGGAGGGCTTGGCCCCTGAATGTTTCCAGTCTTATGGGAAGGTGGCGATTTGATGGAGGTGTTGATGATGTGGGTGAGGGTGTTGATGATTGGGGGTCCTCCCATGCTGTAGATGTGGTGGGAGTATGGGTCCATTGGGGCACCTAAGTGTACTTTTTTTTATGATCGCTGTGGTGTCTTCTTCAGTGACTGTTTTCCATTCAGTCAGGTGTTTGTCTCGGTTGGTGGTGTTCAGGTTGACAATGAGATCTTTGGGGTCTGATTGTTGTTCAAAGTTGCTGTAGATCTTTTCTATTTTGCTGTGGAAGAAGTTAAAATGGTTGTTGCAGTGTTTCTTTGATGTTGTGATGGTGTGGGCTGCGACCGGGGCGGTGGTGAATTCTTTGACAATCGAGAAGATCTCCTTTCAGCTGTTGGAGCTAGCCTCTATGCATTTGGTCAGTGCTGTTCTTTTGGTGTCTCTTAGGAGTTGGTATCTGCATTGTGGATGGGCCTCCATTTTCTGTCTAGCTGGGTTCAATGGCTGTTAGATTTCCAGAGGTCGTTTGCATTCCAGCTGGCTTGTTTGTTGGTTCTTCTTTGTCTGTTGTTTATGATGGATGCGAGGGAGTCTGCACAGGTATTCATCAATTCGTTGAAGTTGATGATGTCCTTGTCGAGGTTGTTGGTGGTGTTGGGTTTGTCTGTTTTGAGGATGCTGAGCCAGTCAGCCTCTGTTACTTTGCACCACTGCCGGCTGGGAAGGTTGATGATGGTGGGAGCGTTGACTCATGGTGTGGTGATTTGGAAGTATATGATGGAGTGGTCAGTCCATGTGAGTGCTGACACTGGTGGTAAAGATTTGAACCAGAGTATGTCCTGCGATGTGTATAAGGTCTGTGATGAGCTTGTGAGTCAAATGTTGTTGAGGCTTTTGAGGAGGGATGTTGAGCAGGGGTCCATTGGGACTTCAAGGTGGAAAATGAGGTTGCCAAGTAGTATGAAGTCCTTGTAGTTGATGGTGAAGGGAGCAATTAAGTCTGTGATGAGGTTGCTTGAGTTTGTTCATGGTCCTGGTAGTTGACATGCGAGGGTGCCTTTCAGGGTGCAGCTGCTGTCCATTTGCAGACTGGAGTGCATGTGCTCTATGAAGGGGGTATTGATGTCCATGGATGTGCTGCATTTTATGGTGTCCTTATGGATGATTGTGAGTCCTCTTCCTGGCTTGTGAGGGCAGTCCTGACGTGCAATCTTGTAACCTGTTGGGATAGCCACAGCAATGTCCAGTGCTGACGTTGGGTTGAGGTAGGTTTCCGTGAGGAAGAGGAGATCCGGTGTGCTGTTGCTGAGAGATCCCAGACCTCTGTGGTGTGTTTGCTGAGTGAGCGGATGTTGTGAAGCCTGCATGCAAGTGGCTGTTCAAGTGCTGGTTTGCTGTTTTGTGAGGCATTTGCACAAGTGGGCAGTGAAGTTGGTGGTGCATGGGGGATGTGTGTGGGTGTGCTGCTGCAGGGCCGAGCGAGCGAAGGATCACAGTGGTGTAGTGGTGGGGGCTGATCAGACCTGGGTTTGTGGTGCTGGGAGAGGTCCAGGTCTGGGTGGGAGCAGATGGGCCTGCCTTTGGCGCGGCGCACCCACTGCACACGCTCTGTGCAAGGTTGCATCGCAGCTGCCAATAAGAATGTAGGGGGGGAGGAGTGCAGGGACTAGCAGGCACGGGAAGAAGAGGTGGGAAGGACACAAGCAGGAGATCCGGTAAGGAGAGGGGGAGGCAGGAAGAGGTGCAGGAGGGGGGAGGTGAGTGCAAAGCAGAAACTGGCGCGGCTGTGGGAGCCGCAAAAAAGGCTGAAAGAGCGAGTGAGTGGGAGGTAGCAAAATGAGGCTGAAAAAAACAGTGGAAAGAGGCACAAATGTGGGAAAGTGGCACAAAGAGAGAGAAAAGGCACAGAAAATTGAAAGGTAGAGAAGTGTGAAAAGTGGCACAGAGAGGATGAAAACGGGGAGAAGAGACCCAAGTATTGAGACAGAAGAGAACAAACTATTCTGTTCGTTTAAATCAAAAAAAGCAAATGTGGACAAAACTCCTACATGCATTTACATGCACTCCACCAAAGCCAATCTCACTCCCTCCGACGCCTTCCTCTCAACCAGAGCATCTCCGAGATGTGTCTCTTCTAAAACTCACCGCCCCCTCACAGACACCTTCCCCGCCCTCCCCTTTCCCAGAAATTCGGCCTTACGGACACCCAGGGGAACCGAGACACAATCAAAGTTTCCCTACTCTCACCTCACAACAGTACGCAACAAACCGTTATTTCAAACGCAACAGGAGCACTCCCTCCACATGCCCTCGGCCAACCACAGGAGCAACACAGGTGCCAATGATATAATAACTCACCCTCTCACCGACAGGCTCACACCACCCCCAGACTATCCTGCACAAGGCATCTCGAATCTAAACTCTCCTGACTCACTGAATATGTCGTTAAGACTCTCTCGGGTGGAAAGCCAACTTGAGATTATAACACAGGGACTAAGCAAAATACTATCAAACATCACCACGCATCTGGAGCCTATCCAACTCTTACACTCCCTCCCACTGTCCCCAACAAAAACACCCAAGCCCTCACAATCCACGGACACACAACTGGATCTCAATCCCCCTCATTAACCAGCCACATAGACCCAAAAGAACAAGTGCTGCAATGTCAATGGAAGAGGCGACTGTTCTTGATAACTCCTATGACTCCTCCACAGCTAACAACCCCAACTACACGATCCAGGTAATCACAGGTTATGGGAGAGACCAGACCACACCCAGAACAGAGAGGCCGCCGGCCCTCCTCACGAACATTCCCTTGGCCCCTCCTCCTATGAAACCTGCCAACAAGACAACGACCCACTGCATGCTTATAAACTGCAGATCTGCGACTAAACACGCAACAGAACTGGCGGAAACCTTCCTATCTCATGACATTGATATCGCGTTCATCACAGAAACTTGGCTGAAAGAATCCTCTTTACCTATCCTTGACATGCTTGTGCCCCCCGGGTTCTCAATCATAAACAAAGACAGGAAGAACCACCGTGGCGGGGGTATTGCAATCATCCACAAGAGCAACATCTCTATAACCGAAATCGACTCTCTCTCCTACACCACATTCGAATATCTATCCGCCACCATTAAGACGAAGGACGACAAAACGATTCACTGCCATCTCCTCTACCACCCGCCAGGCAACACTCCCTCTTTCGGAGAACACCTCTCCGACCTGATATCACACTGCTCTCTCCTAGACTCCGACAACATAATTTTAGGGGACCTTAACCTACATTGGAATGATGCAAATAACACTCTGATCCAAACCCTAAACGATCTTCTTCTCAACAATAACCTTACCCAACACTGCACAGAGCAAACGCATAATAGAGGCTCAATCCTGGATGCCATTATAGCTCAGAAAGATACAGTTACTGTCGACCACATCCTCCCTGTCGACTGGTCAGACCACCACATCATTCTATTTCACATCAACCATCCGTCCCACTGCCCTACCCGTACACAGGATAGCCTTCATTGGACAAGAAATCTAAGACAGATTCCCCTTGCTGACCTGGAAGAACGGGTAAGAACACTACTCCCACCCAACTTGAACGACCTATCGGCAACTGAGCTCACCACTCACTACAACACAACAATGACAACCATACTAGACCAAATAGCCCCCCTGAAGCAAAAAAGAGTCAGGAACAACCCATCGAGAACCTGGTTCAATACAGACCTAAACTCTGAAAGAAGACATCTCAGAGCGGCGGAAAGACTCTGGAGGAACAACCCATCCTCAACCCACCTTGACCAGCTCAAATCAGAACACAGGAAATACAATAAGCATATCAAAAATGAAAAATCCACCTTCTTCCGTAGTGCACTAGACAACGCTAAAAATCGTCCAAAAGAACTATTCAATCTCATCAAACAACAAACAGCCAAACCTCCCACATCAACCATACAGGCTTCCAAAGAACTATGTGACACCTTTGCTAATTTCTTTCATGATAAAATCACCAAGATCGAACGCTCCCTTGATGAACACCTCCTGACAACTAACGACAACCTGCCTCCCAGCACTGAAGGAAATAACCCCCCTCAGCACCCTCCGTGCAGCTGGAAGACATTCAACCTCATCTCTGAAGCAGACATCACGGAAATGATTATCAGGTCCAAACCCTCCTCACACATAGCGGATCCGTTTCCCGTCCAACTGGCTAAAAACTCAACCTCACCCTAGCCCCCTCTGGACCCAGATCATAAATAGCTCCCTGAGTACTGGAATCATGCCAGACTGTCTAAAGATGGGCCAAGTCACGCCATTATTAAAAAAAAAATGGGCACGGACCCAAACAACCCCAACAACTTCAGGCCTGTCTCCAATCTCCCTCTCCTATCAAAAATCCTGGAAAGGTGTGTTCTCCTTCAACTTAACCAGCACATTGACAGCAACAATCTTCTGGATACTCACCAATCAGGCTTCAGAAAAGGCTGCAGCACAGAGACAGCAATCCTGAACATCGTTGATGATGTCTACAAATCACTCGATGCAGGCCGTGGTTGCCTGCTCATACTCCTCGACCTATCTGCAGCCTTTGACACGGTTGACCACAATCTGCTCATAAATGCACTCCGAGAAAGAATCGGTGCAGACGAGGTGGCCCTACAATGGTTTACCTCCTTCCTTCAGAACCGCTCACAAAGAATAAAAATTAACAACTTCACGTCTGACCTTCTCCCCATAACCAGGGGAGTCCCACAAGGATCGGTTCTCTCCCCATCACTGTTTAACATCTACATGGAACCCCTCACCTCCATACTCAAAAAGCCAACATCCCCTTCCACCTCTATGCCGATGATACCCAGATCTACCTTGAAACATCGTCACTAGGAGACATACAGAAACTAAACAACACCCTACGAGAAGTACAACACTGGTTATCCCACAACCACCTTAAACTCAACCAAGACAAAACGGAAATCCTTTTCATTTCCAACAAGGAGCAGACCCCCTAGCCACAGAATGGCTAAAATCCATTGACGCTCTTAATTGCAAGCTCACCCTGGCAGACTCTGTAAAATCCCTGGGTATCACCCTGGACGCAAGCCTAAACATGGACAAACATATCAAGAACTCAGCAAAGAGCGCATTCTTGAACCTAAAATTACTCAACAAAATAAAACCCTTCATCCCCCCAATGACCTTAAACTGGCCACTCAATCCCTGGTGCTGTCCAGATTGGACTACGGAACGCTACTCTCACGGGCACGCCAAATTCTCACCTAGCTCCCCTCCGAGTAACCCTAAATACAGCTGCCAGGATGATCACAGGAGCAAAGAAATTTGACCACATCTCTCCCTCCCTAAGAGAACTAAAATGGCTACCAATCGAAATGTGTGCCAACTTCAGAACTGCCTGTCTCACACACAAAGCTCTTCACACCGGAAAACCGGCCTACCTGGCCTCCAAACTCAAAAAGGCAGGACAAACGAGAAACCTCAGGAGCACCAATACCCTTCTTCTCATTCCACAGAAAGCCTGCAAACAAAAAACCCTGTCTCGCTCCTTCTCGGGAAATGCACCCAAAATTTGGAACTCCATACCAGTTCACATCAGGACCAACCCCTCCTTCATAAACTTCAAAAGACAGCTCAAAGACCTCTTCCTAAACAGAGCATACCCGAAGTGAGAGATGACGCACAATGTGACTGAGCCCCTTCAACAAAGGAATCCTGCTAAGCACAGAACCTAGACTCCTCAACAAGAAAACTTTCCTTTGCCTGTTCCCCTTCCCTTTTAGCCTTGTTCCCAAGACCGCCGGAACAAGATTCATCACAAGACAATGCTGTCTATCGTAACACTGTATAAATATTTGCTTCACGATATATGTTGTAAAGCGCTTTGATACCTCCGGGTCTAGCTAGCGCTATATAAAACTCTTAAATAAATAAATTTGTCCCTGTGCTAAGAAAAAAATTGAACAAGGTAAACTTGCAGGGAAAATGTCTGCAACATTTTTCCATCTGAATCACATTTTATTAATGCATATGGTGAATGAGGAAGTTTAACTGGGCAGAAACTTTGCAAACTTTATGAATTGTAGCAATTGTGAACGTCGCAAAAATTACAGTGGTATAAAAAAAAAACTTGGCAGCCCTCCCATCACATGCTGACTTGTCTTTGCCTTGCTCTGTGTTTAAAGCTCCACTTCCTTTCGGTGCACCATAAATACCACATACATACATATAAAATACATTTCTCTGCTACTTGAAACTGGGTGACTCACTGAATTGTTTGATACATATTGATGCACCAATAAGAAATTAGTTAATATGGGGTGACTAATTGCTAAATATAAAATGTGTTTTCCCTTCTGTATCTCTCCTAGGCCTCTATTAAGAGTGAGCTGATAATTAAAATTTGTTCGCAAATTGTGGGGGTTTGCTATTGTGATTTATGCGAGGTGAAACCTGCTGCAAATTGTGGGACCAAATAAAGCACATGCCATGTTTGTTCAACCCAGTATGGAATAGCATGAGCTTTTCACATGACATTCTACAATTCAAGGTGCCTTACACGTAACCATGCACAAATTGCATATCACCTCATTTGTGCACCCATTTTGTGCAGCCCTATCGTAATTGAGGCCTTAATCTTTCTTCTTCTCTTTGTGTCTCGGCTAATCTAACTGAATGAGGGCTGACACATGTCACAGAGTAGCCATTTGGTCACTGTGGGTATGGGTAGGACCAGCCCCAAATTCCTCATAGAGGATGGGCTAATTCCACAGACCCATGTTCCACACCAAAGCTACGCTGCTGTCTGCCCTTTGATTCACTTCTGGAGCTGCTTCTCCTTTTTCAGAGAACTTAATAAGCTGTATATTAAGGCCTGCTCCTGCAGCCCTTCCCTCTTTTCACTACCCTTGTCTCTGGTTCATGTCACCTCTGTCCTTTACACCCAACGTCTCTCGGCCTTGCCCGCCTCTCCTAAAACTGACACGTCACCTATAACTCTCATGTCCTATTAACCCCCATCCTTCTGCACCTAACCACCTTTGACTCTGTGGATTTTGAAGCTTTTTTGGAAGTTAAAGAAAAGCTCATGAACTATTTTAAGTAAGTAAATCTTTAATTCATGATTAATTAAAATCTTTGCAATAAAATGCATGATAAAACACCTATACAAAGCACATAAAACGACTAATTTCATAGCAGTAAGGTCAATAAAAATCCATTTTAAAAGCATTTAATGTTACTTTAAAAAGTAAAATAGAAGATCTGTACTGGTGTGGGCATTAGTAAGCAATAAAACATTAAAGTGCAAGATATCAGTTCATAAAAACCCTTTTTCTAAAAATTAAGACAAATGTTAATTGCTGGAAAAAAGGCGTAAGTAAACCGATAGAGCAGTTGTCAAGGGGGTCGAGGTGGTGCAGTTCAAAGTTGAAGTGCGATTGTTCCCTCCTTCAAGTATTGTGCCTTTGGTTTGAGCCTAGCTACGGGCAATTGCAAGCATTTAAGAGTGTTAATGCCCAAGTGGTGACTTCTCAAGTAGCTCTTGCATCTCCACCGGCTACTTACTCTTTACTCGCAGCCCTCTTTTCAAATCTCTGAAGGAATTTGATCATGGCACAGTTCAGACTGATATCTGTAGGGTCAAAGCAAGCTAGCACCGCCTCCCTGCATGACCTTATGACAGGTTTCTCCACTTCCTGCACAAACGCTCACGTAGGTCCCCCATACTGGTGCGGCACAGGCATAAGACGTGGACGATGTTCTCCAGTTCTTGCAGGCATAACCGGCAAATGGCTTGCCCTGGCCTTCTTCTCCATATGAGGAGAGCTTTTTTTTTTTTTTTTTTTGAGTTCAAAATATTTTATTGAATTTTCATAATAAACAAGTAACAGACAATACAGAAAATAATATTCTAAATCGAAAATACCTAGTTATAGTAAAGAAGATTAACAGGCATATCAATTGAATTACATTAGGTAAGATAAAATAATTATTCTTAGAGAACATAAAAAGGAGAGGAAGGAAAGGGATCAATAATGATTCAAATAACATTGTCTATAAATAGAGCTACAATATGAATCAGTAAATATACTATATGATCAATAAAAAGCTAAATTAGTTATACAAAAACCGTTTAAGAAGATATATATACATCAACAGGAATCCAAAAAGCATGAAAAGAATTGGAGTTATGATTGAGCCCAGTCAAGGACAATTGAGCTCCTTTTCTTGTAAAAATAACCCATGACCACCAAGCATGTACTGATAATAGCGAGACATCTTTCCAGCAAAAAGTAATAGATTTTAAAGCAGCTGATATTAGGAAATTAAAAAGTTTACCTTCTAAGTCATTTAAACTATGTGAAAGAAGAGCAGATTTGCAAATTAACATATTGTAAGAAACATCATCATGGATATTTAATATCTTTTTATAATATCCCAAACATCAGTCCAAAATTTTAAAATTAAAGGGCATTTAAAAAGCATATGCTGTAATGTACCAGGGTGTGATTTACAGTGCCAACAAGAAGCAGATTGAAGAAGTTTAGCTTGGAATAGACGTAATGGAGTCCATAAACAATTAAATAAGATATATGAATTGGTTTGATAAAGTGAAACAGGCAGCCAACCAGAAATACTATTAAGCCAAATATCCTTCCATATATCAATGGATAGTGAAAGTGAAAGTTCATTATTCCAAAATACTGAAAGCATATTAATGTTGCTACCAAGAGAATTAGATAATTTTTTATATAAAATAGAAACACCATGTGATGAAGTAGAGACAGTTTGAATGTAAATTGATAAATCAGCTTTAACATTAGAGGGAATATCTTGAGGAAAAGAATCTAAAATGGAATTACATAAATGTTCATATTTAGAAAAATCAGCTTGAGGTAAATTAAATCTTGTTCGTAAAAACTCAAATGATAAAAAAGCATTGTTTGAATATATATCTTTAAGATAAAAAATACCAGCATTAATCCATGAATACCAGTAACTAACATTCCTATTCAGCTTGATAACATTGCTATACCATAGTGACATGTCTTCAGTAATAGACATAGGAGATAGAAAAATTGAGTCTATATCATTAAAAATCATTTTAGTGGACTTTAGTATAACGGATTTATGCAAAACTGATGACCTATTAGACATAGTTAACAAAGTGGGGAGTGGAAATGGATTTACCAATGATTTCTCAATATCAAGCCAAATAGGAGAATTGTTTAAACAGGATTGATTAAACCATATGGAACTTTGTTTTAAAATAAAGGCTTTGTGGTAGAGGAAAAGTCTGGTAATCCAAACCCAACATTACATTTAGGCATTTTTAATTTTTTATAACTGATACGAGGCGGTTTACAGTTCCAAAGAAATCTGGATAAAATTCTATCAACATCTTTGTAAAACTTTAGTGAAAATTGAGTAGGAATCATGGCGAGGGTGTAGAACATTTTTGGAGCAATTGTCATTTTAACGGAATCCATTCTACCCCACCATGAAAGATGTAATGAAGACCATTTAGACACTTTATCTTTTATATAATTTAAAATAAAGTTACAGTTAAATGTTATTGTTGATTTTATAGAGGATGAGAATAAAATCCCAAGATATTTCAATTTATCCTTTTGCCAAATAATATCAGTCATAGGTATCATATCAGGGGTACAATAAATGTTTAAGGGGAAAAATTCAGTTTTGTTAGTATTTAATTTATATCCAGAGACTGTAGAATATTTTTGGATAATCTCTAATAGGGAAGGGAATGAGATTATAGGGTCACTAATAAATAGGAGTACATCATCTGCATAAGCTAAAGTTTTTATAGTAACATCTTTAATATTAATTCCTTTAATATCATCACATTTTCGTATAGCATTGAGAAATGGTTCAATACCAATAAGGAATAAAAGTGGGGAAAGAGGGCAACCTTGTCTTGTACCTCTAAAAAGTGAAAATTGATTCGAGATTTGGCCATTGATAAATAAACGAGCAGTAGGGGCATAATACAGAGCAGAAATCATGCGAATAAATGCCTCACCAAAATTAAATGACAATAAGGTATTAAATAAGAATTGCCAATGAATTTTATCAAAAGCTTTCTCAGCGTCTAAGGCCAGTATTCCTGAAGGTAAAGTTAAATTGGGAGCTTGTTCAATAACATGTAGCAAGGCTCTTGTATTGTTTGCAGAGTACCTATTTTTCATAAAGCCAGATTGATCTGAGTGTATAATAGAATGCATTACAGGAGCTAGTCTAGATGCCAATATTTTAGCATATAATTTACAATCTTGATTAATTAGAGATATAGGCCGGTAATTTGACACTATGGTGGGGTCTTTATCTGGTTTGGGAAGCACGACAATTAAAGCCTCAGTAAAAGAGCCTGAAGTAATTCCTGAAGAACCAAAAGAGGTAAAAAGTTGAGATAAAAAGGGCAAAAGTTGTACTTGAAATTCCTTATAAAACTCAGCCGAGATACCATCTGGACCAGGAGACTTATTTTTTTAAAGAGATTTTATGGCTAACAAAATTTCATCTGTAGTGATGGGAGAATCTAACCCTATTTTATCTGATTGAGAGATGCTGGGTAAACCACATGTAGTTAAAAAGGAATCAATTAAAGAGGCATCCTGAAAATCAGGCTTATTATATAGATTCGAGTAAAAGTCCAGAAATTCATTAACAATATCATTGTGAGATAAAGCAATTTTGCCACTAGGTCCATGAATAGAGTTTATTTGAGATTTGCTCTTTTTATACGTAAATAATTGGCTAGGAGTTTCCCAGATCTGTTGGCATTAAAACGAAATTTGGCTTTAGAGTTAGAAATCTGAATGCCAGCTCTTCTGCTAAGTATTGAATTAAATTCATACCGAAGCTTTTGCAGTTTAAGTCTATATTGAGGATCATTAGACGTTATGAAAAGTCTCTCAAATTTCGCAATTTGTTTTTCTATATTTTTAATATTATTATTGAAGGATTTATTTTCATAAGCCATAATGGAAATAGTTACACCTCTAAGGTATGCTTTAAAAGCATCCCATCTATTAACCATAGAAGTGGTACCTTCAGGATTAAGTAGGAAATAATCTTGAATTGCACTTAAGATTTTTGGTTTATTATGTTCATTAAGAACAATATCAGTATTCATTCGCCATCTGGATTTATTTGTAAAAGATGAATTCAAATTCAAAACAAAAGAAATTAAAGCATGATCAGAAATATCAATGTTGCCAATGTTGGGAGAACTCACGGATTGAATTAATTGTCTAGAGACCAATAAATAATCAATTCTAGAATGAGAATTATGTGGGTTTGAAAAAATGTAAAACTTTTTTCTGTAGGGAAATGTAGGCGCCATATATCAACTAATTTAGTGGTTTGAATAAATAATCTGAAAGCATGAAAAACCTTAGGAGGGTGAAATTTAGTACAGGATAATCTATCCAATAGAGGATCAGCTATGACATTAAAATCGCCTCCTACAATTAACGGAACTGTACCCAATTTCAAGACCTCAGTAGTAAGATTAGACCAAAAAAGAGGGTCGTCCGCCGTAGGGCCGTAAACATTGAGTAAAAAGATGACTGAATCATGTATTTTAATTTTAACTATAATATATCTCCCATCAGCATCTGAAGTTTTATTCAGAATTTGGCAGTGTAATTTTTTTGCAAAAAAGATAGCAACCCCATTTTTTTTCCATTAGCAGGAGATGAAACAATAGTATCAACTCATTTTTTCTTCATATAATCTAAGATTTTATCATCTATATGAGTCTCTTGAATAAAACAAATATCAGCCTTGCAACTACCTAGATAATCTAAAATTTTTGTGCGCTTAACTGGATGACGCAAACCTTTAACATTTAATGAAACAACTTTAATATTATGTAAGCTAGCCATAATGAAAGAGAGAAAGAGAAAAGATAAAGAGGAGGATAGTGAAAAATACAAAGAGGTTGTGAGAAAGTAGTAGCTCTAGAACAGGGAAGATGAAAGGGAAAAAATAAAACATGGAAAAAACGACAAACAGAATACATTAATATCAGGAGTGAAACGCACACATGCTCAACAAGCATGACCGATACCGTTGGAGCCCGATGAAGAATAACTCAGTAATTTGTCAAAAAGTACATAACTGGAAACAATCAAGTAGTAGATTCATGAGTATCCATTAAAGGCTGTGACTGTAGATCCAGAAATTGTTTCAGTTCTAGAGGACGCTGAAAGGATTTCGAAAAGTTATCTTTCCAAATACGCATTGTTGAGGGATCAAAAAGACCATACTTGAAACCAAGACTTCTTAGTTGAGGACGAAGAGCAGTGAATTCTTTGCGAACAGAAACAGTCTCTTTGGCGAAATCTTGATGGATAAATATTTTATTCCCATTGACCATCAACGAAGGAATTTCTCTTGCTGCTTTCCTAATCAAAACCAAATGGTGATGACGGAGAACTTTAAAGATCATTTGACGAGGTTTGGTGTGTTGAGGGTTGCGGTGAGAAGGAATCCTGTGAGCCTTATCAATTTCAAATTTTTCTGGAAAACTGATTTTCAACAGGCCAGGAATCAAAGTTTCCAGATATAATCTGCAGTTGGCCCCTTCAACATCTTCTGGTAGATTGAAAATGCGTAGATTATATTGTCTATTGCGGTTTTCCATATCTAAAAGGAGTGTAGACATGGGTGATATTTTCGCCATAAGTGGAGTAAAAGCATCTATTTTAACCTTATTATCCTGTATTTTAATTGAGTTGTCAGAAATTTTCATTGATAAGCAAGCCATTTCTTTGCGTACATTTTTAATCTCTGACGCAATGGTATCGGTATTAACACGAAGTGCTTGAATTTCTTCTAAAATTAAAGATAAGGAAGGTTCAGATGACTCTACCGCTTTTGATTTGATAGGCGGAGGTGAAACCTGCTGTCTCCTTTTATTATGTAGAGAATTTTTATTTTCCATTTTGACGTAAAAAGGAACCAATTTGCAATTAAATATAATGTTTGTAGGAAGGTATAATATTCTTGGTGTTCAAATCCTTCAAAAAACTGGTGCAGCAGCTAAAATGGTCTGTGGGAGTGGCTAGGCCCAAGCCAGGCCCTTTCTTAGGTGCTTACTCCGCCCCCCTGACAGACAAGCCTGGCAGTACCTGAATGCAGACAGGGAGCAGGAGCCTGATTGAAGAAAAACACCACTTCCGTCGTCCAGAGGCACTGAAAAACGACCCACAGCACAGGTACCAGCTTTACTGCTTCAGCGACCTCTTCCCAGCCATAAACTGACTAAAATTTCGTCGTTTTTAGTAAAAAACGGGCGAAAACGCGGAGGAGCTCACCGGGAGGCGGCCATCTTGTTTCGCGCGCTCGCGCGAGTGATGAGGAGTGCTTTAATAATGGTTATAAACCCAGCCTGTACTTCAGGAAATGCACCTTGGCACAATTGCAATAGGTTTCACCAAGGTAGCCCTGTGATTTTAACCTCTGTGTAGTTTTGAAGTGTCATCCACCCATAACTACGTTTAGACAGTTTATCTTTATCCTCAAACATTGATAACAACTGTGCACTAGATTTGGTTAGTTTTCTAAGCTCCTGGTGGCCTAGAAATAAGCCTCAAACATTTGTTAAGCTTTGTGAACTCAATGCCTGGTTTACATAGACATGTGCGGGGAGCTCGGCCTGAGTTCCAGTTCCTGCCAGAGGTGGCCACCCAGGGAGCCCTCTGGAGCCTTCCTAAACTTGTGGCAACAGGACACAAAGCCGCCTTCCGAGCCATTGACTGTTTGGGGATACCAAATTCCAGCCTTATTTGAGCAGGCGATGTGTTCGGAGGTAGTTGGAAAATTCACCCTTATATTTTGAGAATCATTCTGTCCAGATTTGCACTGTCCCTGCCCCTGAGAGCCTAGAGCCTCCCTCCCATATGTCAAGGTGGGAAGGATCTTAGCTTGTGCTACCTGTAAGATGGGGGTAAGCGTGGGGTCTTTAAGCTTGTTGCAAAGAGACCTCAAACCGAAGGCCAACGCTTTGCCCTTCTTCCTGAGTTCCTCCAGTTGGTCGCTATAGCTTCCATTCCCATTGAAATAAACTCCAAGGTACTTGAAGCTTTTACTGATTCAATTCTTTCATCCCCCAGACGCCAGGTATGCTTCCGTTCCATTTTTCTTTGCACTGGTAATATTTTTGTTTTTTTTCTGTTATTCACAGTAGGCGAGTGTTTCATTCAACAAGCGCTGTAGGCCGACCTTGGTTCTGTTTGCAAGGACTAAATGATCTGCATACAGTAGGTTTGATAACTGGAAGCCCACCACTTTGGTGAGTGTAAGTTCACTTCATTTAGTGAGGGTGTGAGGTCTGCAAGGAACAGGTTAAACAAGGTTGAGGCCAAAACACATCCCTGTTTCAACCCTTGCGTGGTTTTTATTTTCCTTGATAAATGGGAGCCATCCCCTACCTTGATCATGACCCATGTGTCTGTGTGCAGTATTTCCAGGGCTCTTAACAAACCATTTGGCATTTTTAGGTTTGCCAATTTCGTCCAGAGCCTACCCCGATCCACTGTATCAAAAGCAGATTTAAAATCAATTAAACCAAGGTGGACAGGGTTTGCATTCATTTTTGTAGAATCAATCAGCAACGAAAGCACCGTAATGTTTGTTGTGGTCCTTGTTTGTTTAGTAAAGGCGGTTTGATTTACAGGAACAATTAAGTATGCCTCAGCCCAATGTTGAAATTCCTCCAATAGAACACCTGCGCAGTATTTTACATTATTATCAATTAAGGCTATTAAACAGTAATTTCTGGGGTTGCCCTTATCTCCCCTTGTATTTTGGGGCAAGATTTGAACCTCTCCATGAGGAAGGAATACTATGGAGCTGAATGGGGCAAGTTGAGCTGTCCAGAAAAGTGGGTCCTCCCTGTAAATGGCTGGTGGAATGCCATTCGGGCCCAGCGCCCCTTCCCTACGTCCCCTTGCAATTTGCCTCTGCACAGCGCAAGGGCTGATTGTGCACCTGGCTAATTCTGGGGCCCTCTCCCTTTGTGAGGTTTGAGATGTGCTTGCTGGGTCCGGGTCATCTAATTTGCACCTTTGTTGTTCCTCCAGTGCCCCTTGATTATAGTGACAGCTCAAGAAATGATACCAGATTGTCTCAGAGTTGTTGGATGCTGCCACTCTTGGGAGGGGCCTGTTGATTCGTTTACTGTTTGCCAAAAGGAGGTGGAGTTGTTTTCTCTTCTGTCATGCAGCAGCTTAGCCCAGAATGAATCCTGAGACACCCTTTGAAGCTGCCAATTTGCCCTTTTTAATTGTTTCCTTGAAGCCCTGAGATCTTTCAGAATGACAGGGTCCATAGGTGACCTTTTGAGGGCTTGGCAGAGGCGGTTGGCTTCCTTTTTGGCCATCCAGATCATGGGGTTACACTCCCTCCTCTCCAGGGAGTTGACCTTAATCCTAATCCTTAATGTTGCCTGTTTATTGAGACTAACTTGACTGGTTTTGCAGTCGGATCTGCAAGTTTTATAGTGAATCTTTCCCAGCTGATCAGTGGGTTTTCACCAGTTGTCTTAGAATTAGAATTAATCACCAATAGTTTGGCAGTTTGTGCCAGTGCCGTTAGGGAGGCGACTGTGCATTTTATGCATTTGAGGTTGATCGTGTAACCTGGAGTTCCATTATCCTTTGCGGGTACGAGTGCTTCTAAGCCTAAGTCTAGAATTATTTCTTGGGACCGGAGATCACTTTCCAATTTCTTGCCAAACTCATAAGCACTAACAACATGCAGTAGTGAGAAACTTACAAATGTGTAGTCAATGAGTGATGCACCAGATCTGGACAGAAACGAAGGCTCAGGTGGTTTGCCGGGGTTGTACCGACCGTTTAATGCTCTAAGGCCTAAATGATCTAGGTTTCCTTGTAGGCTTTGACTTCTCCTATCTTCTTTTTGCCACTGGGGGCCACCTGAGTTGGTATCATCCAAAGGGCTTCTTGGGCCTCTGTGACCTCATTTTTCAGTAGCTTGCTCATTAGCCACATGTTGAAGTGGCCTGTAACTATCATTTCAGTCTTGTTCATTTAGCCTTAGAGCCAGGATTGTCTCAGTCAGCTTCTCTGTTAGCCTAGCCTGGGTTGCGGCGTTGGGGTGAATGTAGACGTTTACCATTATAATTTTCTTTGGCGGGCTGTTTGTAGTCTTGACCATCATTACTACGATTTGTAGGCCAGCTTCATCAGTTTCTTGCTCTAGGCTTTCAATATTGCTTGAAGCTCAGACTTATATTGCAAGACCACCCTTACTGCAGCCATGTTTGTGTGCTTTGACTGCAGGAGTATAAAAGCTTGTAAAGCCCTCTAGATGAGATGCGACCTGAGCCCAGGTTTCTTGGAGGAGAATTACATGGAAGGTGCGCAGGTATTGGTAGGTGTCTAGTCCTTCAAGCTTATTAGCCAGGCCATTAATATTCCAAGAGCAGATCCTAAGTGCTTTGTCAATACAAGTAGTAAGAGCAGTGTCTTGTCATTGTAAAATTCTGGTTGTGTTCAAGGCACCAGACAGCCAACCCCACTGTGTGCCACGTCTGGTTCTGTGGCAGACCCACCACAGGGCCGTTCAGCCCATTCAATTTGCTTCTTGCGCTTCTCAGGACAGAGTAGACAGTTCTCGGTCAGGTCGATGTTAAGTCAACCTTTTTTTGTGACTCAGGACATGGGGATATCCTGTTCCCTTGAATGGTGTAATGGTAATCCCACAGCCTTGGAATATATCGGCTGCACTCAGGATCTTCTCAGCCATCTCAATAGAGCCCCACACTACTTTAGTTGATTCATTTCACTGACCAGCGCCTGGGTCAATACATTCAATTGATACTATATTATGTGAGGCGGCCTCCCCCATCTCATCCATTGTCCGAATGAGCTTGAGGATGTTACCTCTATCTGTTCGCAGGGCTGATTTGTTTAAAAGTGGTCATTAATGTTGGAACATCTTCCCTGTCCTGAGTCGTCAGTTTCTCATAGAGATCTGCATCCCTAGGGGTGGAGTGTGGCCTGAGTCTTTTATTGAAGACTGGGTAGGCTGCCAGCCTGCTAGGCCGTAGGAGCTTTTTGTTGCAACCCTTTCTCTTCCTTGCTCTCTGCTGTTTTGGTGGTTCGTCCATGTTTTATTGGGTCCTGTCAAATTCTGGTGAGCCTGCCATTGGTGAAGGTGCCACCCCAGTGTTGGATCCAGCAGTCCACAGGCCTTCATTGTTGCAGCCGGAAAGGTGGCCACACTTCAGCCCCTCTGACTCTACTGGAAGTGGTGCCTCTGAGTGGCCTGCCTTAGTGTTCAGAGGTCCTTTGCTCATTTGGGGCCTGTCTTTATTCATGTCTTTGAGGTCAACCAGGAGATTCGACATCGTCACCGGAAGTGTTGACAGCTTGTCTAAGACAGGGGAGCACCCGCACCTCTGTCCTATTCCCTGCGTGTCAGCCTGTGCTCTCTTTTGGTTTGCAATTTTCGGTTTGCAATTTTCTCGTCAATGCCTGACACATACATTGCTAGAGTGTTCAGGAGGCTAATTTATATGTCCATTTTGTTTGCTTGAAAACTGAGTACCTCTTCTGAGCCCTGCAGAATCCTTAACATGGTTGACCATAAGGCCCCTTGTGAGTTCTTGCTTCCTTTTGGGTTTGGGCTGGAGTTTGTTGGTGCCTCGTTGCCCTATGAGGCAAGCATCCTCTCCCATTTCTTCGAGTAGAGATATAAAGTATCATTCACAGTTGCTAATGAGTCCTCATTGTCAGTACCAGCCAAATTGTCAGCTGTTTCCTGAGGGCTCAGCACAGTGGGGGGGGGATAGTCGCAGCCACAGCACGACCCGGTGGAGTTGAACAGTTGTTATGGGATCCCATTCCTAGCTCTGGCGGTGAGTCAGTCCTGAGCGTTTGACATTTCCTTTCTTCCTCCTTCAAGTTGGTTTATTAACTGTAGCAGGTCCTCCCGCTCCCCAGTGGTTGACCGAGTGTTGGCTGCGAGAAATGTTCTGCTGTCAGAGGGATATCATTTTTCATCACTGTTTCCTCGGTCTGCTCAGAGTGTTCTAAGAGCTCTAGGCATAAAGGGCTGATTTTGACTCTCAGGCTGGCTCGAGCTACCGGCACCATACCCTGGTTATCTGAATTGTTCTGCTTAACAGGGGACCTACGGATTTCTTTAAGTATCATGGTGCCATTGCTGGATGTGGAACCCACCGCCTGCCGGGGGATAGCTGGGCCTCTCAGAGGGTTTTGTGCCAGTACTGTGGGGCTTAGGGAAACAGGAAACCCTTTGATGTTCATGTTGCTTGAAAATAAGACTCCCCCAGCGTCTTTCAAGAAGATAAACTTAAACGTAATCTTTGGCTGTAGCAGCTCCTCATTGGCCTCCCTAGGGAAGCAAGAGGAGTCCAGGAGTGAAATTGTTGCAATTTAGTGTGGAGATACCGATATAGGTGTCGGTGCCAGTGGCTGTATTGTTGTTATGTTATGTTATAAGGTATTTGTTGAGCGCGCGGCTACTCCAAGGAGTGTCCCGGCGCTGTCTCAGAAACCCCTGACAAAGCAGTGTGAACAGAACAATATGCGCCTCCTCTACTGTTGGAAGAGCCAGGTTCTCAAATGTCGCCTGAAACCAAGGAGATCCTGCATCTGTTTCAGAGAGGGAGGCAAGCTATTCCATAGTTTTGCGGCTGTTACTTGAAAGGAGCGTCCCCCCTTTCGAGACCGAAAGAACTTTGGCACGATCGTCAGATGCTGTGTCGATGACCGCAGGGTTCTGGATGGGGTATAGGGCTGGATTTTGTTCATGAGGTAGGGAGCTCCAATGTTGTGGAGAGCCTTAAAGGCTAGCACCAGGGCTTTAAAGTTAACCCTCTTTTTCACTGAAAGCCAGTGCAGGGACTTTAGACAAGGGGTCATGTGTGTCCTGGGGCCGACTCTCAATACGGCCCTGGCCGCCGCGTTTTGTACCACCTGTAGGCGGCCAAGAAGGGATTCGGGGAGGCCCAGGCAAAGCACATTGACATAGTCCAGCCTTGACGTGATCAAGGCTTGGACCACTGTTCTCCTATATGAGATAGGGAGCAGAGGGAGAAAATTTCTCATCATTTTTAACAGCCCAAAACAGGTGCCGGCCACAGATTGGACCTGGAACTTCATAGACATATCTGCGTCCAGTTTCACTCCAAGATTTTTTACAGTGGTCACTGGGCAGGCAGGGGGGGACAAATTCTGGGGCCACCATTGGCGCCATTCATCACCCGGAGTGTATCCAAAAAAGATAATTTCAGACTTATCTGAATTACATAGCAGTTGGTTGTATTTAACCAGGCAAACACCTTGGCCAAGCACGTGCTGATTTCGTTTCCTCTTAACTCTGCATCTTTCTCACAAGTAAACAACAACTGAGTGTCATCGGCGTAAGATATAACTTTTGCTCCATGCTGTTCTGCTATGAGTGCGAGGGGGGCCATATAAATATTAAACATGGTTGGGCTTAAAACCGAACCCTGTGGCACTCCTACATTCAACGAAGGAATGATGGCCGAGAAGGGTGGGGACCAAACAGTTTGCTGGCGGCTTTCCAGGAAGGAGGAAAACCACTTAAGAACCGTGCCCCCAATGCTGCAGTCCTGAAGTCTGCGCAGAAGTAGATTGTGGGGCACGGTATCGAAAGCCGCCGATAGGTCCAATAGTATCAGTACAGCTTTCCCTCCTCCATCAAGAGTAGTTTTGATCATCTCAGAGACTTCTAGTAGGGCCGTCTCCGTACTGAAGTTGGCTCTAAAACCCGACTGGCTTGAGTGCAGAACATGGGTAGCCTCAACGAAATTAGTGATGACAGCATTGACATATTTCTCCAAAGCCTTGGAGAAGTAAGGCAGCAGAGATATCGGTCTATAATTGCTGGCTACCGAAGGAGCTGCTAAGGGTTTTTTCAGGAGCGGGAGGATCTTTCCGTGCTTCCAGCTGTCCGGCATCGAACCCTCAGACAAAGATAAATTCAAGACTCTGTTGACGGCAGGGTTCAATACCTCAGTGATGGATGCCAGAATTTTGGCACGACAGGGGTCGGAGGGGGAGCCGGATTTCAATGCCTTCATAATTTTAAGTGAAGTGGCCTTAGGAATAGGGGGACACTCCAGAAGGATTGCATCCGCAACTGGGCCAGTGGGGGAGGGCAAGACAGAAATGCCCGTGCTATCAAGGGCCACGGAGCTAAACGAATCCTGGATAGTTTTTATTTTATTATAAAAGTATTGCGCGATATGATTCGTCCATTCATAGGTAGGGGTGAAAGGGCTTTTTATGGCATTAGGGGAAGAAAAGTCTTTAACTATCTTAAACAGTTCCCTACTACTATTTCCGGCTAGCTCAATTTTAGAGGTCAGAAAGGATTTTTTTTCCCTCACGGACTCGGACATAGTGAGCTTTTAGGGCTAGTTTACAGATGGTTTTACTCAGAGGATCATAGTGTTTCCTCCAAATGCGTTCAAGGCTTTTGCATGCGCTTTTGCTTTTCCTAAGTGTCTCGATGAACCACGTAGCCGAGGCTCTGCCTTGCTTGGCTACTCGAGTTTTGGACGGGGCAAGTTGCATGGTCCACTCCTGGAGCCACCCTTCCAGTGCGAGCACATCATACTCTAAGGTACCATTTGTGGGGATGGGGTGCAAACTGAGTGTAGCAGCTAAGGTCGCCGGTGTTAGCTGCTCGAAAGATCAAAAATTACTGGCCCGCTGCTTACAGTAGGATTGAGACATTCCAGGTGCTTTGCCTATCTTAAAGGTGAGCAAAAAATGGTCTGACCAGATAATAGGAAGGGGCACGGCTGTTTCAATCTTAACTGTTGAGAAAATCTGGTCCAAGATATGGCCCTTTTCATGGGTGGGGGACGAGACATAGGGAGTAAGGTCGAAGGTGCTAAGAGATTCACATAACTTCATAGATTCTGAGTCCGCCGGTTGATCCAAATGTATGTTAAAATCCCCAAGGACCAGAAACTGACTGTACTTGGCCGCTATTGAAGAAATGGCGTGGCCAAGGGAATCCAAAAAGCGCCCTGCCGGCCCAGGTGGACGGTATATTACTGCCCCAGCAACAGACTGGTGAGCAGAAACCGTCAGATGGAAACCAAGGCTCTCTGCCCCCTCAAGCTCTTCAATGCTTTGGCGCCTTCCTTTTCCTCTTTAGGGTCACCACTGGAGCCCCGGATTTCCTTGATCACATGCTGGGATCTTTTTCCCCAAGTTATTCCAATGAGCATCAGGAGGCCCCACCTCCCGTTGATTTATGCTGTGCCCGATCCCAGTCGTCTCACAGTAAAAGCCAGAGCCGATGTCTCCTTCCTCCTGTGGCTACACATAACCCTTTATCGCTCACTGCCTACTGGGAGAGGCACAAGAACACCACTACCCAATATGAGGTGAGCCTCGTGTCCTTGTTAGATACTTTATGGTGTCTTAAAAGTATCGGATCTCACTACAATGGTTCTCAGTTGGCTGTTTTGAGCACTTGTGGCCAATTCTTAGCCAGTGGCTGCCTAGTGGGGATGCGCTGTGTATCCCAGCAGGGATTGCAACCAAAACTGAGCTTACTGGCTGAGATCAAGGGCGAGAGGGAGGGGATAGTGGCAATGTTGTAGTAAAAATGGTAAAGGCAGAGCTGGTATGTGGTTCTAAAAAGGAAGGCACAAGCTGCACCGACCTAAAGCTGGCTACCTCCCCACCTACCAGTTGTGTGCCACAGCACTATGGCCTTACCTTAGCTCATACTCCACCCTCCACGCCAGAGCTCAGCAATCTCTGCCATCCTAGTTTCCTTCTTCCTTGGAGCTTCTCTGGACCTTGGCTTGCATCGCTCTCCATGTGGGATTCACCACCTTCTCCACTCACAGCCCTGTTGTCATGCAGGCTCGGTATCTCCAATGCGTGCTCTGCTGACCTTCAAGGCAGACGCAGGCCTGCGAGCTATGCGGGAGGTCCTGGTAGTTCTGGCACTAACCTCCCCTACCTGGGAGCTGCCTGCAGCACAGTATGTGTCTCTGTCTGATATCGCGCCTCCGTGCTGCAAGGAGCGACCAGCACCCCACCAGCTGGCATGGTGGGTAATATTCGGCGGTAACGCAGGGGGACAACAGCCCCAGAATGCTAAGTGCTGTTGGGGTGAAGGGGTGCCTGTTTGGCAGGTATATTGATCACTGGCATTAGCAACCATCAAATACTGTGGAAACTCGTGTGCTCCCCCAGTGATGTGGAAGTCAAGAGCTGCGAGGGACTGGTGTCAGCGGGGCCGCAGTCTGGGGGCCACAGCTCCAGAGGCCCGTGTGGACTGGAAGCCCCGGGTTGACCACCTGTGAGCCTCAGATATCTCTTGCGCTGCCACTTGCTTCTCGTGGCACCGTTCTCCTCAGCCTCACCTCAGCGGCTGTAAACCACACAAGCTTCACGCTCAAACTGCGCCCTCCAAGGTCCTGCCTCTGTTTCTGCTTCTGCTTCCAACATCCTGTGTGAGACTCTGCACTGCTAACCATGAACTCTTGATTCTGTTGTGTAATGTCAGTGGTGCAATATATATAATCGATGCCTATTTCAAAGTCTGTCAGCACTCTTTCTCTCCCATTCATTTTTACTTTCTGTTTATGAGATTATCTGTCCTTACTGTTCAGTCGACACATGGAGTCTCCCCACTGCTTGGATGCACTTATTTTTGGGGACGCGCATTTATTTTTCCTCAACAGGTTTTGATCCAGAGCAGGGGAGAGAAAACCCCCAAAAGAAGGAAAGGGGGAAGAGAAAGGCAGACAGTGACACAGCGACAAAACAGGGATAAACAACACCTGCAAGAGTGAGATAAAGAGGCAGGGAGTGAGGTGGAAGCAAGACAATGCAATGTTGAATTTAGCACACCAACATTTAATAATGCCAGCCGCGGGCATCTGAGAAAAACTTTGGGCCCTGGGACTTATTCTTTTACAAATTAAGCACTGCCTATTGCTCTTCCTACCGGAAATCTATTCACCGTTCGTCTCCTTTCCTACCTGATTCTTTTTATTTACCATCCTACTGCCAATGCATGTCTCACTTCTTTTCGCCATCTGAGTTCAACAGAAACCTAATTTCTCAACTTTATCTCTGAAACCCCCAACGCATCATGTTTTGATGCCTTTATAAATTGTGCGCTGCTCACATGTGCACAGTGGATGATTTCGAGTGGTGCCTTACTACTGAAAATTATAAACATAATACAATCCTGCAATTAGGAGTATACTAATAATATGCTAAATTAATAGCAGGCATTCTCTTAGCTGAGACACACAGAATCTTATTTAGGGTTTCTCAGATGTGAAACTTTAACAAAACGTGACGGGTATCCACCCTACTGTATTACAAGTGCCAAACATAGGCTGTAATGCTCTTTGTAATAAAGTGAATGAGAAATCCTCCATGGCTGTCATGTAATTGTAATTGTAATTGTAATTATATAGTGCTTACTACCCCTGACGAGGCGTCAAAGCGCTTTACTTCAAATGGCACGCTACGCCGGAACGATTAGTGGTTAGTCCAGTGGTTATTGTTGGTTATTTTGATTAGTAATGTGCTCTCAAGAGAAATTGCATCCATTTACTCCAGTTACTTTGTTATATATTAATATCAGGTAAATGTGATCATTAGTGGGGGCTATGTAGTTTCCGGTGAACTGTTGGTGGGATAGATAGGCTGGCAGAGATTAGTTATTGTTAGATCACAGGGATAGGGATTTAACGAGGAGAGGTTGTGATCTATGAAATGAGGTATCAGCCAAATGCAGAATTACAATAAAAAGGATTGGGGCAGACAGGCAAGAGACAGAGAAGACTATTGTTTAATTAAACTACTATTCTCCTAAATAGAAGATATGCAGAGGATTTAAGCCAAGCAGAGGGGCACTCTGAAGAAAGAAAGGAGAGGAATCAAGCAAGAGTAAATGAATGCCATTTTTTCATGCAATGTTTAGGAGTATAGTAGGAGAAGGCTTTCTGTGTTCAAGTAGTTAGAGAATGTAAGCTGTAGAGAGTGACATTATACATAGTGTTCTATATCCAGGGCAAACAGCTTAAACATGTGATTGCAAGCGTATACATCATTCAAACATTAAGAGCCCTAGATATTGCAGAAAAAAAGTGTGATGCTCATTTAAAGTGCTCTAGTGCCCCCGAACCTGAGTTTGCGCAATATAAAACTGTAAAATAAAATCAGTACGCCTTGTAATGCCCTCTTTCATTCACGCTTAGAGAGGGTGTGAGGCAACGGCCAGAGATGCTGAATCCAGAGCCGGGGAACAAGGCTCGAGTCTCCGCGTCGACCCAACATCCCTTGACTCCGGGCAAACCACTCCATCTTCTTGTGCCTACAAAATCGGTGTGTTCCTATGCAATGCAACTGGCGCCCATGCAAAGCACTCCAACACCGCCTGGTCGAGCTCACGTAACACAATATGAAAGACAAAGGGAGGCTGAACCCATGGCTATGCAGATGTGGGGCCAGAGACTTGTTGATTACGAGGCCGACAGGGAGACCCATTTGTTGGGGGCTTCTGCATGGGACGTCCTGGAGGGTAGGGGGTGAGATGGTACCTGAGTTGATTAACCTGTTCCACCCTCCGGTCTGATCCTGGTTCAACCCCCCTACCCAGGTGTAGAGGAGGCCCTGACACCCATGCAAAGAAACAGGGAGCTAAGTGGGAACAGGAAGAGTGGGCAACACTCCTGTGAATGCAGCATATTTATAGCCTCTGGAGTCATAGGGGGGTCTTTAATCCTTGCCAAATGGAAATGAACGAGGACCACAGAAAAGAAAGGTAGACAACTGAATTGAGGGGGGAACCGGACACAGGGATGGAACTCAGGCAGAAAAGATCAAGAAATGCAGGAACTGAGTGAGAAGAGAAAGAGACGACAGAGACGAAAGCAAGTGGGAGAGAGCAAGATGGTGCCTGTGTAACCTACCTCACTGCGTATTGCCCCACCCCACCTCGATAGCTCGGTGGTCCATTCCAGTACCTGAACAGCGCGAGAAAGTCCGGCGGGAGGGTGAGCCGATGGTGGTGAAATGGGAGAGGAGCTCTGGTGACTCACATTATGGATGCTTTAGACGCGGTCTCCTCAAATTTGGCGTGGATTATAATTTTGCTGTGATCCTTACGACGTCGAAGCAACTGGCTAAGGTGCTAAAAACATGGGCCGTTACGGTAACCCTAAAAGAGGAGCGTCTGGCAAAGATGGCAGGCAGTGGGGCAAAGTCCATGAAAGCTAAACCTCCATCGGCAACAGTCACGGCGGCTCTATCAACCGGAGGGGCCAGGACAGGTGCACCGACTTCAGCTCAAGTACCAAGCAGCCGAGACACAGCAATGGAAGGAAGGATGGTGAGAAAAGGTGACGAGCAGACAGCTAAAGGATAAGGAAACCCATATGCTGGCAAAAAACAGGCACAACAGCTGTCTCGTGGTATTAACCCCATGGAAGCTGGGGATGGTCAGCCATCACTTGTTGATATGTTTTCTGCTACAAGGAGCAAAGGAATGAAAAAGGCAGATATCACAGCGGTCCAGTTGGATTTGGACACCCCTGTGATGTCATCAGAGGAATTTACAATTATGACGCAGAGTGAGGCGGATGAAGAGACAGTAATCCTGGTGCCCTAATCAGCACTAGAGTCGGATGCATTAAAGTTGGCACCCCCGGGGGGTCAAATAGAGCGGAAAGAAAGTGGGGTTGAGATGTCCGCGGTTGTTGCATCCCCCAATAAGGCGAATCCTACCCAGATAAACCAAGGCAGTTTAACGGGTCCAATAACTTTATGCTCCCCCGAGCTTTTGGGTGAAAAATTCTTCTTGTTGTTGGATGACCCGGAGTCATCACCACCAGGAAACGAGTCCTCCACTACTACCTTGTCGGACCTAAGCAGCAACAGCTCATTGGAGGAATCGGTGGTGGCTGTAGGGAGAAAAAGTAGGTCTGAGGGTGGGGAGAGAAAAAAAAGCCTCACTGCAGAAGAGAGGGGAAAGAAAAGGAAATGTGAGAAAAGAGAGCTCTAGACAAGATGGATTGAGTCGGGGGAACTCACCCAACCTAAGATTTGATTATCCAGACACACAGTTGCTGCCTCAGGAAAATGAGAAACCAGATAACGGAATAATGGAGGGTCCCAGCGGCACAGCCGATTCAGAAGTTCGGAACACGGGGGAACCTTCGCCCTCTGATATTTTATTTTCTATAAAACAGATGCAGGAGGAAGTGAGAAGTGACAATCGCCGGGCACAGCAAGCCTCTAAAAAATTGCAGGGTGCAGTAAGGAAGATCAATAAAACATGCACAGACATATCGGAGAGATTGACAATGGTTGAGGCCAGTACAGAGTTTCTCGAATGAGAGGCAGCGGAATTAAAGAAGACAAAGATATCTCAAGATCCCAAGATAACTGACATGATGTGGAAATTGGAAGAGAAGGAGAACAGGCAAAGAAGAAATAACCTCAGACTCCTAGGAATACCTGAAGGCCGTGAAGGGGGATGCAAGAGGGTTTAGAATAAAACTTTTGAAGGGGGCCTTCCCAGATTTGATAGTGTGGGACTGGGGGAAAGGAAATTCAAAGGGCCTATCGTGTTCCCTTAACTCTTAAAAATCATCATGCAGGCAATCAAGAGCGACCTCAGGCAATGCTTGTATTTTTATGCAAATTTTTGCTGAGGGAATGTATATATGCGCAAGCACGCCCAAATGCAAAAAAGGAGTTTGAAGGGGTTTCCTTTTTTGCAAGACCTGACTTCACCGATGCCACAGTGGAGAGGAGGTAGCGTCTGAGGCAATTATTCACACCATTCCAGAAATTGGGAGCGGAGGTATATTTACAGTACCCTGCGAAACTGAAAATAGTTTTTAAGGGGAGTGTTCGTAGCCTTTTTTTCCCAAGATTCTGGCGCAGGAATACCTGATTGAACTGTCGGGGGAGATCTGAAAGGCCTTAACGGAGAAGTGGAGGGAGGGAGCCGAGTAGTTAGATGCAGCTGTTGAGGAGAGAGATTCCCCTATGATTTACAATGAGATGGGACCATCAAGCTTATGATTCTTTGAAGCAGGACGAAGTATGGAGAGGTTGTAGCAGATGGATAAGGTGGGGGGGTGGTGAGAGCAGTTATACAGATAACTGTACACAGGCTAGGCCTGATTGCTCACATGTGTGGGGTGGGCGGAGGGAGGGGGTGTGGGGGTTTGAAGGGAAGGGGGGCTTTGGGTGGGGTGAGGGGGAGGATAGGGGGGTACATACACTCAGAGGTGAAAAAGTTGGAAATTAGGACAGAGCCATTTTTGTTAATTGTATCCATGGATAAGAGCTATAGTTGGGCTATGAAAGGCGTGTAGTGGGTGGACAAGGAAAAGTGCGTATAGCCTCTATTAATATTTGTGGGTTGAATGATGCCAAAAAAGAGCGAGAGTGGCAGTTGGTCTGCAAACATTGAAAGCAAATGTGGTTTACTTGCAAGAAACCCACATTGAAGGCTCACGTAGAGATGTCCTAAATACTCTTGGCTATAGGTTGATTGTTTGTGGGGACCTCTCAAAGTGTTCGAATAGGGGGGCTGGTGATTTTGGCCAAAGGTAATAAAATACAGTTCACGCAAGTTCAAGCTGACAAGGTAAATTGGTGATTGTAGGATGTCATATTAAAAATGGAGGCGTACTGACGTTATGTTCTGTGTATGGGAGTATTTTGGACATCCCACATATTATTAACGACTTATCGAATGAATCAACTCATCAGCCTCTGCTGATAAAGGTATGTGGGGATCTGAATATCAATCTGCCCAGTGGTTGGGATAGGGGAAAATCTAAAAGGTATGTGGGTCGGAAAACGAAAGTTTTTCGTGCCATAGAAAGCATCTGTGAAGATCATGGGCTTATTGATGTCTGGAGTAGGAAGAAACCTCTAGAGCATGGGTTCACTTATTATTCGGGCCCACATGGTTCGCATGCCGGTCTAGACAATTTTTTTAATCTCAAATACACTGTTGACGAACTGTAGAATTGAACGATACCCGCGTTTTTTGTCAGATCATAATCCTTTAGTGCTGGAAATTCAAGGTCGGGGAGACTGAAACTAAAACAAAGTGGAGTTTTGAGCGGGCCTTATTAACAAATGTGGATTATCGCAGCCATATGAGAAATTGATCCCAATATTTTTTAAGGAAAATAGTGGTAGTGCACCAATAGGGGTAGTTTGGGACACGCTGAAGGCGTGTTCACGTGGGGGGATGCTGGGGTTCTCGTTGGATAGAGAGAAGGAAGAAAAACAACTCATTCAGCGTAAACAAGATATGTTAGCCACTGCTGAGGAGGACCTGGTTAGAATAGTCAAGCAGGGAGGGGAGATAGGGGAGGCTCAACTAGGGGTCACCTTAGCTAGAACAGCACTTAATCAGATTTTTGCAGAAAGAGCTGCAGAAAAAAAGGCAGCCCGGAGGGAAGAAGTGTATGAATGTAGCGAGCAAGCCGGGCATCATCTGGCTGTAAGAGCTAGACAGAAAAGCTCAGCAAATGAAGTGAGAGAAATATGTGATCCCACTTTCGGGGCAGTTTCTGAGCCCAGGAAGATCAGGGAGGCATTTAGGGCATATTATCAATAGCCAGCTCAGATCAGATATCCGATATTTTGAGAGGAGTGCCGCTAAGGAAATTGTCCCCGGAAGATAGAGAGTCCCTGGAAGGGGACATATGTTGGGAGGAGATTTATACGGCATTAGCTGGTATGGCTACAGGTAAGGACGCAGGGCCTGATTCGATCCCAGTGGAATTTTATAAAAAGTTTGCCCCCCAATTGAGAGAACATCTGACTGATTTATTGAACCAGATCTATAGAGGAACTCCCCTCCAGGATCATGGTCTACGGCGAAAATGGTTGTTTTCTTAAAAAAGAATAAACCAGCCACAGTTCTTAGTTCATACCGACCAATAACTTTAATGAACGGGGATGCAAAGGTTTTTCCTAAGATTTTAGCTGCACGGTTGGCACAGGTTATGCCGCAGATAGTGTCCAGCCGACAACATGGCTTTATAGCGGGCGGGACATGACAGATCATATCAGAAGAGTGGTCACACTGTTCGATGCAGTACAAGTGTCAGGGGACCCTATGGCTCTGGTCTAATTGGATGCAGAGAAAGCCTTTGATAGGGTCTCCTGGCACTTTCTCTGGCAGATGATGCAGATTATGGGCATTGGGCCAGAGTTTATACAGGTGGTTAAAGCCCTATATTACAAACCAGGAGCTAATATTTTTGTCTCAGGTGATTTGCCGGAAAATATAGAGATCACACAAGGGATACGGCAAGGGTGTCCCTGCTCCCCCTTGCGGTTTGCACTGTATATAGACCCTCTGATACGTAAATTAGAGCTAAATTCAGCAATTCCACCAGTGGTAGTACAAGGGTATGAGAATAAAATCTTAGCGTATGCAGACGATATAGCCGTGGTGACCCCTAAACCTGAAATGGCCCTTAAAACAATCGAAAGGGAGGCAGTACTCTTTAGGGAGGTTTCCGGATACTCGTTGAATAAGGATAAGACCCACGTGGTGATAAATGATAAGATAACGATGGTGGATAAAAGAATGATAAAAAAGCTGTCTATTTGGGTGTTAGCATCATCAACTCGGAGGTAGACTAAATCGTTAAAGACAAGCTGGACCCTCTCATAGGAAAGATGAAAAAAGATCTAGGCAGATTAGACAATTTACATCTTACAAAAATATTTTTTTTCCCTAAAATTCTTTATTTGTTTAGGTCAATCCCTTTAGAATTCTCGAACCATTGGTTGAAGACGCTTGAGGCAGTGTTCTCAAGGTTTTTATGGGCCTACTCCAAACCTAGAAGGGCAATGAAATACCTTTCACTTTCAAAAGAAAAAGGAGGGGGCATTACCAAACCTCAAATTGTATTATTGGGCTACTATGTTGCAATATAGCTCTACATTACTTGGACAACCGCACATTAATAAGCCTCAAGAGGATATACCTTCAACATATGAGTTATTGATTGGCAATGAAGCCTGGGGTTGCTTCTGGAGACAACTAGAGTTTAGCTATTACAAAAAGTTAGAATCAAGTGCATTTTGGGTGCCTATAAAGTCTGGACCCGGGTACGCAAACTGCTGAAAATAGGAAGAATGAACTTTTACAAACCGTTGCTGACTAATGAAAATCTGCCCTTAATTTTGGGGGTTTAGTGTATACAAAGATGGTCGCAATTAGGTATCAACAGTCTACGGGCTTTTTATTCCTCCACTGGGTTTGTCTCATTTGAGGAGTTAAAACATAAGTTTGGTATTAACCATAGAGACTTTTTTTAATATCTGCAAGTCAGGGACTATCTGCAGCGTAAAGGGGGTGGCTCAGTGGGCTTCGGTATAATTGAGCTGGTCGAGAAAATAACAGCACGAGGCGAAATCAGAATCGAGAATTTATATCATATTCTGAATTCAGAGATGAAAGGTGATCTCGAAAAGTTCTCGTCAAAATGGCAAGAGAAAGTATTGATATCGGATTCGGATCTCTATAAAGCTCTTAATTTCTCGCAATCCGTTTTTATGTCAGCTAATTTGCAAGCTCAATTCTTTAAGACCTGCTTTATGTTATACCACACGCCCGCTAGGATAGCAAAATGGGGCAGGGCAGAGGTGTGAACTGTCCTCGCTGTTCTATGTTTTGTGCTGATATAGTGCATATGTTTGCCACTTGTAGTGCCCTGAGCCCTGTAAAAGACGAAGGGGCAGATGTATCAAGGATTGCATTTGCGATTCCTTAATAGCGAATTTTAGCGAATTGCTATTAAGGAATCGCAAAATGCTATGTATGTAGGAATCGCAATAATAAATGCGATTCCTTAATATTCCTTAATTGCGAATTGCAAATTGTGATTCGCAATTAAGGAATACCTTCCCATTCCTTCCTATGGGCGTAGAGGCCCATAGGAATGAATTGGAAGACATTCTCAATTTGCGAATCGTAATTAGAGAATCGCAAATTGAGAATGCAATTTCAAGGTGCCAGGGTGTCCTTTTGACACCCTGTTGCACCCCTGAAATATGTATGTGTGCACATGTGGCGCACATACATGCCCTGAGGGCATGTATTTGCGCCACATGGCACTTTGAAAAATGCTAAAAAGTGCATTTTTCAAAGAAATCGCATATTACCACCAACTTGAAGTTGGTGGTAATTTGCGATTCCTTAAGGCCAAATTGCACTTTTTTGGTTCTTCTTACATTGGATTTAAGGAATCGCAATTTGCGATTCCTTAAATGCAATCGCAAAATAGGGAATCGCAAATTTTGTGATTCCTTATTTTGTGAGGCAGTTTTGCCTTAATACATACCACTAAGCAAAATTGCGTTCGCAAATGCCGAAATTCTGCGAATTTCGGCGTTTGCGAACGCAATTTTGCTTGATACATCTGGCCCCATATCACCCGCTTTCTTGAATATAAACTAGAGATAAAAGTCAGTCTGACCCCACGTCTTATTTTATTGGGAGTTCAAAAAGAGGGACGGTTATTGAAGGCAAAACCTTTTTTGGCAGTGGCAATGGCTTTTTTAAGACTGACTATAGCATCGGCCTGGCTAGATCCGAATCCCCTGTCGTTCCAACAGTGGTTGAGCCAGCTATTGGCGAGCCACAATCTGGAGAAGGCTATTTATGCTAGGAAAGACAGACAAGCAAAGAAAAGGGGAAGTAAAATTTGGGCACCCCTTAGTGGTTGGGTAAACAACTAGATATGTAATGTGCTCTTGGGGGGATTTGTATTTACTATATATGGCAGTGGGAGACCCAGGAGGTCAGGCTATAGCCTTTTCTATGTCTTTTTAAAATAGCCAAACTAGCTTTAAAGATTACATTGTGTGGATAGCAAGACGGTTAGGAATTTGTATATGTATATAAGGATTGCTCCATTGTTTGTATATCCTGTGGGCAAATTGAATGCAAATGGGGTATGAGACCCCATTTGTGTTGGTATTTTTGGAGGGATGTTATTTATTGTCAATGTTTATTCTTGCACAATGCACTTTAAAGTAGGACAGATGACTTTGTTAGGGGTAAATCTGCCGCCCAGTTAGTCAGCTCCAACTCTATGTTGTGGTAAAATAAAAGAGACAAAAGCAAGTGGGTGGAGGGGCAAGCAGAAGAGGGGCCAGGGTGCGGCGAGGAAGCAAACAGATGGAATGATGGAAGAGAACAGGGACAGGGCATGCAATAAGCGGATATCCAGCATAAGTTTCACTGTGCAACCACACAAAACACGCATCTGCCCGACCGATAAAGTATGCTTAACCCCCAACACATGTACACATGCACAGATCTCCCTGTGAAACTGGAACACAATCAGCAAGGCTGCTATTACACTGTCCATCCACAGCTGACTCTAGAACACCTACTCTGCACTACACAATAGGATTGTACGCCACATAGACGCACAAAGCAGAACTGCCCTGCAAAGCTGCGGATACACAAACCATGACAGTCCACTGGCATAAAAAACCCCTGCATACATTCCAAAAAATGGTCACTACAACAATTTGGTGAAATTATAAAGTAGCATCAAAACACAGAACCCCCGCCCCCCCATAAAGGGATATCATGCCAGTTTCATCCAGATTTAGGAAAGGTTGAGCTGCTGCTGTCCATGTGGTACCTTTATTGCGTTATGAAGCTTAGTATTATACTTTCCACTACACAAAGGACAAAACTATTTATATTGCCTATGCTTGTTTTAATGCATGGTGTGAGTGAACCCTCACAAAATATGTGGGCAGAATTTACTTTTGGTTTTATGTGTGAAACAAACAGTTTTTAAGTTATCTAGATAAGGGTTTCATAACCTTTTGACTTCTGTGGACCCCCACTGAATCATTACTGGAATGTGGTGGCCCCAACTGCGTCATTATTGGAAGATGGGGTCCCCCCAGCCTAAGCAATTTTCATGATTTGAATCTCAAAACAATGCACAAAAATACAAAAACAAACATATACCAAACAAATGCTCAAATATTGAAATATTTTGTTTAATTCACAATCAATATAAACTTTTACATTTTCAATTTTGCTTCCTTTTTGTATACACTTTATTCTTTTTAATGTATTTATTTTAATATTATTTCATTTTGTAACACAATCATGGACCCCCTGAGTTGGCCTCGCTGACCCCCAGGGGTCCTGGGACCACAGGTTAAGAACCACTGATCTAAATCGCTTTGATTTTATTTTTAAACATAGCTGACAAGTGTCTCAAGGTCATGAATAAAAACGCCGGGCCAATTCTGGCATTTTAGTCAGCAGCACTTTGAATGCTAGGATTATGAGCCCTTAATGAAAGTGTAAAAAGGAAAACTACATGGCCCGCAATGCTGTGGTCTTAAAAGCCAGGAATGGCTGATAGTATCATATGTCATAGTGCTACTTGCAGGCTTGTGAAATGCAAAAAGGAAAATTACATCCTGACTGACTTTTTTCTTGCAGGGCATCAACAGCCAAGTAGGTGAGAGGACAGAGATAGCCTTTCAAAGGCAAATACAAGCTACTCACTGCAAATGGGTTAATATTAACACTCATTGGAAATGAACATGCTAACAAAGGATGCTATTTACCAGAACAGTGCAGCAGTAGCGGAAGCTGGACATGTCTAAAGACTCATTTGGAAAGAAAAAACAATATGCTGGCACCGTTCTTCCTGAGGTTAATTTCGCGTGATTTAGATGGGGCATCTGCATCTCCACTATGATTGATGCAATCTGCCTTGAACAGGTGCGCCACTTGCTACAGGTGTGCCATGACTATCTCTTGCGCTGATGACACGCCAGTGTTATACCCTCAGCAGGGGTCACAGGTCACCATGGACGAGGGTGAGGCTGGTGGTCATTGGGACGCCTCTATTCTTCCTGTCCGAGCACTGACACTGTGCATGAGGCCCAGCCCATGCAGCCTACTAGTTCAGTAGTAAAATCAGCACCAATTTAAAATGATGATTTTAGTTTTGTACTGCTCTGCTGTGCTGTCAATCATTAGGTGCCTGTGTGCCAGCTTGCTTCCTATCCACTCAACACCAACAGACCAGTCATCGCATTCGCCAGGTGCTGCACAGACATGCACTTGGGCTCAGCCTTGATTTGCTGAGTGAATGTTATGATGGATGGTGGCACTCGTTAGGGAGGATGACAAGTGTCAATGACGGTAAGTCACTTGTGCCTTCTGGGAAGGCTGAGGCAGCACACATTGGTGTCACATGTTATAGTGCTTGAGGAGGGTCAGCAGGAATACCTGTACTTTCCTTGTTCCCGCACTGGCCCCGCCTATGTAAGCGACACCAGCAGTCATCACATGACCACCATGAATGGATGACTGTGGGTAGCGCAGTTCCAACTCTATCCAACCAGGCTGACAGCAAGGAATTGTGTATGGACAAAGCAGGTTCCAAACTTGTTGGCCAATCAAGCAAAGTACTGAATTACTGAGTCTAAGCCCCTCTGCAAGCAAGACAAATAGGACATATATCATTTTATTTAGGTATGGAAACGCAACTAAAGTGCAGATGTGTTTATGCATTTAATAGTTTTACAAAGCTCTTAGGTGTTGCCCTATGACTACTTTAGAGCACTATGGAAGTAAAGAAGGTGAAAGGAATAGAATTATATGGTGATGAAAAGGAATTGGACCACCTGGATATGGTACACATTAGGAGACACGTAAATGTTCATCCTAGAAAAAGGTCTTGGAGGACATTTTTGTCTGGTTTTTATATTGACTATGTTTTAAAGGGTGAACATTGAATGCATCTCTGAAAAGGCAGGTTCTAAGGTGGTTTCTGAACTGAAGGCACTTTACCAGGTTTCTCATAAAAAGGGTCCAGGTCGTTCCCAAAGTGAGGCCTCATGCACATCAAGCACCTTCCTCATTTATCAGTGTTCTGGTCTTTTGATGAATGAGCTGAGGAGTACTGTCCGATCATGAGGTTTTCATAGGTTGGTAAGGTGAGGCCAGATGCTTGACTGTATGATAAAGAGTGACTACTTTCATGTGAGTGCGGATGAGTGCCTGCATGGATGAAAGCATAGAGGTACTTTCAGTTGTAAATCAGACTAATTGACTTGGACAATGCCTTCTCATAGTGCAGACACCACGATACAAGGTTTAGTAGTTCCAACTTGATTCTAATTCATTATTTGTTTATTATACACAGGTTTCTTTTGCAGGTGCATTAGCCCACCATATTGGATTGCAACAGGTATCACTACCTTTGAATATCTAGTTTCACATAAAGCACCCAACTCCTTGGCTCTGCACATGCCCAAGGAAGTCCAGGTTCACACCTGCTCCCACCATTCTGAAATATGAGAAAGCTTTGTGCAGCATGAAAGGGTTTTCTCACTAATTCCTCTCGCATCTTGTAAATAGCTGGGCTTTGCTGCCCTGCGGACCTCTTCTATGGCCCACATGTGGAGGGGCACTTAAGGTGTGACAGGAGCAGGGCTTTCCCATAGAGACTTAAGACAGAGAGTGAAAATCGGGACAAACAAGTTTATCTTTGCTAGCAGACTAGAAAGGCCCTCATTACAAGTTCATGGCTAAATGCCAATCACTTCACAAGAAACTCTGTGAGCACAACACCTAGAGCCACTAACATACTTGATAAAAAAGGAAGCTCTCTTTTTCGACTCTTTTCATACTAATCATCTAAATAATTTCCATATGATACATTTAATATGCATCTCATTTGGTTTTGTGCGGAACAGCTCATTTTCAGGAGAGCAGGAACCTGCATGTCTCCATCCATTTCAAAACTTTAAATAAGACTCATACTGTTTAGACTGTTGTATTTGCTCTCATTTACCAGAACTTGGCAGTTCAGGATATAATTTAGTATCTTATATCTTAACTTTGAAAGATACATTGCAGCAATCAAGTCTGTACACGAGGCATACATGCAACCACACACACACTCACATTGCATGCCCACACAGATGCAAACACAAACATGAGCACAGAGAACTGCCGTGGAAGATAAGGGCACACACACATACACTCACACAAACAAAACAAAAGCATACAGGTGCCCAAACACATGCACATCCACATAATGCATGCCCTCACAAATGCACCCACAAACATGCACACATGCAAACACACAGAAACGTGCCATGAAAGACAAAGGCACACGCACCGAAGCTTACAGAAACAAGCAAAGGCAGGTGTTTGCAGCCCTGCCAAGTGCCACGCATCACGCGTGATCCTAACGCATTTGAAGACAAGTCCCCGCATCACCGCATTAAAAATAATCATCACACATTATAGCGCTTCCTCAGTGTCAAGCAGGAGCACTGCAATATAGTAATTCGCAGTGTCTGTCTGAGCAAAGCTGGCAGCGCTGGTTCGCGCTGCTCGCGGCTTGGGGGCAAACTCAGCTGCGCTCCGCTCTGGATACATTTTACCTGGTCCCAACATTCTGATTCACGTGACCCAACGTCATGAGAGTGACTGTAAGGATTTGTCCAATGACTGTGCAGCCGCAAGGGGACACGTAAAGGCGGGCCGCATGGGGGCAAGCTGGCGGCACTGGCCTGAGGAGTTCGAGGTGCTCACTGTTATATGCTCAGCCCTCTTTCCTTCAGGTCGGATGACTGTTCTGACTGAGAGCAGTGACGCAGCGGCAGCCGAGCCCGCACAACAGCTAACTGTGCAGCAGGGACTGTGGTTCAGTGTAGCCCTTGAGGTAATCAATGTCAGGGACAGTTCCGTTTACATTTCACGTTTAACTAAATATTGTATTACCTTGAATGGGGACAGCAGCTTTCACCATTCCACACGTGTCCTGGGCTCCAGTCTGGCACTTAAATCCACATTACCTTTACACAAAAGGAGTATTCCCACCCATTCCCCAAAGCTCTAATAAATGACACTAAATTATAGAAAAGAGTAATGACAAACTCAAGCTGTCGTGTGGCTCCTATAGTACCCCTGCAGGACCTGCGCGTTTGGATAACATATACTGCGGGCTTGGTGGCAGACTGACTCCGTGCACCCCCACCGTATATATTAGCCTGGTTTGCATTAGCTAGCTCGCAGTGCCACTAGAATCTCCTCTTATCGGGGAGAGATTAGTTTCTGGCAACCTTATATCATGACAACCCTGATTCCCTAAGAATCGTGGAAACAATGTACTACCTTTCGCTCAGTCACTCGCGCTCACTTATTCGGTTTGTCTCAGAGAGTTACACAGAATAAACAGTCGGGCGTTTCAATAAGTATTTATTGAACAGTTGTTATTCTAGTGTAAAATATATGTGCTGCGGTAACCAGCAGACAATAGCAGAGATATATTATCAGCAGACCGATAAAAGCAAAGGGATAGAACAGATCTACCATATTGCGATAATCATAAGTACATACATGAATATAAAAGCATTATGCAAGTGCGCGTACTCCTACGATGCCTAACTAGATGTACCTGAGTGTACCTAGCATATGTGTGTAGGTCTTAGAAGCTAAGAGCCAAGAATTCTCCTAGGATTTAGTCGAACCCCCATACCTGAATAGAGAGAGTGTGGGACCCCGTCCTGGTCTCGAGTTGGACACCCCATCCGGGTTGTGTCAGACCACTGTCAGCTTGAGCGACTGCATGCAGGAGCCTCAGCGTCTCTGGTCAGTGTGTCAGCATGGAAGTCTCCGTTCCCTCTGTCTTACCGGGGCAAGATGTGGTGTATTTATACCCTAAAGAGTCTCGGTCCTCAGTATGGTTTGTATTGGACATGAGGAAGACGTCAGCGGTGAACTTTGTGCATACATATTATGCCGGCGGTGTATTCTTAGAGAGCCATGCATAATTAATGAGTACAGTGAGCCTGTGTTTGGAAGAACCCTGCTGTATTCAAAACCACAGGATAGATAACGTTCAGCCCTCAGAGCTCGTTGTGTACTAGCTGGGACCAATGTAGGTGAAAGATCATGCCTATATAAGGAATCATACTATAAAAGGACATGTACAGTTGTGACCATAATTGGGCATATGCGGCCATGACCATAATAGGGCAAGTACGAATATTAGGGTAAATATGAATACGTCCATTTTAGGGCATGTACGAACGGGTCTACATTAGGGCCTCTATGCGGGATATAACACCCACTCCTCTTCCGAACTGGATAAAAATGACCATACTTAAAATCTGGACAATTTAAAAACATTTTTAAAAAGCAAGTAAAAATATGGTTCTAAAAAATCGTTAAAAATTGAGGTGCTAAAAAAAATGCTTAAATTCAGCTTTTTCTAGTTGCCACTTAAAGAGTCAATATCGTCTCTCTATAGAAGTTGTATTACCATAAGCAGGAGAAGGCCATGCTTTTCTCAGGCGAATTTAGATCGTTTATTTTGAAACGAGTGAAGAAGCCGAATTCCTTCCCAGGACACGATGAGCCAATTCAAGATTATGCGTCCTGGCTGGGAAGCTCAATATTATCGGTGTCAGCTGCTTTAGATGACAAATCCAACGCCTCACAGCGAACGTCAATTGCACATAGATGGAATGTAGTACTGCGAACAGTCGGTGCTGCTGCAGCTTGTGCGGCAGTTGTAACCTGGGTGCCTGTGGAGGAATCACCTAACCCAGCAGGAGCGAACGGCACCTGTGGATTCTCCAGGAATGCATTCATCAGAATCGGAAGCCGCTGAAGACAACCCAGAGCGTGGGCCTTTATGGGGTCCAGCATTGCATCCGTGTCCGGAGGCGCATCTGATGGAAATGTTAGACAAAGATCCAACGTGCATTCTTCCCCGCAGAACAGGCATCGAAGAACAGGTAAGATGCAGTCTACCCAGACTGGTCGAAATGATAGAAACCAGAAGGCATTGAGTTCTCGCAGGCAGGAAATGCCCAGAAGTTGTACCATGCGTTCACGGTATTTCCGCTCCAGGAGCGTGTTCACCATTCCCTCGGGAAGGGGGCTGTCCATTGCGTAGTAGCAATATTACAATCAGGATTCCTGCGTTTAGGAACAGGATGAGCGGGAATCCTCCAAATACGCTTCCCAATACGGAGTGTTTCAAATTTGTGATTACTCCGAGGACTGTCTGAAAGGTGCTTAACAGTCCGGAACCTATGGTCTTAAATAGGTGTACAATTCCGCTCGTGTCAGACATATTGAAGATACGTCCCACCATTTCTGCGAAATGAATGGGGCAGTTTGTACGTATGAGTGCCTGTATCTCGGTCGAGGTCCTTGCAACTTGAAGTTCATAGGTTTCTCGAGCAGAAGTTAAGGGCACGGGTTGATGTAAAAGCATGGCTTTCAATCTGCTCAGAGTATCAAACTGTATAAAAGAAACATTCAGCGAAGGCCATAGCGGCGCCTCCCTGACTGTGTTCAGTGGCGGAAACAATACTTGCATACAGCAAGTAACCCTGGAGTTAACAGTTACTAGATATGCGACGCCTGGAAGCATCCCACAACAACCTTGATCATTTAGCATTAAGTAACTCCCATTCGAGAGCAGCTGGAAAACCGGCGTGATCATGGCCGCTGGGGTCCCTGACATGTGACAAGATAAGTTCGCTACTGAACCGCTACAGGCTACGTGCAGAGAAATATCTTGACACATGAGAGAACTGCTTAAAGCGTTCTTGCAGTTTGTACCACTCAGATACACTTCTCGATCCCCATTCCGGCATCAGTAACTATATGGTTACTCCCAAGTTTCCTTGATGTATCCTTTACCCATTTTCACATATTTGCCTGCCTGCCTCTGCTCAAGGCAATATTGAAACTGAAACGTAGTGACCGGCAGAGTGATTTGGCCATGAATTAGCCATTCTGTTGATGGTGACTCGGCTACAGTGAAAGATAGCCTTTCCAGTTTCTCAATACGCAGCATTGTATATTTGGCTCCCCTTTGTGCCATTTCTGTCTGTTTATCAGTTAGATTGTATTTTGAAAACAGAGACGTGGTGTTTATAAAACGCCATGCCACATAGCCTGCACGCAAAGATTGCAGCGTCCAGCTTAACATCATAATAGAACGTAGCTGAGATTGCCCGTGTTGTAACAAGGCCAGATCTTGTTCTAATATGTTGATTGCCGAAGACACAATGTTGCCTAAGGAGTAAATCCTGGAGGTCAAAGTTGTTAACCCATTATCCACCTCAGCTAATGCCTTTTCTAAGTTAATACGGTTTATTTCCCGCATCCTTTCTGCGGCCTCTTGTTGGGATATTTTCCAGTTTTCATTATAGTAGGCATAAAGGCCTGCATATATGAAACGTTTCTGACGTTGTTTCCTGGGACCTAGTAGAAAATCTCTATGATCCATGTCAGGTGTGAGTAAGGTCAAGTGGTGCTTTACTTCTGTCAGTGTTGAGGTCTCTAGCCAATCAAGGCACAACTTCCCAACACTATACGATGTCACTACCCCTGGGTTTTGTCTTTGTACATAGCGTGGATCTGGCCTATGGATACCAAACCCTTTGGTTGTATTCATAAATCTCTGTTGACATTTGTTTGTGTCAATGGGCCAAACCAGCCATTCTGTCCAATCAGGATCTGATCTGTTGTACTGGAAAATGTCATCTAATCCTACCCCTTGTGTAGTTGATTTCTGCCCCCCACCCATCTGCGATGGTGTTGGAAACCCTGGTGTGTTCATTTCCTTGCCTTTGGCTAATCCAAGACAGGTTGTTTTTTGCACAGTTTCATTCAGAAATAAAATCTGCTGCGGAATGATGCATGCTCTAAAAAGTGCTTCTATTCCCTGGACTTGCCAGTCCCTAGAACCCCAGATTGATTTGGAATCTATTGTGTTTTTCCATAGATCGAAACCCTGTTTAGACAACTGGTTCAGAAAGGATGCAGAGTAAATATGTTTGGTGTTTGTCAACATAATTTTCTGAGCTGAATTTTTCGCCACTTCATAATAAAATGACTTCGGGTCGGATGTGTTAAACCCTGAGAAGTATGTGAATTTCTGTGCAAATGCTTGTGAACTACCTTTTGGAGGTGTTGGGCAGTGTTCCCACTGGTGGTACTCAAATACATTTCTAGGTGTTATAGACTTGTGTAAGAAATGATGACCATATTGCTGATAACAGTACAATGTATCATAGTCTGAAGTACCTTCTAACATTTCATTGTTCGGAAATGCAGCAGTTTTTTCTAAATCAGACATCATAGCATTTACAGTTTCAGTGTCCCAATCATCAGAAAATGTACTGGAGGTAATGAAATCAATTAAAGAAATTTTAAATACATGTTTTAGCTTTAAAAGTTCAGTCGGACCTAATATATCGTAATCAATCTTGTCCCATACTATACAGTCCGGTATAGGAACTGCTGTGATGTTCACTGAAGACAAGTCTCTTGGTTCACGATGTGAAGACTGGTGTGGTTTTAAAATCAAATTGACTCTTTGGGCTGTAGAGCTTTGCTGGAGGTATCGTCCATTAATAAGCATTCTAAAAGTTATTATTAAACCTAGCCAGAAAATGAAAAATAAAATCCCAGTGATATACCATAGTTCTATCCAAGGTGACACCAGGTAAGTCTTTCTAAAAAAGTTCAAAAAGTCATTGAGTTTCTGTTGGAGTGAATTTTTGGCTGGCGTCGCTTCTGGTTCGCTTGGATCCGGTGAAAACGTATCAAAGTTCATGAAGTAGCCAGAAGTAGTTCGATCAATTGTTGGAATTGCATCTGGATTTGTTGAAATTGGATTTTGCTCTTGACGAGGCATGTTGACGTAGATGTCTGTATTAGGTCTGATTGCAACTTGGTTGTTAAGTTGATTTTCTTCTTGTCGAAGTGGAACGAGTTCCATAGCATTGTTGCTTAGTCCATCATTCCGTACAGGTGGCTCTTCAAACGTGATGAGTCTTTCTGTTTGGACTTCTTGGATTGTAGCGAGAGGAGGGCGTCTGCTACTGTGGAGTCCACGAGGCCTACTGTTTAGTATCGGCCACATAGTGTGGTTTGATTAAGTCAATTGAGATGAATCTGTTCTCCTTTTTCCCGGCAAGAGGTGGCAGAAGTACAGTTCTTGTGCCGTGGATTGCAAGAACCGGTACAGGCTTTCTGTAGGATGGCCCAAATTCTTTCTTGTCAACAATCTTCTCTCTGACTAGATCCCCGATCTTTGGGATCCAGATAGGTCTTGCCGTTACTGCCTTGACTTCCTCAGTGGCGGCCTGTTTCTGGAGCACGTTACTTTGTTGTGTCCTGGATTCATTTAGATCCTGTAAAACAGCCAAACGATCATGGATATCAAATGGTTTTTCATCCGCCACTGTGCCTTCACAATCAAGATCAGGTACCCACATTCTTGTCCCAAATAGGACCTCGTAAGGAGTGACACCTCCTAGAGAGCTTCTTGGCTGATTATTGAGCGCGCGCTGTACCCCATAAAGGTGATCGACCCATCTACCGCCCTTGCCTAATACCCTAGCTGATAAAGATTGCTTTAAGTCTCGGTTTTTCCTCTCCACAACAGAATTTCCCTCGGGATGATACGGAGAGGAGTACCGAAATGCTACGCCCATTCCTTCCATGACCTCTTTGTAAGCCCGAGAGCTAAACGCCGGACCACGGTCACAATGTAACGTGCCAACTGCGTATGTGCCGATAAAGACTCGCAAATCTTTTATAACAGTTTGAGCGTCAGCCGAGCGCTGAGGCCAAACCCATAGGAATCTAGAGCAGGAATCCACTGCAACCATGATATATTTCTTGGACCCATCAGATTGTAAGGGTCCGCAGTAGTCCAAATACACACATGCGAGAGGTTTGTCTGATTTCAGTAATGGTGTCTGCGCTGGGCGTGTTACGGTCGAGCCTTTTATCTGCTGACAGATGTCGAATTTCAAGACATAGTCTTTAGTCTGCTTCGTTAACCCTGGCCACCAGTAGCGCTGTTTCAATAAAGAAATAGTCGCTGTAACGCCTGTATGCGCAGAACCCACACCCTTGTGTGCCGCTAAATCAAGCCTAGCCTACGATCCATATTTGGTATTACTCTATCCCCCACTCCACGGAATCTGAGCATATGAATGTTTTGTGCATCTAACTTGTAGGAGTACTTGAGTGGAAATTTTTTAGGTACTGCTGTGCTGCCTTTGCGTGAAGCATTGACAGCTACCATAATCTCGCCGTCTACCCTCGTCTTTGAACGAGTAACTGCAGCTACGGCGGCTGTGCGAACTGCCCCCTTTGCGGCTTCATCAGCCAATGAATTCCCTTCAACGTGAATGCCATCATGCTGATGACTCAGTGTATGTATCACGTGAGCCCTTGGTAGTTCGTTTCTCAACTCCACTACCTGTTCCCATAGCATTGTATGCTTAATTGTGCCACCTTTTGTATCTTTGAACCCGTTTTGTTCCCAATGATGTAGATATTCATTGTACTGACTGTACACAGTAAAGGAATCACACACAATAAGTGTGGGGAATTCGTGATCCGTATTTATAAGTGCCAGTATAAGTGCTTTGAGTTCTGCCAACTGAGCCGTGCAGTCTCCTAGAGATTGCGTTTTAGTGCAACTCGGATGGAACTTTCCATCGTGCATGCGACCTTTAACAATCGCACACGCCGCGCTGTAAGCTTGCTTACTCCCTATGGCTGGTTGATCAGAACCGTCAGTGTAAATAATGTATTCATACTGATCTAGAGGCAAAATTTCATTTGGTAGAGGATATTCTTGTTCGTATTGCAGGAATGCCTGTGTTTTTAAACTTGGATATAAATCTGTATTCAACATACGTTGCAGTAAGAGAATTAGCCCATTGTATCCATCTTGGATGTAAGGCTTTAGCATTTGGAATGCTAGCTTTTGTAACAGCTTCTAAAGCTGGTACTGGGGTCACGACAATTATGCGCTTTCCCTGAGCCAGAGCTCTTTCTCTTGCTACAGCGGTCTGCACTGCTGTCAGGATTTTTTCTGTTGAAGTGAAACGCATTTCTGCGTTTGTGTACAGGTGTGATTTGTATGTGATTAGTACTGTTTCACCTTCATTAAAAGTTAAATAAGTGTACCCGCATTGACCCACTATTACTCGGATCACTAAATTCTGTGCGTTTACGCGTGTCTGTAAATGTTTAGAAGCTAGCATGTCTTCCTGTAGGGAACGCAGGATATTTGTGTGTTCCTGTGTCCATTGTTTGACTGAAAAATCAGATTTTATTAAGTGGTAGAAAGGTTTTACTCTTTCTGCGTAATCCAAAATGTATGTTTGACCAAAATTTAGGAATCCCAGAATTGATTGTAAATTCTTTAATGATTTTGGAGGTTGGAGCAGCGCACACTTTTCTAAAAAGTTAGCTGCCAGGCTTTTCCCTCACTTGACAGCTCGTATCCTAAAAACAGGACATTGAGGTGGGCAATTTTTGATTTTTTTGAAATTAAATTTATAGCCCTCAGAGGCGAATCCCACAATAATGGTGCTCACCCTGGTCAAGTGCCTTTTTAAGTCATTGTCCGTCAGATAAATATCATCCACATAGGACAATGCTTCTTCATCCAAATTTTGGAGTAACTCTGTTACCCTTGCTGAAAACAACCCCGGGCTATTCTTATACCCTTGGGGGAGTCGGCAAAATTGCCGTTGTGACCCTAACGCACTGAATGCAGTCAGATACCTGATTTCAGGCGCTATATTTTGGCAGAAAAATCCATTTGAGATATCAAGTGTTGTTTTGTATTTTTTGCGCACAATGTTATTCATTAATGCGGCACTGTGTGCATTTTGAACTGCAAATGTCTTTGTGCAATTGTTTAAATGTCTGTAATCTAAAACTAGACGATATGTATTGTCAGGTCTGGCTACGGGGAACAAAGGATTGTTCATAGGTGAAGTGCAATTTTCTATCACCCCCTGATATTCAAGTTGATCTAGAATCTCCCTGACTTGTTTTTTAGCTTCCTGCTTTATAGGGTATTGCCTTTGAGCATTTGGGGAAACTTTTAACGGGATCACGTGGTGGGTTGAATCCTCATCCCAACCAGCATGATTTTTGTACAATGCTGGAGCTAGGGCAACTGCCCACTCCTGCGCATATGCATGTTTTAGGTGAATGGGAACAAGGTCGGAAAAGGCTGGAAAAATTACAGTTTCTCCCCTAGGGCACTCCATGACGAATGCTGGCGGCCAGTCTTGTTCTGCTAATAGAATGTCATAACCAGATGACAGATTTTTCCAAAAGAGACCTTTAACCTTTCTGGGCTTGTCCCGCTCCATCCGGAGTGTTATCTCATGTAATTTATGTGGGACACTTACCCGAGTATCAGGTGTTTCCACCGTGATATACTCACTCAACTCTGCTGTCACCAGAAATTCCTACAGGTTCTGGCGAGCTATCGTTACTTCTGCCGCGCTGTCTAGCATCGTCAGAGCCCATTCCCCGTTCAGAAGCTGTGTCCTCAGAATTCTGGGCATGTCTGATCTTGAGACCTGCTACCATCTTCTTTTTGAATTGAGGTTTAGATTTTTGTTCATCCTCTTTTTTAGGTGCGTAGTCCGCAGCGCGTTGCGTGTCTCTGGACTTTGTACGCTCCTCTTGTCTGTGTTATGACCGTCCTTCCCTCTCGGAGTTTCGTGATGAACCCTGAAAGGAACGAGAGGAACGAGTATCAGTATCCTGATACCTGTCAGGTTTTTTAATGTTATCCCTATTCCTGAGGTTATACCTCCTTTCAGAGGGCTCCTGTTGAGGAGACCTACCTCTGGACTGAGATCTGCTGTCTTTAGACTTTTGTTGTTTTTTATTTTTCCACTTCTTTTTAGAAGAAGTAGGCGTCTGCTTTGTAGTGTCCTTTTCAGGACTGCCCACCAGTTGTGGTTTTGATGCTTTCCCACCTAGACTGTCTCTGCCTAGTTCTGCGTATGCAGTTTCAATTATTTTGGGTAGTTCGTGTTGTTGATCTACTGGACTGAACTCCCTTAGGCATTGGCGGATCGCCGCAGAAGCTGCTTCCCCCTTAATGTTAGCTAGTATTATGGCTGAGACCTGTTCAAAGTTGTTTAGCAACTTCATCCCTAAGTTAAGGGCAGGCTCTGCTCCGTACTCATTCTGTATCTGTTTTAATACTTCAGGTACTACTGCTATTGACGGGATACCATGTGTTCTGGTATATATGGCAGCATGGTTGGATACGGAACGATAGTGCATTTTTTAACAACAATCTGTTTTTATTTGGCTATAGGCCTTTTAGCATTACTGTGTTTTTTACCTGATAAACTGTATCTTGCACGTAGCACTTTTTGAAGGACAGCGTTTCCGGTCCGCCGCGGCAATTGGAGCCGTTTGTGCGGAGAAACGCTGTCCCAACAAGGTATTTACTCACTTCCGGTGAGCCACTGCGGGTCTTAGCACTAGTGGTTGGCTTCCGGAGGTGTATTTCTGGCGCATGCTATGCCGGACGCGCAGCGGTCACAGCTCTTGATATCACAGGAGAGGGGGGTTGGATACGGAACGATAGTGCATTTTTTAACAACAATCTGTTTTTATTTGGCTATTGGCCTTTTAGCATTACTGTGTTTTTTACCTGATAAACTGTATCTTGCATGTAGCACTTTTTGAAGGACAGCGTTTCCGGTCCGCCGCGGCAATTGGAGCCGTTTGTGCGGAGAAACGCTGTCCCAACAAGGTATTTACTCACTTCCGGTGAGCCACTGCGGGTCTTAGCACTAGTGGTTGGCTTCCGGAGGTGTATTTCTGGCGCATGCTACGCCGGACGCGCAGCGGTCACAGCTCTTGATATCACAGGAGAGGGAGGTTGGATACGGAACGATAGTGCATTTTTTAACAACAATCTGTTTTTATTTGGCTCTAGGCCTTTTAGCATTACTGTGTTTTTTACCTGATAAACTGTATCTTGCACGTAGCACTTTTTGAAGGACAGCGTTTACGGTCCACCGCGGCAATTGGAGCCGTTTGTGCGGAGAAACGCTGTCCCAACAAGGTATTTACTCACTTCCGGTGAGCCACTGCGGGTCTTAGCACTAGTGGTTGGCTTCCGGAGGTGTATTTCTGGCGCATGCTACGCCGGACGCGCAGCGGACGCGCGCAGCGGGCGCGCCTAAGGCAAGCCCGTCTGCGCCCGTCCGCGTCCTGAACGCGGCCAGAGCCAGTGATGCTGTCGGTTTTTACTCAGCAATTCAATATACCAGTAAGGAGCTAATAGAGCTTAATACACAGGCTAGCAATTGTAAAGTCCATATATACAACATGAAGGGCCCAGTAACTTGTATTACGTGTGGAACCACCCTGGGCAATTATAGTAGAAGTCCTGGGCCAGCCCTCGTGGAAATGCAAAAATCCCACAAACGATTACATTGTGGTTTAATTAATGCAAGATCAATAAATAAGAATGCCTTACACATCTATGACCTCCTGAAAAAAATGGACTTAGATTGCCTATTCGTCACAGAAACATGGTTGAATGAGCACTCTAACCCAGACATTGTACAAGCTCTCCCACATGGTTACACACTGGCAAGACATGACAGAATTGGACATAGGGGAGGGGGCCTAGCAATAATTTATAAACAAGACTTGAAACTAATAACTATTAATGCTATAGAACTTAAGGAAGCTGAGAGCTTCCCTTTCTGTTTCCAGTTAGACAGTTGCACTACGTTTGCTGGAGTATTGCTTTATAGACCCCCAGGCCCTAGCCTCAAATTTTTAGACACGATAGGGGAAAGCATCAGCTCCCTAGTGATTAGATCTCGAATTTTACCATCCTAGGAGATTTTAATATACATCTAGAAGCACAAAATATCCCGAATACAAGACATTTTTCTGAAATCATCAGTACTATGGGACTAAAACAATTGATAGAGGTCCCTACACATGATGCTGGACATACCCTAGATGGTATTTGCACAAATATGACCAGCTTATCTGCAGAGCACCCTATAACAATTACTTGGTCAGATCATAAATATATCCCATTTAAAATTGATTTTAAGAAGACTCAAGTAGGGAATCCCCTGGGACAAAATTGTCGCGCAGGGGGCCGGAAGTGGAATAGTATGCTCAATCATCCCGAGCTTCTAACAATGGCTAAAAAGGGTAAACCTACCCTTTCGGGCATCCCCTCGATCGATAACGACAGATTCAATGAGTGGATGACATCTCTTGCAGACAGCTTAGCCCCAATTGCCTGCTCCAGGAAAGGCCCGATGAACAAAAAACAGGCTTCTTGGTTTTCCCCTCGTTTAAAGGAATTACAAGGACAATGCAGAAAATTGGAAAGAATCTGGAGAAGAGGCTATGAATCAGTGGATCTTATCTCCTTTAAAGTAGCCCTCAGACTCTATCACCATCACATAAAATTGGAAAAAATGTTATTCTACTCCAACCAAATTAATCAAGCAGCTGAAAATCAAAAAACTATTTTTAACATCGTGCAATCCTTTATTAAACCCAAAATATTAGATCAGGAAATCACACCATCACAAGGTTTATGTGATAAAATAGCCGAATATTTTGAGAATAAAATTATTGACTTGAGGAAAGATTTCATTGAGTTCATTCCCTCAGGCCAAGAAACCTATATCCTCAGAAATTACTGGAGAATTCTCTTGTTTTCAAGAAATTAGTCTTGAACAATCAAGACAAGCCATTCTTGCCTGTAAATCTGGCTCACCTTTTGATCCTTGTCCCCCAGAGTATTACATGCACTTGTCGATAGTATTAATCCAACCATAAATCAAATAATTAACTCATCATTTGAATCCTCCTGTGTACCAGATATTTGGAAGATTGCGGCGGTAAAACCCCTTCAGAAAAAGAAAGTTGCCGACCCTACCACCATCTCTAATCTCAGGCCAATCTCACTATTACCATGGCTAAGTAAAATAGTGGAGAAGTTGGCCAATAAGCAACTAAATGATTTTCTGCAAAAGGAAAACATTCTTCACCCCAAACAATCCGGGTTCAGATCGGGACATTCAACGGAATCAGTGCTGCTTCACACAACGGATACGTTAAAGCTGGCCCTTGACCAGGGTAAGGACGCAGTACTGATTCTGTTGGATTTATCGGCCGCATTTGACACGGTCTCCCACGATATCTTGCGTGATAGACTTGCGTCCAGTGGCGTTACTAAGAAGGCGCTCGCCTGGTTCTCCTCTTTTTTTAAAGACAGACGTAACATAATTACTCTGGGCTGCCATAAGTCTGCTGAAAAACAGATATTATCAGGGGTGCCACAGGGCTCTTCTTTAAGCCCAACATTATTCAATCTATATATGACTCCACTGCTCGCCTTGATAGACTTGTTTGAGGTCGAAGCCATTACATACGCAGACGACACTCAGATTGTTCTTACCCTTGATAAAAACTCCACTGTGGCAGAAGAAAAATTCTATCACTGCCTAATGGCAGTTATGAACTGGATGAAAATCAATCATTTGAAATGTAACAGCCAAAAAACGGAAATCATGCTGTTCGGGAAAGCCAATCCCTTTTTGCCCAGTCAATGGTGGCCTGTAAATATGGTTCCACCTCCAAATACTGCAGACACAGTAAGGAACCTAGGGATTAAGTTCGATCCTACTCTATCCTTCCATAGTCAGGCTCTTTCTGTGGCAGGCATGTGTTTTCATACCATAAAAATTCTGAGAAAGTTCCTGGACCTACTGCCTATGAATGCTAGGAAGACAGTTGCCGTGGCACTGGTTCTATCGCGTTTGGACTACTGCAACAGTCTGTATGCAGGAGTTAGTAAGGCTGTTTTAAAAAAGCTACAGGTGGTCCAGAATGCAGCGGCTAGGTTGGTGCTCAGGCTGCCTAGAGGATCTCCTTCAGTGGCAGCACTCCAACGACTGCATTGGCTACCAATCCAAAAAAGGATCCTATATAAAGTTTTAACTATCACCTATAAAGCAACAAAAGCAGTAGGCCCATTATATCTTAGGTCCAGAATACGTCCTTATACAACTCAACGTATTTTGCGGTCATCTTCGGGTAACTTTCTAGCAGTTCCCAGCTATCGTTTGAAAACAAAAGGAGGCAAAACCATAGCTGTTCTAGGAACCAGAGCCTGGAACACTTTGCCGCTCCAATTGAGTCTGGCTCAATCAGAACGTCTCTTTAGAAAACTGTTGAAAACATGGATTTTTGCTGCTCCTGACAACATCGTGTCCTCCCTTATTTGATACTTGTTATGAATGCATCTCTCTATAACTATCCTCTCGTTCTCTTCCTGTAGTTTTTCTTGATCTTTTTCTGCTAGCGCCAAGATGCTCCTTGGAGTGAACGTAGCGCTTTATAAATAATTTCATTCATTCAAAGACTGAACCCCAAGAGGTGCAGTCCTCTACTTGTGGTGTGAGACCCATGGGCAAGCAGATTGTTAGAATTCTGTGTTTATCACTGGTTGTAGTATTCGGGAATACTGCTTCAAGCTGAGTTATTTTCTGAGCTATCCAGAATGGGATTTGTTCGCGTTTGGCTGGCATTTTGCCCATTATCGCGTGTAATGTTTGTGGAGTTATTTTATTAACTGTACCTTGGACTGGAGTGTCTTGTGCTGCAGCTGGTGCAGGCTGAACTGTTAAAGTCCTCATTACAAATTGTGTGAGGTTTCTGTAGATTTTAATTAAATCTCTGTGTTGTACGAGTAAGTCTGGCTGTGGCATTGTGCCAATATCAGGATGCGGTGTGTATGCCGCTAACATGGGCCATGTGGCTCCTGCTCCTCCGAGCGGGCCTAAACTTGCTCTTCCATGTACGTGGGGTAGGGCGCCTTTAAACCAGTAATTATGCTCCTGGTAAGTGAGCGGGACCTCTAACTCCTCAAAAGGAGTATAGTCCGCTGGTGTTTCACCTTCTTGGTAGTAGTGAAATACATTTGTAATTGCATTCGCTGCTGGGAATGTAACCCATGAATAGAACACCTCTGTTTTATTAGATTTTTGTGCCTCAATCACGAAAATTACTGTACCACCCCTGGCTCTTAAGCCATGTTCTAGAAGTTTCATGGTGACTGCCCTTCTGAAATTTGGTGCAATTTGTATTGCATCTTCAGGGTCTTCTCCTAAACCGAAGAGGTCTGTTGTAACTCTCCTTGTTTCGTCTGTTTCTTCCACGATTTTTAATTGGAAGAAGGGAGGTTGAAGAATTTTTAAGATAAGGTGTACATGCACAATTGTAGGAACTATATGTCCTTCAAGCTTGAATAACAAACAGCCAATAAATAGTATTCTCGTACTACTCAGCTGCGGCGGATTTTGTGCCCACCCACTCCAGACGTCTCTGGGGTTTTGTGAGTAGGTTCTCTGAGAATAGCACGACTGAACTACTCAGATTCTACTGTTAAATACGTACCCAACCAACGTTGGCGGCGCCATGTCGTGTAGCTCCTATAGTACCCCTGCAGGACCTGCACGTTTGGATAACATATACTGCGGGCTTGGTGGCAGACTGACTCCGTGCACCCCCACTGTATATGTTAGCCTGGTTTGCATTAGCTAGCTCGCAGTGCCACTAGAATCTCCTCTTATCGGGGAGAGATTAGTTTCTGGCAACCTTAGATCATGACAACCCTGATTCCCTCAGAATCGTGGAAACAATGTACTACCTTTCGCTCAGTCACTCGTGCTCACTTATTCGGTTTGTCTCAGAGAGTTACACAGAATAAACAGTCGGGCGTTTCATTAAGTATTTATTGAACAGTTGTTATTCTAGTGTAAAATATATGTGCTGCGGTAACCAGCAGACAATAGCAGAGATATATTATCATCAGTACGATAAAAGCAAAGGGATAGAACAGTTCTACCATATTGCGATAATCATGAGTACATACATGAATATAAAAGCATTATGCAAGTGCGCGTACTCCTACGATGCCTAACTAGATGTACCTGAGTGTACCTAGCATATGTGTGTAGGTCTTAGAAGCTAAGAGCCAAGAATCCTCCTAGGATTTAGTCGAACCCCCATACCTGAATAGAGAGAGTGTGGGACCCCGTCCTGGTCTCGAGTTGGACACCCCGTCCGGGTTGTGTCAGACCACTGTCAGCTTGAGCGACTGCATGCAGGAGCCTCAGCGTCTTTGGTCAGTGTGTCAGCATGGAAGTCTCGGTTCCCTCTGTCTTACCAGGGCAAGATGTGGTGTATTTATACCCTAAAGAGTCTCGGTCCTCAGTATGGTTTGTATTGGACATGAGGAAGACGTCAGGGGTGAACTTTGTACATACATATTATGCCGGTGGTGTATTCTTAGAGAGCCTTGCATAATTAATGAGTACAGTGTGGGCCTGTGTTTGGAAGAACTCTGCTGTATTCAAAACCACAGGATAGATAACGTTCAGTCCTCAGAGCTCGTTGTGTACTAGCTGGGACCAATGTAGGTGAAAGATCATGCCTATATAAGGAATCATACTATAATAGGACATGTACAGTTGTGACCATAATTGGGCATATGCGGCCATGACCATAATAGGGAAAGTACGAATATGACCATATTAGGGTAAATATGAATACGTCCATTTTAGGGCATGTACGAACGGGTCTACATTAGGGCCTCTATGCAGGATATAACAAAGCAAGCATCAGGGGAGGTGAGGCGCGAGAGTGTAAATATGGGAACGAGGCTAGTGATCCTTAGTTCCTACAGTGTTTATTATTTTATTTACCCCAACAAACACGACTGAAGGAACTATGAATGATGTCACTATTACACGTAAGGTTGGCATTTAACCAACGGGAGGGTTATTGATTAGGTTATCAAGGGCTGTATTGTGATAACTTTACACCAGTGCAAAAACAACACGGCACATCCATTTCCACCACTGGCAAAAAGAATGTGCACCAATGCCCTTCTGGCGCTGTCGTACTGCCCTATAAGTCTGTCCGACCCTGGCACCCAAGAGAAAAGCAAAGTATTATTCGATGGCGACCACAATCTTTAATATGTTACAAGTTCCGTTTGCATAACGCGCCTGCCTGTTGCAGCAAAAAATGTCTGCTTCGTGTGAGTGCATGTAAATCAGAGCCACTTCTCCCAGCTTTGGTCGTGCAGGCAGCATTTCCTCCTCCAATCACCTTCTCTCTGTAATAGAGCAGCCTCCTACGAGCTGCTAAGCTGTATGAACTGTGTGTTCGTTCTTGTGTATTTCGCATGTATCACTTGTGTTGCGCAAAATACTACTTTTGTTAAGTGGGCTGAATGTAATAATTGAGTTGACACTACTGTAGTGCAATATTTTTGATAGCTTACAAAGCGATGGAAACTCAATCTAAGCAAAAAGTGGACTTCTTGAACTAGCGTCGGAATAAATATTTTCATGAATTAGTTAAAAATATTTAAAGGGCACAAAACCTTCGAGTTTGAGTAAGAATGTAAGTGAACACAGGCACAGTGAATGAGTAGAAGTGTTTAATTGTAATGCATTTAGGGTGACAGGCCATAGATCCTTTGCATAATAGCTTCCACTCAACATTCCAAACAAAAGCTGGCATACAAATTGACCTTTTATACAACTGTGCATATTGTGTACGACTATGCTTATCACTCTGTTACTGTTTCTCATACTATACAAGTTTATAATTCCTTCTTGTTGTATGTAAGTTCTTCTTTGTGACTGTTCCTTAACCTGTGCATTTTTGCTTGCATCACTATGCTACTATCCCTGAAATTGTGATAGTCGGGTATTGTCACTGGGCGTCACAATTTAGGGGCCGATTCCGATTCAGGCCGGAAAACGTACCGACCGACTCGGTACGGGAATATTGTCCGACCGACACGTACCGGCGCTGCCCGATCCGCGTAGTACGATGCAATGCATGTGAATCACGACCGACGCGCACGGAACACAAGCCGAACGACCGAACCGCACGCAAACCAGCTATCCGGCCGGAAAACTACGCGAATCGAACCGACCGACACGCACCAGGAATGAACCTGACAGAAACGTACCCGCGAACTCCGACCCGCGCAGTACGATGCAATGCGTGGAAAACTAGACCGAGTCGCACGGAGCCCAAGCCGCACGACCGACACGCATACAAAACCGAGCCGAAGCAACCCAATACTCCGTGACCGACGCGTACGCCGCACATGAAACCCAGCAGAAACACAGCTTGAAAGACTCGGAGAAGCCTGCACGAGCCAACTTCAGCGTCCTACTCGGTCAGAAGAACGTCTCAGACATGCCCAAAACCCACAAAGGAAAAATACCAAAAAAAAAGGGCCAAACAAGCAATGACAAAGTCAATAAATACAGGGGTGAAAAAACATGGAACAAAGACACACCCACAACCCCACCCATATAAAGGCCACAAATCACTACCATGATCCTTTGCAAATTCAACTGACCTGCCAGCACAGAACACCATCAGACAGCAACCACAGACACACTCACAACTCATTCATCACACAAGCCACACACCATTAGCACCTCCCAAATAGCACCCTCACATACACCCAGCAAAACCTACACTCACCCACCCTCACTTGCACACTCACACACACATCAACACCCACCACCACCCATCACCATGCCCCCAAAGAAGAATCCAAAGTTCTTAGACAGTGAATTGGAAGTCCTGGTAGATGAGATCCTCAGGGTAGAGCCACAGTTGTTTGGTACATTGGTCCAACAGACCCCCATGTCACAGAAAACCAAGATGTGGGAAAGGATCGACGACAGGGTGAACGCACAATCACCATGTTTGCCCACAAAGGAAGACATCCAGAACAGGTGGTATGATGTGCGCAGGAGGGTCAAGGACCTACTAAAGAAGGTCATCGCACCGGCAGTGGCCCTCCTGCCAAACCAGTATACCTCAGGCCCTGGGAGGAGAAGGTGCGGGCCATCCTACCAGCAGTGAGCGTATATGGACTATCAAACATCCCAGAGCCTGGTGAGCACACAACCAATATACCCAATATTGTGTGACAATACACACACATCACTGTCAAGGGGATAGTCAAACCATGCACCCTTAGCAAATCCACAGCAACCAAAAGAGATTCATCCCAAGATGTGTATGTTAGTTAGAGAAACACAATACATGCCATCTCATAGTGATATGTAACTGTGTCATGACATGTACAAACCTAACAACAAATAGAGCAAGGCAGTGGCACAAATCTAACCAACAAACACTGTCAGATATTTTGCCACCACTAGAACACCACCTCACAGGGAAGCTCACTGAAAGGAAGGAATGCTGTGTATGCTGGTGAAGTCAGTGTAGCCAATAGCATGATGGGAGTTGTAGTCACAGATATCGGTCACCCTCACAATTGGCCCATCAACAACACTCTGAACCATGCTCACATCACAGGGAGTGGAAAAGAACTGACAAGATGGCTGACACTGGGTACTGCTGTGGGGAGCACAAGGCCCTGCTGGGAACTGTGCAGCAACCAACAGCAGGACACCACTGACTGACATCCTGAAAGACAACTTGCACTCCCTGCAATGGAAGCACGTTCCATGGTGGGATATCTGGCTGGGTGGGAAGGAGGACTGACAGCTCTGACCATAGTCACAAGCAGCTTTTCTCACACCCCCTTAACACAAACTCCACACAACTCACCTGGGAGAATGCAATGCCTCACACTCTAATTAAATATCCCACAAAGAACCACCACCCTGGGTTATGCTGTGTGAAGCACAGGGACACTCTTGGGACTTGCAGCCAAACAAACGCCAGGACAACACTGTCAGCCATCCTGTCAGCACAGGCACACTACCCCACAGGGAAGCAGAGTCAAAAGGAAGGAAGTATGGGCATGCTGGGAAGGGGGTGTAGGCAATGGCATGATGGGAGTTGTAGTCACAGATATTGGTCACCCTCACAATTGGCCCATCAACACCACTCTGAACCATGCTCACATCACAGGGAGTTGAAAAGAACTGACAAGATGGCTGACACTGGGTACTGCTGTGTGGAGCACAAGGCCCTGCTGGGAACTGTGCACCAACCAACAGCAGAACACCACTGTCAGCCATCTTGCCATTGCTGTCACACTCACACACAGTGAAGTCGACTCAAAAGGAAGGAAGTATGGGCATGCTGGGAAGGGGGGTGTAGGCAATAGCATGATGGGAGTGGTAGTCACAGATATTGGTCACCCTCACAATTGGCCCATCAACACCACTCTGAACCATGCTCACATCACAAGGAGTTGAAAAGAACTGACAAGATGGCTGACACTGGGTACTGCTGTGGGGAGCACAAGGCCCTGCTGGGAACTGTGCAGCAACCAACAGCAGGACACCACTGACTGACATCCTGAAAGACAACTTGCACTTCCTGCAATGGAAGCACGTTCCATGGTGGGATATCTGGCTGGGTGGGAAGGAGGACTGACAGCTCTGACCATAGTCACAAGCAGCTTTTCTCACACCCCCCCTTTACACAAACTCCACACAACTCACCTGGGAGAATGCAATGCCTCACACTCTAATTAAATATCTCACAAAGAACCACCACCCTGGGTTATGCTGTGTGAAGCACAGGGACACTCTTGGGACTTGTAGCCAAACAAACGCCAGGACAACACTGTCAGCCATCCTGTCAGCACAGGCACACTACCCCACAGGGAAGCAGAGTCAAAAGGAAGGAAGTATGGGCATGCTGGGAAGGGGGTTGTAGGCAATGGCATGATGGGAGTTGTAGTCACAGATATTGGTCACCCTCACAATTGGCCCATCAACACCACTCTGAACCATGCTCACATCACAGGGAGTGGAAAAGAACTGACAAGATGGCTGACACTGGGTACTGCTGTGGGGAGCACAAGGTCCTGCTGGGAACTGTGCACCAACCAACAGCAGGACACCACTGTCAGCCATCTTGCCATTGCTGTCACACTCACACACAGTGAAGTCGACTCAAAAGGAAGGAAGTATGGGCATGCTGGGAAGGGGGGTGTAGGCAATAGCATGATGGGATCGGTAGTCACAGCTCAACATCCCCCACCCACATGGCCCAGCAAGCTCACACTGAAGCATGCACACCTCACAGGGAGTGAAAAGCCACTTCAAAAATGTCTGACAATGGTCCTCTGTTGTGGGGAGTACCAGGCCCTGCTGGGAACTGTGCACCAACCAACAGCAGGACACCACTGACTGACATCCTGAGAGTTAACCTGCACCCACTGCAAGGGTGGCATGCTTCATGGTGGGATAACTGGGCTGGGGGGAGAAGGAGGTCCGGATGTCAACCAAATACCACCAATGCTGGTCATGCACACATCTCAACATCCACATTGCAAAGCATCAGGTTGGCAGGACAATGAGCCACACCAATATCAACCTCTGACTGTGACAACTTAGGACAATGCAATGTACAGGGCCGCATCCAGAGGTACAGTCACAACTGTCATGTGTTTGAACCATTGATGCCTGCAGAAACATAACATACATTGTGTGTCTCTTCCAAAAACAGGTGATGATGGGGACACAGCAGCAGATGAGGAGGAGTCCCTGTCCCAGGCTCCGGTGGCCCATGAGCTCTCTGGTGTGGAACAACCTCTGCCCTCATCGGATGGCGAAGACCAACCTGGCACCTCCGGTGTGAGTCATCATGCAGCACCAGCAGGACCACCATCTGCATCCCCTGCACCCATTCCTCCAACATCTGCCGACACACAGACCACCCCCGCCGACACGGACAGACCAAGGACACTCAATGACAACAGCACAGGGACCCCAGCCCACCGTGAAGCAATGGACAACAACCCCAGTACCAACCCCCAAGGGGGCCTACGGTCACCTGTGCGTGCCACCGCAGGTCCCGCACATGTGGCCAGGGGTGGTGGGAGGGGTGGTAGGCAGAGGTCGCTGTTTGCAGAGGGGTCTGGACTGCATGATGACCCACAACTGGTACGCATTGCTGATGCGTACCAGAATAGCACCGGAGAGGTCAGCCAGGTAGTGGGGATCCTCAAGGACATTCAACAGCAGCAGGCTGCCCATCATGCCCGCTTGGACTCCCACATGTCCCGTGTGGAGACACACATGTCCTGTGTGGAGACACACATGTCTGGCATGGAGTCCAAGTGGGACACATTGGAAGAACTGACAGCGGTGCAGAGGGACATATTGACATGCCTCCGCCAGATTAGCACCAACATGGCCACACCTCCCTGTGTGCCCACAACATCTGGTGCCGCAACAACTGCAACTGCCACAGGGAGGGAGGATGACTCTGGTGGAGAGTCCTCTGCACCGCAGCGGCCTGCACGTGAGGGTCCCCCAGAAAGAAGAGGGGCCGTCCGAGGAAGGACAACTGAGAGGCCGATGGCCATGTACATCCCCCAGGAACCCAACACCTGTTCTGGAAATTCTCCTTTGTGTGCAAACTGTTCACCCTGTCGAATGCAACACAACTCTCCCACATGACATGGGGTGTTTAAGTTGGACTAATGCATCAGATGACTGTGGACTTTACTCAGGACATTTCTACTTCCAACTCATCTGGGAATTTTGGATTCCAATCCCAATGTACAGCACCCACCATCCTGTGCACTATCCTCACACATGTATGTAAATAAACTCACTAATACACCATACTTGCCTCTGTTGTGATTCCAACGTTGTTTTTGTCATGGAGATGATGATCTGCTAAATGACACTGTGCATGCTAACTGCTACAGCAAGTTCAACACCGTCATGTGAGTCATGGAGACGTGACACATATGAGGGAGACACCAGGGCCATCTGACTCATCGCCTACACTGATGTTGCCAGGAAATACAGTGGAATGCACAGACACCACACCTATTCACAGTCTGTGTTAACTAGCCCACAGGTGCAGTAAGCAAATGTCAGTCAGATGTGTGACCACAGACAACGCACATCCCAAAGTGAAGCACAGGTTTATTACACATTTGCAACATGTTGTTTCCACTACAGATGCAAGGTAATCCCACGTGGCAGTGGCCACACAGTCAACAAGTGTAGAAGAAATAAAGTCCAGGGGTGTGGGACACATCACCTGTAGGGAAACGACTGCTTCCACCCTGGAAGTTGAATCATGGTGTCGGGGGATCCGAGTTGACCAAACAACTCTGAAAGCACCCTGTGAAGGACAGACATAACACACAGTCAAAAGCACTGAAGAACAGGACAGAACTGCAATACTCATGCCCAATACATGTCACAAGATACCTACACAAAACCAAGTTAGCATGTCAACACTGTTGGGGAGTACAGACTACCTGTAAGGACACATCGCTGCACGCATCCAGTCAAGTAGCACATGGCCAGACTCAAACAGCAACAGAGCACCACCAACACATATCATGCAAACTCAAATTATTGACATGACATCTCTGGATACTCACATTCAGCTGAAGAAGTTGGTGATGAGCTGTGTGCGGACATCACCCTCATCATCATCATCATCACTGGCATCGTGGCCCAGGCCAGGATCCTCCACAGGTGGCGGATGTTGGTCATCGTCATCCAGGATGAGAGGCAACTCCTTCCGCACTGCCAGGTTGTGTAGCATGCAGCAGACGATGACAATCTTGCACACCTTTGATGGGGCATATGGGAGGGCCCCTCCTGTCTTGTCCAGGCAGCGAAAGCGGCTCTTCAGGAGACCAAATGTCCGCTCGATCACTCTCCTGGTCCGACCATGTGCCTCATTGTAGCGCATCTGGGCTGGTGTCACAGGGTTCCTGAAGGGTGTCAGCAACCACGGCATGTTGGGGTATCCGGAGTCACCTACATACAGACAATTGCACATTAGCTGAGTTGGGTAAAGAGGGTGGAATACAACATTGCAGAACACACACAATGGTACAAAGTCAGTACACACCGACAAGCCAGGCACGCTGGTTCTGCATCTGTGACATCATCCTCGGGATGCAACTACTCCTCATCACGAAGGCATCGTGTGCAGAACCGGGGAAACGTGCACACACATGTGAGATGCTCATATCTGCAAGACATACCACCAGAGCATTGATAGAATGGTAATGTTTCCTGTTCCTGTATGCCTGCTCATGTGCCTGTGGTGGTACCAAAGCCACATGTGTCCCATCAATGGAGCCAATGACATGTGGCATCCTCCCCAGGGCATAGAAGTCACTCTTGACGTCAGTGAGTTGTTGACGTTTAGGGAAATAGATGTACTGGTTCAGGTATCTCAACATTGCCTCCAAAACATCGCGTAGCACACAGCTGAACATGGTCTGTGACATCCCACCAGCAGACGCCACAGTGTGTTGAAAGGTACCGGTGTCAAAGAAGTGTAGGGCTGCCATCACCTTCACCTTGGGTGTCAGCGCTGTAGGGTATGTCCGGCCAGGTTGCAAATGTGGGGCCAACCGCACCGCCAATTCCTCAATCAGCGGCCTGTTGAAGCGGTCCGTCGGATGCAGTCACGTTCAACCATGGTTGCAAGGTCAGGGAATGGTCTATGGACAGCTGGTGCCCTGCAGTGCATAGGTGAACAAAGAAAGATTATCAGTCACCCCACATATGTGGCATTGACCATACTCAATATCACATGATACATCATTACGAGACACAAGTACTTGATGTGTGTGCCGTTCTGTATGGACATATATGGCACCTACATGGCCAAAATCTAACATCACAGTTCAACATGTGTTGACAACAAGTTCCAGGTCGTGCAATGGGAAATCATTAGGCTGTGTCACAGTACCCATGTACTGCTGTCACGTTCCAAACACACACCACAGTGACAAGTGAGGACAGATGTGCCACAGGCATCACAGCTCATTGACAGGTAGATTCCCAGGGACCCTGTATTGCCACATGGACAGTGGCATGACATGGCGTATCATGTACACGTCAGCAAAACAACCATGACTCCCACAGGTAGTGGCCCCTGTTGCCTCTGCAGGACAGACATGGACGTCTGTGACACACGCACAACATCAAAGTCGATGCACAAACAACGTGGCTGTGGAGACTGTCTCCCATTGTGCACATGGAATCAGAGACATCTGAAACACAACATGCACACAGACTGTGGACGGCCATCACTATTGTGGCAATGGGTCACCCTGTGGCATACATACCTTCCCACATGGGACTCAGGGTGTATGTGACATGACATACACATACACAACCTGGAAATGTGACCATGCCACATGCCCTGAACTGAACAGTTGCACATCACAGTGGTCATGTGCACAACACACAAAAGATTCTGTCCCCATGAACACGTGCACAGCCTGGGAGTGGCTGCCCCCAAGTGCCACCAACCAAACCACATGTTGACCCCCATACACACACAGGTAATGCAGCCTTCCATGCCTTAGGATACAGTGTGGACAGGCTGTGGTGTTGTAGGTGTGCCCCTGAGTCCCTGGCAAGTAATTGTGGCTGGCATACGTTCACCAGTGACAACCATGGTGACATATGCGAGTGATTTGTACAGGGACGCGTTGTACAGCAATGGACCGATCGGTGCGCACGCATTGGCCATTGTATATGATGTGGACGGATGCGTGTTGTCATCTGATATACGCGTTGTACAGCAATGGACCGATCGGTGCGCACACATTGGCCATTGCATATGATGTGGACGGATGCGTGTTGTCATCCGATATACGCGTTATACAGCAATGGACCGATCGGTGCGCACGCATTGGCCATTGCATTTGATGTGGACGGAAATACGCGTTGTACAGCAATGGACCGATCGGTGCGCACGCATTGGCCATTGCATATGATGTGGACGGAAATACGCGTTGTACAGCAATGGACCGATCGGTGCGCACGCATTGGCCATTGCATTTGATGTGGACGGAAATACGCGTTGTACAGCAATGGACCGATCGGTGCGCACGCATTGGCCATTGCATATGATGTGGACGGATGCGTGTTGTCATCCGATATACGCGTTGTACAGCAATGGACCGATCGGTGCGCACGCATTGGCCATTGCATTTGATGTGGACGGAAATACACGTTGTACAGCAATGGACCGATCGGTGCGCACGCATTGGCCATTGCATATGATGTGGACGGATGCGTGTTGTCATCCGATATACGAGTTGTACAGCAATGGACCGATCGGTGCGCACGCATTGGCCATTGCATTTGATGTGGACGGAAATACGCGTTGTACAGCAATGGACCGATCGGTGCGCACGCATTGGCCATTGCATATGATGTGGACGGAAATACGCGTTGTACAGCAATGGACCGATCGGTGCGCACGCATTGGCCATTGCATTTGATGTGGACGGAAATACGCGTTGTACAGATATGGACCGATCGGTGCGCACGCATTGGCCATTGCATATGATGTGGACGGATGCGTGTTGTCATCCGATATTCGTGTTGTACAGCAATGGACCGATCGGTGCGCACGCATTGGCCATTGCATTTGATGTGGACGGAAATACGCGTTGTACAGCAATGGACCGATCGGTGCGCACGCATTGGCCATTGCATATGATGTGGACGGATGCGTGTTGTCATCCGATATACGCGTTGTACAGCAATGGACCGATCGGTGCGCACGCATTGGCCATTGCATATGATGTGGACGGATGCGTGTTGTCATCCGATATACGCGTTGTACCGCAATGGACCGATCGGTGCGCACGCATTGGCCATTGCATTTGATGTGGACGGAAATACGCGTTGTACAGCAATGGACCGATCGGTGCGCACGCATTGGCCATTGCATATGATGTGGACGGATGCGTGTTGTTTTTCGAAATACGCGTTGTACAGCAATGGTCCGATCGGTGCGCACGCATTGGCTATGGCCTGACATGGTAACGGACGCGTTTTCGAAGCTTTAACGAGTCTGATGCAGTGAATTCAGTTGGCCACCCACAACAATGTTGCAAATTCATGGGTGTCATGAAGTTGAACTTTTGAAGGATGCTGTGGGCGTGTATAAGTGGTGCAATTCCATGGATTGGCCAGATTCAGAAGATGCAAACGACTTGGACCTATCACTTTGGACACATGGGACAGTATCTGCCTCTGCAGCACACATATAATGCTGGCTGTTCCCCTGAGAGCTCACTTGCCTGCACTACATGCTCCAGGACGACATCTGCCACCACCACTGCTGCTGTCTCTGCATCCTCTGGCTACTGCAATGGCACGTACTGTGGAGAGAGCCCCAGCCTTCAGCACTGAGGAGAACCAGGCCCTGCTGGACAGCCTCCTTCCACAGTACAGCAAGCTGTATGGGAAACCAGGGGAGCAGGTGAGTGTGCTGTCCACTGCCTTACTAATTGTGCATGTTGTCTGACTAGCAAGACTTACAGTGTGCACACCACTGGCTAGCATGCTCACTGAGTAGTTGTCAGCCCCCAAAGTGTGTAGTTACATGCACTGAACAGGTATAGTGCAGTAACAGTGCATTCCAACATGGTTTGACTTCCCAGGCAATGATACCATGTGGTAACTGCTGGCAAACTGTCCATAGCCATAGTTGCACTGCCTGTGTACATCATATGCCCCTGTGATTGAGACATGTATATCCAACTGTGTGATGCACGGAAATGTTGCATGTGTAGTAATGGCCTTTTCACTTTGTCATCCTCACAGGTTGATGCCCACCAGAAGCAGGACATCTGGCTGACCATCGTCCGGGCAGTACGATCGGTGGGGGTCTACAGGCGCAGGATCCGCAACTGCCAGAAGAGGTGGCAGGACCTTCGGGGCTGGACCCGGAGGATCGCAAGGGTCCAGCTGAAGCTGTCGCCTCCTCGCAGGAGGGGCGGACACCGGACCCTGACCCCCCACATGCTCCGGATCCTGGCGGTGGTCTTCCCTGACCTGGATGGGCAGCTGAAGGCCAGACAGCAGCAAGGAGGGGGTAAGTGCTAGCCTCAACTGTGTACTATGCCTGACATGCTCTATGCACTCCTTTAGCCTGGTTCCACTTCCACAGTACAACTGTCATGTCGTCCTGGACTCATGTCCCTCACTTGTGTCATGCCCCCTCCTCATCTGATACACAGGTGTGGCCCTTACAGTCTGTGACTTAGGTCACTTGGGTACTGTGTACTTGCAGTTACCTGTGGTTCAAGTTGGGGACAGCATCAGTTACAGGAACTTTGTGGTGGGCTGCATGGGTGGTACAATTGCTCACAATGCCTGTGATCTGACATGTACTCTGGGTATGGCTTTAACATGTGTTCCAATTGCTGCTCTGACTCACCACATGTCTGGGGTATGTGCCACACACCCATGCTGCAGCAGAGACCAAGGTAGGAGCCTCAGTAGTATGTACATCATGTGTGTGACACATGCATAGCCACCTGCCTAGTGTTCAGGGTAATACCATGTTGCACATGGACCAGGACTGTAATGCCTACTCCGGACATCGAAGGCACTCTGTTCTCCCACTCCCGTGTGTCAGCATACATATTGGGCATTGTGAAGAGGGCACTCAGGTGTATGCCTCTGTGTCACCGTGGTGTGGCCTTGCTATTTGGACTCCTGGAGTGTTTAACAATTTGGGGTGGCCAGCCATCTGAGTTGTGACTATGGGATCTGCACATAGGTCAATGCATAGGTCTCTGATCCCTTGACTGTGCACAATGTTGTATGAAACATTGGGGTGCAGGCAGCTTTGGTTCATTCTCATCAAACGTTGAAGTGCTCATGTGTATGGATTTGTGTTTGCAGTCACTCAAATGTCTCATTTGATTGATGTGGGATCATCTCAGTCCTCATGATGTGGGTGGCCAGGGGTGCACATGTGCACCTGTCAGCTACAGGGCTTACTTTTCAAAAACTTCCATGATTGTGACACAGTGCAGACTGGTGTTGTGTGTATGCACTGCCCCTGTGACAGGAGACAGTTATGACTGACTTGCCAGACAGGCCTGTGCCATGACATTCCAATCGCAAAGGGTGATCCAGCAGTGGTGTGACATGTCCTGCATGCACACCATTGTTGCATTGTCTATCAGGACATGAGGACATCATTGTGTCTGGTGATGGAACCAAAACCCGCATATCAACAGAGACTTTGCCCATCACTTTTCCTGACACATGTACTGAGTCAGTGGCAGGAGATGGCATGTGTTTGGAGTGACACATTTCCATATGTTCTCTTGGATGTCCAACAACTGTGTATGTGGTGCATGTGTGCACATATGATTAGTCGCATACAACAGGCAGCAGACAGATGGGTGCATGGACAGGTAGGATATGTGTGGCATGACTGACTGTCAGGCAGACAATGGGCTTCTTCAAATCAGTGTCAGCACTTATTGCAATGTCTAGCAAATGATGGCAGGGCTTGCTCTGTGATGTGCTGTACTTACTGTGGTGTGTGTGGTCAGTACAGGTGACTAATGTTGCTCTGTTTATCCTGATTGTTTGCAGATACATCCACGGCCACAGGAGGAGACAGCTCCATGGACCAAGAGGAGCGGCAGAGCCAGACTGGGTCCACTGCAGGGGAGACCGAGGGACCCAGTGGCACGGAGGGTGAGGGGAGCCACACTGAGGAGACCTCAGCTACGACCCCCTCGGCTGGGGAAAACAGCACTTCCAGTGAGGACTCCCTTGTGGAGGCGGGTGTCAGCAGACCAGAGGCAACGTCAAGCAAGTCTGTCCCCGCCACCACCACCATCTCCACCCTCCCATCTCACATGTCCGTGGAGGCTCCCGTGTAGGGGAGCGTGTCTCCTTCATGCCAGGCACCGCACCCCCTGCCTCTGTCCCCTCTGCTGCCCTGAGTGTGGAGTCTGTGGACTTGCTTAAACAGATCCATGTAGGGCAGACATCAATGCTGAGTGTCCTCCATGCACACACGGGTCTTTTGACACAACTGGTGTCATTCATGGAGGGCATGTCATCTGGCATGTCTGCCCTACATCGGACCAATCAGTCCATGGCCTCCTCACTGACGGCAGCAGTGTCCCTCCTGCAACAGTCCCTCACCCCTCCTACCTCTGCCCCATCCACAATCCCCAGCACCCTACCTGTCCCAAGCACACACACACCAGCACAGGCACGCACCAGCACAGACACAAGCAGCACACAGACACACAAGCCAAACTCCAGACGCACACGCACGCACAGTCAGGGGACTGATATCTCACTCACAGGGGATGGGGCCCAGACACACACACACGCATCCACGAGCACTCCGCAGTCCTCAGATACCTCTCCCTCCAAAACCCCTTCCCTTGCCTCACCTGCAACCCCCCCCTCCCAGAAGCTCTTCCTCTGTGAGCTTGGCCTCTTCCCCACAGATACATCTGACACGAAGTTCAGGCGAAAGAGGCGACCACCACACACAGAGGGGAGTGCCCCTCACACCCGGACACCTTCCCCCAGGCACAGGCAGGCTGAGGACCCCATTCGAAAGTCCCCCCGGACCAGGAAGGGCAAGACCCCACCACCACCACCACCACGCAGCTCCTCCACACAGTCTCTCTCCTCCATCCCCCAGACCACCACTCCACAGGTTCCACCGCCACACCCTGCCCCAGGTTCCCCCATACACCGATACCGCATCCCCAAACTGCTTAGGCCCTCCCCCCTACCACTTGCTCTTCCACCCCAACCCAGACGCTCAGCCTGTTTGTGCCACTGGTGTGGAGACCGGGTCCCCCTCTGTCCTGCCCACCTCATCTGCCCCCCTTCCACTCCCTTGGAGTCATGCACTGCAGTGGAGTCCACAACCACCCCGTCTGACTTGGGCACTGCAGTGGGGACCCAGTCCACTCCATCTGACCGGCCCACTGCAGTGGTTGCAGCACCCACACCATCTGACTTGTGCCCTACAGTGGTGCCGGCCCCCACTGAGTCAGACACCTCCACTGCAGTTGCCGGTGACACTGCTGCACCCACCACCCCTTCACTGCCTCCTTCTGGCATCCCCTGATCCTGTCCCTGCGGTGCCTGGCCTGCCCCTTGTATGCCCCTCCGAGGGGGATGTCCCCTGTCCGTACCAGTGCAGGCAAGCAATGGGTGACAAGTTGTCACATATCACCCTGTTGGGACTGTGTATTTGGACTGGCCATTGGCCTTAGTTTCTTTTGGACTTGAATTTTTACTTTAACATTTGCTGAATAAAGCCTCTTTTTGTTTACTTGTTGTTTTTCTTTGGATGTACATGATGTAGATGAGTATCATCATGCATTTGCAGTTGTAATAGTGTTCAGACCATGAAAATGAAGTGTTGCTGTGATGGACTCCATGTGGTCCATGGGATATGTGTCCTAATGTAGTCTGGATCTATAGCATCCTTTGCTGCAGTCTGAGGGTGTAATGTTCAGCATTTGACACAGGGATGTACGTTTTGCATTTGTAAATTAACATCTTTGGCTTACACTGATGCACATCTGGTGGGCTTACCACTGTTCAATGTTTCTATTTCCCTGACTGTGTGCCCATCTCCACTGGACATGCAGTTTAGCACATCAATGTTGAAGGACTCATCTGTGTATACAGTGCAACTTGCTTGACACGTGTTTTGGGTGTATGCAGATGACTGACGTGACACTCCCGTACCCAGGCTGATGTGAGCAGAGCCTTCAGTGTGTTGTAGTTGTTGACTCACTGACCGAGTGTTCTGCTGACATGTTTGAGTCGTGCACAGACAAGGTTTGGCAAAGCGGACCTTCCACAGGAGTGGAGTGCCCTCATGGCAGTGTGTAATCCCGTGACATTGGCTGGGCCCGTGTTGTGTGTTGTGTGAGCATGTCTGTGTGTGTTCCCTTCCCTTTTCCTACACAGGCTGTGTCCCTAGGGATGTTCCTGTTTGTGATGCTTGCTGAGTTGTCCTGTGTTCATCCAGCATCTTGGACCTGGTTTCTCCGGGATGTGGGTGCATGGCAAACTAATGTTCATCAGGTTGTCATCCCTAGTTGTCTTTGTTGTCAGGGCTGGGGATGTGGGCAAACGCAGATGGGACACAGTCAGGATTCCCCTTGGCACTTGTTGGTTACACAAGTCATGTAATTTACAGTTTGTGGTAGCTTTCAGTGATTGTGACACGTTGTGTGTGTGACTGCTGCCACTCCTCAGGGTCAGAGCTGCAATGTTGGAAGTTGTCTATGTGTGTTCTTTGTGGGTGACCTTGGCTTCTTCATTGGTGTGTGACTGTGGCCGGGATCCCATTGATTGGGGTGGATTTCACGTCATGCCCATGTACGGCGTACTGTGCAGTGTGTCAGACATTCACGAGTCTTGTTGACTGGCCATGTGTGATGGGTTTCTGCACCTTAGTTCCCACCACCACCCCTGGGATTGTCATGGGTGCATGTGCAATGTCACCAGTCCATGTGAGCTTCACTGCTGCACATTGGTGGAGATCAAGGTGTGTGGTGTTGAGTGTGTGCAAATGAGAGTTGTTGCACGGCTAGACCCCTACCTCCATATTGGCCTTGGCTGACAGGCCGTGCTGATTGATTTGTGCTTGTGTAGGTGTGATGGTAGTTTGTTGCTCAGGACACATGACTGTGGTTCACAGTGTGAACGACATCTAGCTTTGTCATCACAGTGGGATTATCATGCAGGCCAGTGTCACCACAATGTGGGGTCCCTGGGGGTAGTGCTGTGGTGGGTCTGTCTCTTGCTGTGTTAGTTGCTGTTCCTACAAGCTTGTGTGACATGTGTAATTTGGGCTCCCTCTCATCTAACAATGCCTGATTGCCCACATAGGGGAATCCGATCCATGAGTTACTTTTGTGTGGCACTGTATACACATCTGTGTAATTGTGATTCAGGCCTCCTCATGTGTTGTGTGGTTGCCTGGGGACACTGGCACACCCCCATCACCTGTTGTGTTTGATATGCAGTGTGAGGCTGCCTGTTTGTGTTTGTGCATCTGCACCACTGCATTGGCATATCTTTAGTGTGCCATTGGCTGTATGTTGTTTGGTGGATTTCCCCTGCTGTCCCTGGGACGCCTAGGTCATCAGTCAGCACAATGATCATGGTTTGTATGTCCCATTGCTGCCATGGTATGGTATTTGTTCAACTCACATCTACAGTCTCCACAGGATATCTACATTTGTGTGTCCATTGGTGCAGATATGTGGGTTTGCATTATGATGGTCACTTCTGTCATTGTGTAATTGATGAATGTTGACAATGTCAGCCCCCATGGGTGATGTTTGTCTGCACATGGCCAAAGGTATGTCTTATTTGCACTGCACTGTTTGCCTCACCCAATCTATGTTGCTATGGGACACAAGCACTACTTTGCCACTGATGTGTTTGTTGTTCTGTGACCAGGAATCATCCATGCTGTTTGGCAGTTGCAGCTTTTTCCATGACAACACTTACCTTTTGGTCACTGTGATGATGTGGGTTTAGACCCCATTGCCACAATGTTCAATTGGGCTTCAGCTATGGACCCCACACTTACATTTTGGTCACTGTGATGATGGGGGTTTAGACCCCATTGCCACATTGTTCAAAATGTGCTTCAGCTATGGACCCCACACTTACCTTTTGGTCACTGTGATGATGGGGGTTTAGACCCCATTGCCACAATGTTCAATTGTGCTTCAGCTATGGACCCCACACTTACATGTTGGTCACTGTGATGATGGAGGTTTAGACCCCATTGCCACATTGTTCAAAATGTGCTTCAGCTATGGACCCCACACTTACCTTTTGGTCACTGTGATGATGGGGGCTTTAGACCCCATTGCCACAATGTTCAATTTGGGCTTCAGCTATGGACCCCACACTTACATTTTGGTCACTGTGATGATGGGGGTTTAGACCCCATTGCCACATTGTTCAAAATGTGCTTCAGCTATGGACCCCACACTTACATTTTGGTCACTGTGATGATGGGGGTTTAGACCCCATTGCCACATTGTTCAAAATGTGCTTCAGCTATGGACCCCACACTTACATTTTGGTCACTGTGATGATGGGGTTTAGACCCCATTGCCACAGTGTTCAATTGGGCTTCAGCTATGGACCCCACACTTACATTTTGGTCACTGTGATGATGGGGGTTTAGACCCCATTGCCACATTGTTCAAAATGTGCTTCAGCTATGGACCCCACACTTACATTTTGGTCACTGTGATGATGGGGGTTTAGACCCCATTGCCACATTGTTCAAAATGTGCTTCAACTATGGACCCCACACTTACCTTTTGGTCACTGTGATGATGGGGCTTTAGACCCCATTGCCACAGTGGTCATGGTCTGCTTGCATTGTGGAGGCCACACACATTTATGTGTGACACATGTGATAGGGGTCACATTGTATGTTCAATGTCATGTTCAGTGTTGTAGGCATTTGACACAGACTACACACGCTTGTCATGATGTTGGGGGGATGTCTTTTTCTGACATTCCTTATGTTGGAATATGCTGGTTGTGTCATGCATTACCCGTCCTATGAGTAGGGGTGGTGGTAGTGGTAGGCATCCAGGCCCCCATGAGTAGGGGTGGTGTTGGTGGTAAGCATCCAGGCCCCCCTGAGTAGGGGTGGTGATAGTGACAGGCATCCAGCCCCCTATGAGTGGGGATGGTAGTAGTGACAGGCATCCAGCCCCCTATGAGTGGGGATGGTAGTAGTGACAGGCATCCAGGCCCCCTGAGTAGGGGTGGTGGTAGTGATAGGCATCCAGGCCCCCATGAGTAGGGGTGGTGGATAGTGATAGGCATCCAGCCCACATGAGTTGGGGGTGGTGTTGGTGGTAGGCATCCATCCCCCTATGAGTGGGGATGGTAGTAGTGACAGGCATCCAGCCCCCCTGAGTAGGTGGTGGTGGTAGGCATCCAGGCCCCCATGAGTAGGGGTGGTGGTAGTGACAGGCATCCAGCCCCCCTGAGTAGGGGTGGTGGTTGTGGTAGGCATCCAGGCCCCCATGAGTAGGGGTGGTGGTAGTGGTAGGCATCCAGCCCCCCATGAGTGGGGATGGTGGTAGTGACAGGCATCCAGGCCCCCCTGAGTAGGGGTGTGAGTGGTAGGCATCCAGCCCCCCATGAGTAGGGGATGGTGGTAGTGGCAGGCATCCAGGCCCCCATGAGTAGGGGTGGTGGTTAGTGGTAGGCATCCAGGCCCACATGAGTAGGGGTGGTGGTAGTGACAGGCATCCAGCCCCCCATGAGTAGGGATGGTGGTAGTGACAGGCATCCAGCCCCCTGAGTAGGGGTGGTGTTAGTGGTAGGCATCCAGCCCCCATGAGTAGGGGATGGTAGTAGTGGTAGGCATCCAGGCCCCCATGAGTAGGGGTGGTGGTAGGGGCAGGCATCCAGCCCCCCATGAGTGGGGATGGTGGTAGTGACAGGCATCCAGCCCCCCTGAGTAGGGGTGGTGGTAGTGGTAGGCATCCAGGCCCCCATGAGTAGGGGTGGTGGTAGTGACAGGCATCCAGCCCCCATGAGTGGGGATGGTGGTAGTGACAGGCATCCAGCCCCCCTGAGTAGGGGTGGTGGTAGTGGTAGGCATCCAGGCCCCCATGAGTAGGGGTGGTGGTAGTGACAGGCATCCAGCCCCCTATGAGTGGGGATGGTAGTAGTGACAGGCATCCAGCCCCCCCTGAGTAGGGGTGGTGGTAGTGGTAGGCATCCAGGCCCCCATGAGTAGGGGTGGTGGTAGTGACAGGCATCCAGGCCCCCCTGAGTAGGGGTGGTGGTAGTGGTAGGCATCCAGCCCCCCATGAGTAGGGGTGGTGGTAGTGGTAGGCATCCAGGCCCCTATGGGTGTGTGTGGCATTGGTGATAGCCATCCCGCCCCTATGGTTCTGCTGTTGCTAGTGTACGTCATCTCTGCATCCCTAAGTGTGTGTGACATATGTCGGGTATGTGTCGTTTGTTTGTGTTGTGGGTGTTTGACTTACCGTCTGCGCCGTACGCGTCCGTACCGGTTCCGGTAATAGATGTAGAGTATTGGTAGGACCTGCGCGATGGGATTCATGGTCGGGTTGTCTCGTTCGTGTTTCTCGTGGCTTCGACTCGTACTCGTCGCTGGCTGGTTCGTCTCGTAGCCGTGGATCGTCTTGTGGCGCGAATCGGAGCTTATGTGCAGCTCTCCCGGATGCTCTGACGTGCCGGACGTAGCGACGGGTTCGGCGCGTACGGAAGGCGCATCGTACTAGTCCGGCCGGAAGGTGCTGTGTATTTGCTTCCGTGCGACTCGATTCGGCGTTTACGGATCCGGCTCGGGCGGGGAACAGGAGCTGGAATGGGTACGTACGGCTGAGTCGGGATCTGGGCAGTTATGCGCATCGTACTTTCTCGTTCGGACAAATGTTCAAATCGGTCGGGAAACACGCGTTCTGCTTGTTTTTTTTCCGGACGAATAGTGTTAGGTGCGCTTCTGGCCGAGATCGGAATCGACCGCTTAATGTCTGTCAGGGGCCCGTAGAGGTTCTCGCTTCTCAAATGGGAGTAATTTCTGATATTTACATGTTTTTCATGTCTTCATTGCTTAATTTTGCACGCGAGAAAGTGTCCCTCATAGTCATTGAATTGTCACTCATAATTACACTAAAATTATGAAAATGTCACGCATAGCAATCTGAAACCTTGCCAGCTATGTGCTTGAACTAAAGTAAGTAGATATACAAACATGTGTGCCCTCCACAGCTCACGATGAAAGTGGCACAAAGGCATACATGATTTTTCTCAGACACACAAATATATGCTCACATACTACAGACATATTAGCGCACATAAACTTGAAGAACATTTCAATAAAGATGTTACTGTAAATCACTTTTTAATCGTGCTTCCTAAAAGAACTCTGCATCCGGGAACGTAATATGAATACGTTTAGCCAGCGGTTGGAGATGGCCCAGAAAAGAATTGTAGTATGAGCTAATTTCAGCACCGTGAATTATTTCCTCTTCTGTCTCCAAGACGTATGGGACTCAATGGCTGTTTAAGAATCACCCATCTGCAATGCGTGCATTTCTATCAGCAGCTCTGCTCGGCGCGCTGCTCCTTCTGCCTGCTGGAGCCGAGGTTCTTCTCTCCTGGGGTGGGCGGGGCTGTTGGGGGCTCGTCCGAGCTGTCCAATAGGCAGGACGTCCGGAGTCTGCCGAAGAGAAGGGGATACACGATCCCGAGGGGATACCAGATATTAAACAACACTGGATACAACCGGCATACAGTTGGTTTTATTTAGTGCATTTTTATAAAGCGCTGACATTACTCGAAGGTGTCAGAGCGCTGTACAATAGAACCAGTTACGTTACAAGAGAAAAGTGTTACACAATAGAACATTACAAAGATAAACAGGAGACTAAAAAGGTAGGGTACACAAACACAATATCCAACACAGCAAGCAAGGGTGGGGAATGTACAAGAAAAAATTACAAATTTACAACGATGAGCGTACTTCCTAGAGGGGACTGAGAATGAAAGTATTAGTTCTGAAAGTGTCTTTGGAAGAGAAGAGATTTGAGGTCAGCTTTGAAGATCCGGGTAGAGGAGGTGGCAAGGAGCAATGGAGGAAGCGAGTTCCAGATTCTCACTCCATTACCTGAGAAGGATTGCGCCATCGATCTTTCCCTTTTGAAGGAGGGGGGCTCAAGCAGAAGCTTTTCCGCATTGCGAGAAGGTCTAGAGCCTCCAGACAATTTCAATTTATTCGCCAGGTAACGAGGGGAGGAAGTGTGCAAGGCTTTGTGGGTGATGCAGGCAGTTTTGTAAATAGATCTTGCCTCGATGGGAAGCCATCGAAGAGAAGACAGGATAGGAGTGATGTGGTCGCTTCGTTTAGACCCTGAAATAAAGCGAGCTGCTGAATGGAGGTTGGATTTGAGAGGGGAGAGGTGGGATTTGGGTAGGCCCGTCAGAAGAGAATTGCAATAATCCAGTCTAGAGAGAACCAGCGATTGTACCAATGTTTTTAGGTCTTTCTCCGGGAAGAACCGACGAATCCCCCACAGAAGGCGCAACTGGTAACGTGCGTTCTTAGCAATAGAGTTGATGTGGGAGTTTAGGTTGAGTCTTTTGTCAAGTATGTCACCTAGGGATTTAGCGCTGTCGACAATGATGGGTTTATTGTTGAGTAAATTCAGCTGATCCATCCAAGATTGAACAGGAGGAGGGGAGAGAGAGGTAGATAGGAGGAGGAATTCAGTTTTGGAGGGATTTAGAATGAGTTGGTGAGCTAACATCCAGTTATGAATAGAGTTGAGAGTAGAGTTGAGTAGTGAGAGATCGTGTGCGGAAGACACCTTGAGGTAGATTTGAGTGTCATCCGCATAAAGATGGTAATGGATCCCAGATTTACTTAGGAGGTTCCCTAATGGTTCCAGGTAGAGATTAAACAAAGTGGGTGCAAGGATAGAGCCTTGAGGGACGCCCTGACCTACAGCCAATGGAGACGAAAGACTGTTCGCTATCTTGATCATTTGGGATCTGTCCGAGAGGAATGAGGCAAACCATTTCAGCACTGTGCCTTCCAAGCCCATTCTCCGTTGAAGAGGGTTAAGGAGGGTGTTATGATTAACAGTGTCAAAGGCTGCAGAGAGGTCTAGAAGAATCAGAAGACACGATTCCCCAGAGTCGAGAATATGCAGCGTATCATCAATCACTTGCAGCAGGGCTGTTTCAGTGCTGCAATTTTGAATGAAGCCAGACTGGAAAACGTCAAGGAGATTATTGTCCATAATATGTAGGGAAAGTTGTTTCGCAACACATTTTTCTGTGATTTTCGAAAGAAACGGGAGGCTGGTGATGGGGCGGAAGTTGTTGAGGTCGTTCGCATCAGCGGAGGGTTTTTTTAGAAGAGGGGTAACCTGACCTGTTTTGAGGGCAACAGGGAGGGGGCCTTGACTGAGGAAGAGATTAATGGTTATACAAAACAGTAACCATTGTGATGCATGGTGCAAGTGAAATCGTCAATGCATGCAAGCAGTTAACAGATAAAAGTTTCCACAGTTGACGCATATGCACACCAGCTAGAAAAGATAAACAAACACTTTCAGTAACCTTTCTACTTGTGGTCAGAACAATCTATTACGAATGTTCCTATCTCCTCTCGTTTCTCAGAATCAACAAGTAAAAAAGCAGTTATCAGAACTTTCCTATTTCACGTCTGCATTTATGAACTTAAATTCAAGCAAAAGGGAACAAATAAACATTATGAACTAGTGACGAACATACAAAATGGAAGAACAACTGTTCATCCTAATTGTGCAGCACATATGCTCTCTCAGCCTCACCACAGACATGCCCAATACAAATCCATCTGGACTGTCCTGGAGCATTCAGGTGGACGTCTGAGCCCAGAACACTACTTATGGTGTACTGTTAACACTTGCAGCTTCCTATTACTTCTACATTAACCAAACAATTCTGCATATTCATCTTTTTTTAACTCAATCAGAGTAGTGGGTTTTCAACCATCACTATGCTCTTCAAGCCCAGTTTCTGTCAACCACAAACACCAGGGCCATATTACAGAATACGGCGTGCTCTCTTTGTTTGCACGGGGTGTACCTTTCAAAAGATACGCCCTGCACCAACAAGGAGAGTGCACTGTATTATATGGAATGCGCTGCCCCAAGAGCAGTCGCAAAGTCGTGCTGCCCTAGGGCAGCACATTCAAGTGAAATATGGAGCAGCTTTGATGTAGCCACTCCACGTTTCACTGTGCAGGCTGCAACTCGCCTGCATTTTTAAGGGGGATTAGAGATCCTGGGTATCCTGGGGAGAGGAGTTGGCCTAACGGCTACGGCGGTCGACCTCGAATCTGGGGAACCGGGTTCGAGTCTCAGCAATGACGCTGAACATCCTGTGATTCTGGGCAAATCACTCAATCTCCCCGTGCCTAACAAAAATGAATGTGTCCTTATGTAACGCAACTGGTGCTATGTAAAGCGCTCTGATACCCGATACCGGGTCAAGTTCACGCTATATAAAACTCCGTTAAAAAAAAAAAAAGATCCTCTTGCAGGCGGGTGCAGTGAGTGATTGCACCCGCCTGCAAGGAGATGTCTGGGGGATTCATAGGACCCCGTTTCCTCCCTCCAGAGATATGGTGGCAAACTGTTAGTGCACCTCCTGACAGCTTCTTTGCCTCTGTGCCCGCATCTATAATTCGCTGGGGGCACAGAGGCAAAGGGGTTCCCTCATTTGCATTGGGCCATGCCCCCATGCAAATGAGGGAACACCCTCTGGTGATAGCACTGGCACTAATTGTGTACCAGTGCTATTTGTATTGCAAAAAGGGCACCACCAGCGGCTGCGGACCTTTCTGTAATACCAAAGGCCCTAGGGGCATGCAAAACAGGCGCACATGCCCGTTGTGTCCCGGGGCACTTTCCATAATACGGCCCTAGGAGGCTGGGACACGATACATGCTTATTAATGCATGTTCCTGTATTACGACCCCCCCACAACTTCAACACAAGAACTAATTAGTCACTTGGACCTCAGCAGCAAGTCTCCTAGGCCATCTGCACAGCAGTACTCTTCCAATGGTATGAAAAAGAGTATGCATAGAGTGGGAATGGAGAGTGGATCTCATCATGGTATTTTTGCTGTAGGATGCAGTGCACCAGCAGGATGCTTCCAGTTTTGCTCCAGATAGTTTTGCCTTGAATGCACACAGGTACATTATGTGCTGTTTTTGGGATGAGGTCACTATCAATCAATCAATCAAATGCTTGTAAAGTGCGGCTACTCACCCGTAAAGGTCTCAAGGCGCTGGGGGGGGGGAGGGGGGTGCTGCTGATCTGTCCAGACACTGTTGTTCCTTCGAAGAGCAAGGTATTGAGGTCCTTCCTGAATTGGGGCAGCGACTGTGATTGCCTGAGGTGGAGAGGCAGGGTGTTCCAGGTCTTGGTGGCGAGGTAGGAGAAGGATTTTCCTCTGGCCCTGGTCTTATGAATCTGAGGGACAGTAGCCAGGGTCTGTAGAGTGGAGTGGAGGTGTCTGGTGGGTGTGTGGAATGAGAGACGGTGGTTGAGGTACGCAGGTCCCGCGTCATGGAGGGCTTTGTAGGTGTGTGTGAGGAGCTTGAAGGTGACCCTTTTGTTGACCGGGAGCCAGTGGACTTCTCTCAGGTGTTTGGTGATGTGGCCGAGGATGTTGAGGACGAGTCTGGCTGCAGCGTTATGAATGTTCGGCAGTTTCTTGAGGAGTTTCTGGGTGACGCTGGCGTAGAGTGCTTTGCGGTAGTCGAGTCTGCTGCTGATGAGCGCGTGGGTGACTGTCTTTCTGGACTCGGTAGGGATCCATTTGAAAATCTTTCGAAGCAGGTGAAGTGTATGAAAGCAGGATTAAGAGACAGCTTGATCTGGTGGTTCATGGTGAGCGAGGAGTCCAGTATGATGCAGAGGTTTTGTGCGTGGTCCATGGATGTAGGGGGTGTTCCTAGTACGGCGGTACATTAGGAGTTGTCCCAAGTGGAGGAGGGGGCAGTAAGACTTCGGTTTTCTCTGAGTTGAGCTTGAGGCAGCTGTTTCTCATCCAGGTGGCGACGGCCTTCATCCCGTTGTGGAAGTTGATTCTGGTAACTGTGGGTTCGTTGGTGACGGAGAGGATCAGCTGGGTGTTGTCGGCGTAGGAGACGATGTTGAGTCCGTGGTTCCTGATGATGGCTGCAAGCGGGGCCATGTAGACGTGGAAGAGGGTGGGGCTCATGGAGGAGCCCTGGGGCACTCCGTAGCTGACATCTGTGGGTTCTGAGAGGAACGGTGGTAGTCTGACTTTCTGCGTTCGACCGGTGAGGAAGTAGCGGATCCATTCCTGGGCTTTATCGTGGATGCCGGTGTCGTGGAGTCTTGTGCATAGGGTGCAGTGGGAGACGGTGTCGACGATGGCCGAGAGGTCCAAGAGGATGAGGGTTGCTGTTTCGCCTAGGTCGAGGAGGGAGCGGATGTCATTTGTAGCGGTGAGGATGACGGTCTCAGTGCTGTGGTTGCTTCAGAAGACGGATTGGGAGAGGTCCACGACGTGGTTGGCTTCAATGAACTCAGAGAGTTGGGCGTTGAGGGCTTTTTCCGATAGCCTTAGCTGGGAAGAGGAGCAGGGAGATGGGTCTGAAGTTCTTGAAGTCCGTCGGAGGGCTTCTTCAGCAGGTGGTTGATCTTGGTGTGTTTCCAGTCTTCAGAGTAGGTGGCGGTCTCGATGGAGTAGTTGATGGTGCGGCAGAGGTCGGGGCATTGGAGGTGGCAGCTCTGTGGAAGATGTGGTGCGGGCAGGGGTCCGAGGGGGCTCTGGAGTGGATGCTCATCATGATCTTGAGGGTGTAATTCGTGGTGAGGAGGGTCCAGTTGAGCAGGATCTGGTGGGGAGCCGCGTCATTGGGTGCATGGTGGTGGGTGTGGTGGGAGGGTCTTGGGTGTCAAAGCTGTCGTGGATCTGCTTGATCTTGGGGTGAAAGATGGTGCCAAGCTTCTTGCAGAGGTCTTGGGAGTGTGGGATGTCTGTAGTCTCGGTGTTGGGCTTGGCAAACTCCTTGACTATGGTGAAGAGTTCTTTGGTGTTCCTAGTGCTGCGGTCCACCAGGAGTCGTCCCAAGCAGAGGGGGGGGGGCAGTATGAAGACTTCGGTGTGTCTGAGTTAGGCTTGAGGCAGCTGTGTCTCATACAGGTGTTGACGGCCTTCATCCCGTTGTGGAAGTTGATTCTGGTGACTGTGGGTTCGTTGGTGACGGAGAGGATCAGCTGGGTGTTGTCGGCATAGGAGACAATGTTGAGTCTGTGGTTCCTGATGATGGCTGTGAGCGGGGCCATGTAGACATTGAAGAGGGTGGGGCTCAACGAGGAGCCCTGGGGCACTCCGCAGCTGACCTCTGTGGGTTCTGAGAGGAAAGGTTGTAGTCTGACTTTCTGCGTTCGACCAGTGAGGAAGGAGCGGATCCATTCCAGGGCTTTATCGTGAATGCCGGTGTCGTGGAGTCTTGTGCATAGGGTGCAGTGGGAGGCGGTGTCGAAGATGGCTGAGAGGTCCACAAGGATGAGGGCTGCTATTTCCCCTAGGTTGAGGAGGGAGCGGATGTCGTCTGTAGCGGCGGGGAGGATGGTCTCGGTGCTGTGGTTGCTTCAGAAGATGGATTGGGAGAGGTCCAGGACGTGGTTGGCTTCGATGACTTTTTCCGATGGCCTTGGCTGGGAAGGGAGCAGGGAGATGGGTCTGAAGTTCTTGAGGTACGTCGGAGGGCTTCTTCAGTAGGGGGTTGATTTTGGTGTGCTTCCAGTCTTCAGGGAAGGTGGCGGTCTCTATGGAGCAGTTGATGGTGCGGCAGAGGTTGGGGTATAGGAGGTGGCGGCTCTGTGGAAGATGTGGTGCAGGCAAGGGTTCGAGGGGGCTCCGGAGTGGATGCTCATCATGATCTTGAGGGTGTCATTCGTGGTGAGGGGGTCCAGTTGAGCAGGATCTGGTGGGGAGGCGCGTCGTTGGGTGCGGTGGTGGTGGGTGTGGTGGGAGGGTCTTGGGTGTCGAAGCTGTGGTGGATCTGCTAGATCTTGAGGTGAAAGAAGGTGCCAAGCTTGTTGCAGACGTCTTGGGAGTGTGGGATGTCTGTAGTCCCGGTGTTTGGCTTGGCAAACTCCTTGACTACGGTGAAGAGTTCTTTGGTGTTGTGCGTGTTGGAGTTGATACTTTCCTGAAGGTCCATTTTCTTTGTTGTTTTGAGGAGGTTGTGGTGTGCAGTGAAGGCCGATTGGAAGCCTATGTGGGCTTCAGGGGTTTTGTTGCTCCTCAATCTCTTCTCGAGCCGTCTCCAGATGCGCCTAGACTCTTGAAGGGCGGGAGTGAACCAGCTTGCTTTCTTAGAGTGTTGCTTGCCGGGGGTGTTCTTGAGGGGAACCAGAGTGTCGGAACAGTTGGAGATCCACCGGTGGAGGTTTTGTGCTGAGGTGTTGGCGTCTGTGGATTTCGGTGGAGGGACTTTGCTGAGGGAGGAGGTGAGATGTTCTTCGGTGACCTTGTTCCAGCTTCTGCGGGGGAAACGGTACGCATGGTGGTGTACGGTGGGTTTGGTGAAGGAGAAGTGGACACAGCAGTGGTCAGTCCAGAGGAGCTTGGAGGTGTGGTTGAAGGTAATGTTGTGGCTGGTGGAGAAGACGGGTTGGGCGTGTGTCCTGCTGAGTGGGTTGGAGAGGTGACTAGTTGTTTGAGTCCTGCGATGGTGAGGTTCTCTAGTAGGGATGCAGTGTTCTGGTCTTTGGGGTTGTCCAGGTGAAAATTGTGGTCGCTGAGTAGGATGTAGTCAGTGGATGCGAGAGTATGGGGTGTGATGAAGTCGATAATGGCGTCGCTGAAGGGTGAGTGGGGACCGAGAGGTCTGTAGATAAGGGTGCCGCGGAGGGTGGTGTTCGGATTGGTCTGGATCTGGAAGTGGAGGGGCTCCATGCTGGTCGTTGGGTCATCCGAGTGGGTGGTCAGGCGGAGGGTGTTTTTGTGAACGATGGTGATGCCTCCCCCTGGTTGGTTGGTGCGGTCCTTACTAATGATCTTGTAGCCGTCGGGGATGGTGGTGGCGATGACTGGGTCTGAACTGGGGTCCGTCCAGGTTTCCGTGAGGAAGGCGATGTCAGAGGGGATGGAGTCAAGTAGGTCCCAGATCTCTACAGCATGTTTGTGGAGGGAGCGAGTGTTGAGTAGGATACAGCTGAAGCGATTGGGTCCGGTGTTGGTCGGTCGAGTGGTGGGAGGTGCTGGAGTGCAGTGGTGGGTGAAGGTGTGGCAGCAGTGGCAGCAGGAGAAGGGGCCATGGGTGTCGTTTGGCATCGCGAGGCGACAGGCGGTGTGGCGTCTGTTGTTGAGGGCGTGGAGGGTGCTGGCGTCATAGCGGTGGAGGGTCCAAGGACCAGGGTCTGTGGTGTTGGGCGCAGTCCAGGCACGGATGGGCGCAGATGGGCTTGACTTCCCGCTGCGTGCACCCACCATTAAGTAGCGTGCAGGGGAAGGCTGGACAGCATGGAGGTGGGAAACGCAGGGCGCAGGAAAGTGGCACTGGAGGGGGGGTGGGACTGCGAGGGATCGCAGCGGCGGGGAACGGCAAAGAAGAAAATGCCCAAAAGTGGCAAAAAGGCAAAAGTGGCAACAGGGCAGAGTAAAAAGGTGAAAAAAGGACAGTGAAATGGAGGAAGAGAGAGAAGAGATGTAGGATGTAGCCTTACAGCTAGAGCGGTCGATCTCGAAGCTGGGGAACCGGGTTTGAGTCTCGGCAGGGATGCTCAACTTCCTGTGATTCTGGGCAAATCACTTAATCTCTCTGTGCCTAACAAAAATGAATGTGTCCATCTGTAACCGTACTGGCGCTCATGTAAAGCGCTCTGATACCTGATATCTTCGGGTTGAGTTCACGCTATATAAAACTCTAAAAAACAAAAAATAAAAAAAGAAGCTGCAAGAAGGCAGAGCAGAGAGCCAGAGGGCAGTGCAGCAGCAGAGCAGAGACGCACTACCACTGGACCTCCAGGGATGAGACACAGGCAGGAGCCTGCAGTTGGAGGAGGGCCTCGAACCACAGACAAGAGGGTCAACAGCAGCTACAGGGGCAGCAACTACCAGGTGGAGCTGTGCAGAAAAAGAAGCAGTCCACTGACAATATCAGTGGATTGCACCTTCACTGCGCAGCGGCCGCCATTAAGTAGTGTGCAGGGGAGGGCTGGACAGCTGGGAGGTAGGAAACACGGGGAGTGGGAAAGTGGCACTGGAGGGGGCGGGTCACGGGGGATCGCAGCTGCGGGGGACAGCATAAAAGAAAATGCCCAAAAGTGGTAATAGGGCAGAGTAAAAAGGTTAAAAAAGAACAGTGAAATGGAGGAAGAGAGAGAAGAAGCAGAAAGAAGGCAGAGCAGAGAGACAGAGGGCAGTGAGCAGAGACTCTCCACCACTGGACCACCAGGGATGGGGTGCAGGCGGGAGCCTGTGGGTGGAGGAGGGCCTCGAACCACTGACCAGAGGGTCAGCAGCAGCGACAGGGGCAGCAGCTACCAGGCCGAGCTGTGCAGGGAAGGGAGCAGTTTACTGACAAGATCAGTGGATTGTTCATTGACAAGACTGGACTGTGAAATAGTGACATAGCCTGCAGGGGACTGACTGGGCTATATTGGAGGTTACTAAAGAAACACAGATGTGATAAGTAATGCATCTGCACAAGAGTGACCTGGGAACTTGCAATACCACCCATCTCCGAATTAGGATGTGAGCCTGCTCTTGTACAGCTTAGAGCCACAGAACATGGGTAGATCTGGTTGTGTATTGGACTTGAATTGTGGGCACTTGCAGATAGGTCAGCTTGAAGGGGCAAGTATGTGGGGTGTTTTTGGTCCTGTCACATAACAGAGAATCCGGAACTACACTTGACTAAAATGTCAGGATTTTTATCTTTGTTATGTTCACTATGTTTTTATTTATTTATCTTTTGGTCTTCTGCACATGCCCATTCCCTTTACCGCAAAGGACACAAGTGCACTGTTAAATCCTTCCCACATGACTCATTTGGGTTTCTAGTCATTTGTTTAAACTCATTGTTAAAAATCCAGGCAATGGTCGAATATCAACGTTATTTTTACTCAAAGTCGCACCTCCAGGTCCAAAATACACTACACAGTAAATAAAAAAAACGCATTAATAGAATCCGAAGAAAAAAAAATTGACATACAAATAAATGCTCTAAAATTATTTTATTTATAATTAAAAATGTAGATTGATGGAAATCAAAACCACATTCATGTCAATGTTTAGAGGATGTCCACATTGAAAAAAACAAGGAACACAGACACAACTACAGTGTTTACAGTACAGAAGAGTGGCAGTGCTTCAGGTTAGTATAGGTGACAAGTTTGGCAGCTATCAGGGTTGGCTTTAGGGCTTTGGGGTGGTGGAACCGGTGCAGCCGCACCTGGCACTGAGCTGGTGGGGGGTGGGAGCTGCTGTGTTTATGGGTTTAAAAGGACCTGCTGCAGAGTTTCTTGTGTGTCCAGCAGTTTTCAGGCAACAATAAAAATGTCAAGATAAGCTGGTGCTTAATGTTCCTGCTAGAGAGAGATTGGAGTTTTGTCTAGTGGCAGTTTTGACTCATTATAAATTAGCACAGAGGGTTAACATGCCTGCTGCAAAGAACGTGTAAAATGCAGATCACAGAATAGTTTTTTATGTGGATTGCTCAGTGGGTTACTGCTAGGGGTGGGCGGTAAACTCCGCTCTGCCCATGGAGTTCACAGAGTTTTCTGGGCTTCGCTTGGAGTGCGGAGTTCAGCAAACATTCCCCACTCCGCAGCGAGTTTAACGTCCAGACTACACCCCTAACTAGCAAATTAAGCATTTCAAGCTTTGCTTTCGAGTACAAAGCTAACTCTGTGTTCTAGTCTAGGCTAGAGGTGGACGGACATAAAGGAAAACTCTCGGGATTGAAGGCGTATTCAAGGTAGGGGAGTTGTTGGAGACTCAAGTTTGGCGGTAGGATGGCGTAGTGCATGCGTCACTACTATACTAGTAAAGGAAGGCGCGGGTAGCTGAATGTGTCTTAAAGCATCAGTGCCAATTAAGGAGGCTGGCAGGAACATAACTCCGTCACACTAGTGGTGGATAGTGACGTCAGCAATCTTAATGTCAAATAGATATCTAATTTTACATGACGATGTTTTGGCTCAGCCCCGGTATACCTTTCTGGTATGAGAACTCATTCCCCTACATAAAAGTATTGTAGGTTGCGCTCGTGTGTGAGTGTGTATATGTGGGGGCATCTTACATAGGCAGAAGCAGGCAGGGAAATCCAATAATTGATGCGCACTGAATGGTTTGATTTTAATCCTTCTTGTCGTTGTGTGGGGCCAGTCTTGTTTCGGGCTCTTCTGGGTAGGTCTCGTGCTGTTTTGGTCTTGAACTTAGAGGGCCTGATTCACAGAACTAACTTACGTCAAAAACGTAAAGTTAGTACTTTTTGGTATTCACAGAATACACTTACTCATTTGGTATTCACAGAATGAACTTACTCATTTCGGGTATTCACAGAAGTTAGTAGTCCTTACTTTAGGACTCCTAAATGCCTTCTGTGAATACCGAAAGTCTTAAAGTTAGGATTTTTCTCACATTTAGGAGTCCTAAAGTTAGGAGTCCTAACTTTACTACTCCTAAACTGAGAAAAATCCTAACTTTATGACTTTCGGTATTCACAGAAGGCATTTAGGAGTCCTAAAGTTAGGACTACTAACTTCTGTGAATACCGAAATGAGTAAGTTCATTCTGTGAATACCAAAATGAGTAAGTGTATTCTGTGAATACCAAAAAGTACTAACTTCACGTTTTTGACGTAAGTTAGTTCTGTGAATCAGGCCCAATGTTTTTTTCCAGGAGAATCACCGGCGGCAGCACCTGTGGTGGCGTGCAGAGCAGCACCTAGACTAGCCGAGCGGATGAGGCCATGCACTGGCGCGGCAAGAGACCCTGGGCAGGAAAGTCTGCTGTGCTGCTGACTTGGAGCATATAATGCCCTGCAGCGGTGCTCACAGAAAGATTCCCCAGCAATGCACTGCTCTAGCAATGGAGTGTTCCGCAATAGCAGTTGTTCAATTCCCCCTCCTCATCATCGGCTTCTCCCTGGTGTGCCTGGGAGCCTTCTACATGTCCACCAGATATGCCTGCGACTGTGGCACCTGCAACTAAATGGTGTTGGTCTACGCGCTGCTCCCCTTGGGCTTCGGCCTGCTGCTGGTCGGCACTTGGCATCTTCTGGACCATGTACCATGACGATGAGGTGAACCACAAGAGTTTCTTCCACTCCATGGTCTGACAGTTCCCATGCCGGCATAACAGTTGACAGGTATGTCGCATCTGCAAAACAAAGTGCCTTGTTATGCCTACCTAACATTGTGCAGTAAAGTGACTAGCGCCGCCGCCTTGCAGCAGCACACGCTTACTACTCTGCCCGCGCACTGAACTCCACGGAATTCAGGAGAATGTTTTGGCAACTCCGTGGAATTTCGTGGAGTGCAACTCCATGAGCTACGCCCACGCCTAGTTACTGCTTTTGTAGCACAGATCCTTTTGTGACTTTTTTGTTACTTGCAGTACATAAGTTGAAATCCTATTATAGCGCAGTGACATGACTAGGCTTTCCTGTTTTCAGTTTTTATTTTTGGTAAATTCTGGTGGGGTTTTTTCAGTGTTTTCAAGTGATTTCAATACCTTAAAAAAACAGTGGTTACACATTTTCGCACCATTAAAAGCTACAGAAACCGTGTTTTTCCTGTGTTTATGGAACGTTTTGCTTTTATTATTGCTTGCTTTCTGCACTGATAGTGCATGGTATATAGACAGTGTAAGTATAGTGTGTATGGGGTCCATATAGATTTTTGCAAATAAACTTATTGTAGTACACCATACAATACTTCTTCAGTGAGTCTTTGGTCATGTGCGCTCACTCTTTCCTTCCCATGTAAACTTCTGTGAAAGGCCTCTCCTCAACATTGGCACTTGAGATGGGCAAAGCCAAAACAGCCAGTACACAATTTGTTAACTCTGGCCACTGACATAGCTTTCCATGCCAATACTGGTTCACTTGAAGATTGCGATTCTCAGGGCAGGTTCTGCAACATTGGCGCAGATCTGGGCACTTATGCCCTCAGAGTTATTGAAACGGTCAAAAATTAAGCAGCACTTTTGAAACTACGAAGGAAATTCCCCCTGACGGAAGGGATCTAGAACAGAGTATCACAGTGAGGTTTCATTGACTTCAAATGCCATTGGTGGTGAAGGAACATTTCTATGCATCATTGCAAGCCATTTCTCATACATTGTAAAATAAAAGTTCCTGAATTGCTCTTCGCCATTGCTTTGCTTACCAAGTGGCAAGCACTCTAACATGGAACTTGTTGCAGTGCCAAAGTCACTAAAAGTGTCGCCCAGCCTACTCTCAAGGAGATGTTTCACATCTACACCAATTATGCTGAACACTTGGCAGACAAGGGTGTTTTCAGACTCTAGATTTATATATTATGTCCACTACAGCAGTTATGTTTTCCTGTAAAAATCTAAGCATGCCTTAGAGTGTACTTTTTTTCACATCACTATCAATATGTGACCAAAGATCCTCACATTTCTTGCCTTTGGCATCATCACTCAGCAAAAATTCTGTAAACGGTTGCCACATGGAAAATATAGCATTCATAGTCCCTTGGACTGAGAACCATCAGCTAAGGGGCACAGTTGGGGTGACTCTTTCTTTGATGCCAAACAAAGCACGAAATGATAAATATTTGCGTTTTAGTTCCTATGCATAAGAAAACAGTGCACCAGAATGGACTAAAAAGTCAGTAGCATTTCTCATTAACTCTGAAGACTGTAAAGATGCTTTCAGCATACCATCTAACAAGTGGCAAGGATCTCTTGCAGGAAGCACTTCAGCTCAGGTATCAATTTTGACAGGTCATCACACAACTTTTTCATATACGTTGCTGAATCACTGCAAATACAAACAATATCACTTCAATCTTTGTTGAACTTGGAAAGAACCTTTTTTGCAGAGCATTCCAAGTGACACTGCGTTCCATGTTTTCCAAAAGTCTGGTGTCATGTTTTAACCACTATCCCAGATGCTTGGTGATAGCGCTCTTTTCACATATACTTGTCACTATACCTTGCATTGAATGTTTAAAGCCTGAGGTGTTGGCAATCCGCCTACTATCAATACTGACTCACTAGAAACTGGAGGCTGATTTATTAAGGGTTTTTACCCATTCGCTCTGGGTAAATATGATGACATATATTAGGAAAGATTGTTATGAAACCAGCCATTTTACCTATCAGTGAAAGAATCAAACGCAGCCAAAATATCAAATGTGATTTTGATATTTCCTGATTCTCTACAGTTTATAAAATAATTAAACAAGACCTAAAACATGCTTCTAAACCCTGCATCTTTAGACCAAAGACCACAAAACTGAAAAAAAATGAAAAGGAAGAAGAAACAATATTTTAGTGGCATCCCTAAACAACAAAACTCAAGCAGAATAATGTTAGCCCAGACTTTCTTACTGCTAGCTTGTATAACAAAGTTACATTGTATTGGACCCTTCAGGAAGAAAAAAAATGACTCTTTCACTCTCTTTTTCCTTTCTTTGAATGGCATTTAGTTTGTGGTTGTGCAGGTGTTTTTGCAGTGTTTATATGTTTTCACTGGTGAGGGCTATTTCTCTTTCAGTGGGGTTTTATCAGTTATTATAGGTTTAAACCTAAAACCGGACAGCCTACTTATGACTTATGAACTGTCATCAAAGAATTGTATGGAAACTCCACAGTATAGATTAGAATGTTATGTTTTTTCCCCTGTGTTGCTAAAAAGGGTTTGTTTGGCTAGAAATACATTCTTATTAGTAAACCCAACACCAACTTTATGGTACTATATACATTTGAAGTTTGTGCTTCTCTAGACCAAATACTGCCTAGTAATATGTGATTCCCGCACCTTGTAATCCTCATTGTCTCATGTAACATTTCCTATAGACTGAGGTACACATGTATGATTCATTGTATCTGTGTAATGCGTGTGTGCTCGGACTCCCTTCATTGGTATGAGTAGTGCTATAACTCCAATGAAATGCATGTGAGACGGGCTATGGAAAGATGAGGGGCACTGTTGGATGGTGGCAGTGGCGGACTCCATGGAGCAGGAGATCACTGAGGGGGGCAATAAAAAAACAATCAAGATTGTCGCACCGGGCACCACGATCGGTTCTGGCAGACTGTTGTCTTCTTCAGAGCTAGCTGTATCTCAGGATGTCATGGTTCACAAGCAAAATTAAAGACAGGGCTACTAGACACTTCTGATGGCTGCATATCCAGGCACTGTGTAGTTGCAGCAGTTCCTGGTACCTGTGTTACTGGCCAGCATGACAATGAGGCTTGTGGGGGAAGATAAGAAAGGCATTATTTTTCTATTAACCCCTTCGGTGCTTATGACGAGCTGGACTCGTCATGGCACACAGTGCTCGTGTGCTCATGACGAGTCCAGCTCGTCATAAGACCACCCACGGGGAAGCGCTGGCGCTCCCCCGTGGGAATCCGATCCTTAGTTTTTTTGGGGGAGGCAGGGGAAGGGCTCCCTGCCTCCCCCCGCCCCCGCCCTCTCCATCAACGACGTCAGCGCGAGGCGCGCTGACATAGTGAGGGTTTCCTTTCTTCCCCGACGCGCTGGAAGCCATTTGCTTCCAGCGCGTCGGGAAATAAGGTGAGGTTTGGCTCGGGAGGGGGTGTTTGCATCAAAAGAGGCATTGAGGAAAGGAAAGGGTTTTCCTTTCCCCGATGCCTCTTTGTGCATTCCTGCTGCACGATCATGTGATCGTGCAGCAGGAATGCCCACGAGGGAGGAGGGAGGGTACTTTACGCAGCTGTAGTGTAGGAAAGGCACTATACATTTACCCAACGAGGTAGCATTTACTGATTAGCCAGTAGAAAGTACTCCAGTTGAGTAGAGGTATTGCACAAAACGGTGGCATCTTCGTGGATAAATATGCAGGGCAGATGTGCCTTCTCTCCATTTCCAACGTGAAAAGTTAGCTGTAATCCTTGATGGAGGTCTTTGCATCCTTCATTTTCTCGAGCGCAATTCTCGTGTAGAATTCGTGAGCGTGGTTAAGCAGATGTGGCTTCTCTCCATTTACACCCTGAAAAGTTAGCTGTAATCCTTGATGGAGGTCTTTGCATCCTTGAATTTCTCGAGCGCAATGCTCGTGTAGTTCCTGTGACCAGGAGGTTCCTTCTCCTCGTCTGCCGCTGAGATCGTGCTCTGACCCTTTATAAACAAGAGGCATGTGAACGGGCCTAGAAGCCCGCTCGTTTGGCCCCGCCACACATACACTAGCGGTATGCAACGTCTGCCCGCCCTTTCCCCACTATGATGGACAGCTTATCAAAGGTTCCCGGCGCTTTCGGCGCGGTGGCAAAATTACAGACACACAGGTCATGGAGACAATTCTTCTGGTCCTTTACGCAGCTGTAGTGTAGGAAAGGCACTATACATTTACCCAACGAGGTAGCAGTTACTGATTAGCCAGTAGAAAGTACTCCAGTTGAGTAGAGGTATTGCACAAAACGGTGGCATCTTCGTGGATAAATATGCAGGGCAGATGTGCCTTCTCTCCATTTACAACGTGAAAAGTTAGCTGTAATCCTTGATGGAGGTCTTTGCATCCTTCATTTTCTCGAGCGCAATTCTCGTGTAGAATTCGTGAGCGTGGTTAAGCAGATGTGGCTTCTCTCCATTTACACCCTGAAAAGTTAGCTGTAATCCTTGATGGAGGTCTTTGCATCCTTGAATTTCTCGAGCGCAATGCTCGTGTAGTTCCTGTGACCAGGAGGTTCCTTCTCCTCGTCTGCCGCTGAGATCGTGCTCTGACCCTTTATAAACAAGAGGCATGTGAACGGGCCTAGAAGCCCCGCTCGTTTGGCCCCGCCACACATACACTAGCGGTATGCAACGTCTGCCCGCCCTTTCCCCACTATGATGGACAGCTTATCAAAGGTTCCCGGCGCTTTCGGCGCGGTGGCAAAATTACAGACACACAGGTCACTGGAGACAATTCTTCTGGTCCTTTACGCAGCTGTAGTGTAGGAAAGGCACTATACATTTACCCAATGAGGTAGCAGTTACTGATTAGCCAGTAGAAAGTACTCCAGTTGAGTAGAGGTATTGCACAAAACGGTGGCATCTTCGTGGATAAATATGCAGGGCAGATGTGCCTTCTCTCCATTTCCAACGTGAAAAGTTAGCTGTAATCCTTGATGGAGGTCTTTGCATCCTTCATTTTCTCGAGCGCAATTCTCGTGTAGAATTCGTGAGCGTGGTTAAGCAGATGTGGCTTCTCTCCATTTACACCCTGAAAAGTTAGCTGTAATCCTTGATGGAGGTCTTTGCATCCTTGAATTTCTCGAGCGCAATGCTCGTGTAGTTCCTGTGACCAGGAGGTTCCTTCTCCTCGTCTGCCGCTGAGATCGTGCTCTGACCCTTTATAAACAAGAGGCATGTGAACGGGCCTAGAAGCCCCGCTCGTTTGGCCCCGCCACACATACACTAGCGGTATGCAACGTCTGCCCGCCCTTTCCCCACTATGATGGACAGCTTATCAAAGGTTCCCGGCGCTCTCGGCGCGGTGGCCAAATTACAGACACACAGGTCACTGGAGACAATTCTTCTGGTCCTTTACGCAGCTGTAGTGTAGGAAAGGCACTATACATTTACCCAACGAGGTAGCAGTTACTGATTAGCCAGTAGAAAGTACACCAGTTGAGTAGAGGTATTGCACAAAACGGTGGCATCTTCGTGGATAAATATGCAGGGCAGATGTGCCTTCTCTCCATTTCCAACGTGAAAAGTTAGCTGTAATCCTTGATGGAGGTCTTTGCATCCTTCATTTTCTCGAGCGCAATTCTCGTGTAGAATTCGTGAGTGTGGTTAAGCAGATGTGGTTTGTTGGACTTGGCCCTTTTGCCCTGAATTTTTTTGCTTTTATTAAGGGTAAAACATGGTGTGTCCGAACAGAAGATGCCAAAGGCTGTGTAATGTGGTACACACTGTTGGCGCCACCATCTTAGAAAAGCACTGTGGAAATGTCACTGTTAAAATGGACGCCATGCCTGCCTGCCTGCCCATGTGACGCCTGACTGAGGTGGGTTGGCAGTCTAGTGGTTTGTTCCCCAGCGCCCCCTGCTTTTGGAGGGAAGCGTCGCACCGAGGGTGCTCTACTCCTCCCCCTAGACCAGTTAGGACCGGTTCCCCAGAGAACCTGCTGGAAGCTGCCAGGCCTGTCTGGTAGGTGGGGTGAGGGGCGTACATAGAGGGGGGCTGGGCTGCCATGTGCTCAGTCAGAGTCAGTGAGGAGACAGAGGCAGTGCAGAGCATGGACTGTCGGAGGGGGAACTCTGCCAGGGGAGACCGCCACATTGGGCCTGTGTGCTGGCCCCTGTGCCCATCTACACCCCCCTGTTGGCCCCAGGGCCAATAAAGAGACATTGCCGGAGTGGAGGCTGCTGTGCTGGCAGGATTGCCACCCTACCGGAGGATGACCGTTCTGAGGAGCTGCTGCTTCGGGACTGGTGAGCCGCCCTACTAGCCACTGATCTCGCCCTGCGCTACATGTCTTTTGGCCTCTAGCGCCTGGTGAGCGCTATATCTGCGGTGCCAGAGAAGGGAGAGGGTGCCTGCAGCGTTGGACTGCCAGAGCTCTCTTATCCACGTGGGGCCCTGAAGGTGGGAGCGCTGCCTGTTGCCTGCCTGCAAGAAGGGGGGCTGATGCCTGCACCCTAGCGCTGTGCCCTGGAGCTGAAGAAGCGCTATGGGCCTGAAGAAGCGCTGTCTCTCGAGTCTGCCAACCATCTGCCCTGCTGTAAGCGCTATTAGAAAGGAGAAGCGCTATGGGTGAAACAGCGCTGTATGCTCTGAACCGCTCACTGCCCCCAAAGAGGTGTGTGGCTGAAGAAACGGGTGCCCACCCCGTAATTGCCTGCTTCGATGCAGCGGGTGCCTACCCCGTAACTTGTCCTTGTTGGAAGGCGGGAGCCCACCCCGCGCTTCTAACGTGCCCAGGATCACCGCCGCGGCCGTGAGGGGAAGCGCTATCGCGCGCTGACAAGGAGACACGCGTGTGGCCAGGACAAGGAGAGCGGCTGATGTGGAAGTGCAGCGGGAGCCTACCCCGTGCCTTCCTGCCAACTTGAACCCAGGGCGGGAGCCCACCCCGCACTCTGGGAACCGCTGAGGATCACCGCCGCCGGCCCAGGATCGCCGCGCGGGCTTCCCCGTGACGTCAGGGGAGCCGCGCAACGATTGGCGCTGGTTGAAGCGCCGCCAGGAAGCCCCGCCCCGCAAGCGAGGAACTCAAGGGAGGCCGTCGGGAGCCTCGCGGGCTCCGCATCAACGTCCCGGGTCCCAGGAGGGGGCCCGGTGAAGGCCGGAGGAGAGTGGGACGAGGCGGGAGCCTACCCCGCCTCGTGTGAGGACGCCGGTGCCGGAAAAGCCAGGCGGGAGCCTACCCCGCGCTGGCTGGCCCGAGTGAAGAGAGACCCGTGAAGAGGAGGAGACCGGAGCGGGAGCCCACCCCGCCGGTCTGGGTCTCCACCATAGGAGGAGTGCTGTCAGGAGCCTCGCGGGCTCCGTGCTGAAGCCCCGGGCCCCACGAGGGGAGGCCCGGGTGAAGAGGAGGAGAGCCAGCGCGCAGCAGTAGCCATCCGGTAGGAGGGCCCTGAGAAGGAGGGGCTCGATCGGAGCCTTGCAGGCGCCCGTGCTGCCCACGTGGACCCGAGGAGCAGAGTCCCCGCAGGATAGCCGGTGAGTGGGGTCCATTGTGAAGCTGGGGGGTGCGTCGGGGCACATTGCCGGTGCCCGCCCCCCGTTGCCGTGCGGATCCCTACAGCTGCCCCGTCTGACAGCGGGCAGCTGCGACGTAGGAGGCACTTGATGTTTAGGGGGCCCCAGAGGCACCGAAAGTGCCAGTGACCCTTGGGGACACACAGCGGCACCGCAGTAGCGGGCCGCTGCAACGATGGGCGTATTTCCCTCCCAGAGTCCCGGAGAGGGGCTCCAACGTGGCCATAGGGGTTTTATTCCACCCAGCTGCCCCGCAGGACAGTGGCAGCTGTTCCTCACGGGCAATTGTTGTTCGGGAGACCAAATTGGGCTTCCCCTGCACAGGCAGTGCCAGTACTTGTTTTGGGCTGATTCCCAGCTGGCCTGCGAGTGCGCAGGCAGCTGCAACGGAGAGGGGACCCTGCCCTTGACTTGGTTGGGGGGTGGTGTCGGGGCACATTGTCGGTGCCCGCCTCCCCCCCTGTGTTGCGCTGACTTTACAGCTGCCCCGTATAACAGTGGGCAGCTGCAACGTTGAGGGGCATTGTCTTGCCAGGGGCCCGGAAGTCGGGCTCCCTGTGTGAAGTGGCGCGCAGGCTAATCTGCAGTGAGGGGCATGCCAGGCTTGTAAGGCCTTTACTAAATTGAATAGGGGCCTAAGCACAACTGCTGTATGATTTACCTGCATTATGACTTTCACCGAATTGAATGTACCTACCTGAATTGAACCTGATTCATCCCATGCTTTTGTTGATGCTGGCAGCGGCCCGATTGGCGCTGCACTGTAAATAGTCCCCACTGTTCCTATCTACCTGGTGCCAGTTGGCGCCGTGTACACCCCTGTGATTATTTGTGTTGAGTTCTGCATAATACATATGCTGTTTTTCAACTAAACTGGTGTGGTCTCCGTTTGTAGTGTGCCTGGTGTGTCGCCCTGTGTGTGCTGCGCGGATGCTTTACACATTTCCTCTGGAGTTTGGCCTGCCCGCTCTGCACCACGCTACCCGTTTCCAACATTGGTGCTCAGCGGTGGGATAGGACTTGTGTTTGCGCAGTACCACAGCGGCAACTGGGTGCACTACAAAGGGTGCACCTGAGAGTAATCACAGATTTGGGGACTGTTTTCCTGATTGTACTTGCCTCCTAAAAGTGTTGTTTTGGGGATTGTGTCTCCCTGTTGCACTGTGGGTGGTGTATCCCGGGTGTATCTCACCAGGATGGGGTTAACCTATGACGAGGATTGCCTGGGGAGTACACTGAGCAGGAGGTGATGGACTTCTGCAGGGAGAGAGGGATACCCACAGTAGGCAACACCCGCAGGAAGTTGTTCCTCTATGAGGCCCTGAAGAGGGGGAACCCTTAGAGCCCCACGGGGACCTTTCCGATTACCCCTCTGCATATTTAAGGGATGGATTTGGTAGAGACCGTGAGGAGGACTCTGAGAGTGAGAGGTCCCAGTCCATAACCCTGGAGGGTGGTGACTTTGAGGAGGAAGAGGATGTGAGGGCAGAGACACCGGTAGCGAAGGAGGACACCATAGACAGGGAGTCCCGTGCTGGGTCCAGCCCCAGGGGCACTGCCCCACCCCTTTCCCTGTCCCCAGAAGAGTGGGTAGATAGGAGGGAAGAAAGGGAGTATCAGCTGGCGCTGGAAAGGCTCAGAGTGGAGCTAGCGCAGCTGAGGGTTGAGGAAAAAAGGCTAGAGACTGAAAGGGTCCTAGCACAGGAGAGAATGGCTGAGGCGGAGAGGGCCTTCGCCAGGGAGAGACTAGCTCAGGGGGGTAGGTTGTCCCCTGAGAGTGGTGTCTGTGGTCTGGATTCACCAGTGAGGGTGGGATCCAGTGGTGGCAGCGAGAGTGAAGCCAGTGCAGGAAGTCCCACTCCCAGAACCTGGAAGATGGTGCCTGATCCCCAGGAGGAGGGGGGCAGGTTGGAATTTAGGGGCGGCAAGAAACTGTCCCAGCAGTCTTGGGGGGAGTATGTAGACGTGTGTTGGACTGCACTGGAGGAGTGGATGGTGGGTGGCGCGGTGACAGATGGGGAAGAGCTGTTCCGCCTGATTATCAGGGAGCATGTGCTCAAGAGTTGTATTCCCAGGTTGCGCCACCACCTGTTGCAGTGTGGGCTCTCCGACCCCAGGAGCTTGCACGGGAGGCAGACCTTTGGGTGAGTGCCAGAGAGTCTGAGAGGGCAGTGGGGAGTGATCCTGAAGGGAGTGGTGCAGGGATCTCCCAACCCAGCGAGGTGGGAGAGGTGGAGAATAGCCCAGCTAGGTCCCAGGATAGTGAGAGGGTTGTAGGGCCTCACATCCTATCTATAGGAAGGAGTGAGACGGGGAGGTGTCCCGAGGTGCCCCAACCGCAGTCTCAGGGCCTGGAGAGTTCCATAAGGGAACCCCAGGTTGGGAGCCTAGGCTGTCCCGATGGGCCATCCCTGGAAAGGGATCCCCTAGTGTCAGGAGAACCCGGGGCGTCGGTAATCCGAGCTCCAGGGGTTCTGGGGTCTGCCCAGCCACAGGGTTTAGATCCTGGGCTGGGGTGCCAGGTTCAGGGGCTGCCTGACCTGGCGGGAGGGCACGTCTGTAACCAAGTGTCCCTCCGGAATTGACTTCCAGGGTACTTCTCCAGGTGGGAGGGTGCGGAACTCTGGAAGGGGTGCCGAGGAGGAAGGACTCGCCTCTGGCACCGGCTCAGCCACAGGGCTTCGATCCTGGGTTGGGAGGCCCGGTTCAGGTATTGCCTGACCTGGCGGGAGGGACGTCTGTAACCAGTGTCCCTCCGGAATTGACTTCCAGGGGTACTTCTCCAGGTGGGAGGGTGCGGAACTCTGGAAGGGGGTGCAGGGGAGGAAGGACTCGCCTCTGGCACCGACTCAGCCACAGGGCTTAGATCCTGGGTTGGGAGGCCAGGGACAGGTACTGCCTGACCTGGCGGGAGGGACCTCTGCAAGCAGTGTCCCCCCGGAGCTGTCTCCCAGGGGTGCTTCTCCAGGTGGGAGGGTGCGGAACTCTGGGAGGGGTGCAGAGGGAGGGAGGACTCACCTCTGGCACCGGGGCAACCTAAGGGTTTAGACCCTGGGTTGGTGGATCGGTTGCAGGGTCACGGCCCTGGAAGAGTGAGAGAGTGGTGTTCTGAGGGTGCCCCGCAAAGGAGGAGAGGGCGGAACCCCAGAAGGAGAGGGAGGGGGAGGAGAGCCTTGCCCCTACCTGGTGGACAGTGTGAGAGTGTGGTCCCTAGGTGGGAAGACCATTGGCAGTTTGGGACTGCACGGAGGAGAGGGAGAGTGGTCAACGGGTACTACGGGCCTGGGGCTACCGCCCCCCACTCTGTGAGACAGCCAGGGCCAGAGACATCTGGATGGCCTAGGGCCCGGTCCTGGCTGCAGCCAACTAGGGAGCACCAGTGGGGTGGCCTGGTTGGGTCAAGAGGAGTTGAGAGAGGGAACCATCGGGTTCCAGAGTGGAGAAGAACCTGCGGGTGTTCCTGCAGTTGTGGGCCCGCGTCCAAGTTCTCTCGCCCTAAGCAGGGAAGCCCATCAAGGCATTGATCGGTCTACCCTGGCTTTTGGCTGGGAGGGGGTTGTGTTGGACTTGGCCCTTTTGCCCTGAATTTTTTTGCTTTTATTAAGGGTAAAACATGGTGTGTCCGAACAGAAGATGCCAAAGGCTGTGTAATGTGGTACACACTGTTGGCGCCACCATCTTAGAAAAGCACTGTGGAAATGTCACTGTTAAAATGGACGCCATGCCTGCCTGCCCATGTGACGCCTGACTGAGGTGGGTTGGCAGTCTAGTGGTTTGTTCCCCAGCGCCCCTGCTTTTGGAGGGAAGCGTCGCACCGAGGGTGCTCTACTCCTCCCCTAGACCAGTTAGGACCGGTTCCCCAGAGAACCTGCTGGAAGCTGCCAGGCCTGTCTGGTAGGTGGGGTGAGGGGCGTACATAGAGGGGGCTGGGCTGCCATGTGCTCAGTCAGAGTCAGTGAGGAGACAGAGGCAGTGCAGAGCATGGACTGTCGGAGGGGGAACTCTGCCAGAGGAGACCGCCACATTGGGCCTGTGTGCTGGCCCCTGTGCCCATCTACACCCCCCTGTTGGCCCCAGGGCCAATAAAGAGACATTGCCGGAGTGGAGGCTGCTGTGCTGGCAGGATTGCCACCCTACCGGAGGATGACCGTTCTGAGGAGCTGCTGCTTCGGGACTGGTGAGCCACCCTACTAGCCACTGATCTCGCCCTGCGCTACATGTCTCTTGGCCTCTAGCGCCTGGTGAGCGCTATATCTGCGGTGCCAGAGAAGGGAGAGGGTGCCTGCAGCGTTGGACTGCCAGAGCTCTACTTATCCACGTGGGGCCCTGAAGGTGGGAGCGCTGCCTGTTGCCTGCCTGCAAGAAGGGGGGCTGATGCCTGCACCCTAGCGCTGTGCCCTGGAGCTGAAGAAGCGCTATGGGCCTGAAGAAGCGCTGTCTCTCGAGTCTGCCAACCATCTGCCCTGCTGTAAGCGCTATTAGAAAGGAGAAGCGCTACGGGTGAAACAGCGCTGTATGCTCTGAAGCGCTCACTGCCCCCAAAGAGGTGTGTGGCTGAAGAAACGGGTGCCCACCCCGTAATTGCCTGCTTCGATGCAGCGGGTGCCTACCCCGTAACTTGTCCTTGTTGGAAGGCGGGAGCCCACCCCGCGCTTCTAACGTGCCCAGGATCACCGCCGCGGCCGTGAGGGGAAGCGCTATCGCGCGCTGACAAGGAGACGCGCGTGTGGCCAGGACAAGGAGAGCGGCTGATGTGGAAGTGCAGCGGGAGCCTACCCCGTGCCTTCCTGCCAACTTGAACCCAGGGCGGGAGCCCACCCCACACTCTGGGAACCGCTGAGGATCACCGCCGCCGGCCCAGGATCGCCGCGCGGGCTTCCCCGTGACGTCAGGGGAGCCGCGCAACGATTGGCGCTGGTTGAAGCGCCGCCAGGAAGCCCCGCCCCGCAAGCGAGGAACTCAAGGGAGGCCGTCGGGAGCCTCGCGGGCTCCGCATCAACGTCCCGGTCCCAGGAGGGGGCCCGGGTGAAGGCCGGAGGAGAGTGGGACGAGGCGGGAGCCTACCCCGCCTCGTGTGAGGACGCCGGTGCCGGAAAAAGCCAGGCGGGAGCCTACCCCGCGCTGGCTGGCCCGAGTGAAGAGAGACCCGTGAAAAGGAGGAGACCGGAGCGGGAGCCCACCCCGCCGGTCTGGGTCTCCACCATAGGAGGAGTGCTGTCAGGAGCCTCGCGGGCTCCGTGCTGAAGCCCCGGGCCCCACGAGGGGAGGCCCGGGTGAAGAGGAGGAGAGCCAGCGCGCAGCAGTAGCCATCCGGTAGGAGGGCCCTGAGAAGGAGGGGCTCGATCGGAGCCTTGCAGGCGCCCGTGCTGCCCACGTGGACCCGAGGAGCAGAGTCCCCGCAGGATAGCCGGTGAGTGGGGCCCATTGTGAAGCTGGGGGGTGTGTCGGGGCACATTGCCGGTGCCCGCCCCCATTGCCGTGCGGATCCCTACAGCTGCCCCGTCTGACAGCGGGCAGCTGCGACGTAGGAGGCACTTGATGTTTAGGGGGCCCCAGAGGCACCGAAAGTGCCAGTGACCCTTGGGGACACACAGCGGCACCGCAGTAGCGGGCCGCTGCAACGATTGGGCGTATTTCCCTTCCCAGAGTCCCGGAGAGGGGCTCCCACGTGGCCATAGGGGTTTTATTCCACCCAGCTGCCCCGCAGGACAGTGGCAGCTGTTCCTCACGGGCAATTGTTGTTCGGGAGACCAAATTGGGCTTCCCCTGCACAGGCAGTGCCAGTACTTGTTTTGGGCTGATTCCCAGCTGGCCTGCGAGTGCGCAGGCAGCTGCAACGGAGAGGGGACCCTGCCCTTGACTTGGTTGGGGGTGGTGTCGGGGCACATTGTCGGTGCCCGCCTCCCCTGTGTTGCGCTGACTTTACAGCTGCCCCGTATAACAGTGGGCAGCTGCAACGTTGAGGGGCATTGTCTTGCCAGGGGCCCGGGAGTCGGGCTCCCCTGTGTGAAGTGGCGCGCAGGCTAATCTGCAGTGAGGGGCATGCCAGGCTTGTAAGGCCTTTACTAAATTGAATAGGGGCCTAAGCACAACTGCTGTATGATTTACCTGCATTATGACTTTCACCGAATTGAATGTACCTACCTGAATTGAACCTGATTCATCCCATGCTTTTGTTGATGCTGGCAGCGGCCCGATTGGCGCTGCACTGTAAATAGTCCCCACTGTTCCTATCTACCTGGTGCCAGTTGGCGCTGTGTACACCCCTGTGATTATTTGTGTTGAGTTCTGCATAATACATATGCTGTTTTTCAACTAAACTGGTGTGGTCTCCGTTTGTAGTGTGCCTGGTGTGTCGCCCTGTGTGTGCTGCGCGGATGCTTTACACATTTCCTCTGGAGTTTGGCCTGCCCGCTCTGCACCACGCTACCCGTTTCCAACATGGTTTCTCTCCATTTACACCCTGAAAAGTTAGCTGTAATCCTTGATGGAGGTCTTTGCATCCTTGAATTTCTCGAGCGCAATGCTCGTGTAGTTCCTGTGACCAGGAGGTTCCTTCTCCTCGTCTGCCGCTGAGATCGTGCTCTGACCCTTTATAAACAAGAGGCATGTGAACGGGCCTAGAAGCCCCGCTCGTTTGGCCCCGCCACACATACACTAGCGGTATGCAACGTCTGCCCGCCCTTTCCCCACTATGATGGACAGCTTATCAACTGGTTCCCGGCGCTTTGGGCGCGGTGGCAAAATTACAGACACACAGGTCACTGGAGACAATTCTTCTGGTCCTTTACGCAGCTGTAGTGTAGGAAAGGCACTATACATTTACCCAACGAGGTAGCAGTTACTGATTAGCCAGTAGAAAGTACTCCAGTTGGAGTAGAGGTATTGCACAAAACGGTGGCATCTTCGTGGATAAATATGCAGGGCAGATGTGCCTTCTCTCCATTTCCAACGTGAAAAGTTGGCTGTAATCCTTGATGGAGGTCTTTGCATCCTTCATTTTTCTCGAGCGCAATTCTCGTGTAGAATTCGTGAGCGTGGTTAAGCAGATGTGGCTTCTCTCCATTTACACCCTGAAAAGTTAGCTGTAATCCTTGATGGAGGTCTTTGCATCCTTGAATTTCTCGAGCGCAATGCTCGTGTAGTTCCTGTGACCAGGAGGTTCCTTCTCCTCGTCTGCCGCTGAGATCCTGCTCTGACCCTTTATCCCCTTCGGTGCTTATGGACGAGCTGGACTCGTCATGGCACACAGTGCTCGTGTGCTCATGACGAGTCCAGCTGCGTCATAAGACACCCACGGGGGAAGCGCTGGCGCTCCCCGTAGGAATCCGATCGTTAGGTTTTTTGGGGGAGGCAGGGGAAGGGCTTCCCTGCCTCCCCCATCAATGACGTCAGCGCGCGAGGCGCGCTGACATCATTGAGGGTTTCCCTTTCTTCCCCGACGCGCTGGAAGCCATTTGCTTCCAGCGCGTCGGGGAAATCAGGTGAGGTTTGGCTCGGGGAGGGAAAAAGAGGCAGGGTTTTCCTTTCCCCGATGCCTCTTTTAGTGCATTCCTGCTGCACGATCATGTGATTGTGCAGCAGGAATGCCCACTAGACACGAGGGAGGGAGGGAGGGAGGGAGAGGGAGAGAGAGAGAGAGAGAGAGACAATTTCAATTTATTTGCCAGGTAACGAGGGAGGAGGTGTGTAAGGCTTTGTGTGTGATGCAGGCAGTTTTGTAAATCGATCTTGCCTCGATCGGAAGCCGTCGAAGAGAGGATAGGAGTGACGTGGTCGCTTCGTTTAGACCCTGAAATGAGGCGAGCTGCTGAATGGAGGATGGATTTGAGAGGGAGAGGTGGGATTTGGGTAGGCCCGTCAGAAGAGAATTGCAATAATCCAGTCTTGAGAGAACCAGAGATTGTACCAAGGTTTTTAAGTCTTTCTCCGGGAAGAACCGACGGATCCCCCGTAGAAGGCGCAACTGGTAACGTGCGTTCTTAGCAATAGAGTTGATGTGGGAGATTAGGTTGAGTCTTTTGTCAAGAATGACACCTAGGGATTTAGCGCTGTCAACAATGATGGGTTTGTTGTTGAGTAGGTTCAGCTGATCCATCCAAGATTGAACAGGAGGAGGTGAGAGAGAGGTAGAGTGGAGGAGGAATTCAGTTTTGGCGGGATTCAGAATGAGTTGGTGAGCTAACATCCAGTTGTGAATAGAGTTGAGAGTAGAGTTGAGTAGTGAGAGATCGTGTGCGGAAGATAAAGGTATCTTCCCACTAGTCCACCAGGCTTTTATTTGTGGAGAGTGACCCCTTGGGTGGCAGAATAGCAGTATGTTTTTAGGCCCATCTGCCCCCAAGGAGGGCAGAAGCCACTAGACACCAGGTTTTTTTTTAATTTTTGTGTTGGGTTGCTCCCCTTTTACGGGGTGAATAATTTATTTATACTGTTAGGCCCACCTACCCCTTAGCTTGGCTGGTGGATTGTGTGTGGACTGGTGCATTATTTGCATATGTGATTGTAATGTTTTTTTTCTCCTTTTATTCTAGTGTAAAGCTTTTGATTCCTGTTTGCGGTTTCGGCAGTGGTGGTTCTGCAGTTTTGCGTAATTGCATTTATTTGGTAAGAAAAATATTTTTGTTGTGTGTACTCCAAATGAGTATTATTGTCATGCATGAATGAATTTTTTGTAAGTGGTGCCATAATGGCAGCATATTTGTTAGTGTTCAGAGCATGAAATTCTTTGCGATGTTTTGCATTGTCTTATGTGTAATTTTTTCTCTTCTTCTTTTTTAGTGGGATATTGTTGATCCTTACTGTGTCTGTGCAGAGTAGGTGGTGGTGAGTCTAGCTGCTTCTGTCACGTGAGTGGTATAGTGTTGGAGTATATAGGTCTTTGTGATAAAGCTACATTTTGTTTATTTCTTTTTTTTACAAAGGGTTTGTTGTTGTTGACTTGTTTGACAAGTAACCTTTATTAGTAAGCATTATGGCTAGCCGTAGAATTACTGCTCAGCAGGTGGTTGGTTTGCTTCTTGAATCTTCCTCTGAGCAGGATTATGAGACTGACAGTGCATCTGAGGGAGGGGAAGATTCAGGCAGTGAGTTTTCTCTCCACATGGAATCATCGGATGATGAAGGTACTCTCAGTGCAGATGAAGTGCCTGATTTATAGGAGGATACTACTGTGCCGATGGTGCAAGAGGCATCTGGATTGCAGCCTGGGGCTGCTAGGCTTCCTACTGGAAGTGCTGGACTCTGGGTTGATCCAAACATGGTGCAGCCGGTGTTGCCTGCCTTTAGTGGTTATGCAGGGTGTAGAGTGGATTGTGAACATTATTTGCCTATACAGTATTTTCAGTTGTTTATGGATGATGTATTTTTGGGTGAGATTGTTGAGCAGACTAATTTGTATGCTGAACAGTTTTTGAGGGACAACAGTGCCAGACTTAGGACCCATTCTAGAGCTACCCGGTGGAGTCCCACAAATCTGGAAGAGATGAAGAAGTTTTTGGGTTTGACTTTTTTGATGGGTTTGATAAGGAAGCCGTCCATGGGTTCATATTGGTCTACCAGTCCCTTGATGGCAACGGCCATATTTCCTGCAGTTATGACTCGTGATCGGTATTTACTTTTGCTTCGGATGCTGCATTTTGTTGATAATGGTTTGCCGTTGCCACGAGATCACCCTGAATGTGACCGTCTTTTTTAAGATTCGGCCTGTTCTTGATCACTTTGTAGATCGATTTTCAGTGATCTATACTCCAGGGAAAGAAATATCTATTGATGAGTCTTTGGTCCTGTTCAAGGGCCGTTTGGTTTTTAGGCAGTACATTCCTAGCAAGAGGGCACGCTATGGAATTAAGCTGTATATGTTGTCTGAGAGTAGGACAGGATATGTTTTTAATTTGCGTGTGTACACTGGTAGGGATTTCACTATTGACCCCCCTGGTTGTCCGTCCACTTTTGGAGTTTCAGAGAAAATTGTGTGGGATCTTGCTAGAGGACTGTTTAACAGAGGCCACCAATTGTACCTTGATAACTTCTACACTGCTGTGCAATTGTTTAAGGAATTGTTCAAAGTGGACACTTTTGCTTGTGGCACAATCCGCTCTAACCGTAAAGGTTATCCAAAAGAGCTTGTTTGCAAAAAACTTCAGAGGGGACAGTGCAGTGCCTTGCGTAGTGAGGAACTGCTAGCTGTGAAATTTGTGGACAGGAGGGATGTGTACATGCTGACTACCATCCATGATGAGAGTACTTCACCTGTGGCTGTTTGGGGTCAGATTGCTGAAGTGCGCAAACCTGTGTGCATTTTAGACTACAATAAGCACATGGGTGGTGTTGATAGAGTAGATCAGAGGTTGGAACCTTACACTGCTATTCGTAAGTCTTACATTTGGTATAAGAAGTTGGCCATCCATCTCTTCAATTTAGCAACTTTCAATGCTTTTGTTGTGTTCAAGGAGTGTTCTCCTGCGTCAAAGTTGACTTTTGTTCAGTTTCAGGAGTCTGTCATAGGCAGCCTTGTTGTTGTGGAACAGGCAAGTGTTCCTAGTGTTGGAGTGGTGGAGGATGTGGCTCGATTGAAAGATCGCCACTTTCCTGATCACATTCCTCCTACACCCTCAAAAGACTTTCCCACTAGGAGATGTAGAGTCTGTTGGCGAAGAGGTACGCGGAAGGAGACTCGTATGTACTGCCCTGAGTGTCCTTCTAACCCTGGGCTGTGTGTGCCTGCTTGTTATAGAGCGTACCACAAGCAAAAGAATTATTGGGAGCAACCATGAGTGGTAAAGTGAACTGCCTGGTCTGTAATGTTTAAGAATTGTTGTTCTGTTTCAAGGTTGGCATTAGTGCAATGTATTTAGTTTCTGATTTTGTGTTAGTAGATTTGTATCTATTTGCAATTTGTTTGTGTTTTCTTTTTGTATAAAAAAATCCTAAATGTGATGGTGGTGTGTGTAGGCTGGTGTTTGGCTGGCGGTGTGCGTGGAGTGGCGCTTGGCTGGCGGTGTGCGGGGAGTGGCTCTTGGCTGGCGGTGTGCGTGGAGTGGTGCTTGGCTGGCGGTGTGCGTGGAGTGGCGCTTGGCTGGCGGTGTGCGTGGAGTGGCGCTAGGCTGGCGGTGTGCGTGGAGTGGCGCTTGGCTGGCGGTGTGCGTGGAGTGGCGCTTGGCTGGCGGTGTGCGTGGAGTGGCGCTTGGCTGGCGGTGTGCGTGGACTGGCGCTCGGCTGGCAGTGTGTGAGTAGTGACTTGCTGCTGGTCACTACACACACTGCTAGCCGAGCGACACTCCACGCAATCCATCAGCTTGTGTGGTTGCTGTGTTAGGAATGTGGGCGTGTAAAGTGATGGGCCCTTGAATGGCGCTGTCTGCTGGTGTGAGTGTTGTAATGTGATGGGCCCTCGGCTGGTGGTGTGAATGGTTTTGTATTTGTCACACGTATGAAAGGTGTATGAATGGCCTGTAAAGAGGTTGGTGCCTTGTCGTGGCTTTACAGCTCACGAGCTGTGAGTCAATGGTTCAGTTTCTCGTCCTTTCAATTATTAACAGTGCATTTCATTTTTGTGAAATCACTTGTTAATACAATTGTATATACTGAACCATCACTCACCCTCGTGCCAAATCCAACCAGTATGTGTGTGTGTGCTTGAGGATTAGATGGCTGTGCAGTAATATTTTTTTTGTCTTTCTCAAGCAGGGTGTACCTTGTCCCTTTTTGTGAATGTTGTAATGTGTTTGTTTCGTGCCTGGGGGTGTGAATGGTCTTGTGTGTATCACGTATGAAAGGTGTGTGAATGGCCTGTAAAGCGGTTGGGGCCTTGATGTGGCTTTACAGCTCACGAGCTACGAGTCACTGGTTCCGTTTTTGTCCTTTCAATTATTGACAGTGCATTTCATTTTTGTGAAATCTCTTGTTAATAAAATTGTATATACTGAACCATCACTTGCCCTCTTGCCAAATCCAACCAGTATGTGTGTGTGCTTGAGGAATAGATGGCTGTGCAGTAATCTTTGTCTTTTTAGTCTGTCTGCCAAGGTGTACATTCCGTCTAAGAATAACCTACCAACTGTAGATATTGTCGTAAACGAAACACCCATGGGAGTACATGGTGATATCTCTCTTGTGGATCCCAACAAGTTATGGTACCCACAATGTCCTGCAAACCTCAAAATGTCTGTCACATTTTCCTTGCAATATTGTGCCAAAATTTTCACGCTGCAGAAATAAACAACACATTATCTCAAAATGACCTGGTTTTGCAAGGGGTGTCACCTGGGTTTTTGGCCCGGGGCTCGGCTGCCACATAGGGAAACCTACCAAACCCACACATTTCTGAAAAGTAGACACCCGGGGGCTTCCAGGGAGGTATGGCTTGCGTGGACCCCCCAACGTTTCCTTACCCAGAATCCCCTGCAAACCTCAATTTTAGCTGAAAAAATCACTTTTTTCACACATTTTTGTGTGGGAAAGTGTGGCATCACTGGCCTCACACAAATTTCCTACCACCCAGCGTTCCCCCAGGTCTCCCGATAAAAATGGTGCCTCACTTGTGTGGGAGGCCCAAGTACCCGCGACAGGCAAGGGCCCACAACGTATTGAGCGACCTCAAAATGGCCTTTCACAAAACCACCTGGTTTTGCAAGGGGGAGTCACCTGGGTTTTTGGCCCCGTGCTCGGCGGCCATCTAGGAAACCTACCAAACCCACACATTTCTGAAAAGTAGACACACGGGGGCTTCCCGGGAGGTATGGCTTGCGTGGATCCCCCAACGTTTCCTTACCCAGAATTCCCTGCAAACCTCAATTTTAGCTGAAAACATCGCTTTTTTCACACATTTTTGTGTGGGAAAGTGTGGCATCACTGGCCTCACACAAATTTCCTACCACCCAGCGTTCCCCCAGGTCTCCCGATAAAAATGGTGCCTCACTTGTGTGGGAGGCCCAAGTACCCGCGACAGGCAAGGGCCCACAACGTAGTGAGGCGACCTCAAAATGGCCTTTCACAAAACCACCTGGTTTTGCAAGGGGAGTCACCTGGGTTTTGGCCCCGTGCTCGAGCGGCCATCTAGGAAACCTACCAAACCCACACATTTCTGAAAAGTAGACACCCGGGGGCTTCCAGGGAGGTATGGCTTGCGTGGATCCCCCAACGTTTCCTTACCCAGAATTCCCTGCAAACCTCAATTTTAGCTGAAAAAATCACTTTTTTCACACATTTTTGTGTGGGAAAGTGTGGCATCACTGGCCTCACACAAATTTCCTACCACCCAGCGTTCCCCCAGGTCTCCCGATAAAAATGGTGCCTCACTTGTGTGGGAGGCCCAAGTACCCGCGACAGGCAAGGGCCCACAGGCGTAGTGAGGCGACCTCAAAATGGCCTTTCACAAAACCACCTGGTTTTGCAAGGGAGTCACCTGGGTTTTTGGCCCCGTGCTCAGCGGCCATCTAGGGAAACCTACCAAACCCACACATTTCTGAAAAGTAGACACCCGGGGGATTCCAGGGAGGTATGGCTTGCGTGGATCCCCCAACGTTTCCTTACCCAGAATCCCCTGCAAACCTCAATTTTAGCTGAAAAAATCACTTTTTTCACACATTTTTGTGTGGGAAAGTGTGGCATCACTGGCCTCACACAAATTTCCTACCACCCAGCGTTCCCCCAGGTCTCCCGATAAAAATGGTGCCTCACTTGTGTGGGAGGCCCAAGTACCGCGACAGGCAAGGGCCCATAACGTAGTGAGGCGACCTCAAAATGGCCTTTCACAAAACCACCTGGTTTTGCAAGGGGAGTCACCTGGGTTTTTGGCCCCGATGCTCGGCGGCCATCTAGGAAACCTGCCAAACCCACACATTTCTGAAAAGTAGACACTCGGGGGCTTCCAGGGAGGTATGGCTTGCGTGGATCCCCCAACGTTTCCTTACCCAGAATCCCCTGCAAACCTCAATTTTAGCTGAAGAAATCACTTTTTCACACATTTTTGTGTGGGAAAGTGTGGCATCACTGGCCTCACCACAAATTTCCCTACCACCCAGCGTTCCCCCAGGTCTCCCGATAAAAATGGTGCCTCACTTGTGTGGGAGGCCCAAGTACCCGCGACAGGCAAGGGCCCACAACGTAGTGAGGCGACCTCAAAATGGCACTTTCACAAAACCACCTGGTTTTGCAAGGGGAGTCACCTGGGTTTTTGGCCCGTGCTCTGGCGGCCATCTAGGAAACCTACCAAACCCACACATTTCTGAAAAGTAGACACTGGGGCTCCAGGGAGGTATGGCTTGCGTGGATCCCAACGTTTCCTTACCCAGAATCTCTGCAAAACCTCAATTTTAGCTGAAAAAATCACTTTTTCACACATTTTGTGTAGGAAAGTGTGGCATCACTGGCCTCACACAAATTTCCTACTACTCAGCGTTTCCAGGTCTCCCGATAAAAATGGTGCTTCACTTGTGTGGGAGGCCCAAGTACCCCATGACAGGCAAGGGCCCAAAACATTTTTTGATAGGCAATGTTGATGTTGCCTCAAAGCGTTTTGTGTCCTTGTATGTCGCGGTACTGGGCCTCCCACACAAGTGAGGCAACATTTTTATCGGGAGACCTGGGAACGCATGGTATGGAAATTTGTGTGAGGCCAGTGATGCCACACTTCCCACACAAAATGTGTGAAAAAAGGGATTTTTCAGCTAAAATTGAGGTTTGCAGGGATTCTGGGTAAGAAACGTTGGAAGATCCACGCAAGCCATACCTCCTGGAAGCCCCGGGTGTCTACTTTTCAGAAATGTGTGGGTTTGGTAGGTTTCCCTAGGTGCCGGCAGAGCAAGGGTTCACAAACTACAGCTAGGCACTTTGCCAAAAAGGGTCATTTTTCACTGCGAAATTGAGGTGTGACCACGTTGCGTTTTGCGCCGTTTCCTGTCGCAGGCACTAGGCCGACCCACACAAGTGAGGTACCATTTTTCTCGTAAGACTTTGGGGAACGCGGGGTGGGTGGAAATTTGTGGATCCACGTAGATTCCAGAACTTTCCACCACAGAAATGTGGGGAAAATGTGTTTTTTTGACAATTTTTTATGTTTGCAAGGGATTCTGGGTAACAGAACCTGGTGGGAGGCAGTCAAGTCACCCCATCCTGGATTCCCCTGGGTGTCTAGTTTTCAAAAATGTATAGGTTTGCTAGGTTTCCCTAGGTGCCGGCAGAGGTAGGGTTCAAAAACTACAGCTAGAGCACTTTGCCAAAAAAGGGTCATTTTTCACTGCGAAATTGAGGTGTGACCATGTTGCGTTTTGCGCCGTTTCCTGTCGCAGGCACTAGGCCGACCCACACAAGTGAGGTACCATTTTTCTCGTACGCCTTTGGGGAACGCGGGGTGGGTGGAAATTTGTGGATCCACGCAGATTCCAGAACTTTCCACCACAGAAATGTGGGGAAAATGTGTTTTTTTGACAATTCTTTATGTTTGCAAGGGATTCTGGGTAACAGAACCTGGTGGGAGGCAGTCAAGTCACCCCATCCTGGATTCCCCTGGTTGTCTAGTTTTCAAAAATGTATAGGTTTGCTAGGTTTCCCTAGGTGCCGGCAGAGGTAGGGTTCAAAAACTACAGCTAGGCCCTTTGCAAAAAAAGGGTCATTTTTCACTGCGAAATTGAGGTGTGACCACGTTGCGTTTTGCGCCGTTTCCTGTCGCAGGCACTAGACCGACCCACACAAGTGAGGTACCATTTTCTCGTAAGACTTTGGGGAACGCGGGGTGGGTGGAAATTTGTGGATCCACGCAGATTCCAGAACTTTCCACCACAGAAATGTGGGGAAAATGTGTTTTTTTTGACAATTTTTTATGTTTGCAAGGGATTCTGGGTAACAGAACCTGGTGGGAGGCAGTCAAGTCACCCCATCCTGGATTCCCTGGGTGTCTAGTTTTCAAAAATGTATAGGTTTGCTAGGTTTCCCTAGGTGCCGGCAGAGGTAGGGTTCAAAAACTACAGCTAGGCACTTTGCCAAAAAGGGTCATTTTTCACTGCGAAATTGAGGTGTGACCACGTTGCGTTTTGCGCCGTTTCCTGTCGCAGGCACTAGGCCGACCCACACAAGTGAGGTACCATTTTTCTCGTAAGACTTTGGGGAACGCGGGGTGGGTGGAAATTTGTGGATCCACGCAGATTCCAGAACTTTCCACCACAGAAATGTGGGGAAAATGTGGTTTTTTGGACAATTTTTTATGTTTGCAAGGGATTCTGGGTAACAGAACCTGGTGGGAGGCAGTCAAGTCACCCCATCCTGGATTCCCCTGGGTGTCTAGTTTTCAAAAATGTATAGGTTTGCTAGGTTTCCCTAGGTGCCGGCAGAGGTAGGGTTAAAAACTACAGCTAGGCACTTTGCCAAAAAAGGGTCATTTTTCACTGCGAAATTGAGGTGTGACCACGTTGCGTTTTGCGCCGTTTCCTGTCGCAGGCACTAGGCCGACCCACACAAGTGAGGTACCATTTTTCTCGTAAGACTTTGGGGAACGCGGGGTGGGTGGAAATTTGTGGATCCACGCAGATTCCAGAACTTTCCACCACAGAAATGTGGGGAAAATGTGGTTTTTTTGACAATTTTTTATGTTTGCAAGGGATTCTGGGTAACAGAACCTGGTGGGAGGCAGTCAAGTCACCCCATCCTGGATTCCCCTGGGTGTCTAGTTTTCAAAAATGTATAGGTTTGCTAGGTTTCCCTAGGTGCCGGCAGAGGTAGGGTTAAAAAACTACAGCTAGGCACTTTGCCAAAAAAGGGTCATTTTTCACTGCGAAATTGAGGTGTGACCACGTAGCGTTTTGCGCCGTTTCCTGTCGCAGGCACTAGGCCGACCCACACAAGTGAGGTACCATTTTTCTCGTAAGACTTTGGGGAACGCGGGGTGGGTGGAAATTTGTGGATCCACGCAGATTCCAGAACTTTCCACCACAGAAATGTGGGGAAAATGTGGTTTTTTGGACAATTTTTTAAGTTTGCAAGGGATTCTGGGTAACAGAACCTGGTGGGAGGCAGTCCAGTCACCCCATCCTGGATTCCCCTGGTTGTCTAGTTTTCAAAAATGTATAGGTTTGCTAGGTTTCCCTAGGTGCCGGCAGAGGTAGGGTTCAAAAACTACAGCTAGGCACTTTGCTAAAAAAAGGGTCATTTTTCACTGCGAAATTGAGGTGTGACCACGTTGCGTTTTGCGCCGTTTCCTGTCGCAGGCACTGGGCCGACCCACACAAGTGAGGTACCATTTTTCTCGTAAGACTTTGGGGAACGCGGGCTGGGTGGAAATTTGTGGATCCACACAGATTCCAGAACTTTCCACCACAGAAATGTGGGGAAAATGTGGTTTTTTTGACAATTTTTTATGTTTGCAAGGGATTCTGGGTAACAGAACCTGGTGGGAGGCAGTCCAGTCACCCCATCCTGGATTCCCCTGGGTGTCTAGTTTTCAAAAATGTATAGGTTTGCTAGGTTTCCCTAGGTGCCGGCAGAGGTAGGGTTAAAAACTACAGCTAGGCACTTTGCCAAAAAGGGTCATTTTTCACTGCGAAATTGAGGTGTGACCATGTTGCGTTTTGCGCCGTTTCCTGTCGCAGGCACTAGGCCGACCCACACAAGTGAGGTACCATTTTTCTCGTACGCCTTTGGGAAACGCGGGGTGGGTGGAAATTTGTGGATCCACGCAGATTCCAGAACTTTCCACCACAGAAATGTGGGAAAATGTGTTTTTTTGACAATTTTTTATGTTTGCAAGGGATTCTGGGTAATAGAACCTGGTGGGAGGCAGTCAAGTCACCCCATCCTGGATTCCCCTGGTTGTCTAGTTTTCAAAAATGTATAGGTTTGCTAGGTTTCCCTAGGTGCCGGCAGAGGTAGGGTTCAAAAACTACAGCTAGGCACTTTGCAAAAAAAGGTCATTTTTCACTGCGAAATTGAGGTGTGACCACGTTGCGTTTTGCGCCGTTTCCTGTCGCAGGCACTAGGCCGACCCACACAAGTGAGGTACCATTTTTCTCGTAAGACTTTGGGGAACGCGGGGTGGGTGGAAATTTGTGGATCCACGCAGATTCCAGAACTTTCCACCACAGAAATGTGGGGAAAATGTGGTTTTTTTGACAATTTTTTATGTTTGCAAGGGATTCTGGGTAACAGAATCTGGTGGGAGGCAGTCCAGTCACCCCATCCTGTATTCCCCTGGGTGTCTAGTTTTCAAAAATGTATAGGTTTGCTAGGTTTCCCTAGGTGCCGGCAGAGGTAGGGTTCAAAAACTACAGCTAGGCACTTTGCCAAAAAAGGGTCATTTTTCACTGCGAAATTGAGGTGTGACCACGTTGCGTTTTGTGCCGTTTCCTGTCGCAGGCACTAGGCCGACCCACACAAGTGAGGTACCATTTTCTCGTAAGACTTTGGGGAACGCGGGGTGGGTGGAAATTTGTGGATCCACGCAGATTCCAGAACTTTCCACCACAGAAATGTGGGGAAAATGTGTTTTTTTGGACAATTTTTTATGTTTGCAAGGGATTCTGGGTAACAGAACCTGGTGGGAGGCAGTCAAGTCACCCCATCCTGGATTCCCCTGGTTGTCTAGTTTTCAAAAATGTATAGGTTTGCTAGGTTTCCCTAGGTGCCGGCAGAGGTAGGGTTCAAAAACTACAGCTAGGCACTTTGCCAAAAAAGGGTCATTTTTCACTGCGAAATTGAGGTGTGACCACGTTGCGTTTTGCGCCGTTTCCTGTCGCAGGCACTAGGCCGACCCACACAAGTGAGGTACCATTTTTCTCAGAAGACTTTGGGGAACGCGGGGTGGGTGGAAATTTGTGGATCCACGCAGATTCCAGAACTTTCCACCACAGAAATGTGGGGAAAATGGTTTTTTTTTGACAATTTTGTTATGTTTGCAAGGGATTCTGGGTAACAGAACCTGGTGGGAGGCAGTCCAGTCACCCCATCCTGGATTCCCCTGGGTGTCTAGTTTTCAAAAATGTATAGGTTTGCTAGGTTTCCCTAGGTGCCGGCAGAGGTAGGGTTAAAAACTACAGCTATCATGCTCTCTTCCCCTCCCTCCCCTCTCCTTTCTTCTCCCCTTCTACTCTTTTTCTGTTCTCCTCTCTGAGCTTTCAATCTTTCTCTGGCTTTATCTTGGTTTTAGGGGCTTAGTGTTTCCCCTGGTTACAGGCCGTAGAGGTCGCTGTTACCGCCACAGATGAATGGCCATTATCGGAACCTGTACCATTGGCACATCACATCACTAGGGCAATCTATACGATTTCTTGCTGTCTTTCGCATGCGAGTTCTGCTGAGGCCCTTAAGCGTTATATAGCGGTACCCCAACTGGGTGTCTAGTGTTAGAGGACTTTGCTTGTCATCCTTTGTCCCCACCATGCTATGAAACATGCTTAGAGACTTTGACTGTAGACACGCACATGATGTGAAAAGCCCGGCCTTTATTATGGCAGTGTCTTTGATTATTTGCTGGGAGCCATGCCTCCCTGTTGTGTAGCGTGTGATTGTTCTCCGGGGTTAGAACCCGGTCTTTAGACTCTCTTAGCGGCTTCAGGCCCAAAGTTTCTTTTTGGTTCATTGACGAATGTCATGTGCTATGTTCATTCTGTGTTTCCAAATGTTGCTTACAGTGTGGCGACTTCTATGGTGATTTTTTGGTTGTGTATAAAATCAATAAAAGAGATTTAGAAAAAAAAAAAACTACAGCTAGGCACTTTGCCAAAAAAGGGTCATTTTTCACTGCGAAATTGAGGTGTGACCACGTTGCGTTTTGCGCCGTTTCCTGTCGCAGGCACTAGGCCGACCCACACAAGTGAGGTACCATTTTTCTCGTAAGACTTTGGGGAACGCGGGGTGGGTGGAAATTTGTGGATCCACGCAGATTCCAGAACTTTCCACCACAGAAATGTGGGGAAAATGTTTTTTGGGACAATTTTTTATGTTTGCAAGGGATTCTGGGTAACAGAACCTGGTGGGAGGCAGTCAAGTCACCCCATCCTGGATTCCCCTGGTTGTCTAGTTTTCAAAAATGTATAGGTTTGCTAGGTTTCCCTAGGTGCCAGCAGAGGTAGGGTTCAAAAACTACAGCTAGGCACTTTGCCAAAAAAGGGTCATTTTTCACTGCGAAATTGAGGTGCGACCACGTTGCGTTTTGCGCCGTTTCCTGTCGCGTGCACTAGGCCGACCCACACAAGTGAGGTACCATTTTTCTCGTAAGACTTTGGGGAACGCGGGGTGGGGGGAAATTTGTGGATCCACGCAATTTCCAGAACTTTCCACCACAGAAATGTGGGGAAAATGTGGTTTTTTGGACAATTTTTTATGTTTGCAAGGGATTCTGGGTAACAGAACCTGGTGGGAGGCAGTCCAGTCACCCCATCCTGGATTCCCCTGGGTGTCTAGTTTTCAAAAATGTATAGGTTTGCTAGGTTTCCCTAGGTGCCGGCAGAGCTAGGGTTCAAAAACTACAGCTAGGCACTTTGCCAAAAAAGGGTCATTTTTCACTGCGAAATTGAGGTGTGACCACGTTGCGTTTTGCGCCGTTTCCTGTCGCAGGCACTAGGCCGACCCACACAAGTGAGGTACCATTTTTCTCGTAAGACTTTGGGGAACGCGGGGTGGGTGAAAATTTGTGGATCCACGCAGATTGCAGAACTTTCCACCACAGAAATGTGGGGAAAATGTGTTTTTTTTGACAATTTGTTAGGTTTGCAAGGGATTCTGGGTAACAGAACCTGGTGGGAGGAAGTCAAGTCACTCCATCCTGGATTCCCCTGGTTGTCTAGTTTTCAAAAATGTATAGGTTTGCTAGGTTTCCCTAGGTGCCGGCAGAGCTAGGGTTCAAAAACTACACCTAGGCACTTTGCAAAAAAAGGGTAATTTTTCATTGTGAAAATGTGGTACGTCCACGTTGCATTTTGAGCCATTTCCTGTTGTGGGCACAAGGGCTACCCACACAAGTGAGGTACCATTTTTATCGGGAGACTTAGGGTAACACAGAATTGTAAAGCAACTGTTATTACCTATTGACTTTCGATGCATTTCTGCCTTCCAAATGAAAGACAATGTGTAAAAAATAAGTCATTTTGAAAAATGACCTATAATTCTCATGCTAGTATGGGTACTCCCAATTTCGGAAATGTGCAAATATCTACTGTTTCTAAAATCTACATTTTGTTCCCATTTCAGAAATACATAGGTGTCTTTCATAACAATTTTTCCATGTATACATTTTCCCAAAATAATTGCTATATACCCGGTACATAATAAAAAACCATTGCAAGATGCTGCTCAATTATTGGCTCTGGGTTCTGTCGGGTTCTTGGTGAACCTACAAGTCCTATATATCCCCACAACCAGAAAGGTCCAGCGGATATAACGGTATATTGCCTTCAAATAGCTGTCATAATTAGAAGAAGTTACAGGTGAAAACGTTGACACAAATGGCTGTTTTTTTCAACTAATTTTCAATTTTTCCTTTATTTAACTGTTAGTTTCTATAAGGAAAACTTTAAGGATCTACACAAATGACCCCTTGCTGAATTCAGAATTTTGTCTACTTTTCAGAAATGTATGGCTTTCCAGGATCCATTATTGGTTTCATACCCATTTCTACCATTAACTGGAAGGAGGTTGAAAGCACAAAAAATAGCAAAAATAGGCTATGTCCCAGAAAAATGCCAAACTGTGTAAAAAAGTTGGTTTTCTGACAAAAGTCTGCTTGTCCCTGAAAGCTGGGAAGATGGTGATTTCAGCACCACAACCCCTTTTTGATGCCATTTGAAGGGAAAAATCAAGACGCTTTCATCTGTAGCCCTTTTTTCGCATTTTTCCCCCAAAAAAAAAAATTTAGCTGTATTTTGACTAATTTCTGGGTCCCCTCCAGGGGAATCCACAAACCCTGGGTACCTTTACAATCCCCATGATGTTAGAAAAAAAGGACGCAAATTTGGCATGGATACCTTATGTGGTCAAAAAGTTACAGGGGCCTAAGCGCGCACTACCCCAAATAGCCAAAAAAAGGCTTAGCACAGGAGGGGAAAAGGCCTAGCAGCGAAGGGGTTAAAAAAGCAGGCATTAGGTCACATGGGTTGGGGCGCCTGGTGCCTTGATGAACAACAGGGGCCTGATTTGCTAAGAAGTCATGTGCATTCCCACTTCCTGATACTATAACTTCTGAAATCTGAATGTGTGTATCTTTTGAGGGGATAGCCAGCTAGTAACGTTTGCTAATAACGGGTGAGAAAGTGAAGATCCTGGTTGGCAGGCTTAAGGAGCTACAATTGGTTTAAAAATGTAGCCACCAAACCAGCCCGATATCAGACGAACAAGCGATATAGAGTCACAAAACTTTCAGGTCAGATTACAGCAGAGTGGTAGCTGTTTCTCAGGCTCCCTTTCCGGAATCGAAGCCTGATTCCCCATTATCTATGGTCACCATGGTAGACACAGAAAGTACCATTGACAGACAGCTAGCCAGCTCCTCCCTATTTTTAAGATACCATTGCAATCCTATTTAGTGTTTCCCTCCCGTTGCAGTTTCTTTTCTTCGCTCTTCCACATCCCTGTGGCTCCCATTTTGGTAAGTACACCTTCATTTTTTGTGGTGTTACAACAGACAGTTCTTATCTATCTTGCTTTTGTATTGTCCACCTAATTCTCCAATTGGCTTTATCTCTAAATTTCAGGATACTATCTTGTCTTATGCCTGTAATAATGATTGGTGATTTAAATTCCCATTTTCATATCAAAAAACCTCTACTGTCTCCCATTTTTTATCCCATGTACCTGATTGTAGTTTCACTCAGCTAAATCACACATCTACTCATACAGCTGATTGCACACTCGTTGTGTGGTGGGCTTCTTCAGGAATTATTGGCCCAACCGGCTTGAGTGTGATCTGGACCAACCACCAATTGCCTTTCAGCTTATAAAAAGCAATGACGCTGCCATTCCTAATAAAACTCCCATTATATAACATCTTTGGGGCAAAGTCAACTCTGAGCAGCTATGCATGCAATTCTCAACTGTCCTTTTACAAGTTACTCTAATTATATTAAGTGGGCCACCTCCGGTGCTGATAAAATAGCTCCATTAACAAAAAATAGACAGAAAGCTAGACAGATAATTTCCCCATGGTTTACCTAATCTTTTTTCAAACCTAAACTTGGAAAACCTCAGGCAGAGCGATGTTAGAGTAGGAATTATTCTGCATTACAAATTAAAGCTAGATACATATATAAAAGGTATCAATAACACACGGGCTACCGATAACAATCCGATTCAAAATGCTTCCAGCAAACAAAAAGAAACTTTTAAAATAATTAAGGAACTATGCTATCTTTTGGTAGTACTTTCCTACTTCCATCAACGTTGCCATGTTCTGGTACATTCTTTTAGTTGAGAAGATCCATACTATTCATAATTTTGTTGAATTGCAAATCTTGTCTGTTGACATTCAGCTTCTTCCAAAGGTATTATAACCAAGGAAGCCTAAAAAGTCCATTCTCTCTCATCATGCATTTTTACTGATTTTTGGCAATTAAATCCTGAGGATCTTTTATTGTTTATTCACAAATGCAAATCTAGTGCTCCCACTGACCCTATTCCGCCTTATTTGGTTCATCATCAATTATAAATGATATAGGTCTAATTGTCAATCTTTTGCTTAGTACGGGTTCCTTTCCTTCAGAACTAACACAAAGTACAGTCAGGCCGCTTTTAGATAAAGCTAATCTTTTTTTTAGAATTCTTTTTATTGCAATTAAAATGAAAATCAGCAACATCATATAGTGTAGCATCAAGACACCACCAATTGTCATTGTTCTCCCCACAATTCACAACGGCCCCCCATCCCAGAAAAAGCTAATCTTGATCATCAAACACATGCCAGATACAGTCCTTTGATACCAGCAGCTGAACTAAATATTGGAAAGTGTAGTTGCACAGCAACTCTCAACTTTTTTATAATAGTATGATCTCAATGACGCCTAGGTGTATTTTTGCCCCATCCGTAGCACCAAGTCCGTTTTAGTGTCAGCCCTGGAAGATTTAAGAATAGCTGAAGACAGTAACATCTCTCTGCTCTTATCTTGCTGGACCTGCCTGAAGCTCTCCACACTAGGTACTCTCTTAATAGCGAGATCAAAGACCTGTGATATTAAAGGCACAGTACTTACTAGTTTTTCTTCAGTCGTGGAAGGGATCCCCAAAAATTCCTACTAGGTACTTTCCATTCCAAATCACGCTCTATCACCACAGGGGTTCTTTCCTTTCTCTCTACTTTTTAACATCTATCTGCTTCCCATCATAGTGATTACTTTCTTTGGCTGTAAATTGTACACCTTTGCTGATAATACTGAACTAATTTGTCCGCAATATACTTCAACATCATCTTTCCCTCTCACTGCAAGGTAAAAAGCTCGATGGACCTGATGGAGCAGGGTTTCGCAAAAATGAAACCTGCTCGAATCGAGTACCCCCATAATACGTACTAACAGTAATTAGACGTAATAAACCTAACATGCACCCACATAAATACAGGGGAACTGCTTTGCGCATGCCTAAGTTAACTCGTAATCACACAGTTTTGTAATAACTTTTGTGCTTTTGAAGAAACTAAGAAATTGCATGAGTAGGCCACAAGTGCTTCAGTATTGGCATATTGCATTCTGCTTGGAAGCTAATGATTAATTCCGCTTTCTGCACTAGGCTTATGCTAGGTAACATTAACTGGAAGAAGTGAATGGTGGGAGGTAAACAGAGGTGATTTCATTATCACATAATTAATAAATGTTCATTTCTATTTGCTTTAGTGCACTGGAGGAAGACGCCATCTTAGTTAACTTAGCTATGGTGGGAGGGGGGGAGTTGTTAGGAGCGAGTTTGTTCTGCCATGAGGAAAAAAAGATGTGCTGTGCACTGCAGATGACATAAAGGAGTGAAGGCCAGTGTGTTCGTCGCCTGCCAACTGCTGTACTTGAGCGTGGGACTGGAGATGTCCACTGCGAAATGTCTTTATTCACAAATAAAGAAATGTATAATTTGTATCTGATGTGGGGAACATGTAAATAAGCTGAGATTCAGACCATGGGAACTGTTGTACACAATAAAGTTGTTGAATAAATGAAAAGGCATGGTGGTGTGACAACGCCACCTCCCCAGCCCACCAATCCCTGTGCGAGTTAGAGAGGAAAATGCAACATTTGAGGGATGGACATGTCAATTAATACTATAATTAGGGTGCCTTTAGGGGCGTGTCGAGGAAGCTTAGGCTGACAGGAGAGAAGAGGGGAGATGCATTGCTGTCCGTCGGTTTTCTTTTGCAGAGAGGCCTAGCCGTTCCAATTTTGTCCTGATCCTGATCTAATATCTTGTGTTTCCTGATAACCTTTTGGGGAGCCTCCATCATCTCCTGGATCCAGGGGGTGGTTTTCCTACAGACCGTTAGGTTTGTATTTAGCCTATGTTGTTTCTCAGAATCTCAGCATTAATGTACTTGTCTCTGAATCTTTTGTCTCTCCACCTATCCACTCCGTCAACAATATATTGATGTGCGATTATTTTAGATGAACCTATTGTCTCTTCATCTATCCCTTCGTTAGACATTATATTACTTGGCATAATCATTTTGTTGAATCCTTTGTCTCTTACTCTATCCGCTCCTTCATTGCAAAATATCATTGCATATTGAGTCTGTATAAAAATTTATTATTTCTCCTGTCGTGAGGTTCGGTGTTTGTAATTGTGACCTGATGCAGATGAGCATTTACCTTGAATTCTGAGATAAAACTAATTTATTAACCTTACTGAGAGTCTGTAATTAATTTTGACAAATGATTGGTGAGTTAGTATTTATCATTACCATCAACTATTCAACTAATTGGTCCATCGACCAAATAGAGGAAGAGTTGATATCAAGATTAGATAGTTAACGGATGTCCTAGGAGATCTATAAAAGAAATAAGTGATGAACGAAACAAATTGACCCCAGCGCATCAGGGATACTGGGTGAATGTGTATGGGCCATTGTAATGATTTGTTGAGTATCGATCTCTGATCAATTATTGGTATTGGCGCTGGATCAGACCAAAACTAGCTGAAAATCAACATTGATAAAACTGAGATTCTAATTATCAGTAAGAAACCTTTTTGTGGTCCATGTCCTTATGGGCCTTAACCCTCTTCTATGACCACTATTAAAAAGCTGGACGTCAATCTGGAAAGCAGTCTAACTATGGAAAGCCAGGTATTAGTGGTTGTTTCATTATGCACCTTCCGGATGTGCAAACGTGGACCAATAATGCCTCTTTTCACGATGGGCTCCAAAACAACCACAGTTGCAGCAATTATTTAGTCCAGATTACAGTATTGCAAATCCCTTTATTGGTTATAGGCATCAATTGGTTCAAAATCAAGCAGCGAGGCTGGTTAGTCTCTCTTCTTATTTCTCCTTGGCTAGACCCTTAATAGCAACTCTTCATTAGCTACCCATTGAAAGTTGTGTCTCTTTCAAGACACTTTGCCTAGAACATAAATGCATTTGTCTCAGACGTTTTAAAATGTAAATTCAGTATGTGCAAGCATCCACACTCTCTTCTATCATCATCTGCTTTGCTAGTAAACCAACCTTCTTTTTAAAAAGCTACTTGTAGTGGCAAAGCATATTAAATTCTAGATCCTTGCCTTTGGTATAATCTACCACTAGTATCTAGAAAAATGTTTTATCATCTATCACAAAAATCTTAAGACCATCCTGTTTAAGAAATGTCCCTCTTTTTCCGTCACACTTAATCACTGCATTGGTCCCAAGGAACCTTATTGAGTAAGCTGCACTTTGCAATTTTTTTTAATATAACATTACAAAAAGTAACATAACAGGTTTAGCTGTCAATGTCAGGCAGTATTGCATACAATACTTCAACATGTACTTAGGGTAGACTTTAGGCTCTAGTTCATCATTCGATGGCTTTTTAGCCATTTCAATCTTCTGCTTCTGATCCAATGGCTGTTCTCCCTATTCTGTGTCCCCCGCCCTTGGAGCAGAGCTCTCTCACCATGTTTTTGATTGGATGTGTTGCATCCTTTCACTGCTGACATGTGGTGACTATCTTTTCCTTATATATTGTAGCTATCCATTAGAGCACAAGACGGTCGCTGTTCTCTCACACCCTCTTTACATTGGTGGCTCTTACATCACCTCTTTGTCCATTAGCTGTCATTCTCTGATGTGTTCTTGGCAAGCCCTACTTTTTCTCTTCAGAACTCCTGGCTTTGCATCACTCTTACTCGATTTCTCAGTATTAAGTCATTTTTTTGCTCCTTTCCCTTGTTTCTCTGCATCTAGCTACTCCCTTCTGCCTGTCGTCCTTTTCCAAGTGTCTTGTTTCGTGTTGTTTCTGGCCGGCCTACATCTTTATCCAGTCATTCCAGCTGCTACCTCTTTTCCTTATGCTTTCCCCACTGGCCTCACTCCTGGAAGTAAGTTTTCCGGTACTTCTTGTATGGTTACTCAAAACCAGCAAGCTAGTCTGTAATCTGTATTTACAGGCAACACTTCAAATTAACCTTCTTCCATTGGAAAGTGGCCACCATAGCCTCCGGCTCTGCTTCACTTTGAAGTTCGTCCTCACTTTTAAAGAACTTTCAAAGAGGATGTGGCCTAACGACTAGGGCGATAGACCTCAAACCCGGGGAACGGGTTTGAGTCTCGGCAACGATGCTCAACATCTTGTGATAATCACTTAATCTCCCTGTGCCTAACAAAAATATGAATGTGTTCTTGTGTAACGCAACTGGTGCTCATGTAAAGCGCTCTGAAACAAGATACCTAATACCTTCGGGTCAACTTTGAGCTGTATAAAACGCCGGGAAAAAAAGATCAGAAGTGCTGTTGCCTTGCTAGAATATTTCCCAGTTGTACAGAGGATTATTTGCTAGTGGTTGAAAATATTCAAGTAACTGCTCAAGCGAATGAAGCAGGTCCACTCTGTGGCCCATAGCACTTTCGTCAATGTACACGGATGCTGTCAGAATTAATACATATTTGAGCCAATGTGAGAGGTTCTTTCAATGTCCTTTTAATTTGGCAAAGGCATGAATTCGACACGTTACACAATTCACTCTAGCAGCACGTGTTCCTGACATAGCTTCCCTGTTGGGAACACAAACTATGTTACACTTTTGTGTGTGCATAGCTGCCACGTTTTCAGATTGCTTATGTGTGACATTTCCATGGTTTAATTGCACTTATGAGTGACACTCAATGGCCAAATGTGTGACACTTACAGTGACACTTTCTTGCAAGTAAAACTAAGCAATGGGGTACATGGAAAGAGATAAATATCAGAATTAACACTCTTTTAAGTGATGAGAAGCTCAAACAATTTCTAGAAATTGCTGCAAATCCCCTGAAATGGAAATGTAACACTTGCATTACAGTGAACACTAAGGCCCATATTTATCAAGGTTTTGGGTCGCCCTTGTGCCATACAAGAGGGCGCCAGGGTGACGCAAAGCCTAAGTAAGATTTATCAATCCATTCAAGGCCACCTTGCGTGGTCCTGCATGGCTTGATAAATATAGAGTAACGCAAGGCAGCGCAAATCGTTGCCTTGCAATACTCTGCAGCAGGTAGGCGTTCCATGGGTGAAGAGTGGGTGTTCCCACACATCCACCCATTGATTCTGGCGCATTCCCAGATTTACCATTAGTGGTAGACCTGGGAATGCTTGACAATGCTACGCCTCCCCATATAAAGATATTTCTCCTTGTTTTTTCCGCTTTCTAAAGAGGAAAGCCTCTCAGGATTGTTTTTGTGCAGAAAGATGTCCCTTCCTTAACAAAAACAATCCTGCCTACAACATGACGCAAGGGTTCCTGCATTGGCGCTAGGTAGCCAAAAGTGCACCAGCCCTAGGAAAGGACAGGAATGCGCCGTATAATGGTAAATAGGGTGCATTCCTGCACTTTCACGCAACGCCACGCAGCAAGGGGGTTTTCTGAGTTGCGCTGCGTGAAAGAATGATAAATCTGCCCTTAAATGTATGCACATTTTGTGTCAACCTATCCTTTACTGTGTGCAATAAAATTTTAAAACTAAGTGCTTTCGGTCACAAGCTGGAATCTCGTAGTACTATTATACAGAAGTCACTGGCCACCACTGTGCAACCAATTGAAGTTCTGTAACATTAACGTAAAGGGATGCATTTCCCATCATTTTTCTGTCACTTACATGATTTATCATCTTCCATTTAAGATGTGTGGTTATTTTGTATATTGTTACCTAAAGATAAATGTCTGGACGTTTTGTGGCAGCCTACCATATACTGTGTGGAAAACCATTTTAAAACAATCTGCATATACACAGTGATTTCAGTCACAGGCTGCAACCTTGTAGCACTATAATACTGAAGTCACTATTCCTCTCTGTGCCAACCAGGACTCAGTTCTGTTTTTCTTTGGTTCCTCACAAAGCCTCTGTAGTGCTTCCTTTAACCAACTGAGGTGTCATAGCGTTAATGTGAAATAATGCATTTCCCATCACTTTCTTGAACTTGTATGATTTATCATGTTTCATTTAGGTGTGTGGTTAAGATGAAAGACTAACAAAATAGTTATGTGACTTAATGTGTACCCCCTCCTGAAGTTCACTTTTGGGGACATCAGTGATAGTCTGGCTAGTGGTATTTTAAACGTCGCATATAATACACATAGAGAACACAATGTAGATGTACGTAAATGCCTACGCAGACATGGTTGATATGGGTAATTGCTGTATGCAGATGTATGTAATGGCCTACGCAGGCATGGGTAGTATGGATAATTGCTGTTTTGGTTACTAGACAGGGCCACTGGAGACGACACCCAACTCATCCTCTCCCTATCCAACGAGCCCAACACAACTTTCGAGAAGGCATGGAAGCCGTCGCCAAATGGATGAAAAACAACTGCCTACAACTAAACACCAACAAAACAGAAGTACTCATCATGGGCCCAAACCCCGATGCCTGGAGCGACACCTGGTGGCCCCCCCGCCCTCGGAAACCCGCCAACCCCCACGCACGCAACCTGGGAATCATCCTGGACTCCGAGCTCAAAATGGACCGCCAAATCAACTCCGTCTCGTCTTCCTGCTTCCACACCCTCCGCCTCCTTCGTAAGACCTTCAAATGGATCCCCCTTGAACACCAAAAGACCGTCACTCACGCCCTGGTCACCAGCAGACTCGACCACGGCAACGCACTCTATGCCGGAATAAACAAAAACCTCACCCGCAAGCTACAGAACATCCAGAATGCAGCCGCAAGACTAGTCCTCAACCTGCCAAAACACTGCCACATCTCCCAGCACCTGCGCACACTCCACTGGCTCCCCGCCAAGGCGAGAATCACTTTCAAGATACACACCAACGCACACAAGGCCCTCCATGGCACCGGACCAGCAAACCTGAACAGCCGACTCAAATTCCACACACCCCAAAGGACCCTACGATCAGCCCAGCTCTCCTACGCCGTGGTCCCCCGCACCAGAAAGACCAGATCGGGAGGACGCTCCTTCTCCTTCCTCGCGACCAAAGCATGGAACGCCCTTCCGCTCCACCTCAGACAGACAACATCGCTCCCCATCTTTGCAAGAAACCTCAAAACCTGGCTCTTCCACAGACCCCCTCCTTGATGGAATGGAACCTGCACCCCCCCCCCACCCCTAGCGCCTTGAGACACTTACGGGTGAGTAGTCGCGCTTCAACAAACCCCTGATTGATTGATTGATTGGAATGATGCGATTCTGCGGCTGCGTCGTTTTCCGCATTTTTATGCATTTGCTATATAACGCATCATACTCCTCATTTGCTGCATAAGCCACAGATTTTAGCAAAACAATTTTTTTTTCTAAGTCAAATGGATCAAAAGTTACTAAAATCTAAATGACATGTGTTGCCGTGCAGTAGAAGGCCCTATGCAAAAGTTGACCGCCCACCTTTGTGTTGCTTTTTACTATATTTGTATGTTAAACTGGTACAAATTAGGTCAACCTTTTGCCCAGACAGTGTAACTTGTTAAACAATGACAAAATTATGAAGAAATTCTATCACAAAATGTGACACATTACGTCATGCAATTTGCCTTTTCTTGCCACATAATTTAGTCAACCCCGCCACATAATTTGGTCCTTCCATGCTGCATAATTCCAATGGCCCTGGTAAAAAATGTAAATCACATGTCCCTACAGAACTCCTCCCCTTAGTTTATTGCATTTGCAGGGGACACCATGCCTACATTTAACTATGTCAAACCGTGCTACCAAGTGTAAGTCACCTTATGTGTGACATTTCATTGTTTATAGCAGCTAATGTGTGACATTTTCATGCCTCATGTGTGACACTCTGACTGACACCTTAGGGAAAACTTTGTCTTTGACCCAAGCAGACAATGATTATGCACACGTAGCAGGAATTTTCCCAGAGGCACGTTCAAGGACCCTTTGTGTGTAACTTACCCTAATTGTGTCAGGAATTTTACCTAGCAATACAAATTGACTTCATTTGAACCACTCACAATATCATAACTCCCCTTTCAGCAATAATTCCCTGATGGCGCCTGCTGTTATCATCACCTGCTCAATAAAATCATGTGCTTGGTCCCCTTCCTTGCAGTTCCTTAGACACTTCCTTTGTATCACTGACTGCCTTGTTATACACGAGGAAAGGATTTTATTTTGGAAACAAAAATAACAAAGGCTGCTGTACATTCCTGCTATGGGAGCTACCAGTATGAAAACACAAACATACATGTTTGTGGTAACAATAAAGGAAAAGGCTTCCATGCTCCATATGTGTACAGGAAATGATCACTTAGACCTTACACAGTTACCTCGCATTTTCCCATTTCAGCTATGAGTAGTTAAGGCATTGCATTCTCGTATTTTTCAGTCCTGCCTATAATAGGAAAAGCAAAATATATAGAGCCAGGTTTAAAAAACAAGATATATCTGATAAGAGTGAGGTTAAGATCTCTGCAACTTAATGTGGTTATTTAAATATTGAATTCACTGGATTTTTTTTATCTAACACAGAGGCTTTACATTGGTTTTAAAAAAAATACATTGTAAAGCTGGTCACTCGTTTTTCAATGCTGTGATTTTATTGGTATATATTTGTCAATTATTTTTAAACTATATGTATTGCATATTGCTTTTAACTTTGGCCTGGCACATTAGTCAAAGTTATTCAAATCATGCCAGAGGGAAATAAGAACTCTGGGTTTCAATCAGATCCTCTCATGACAACATTTTGAAATCACCTGCAAGGCCTAGCATTTCCTGTCCTGACCTTAAGTTTTTCCCCTTATCAGTACATACTTTAGAATGTGTTCCAAAGCGGTCCTAATGACCCCTGACTCTACTCCAGTAAGTTCTGTTCTGCCTCTTCCCTCTAAATCATGCAGTGCTCTGTGGAGAACACTCTCTCTCAGGGGCCCCACACCCACTGCGGTAAGGTACCTGGCAGGCTTGACTGAAAAGAAACAAATAAGTTATTTTGTTTCTTTTCAGTCCTGGGCCAGAGTGGTATCTGCTCAGAGCAGGCGGCACGCTGCAGCTGCTTTAGAGAAACACACACTGCACAGACAAGCTGAGGGCCCCCCCTTCCTGTAGAGAAGACTGCCCCCCCCCCACAACATAGGGGCTGCGGCGGTGTTAGTTACGCCCCTGTTTCTGTTTTGTTGTGAGACCGTGGCTGCATTGACTGCTCTGAATAGTCAGAGCTAAATACTATTTATGCCGTATGATCTCTGTGGTTTCAAATATCACCACATATTTAAGAGTGCCTTTACAGCAAGGCATCGGAGCAGCATATGTGATGCTAAGTTTGGCATTTACAACTGTGTGGAGGTGGAAATTGTCAGACATCATTCATCGCAATTACAACACAAATACAATTAGTCCCCTGCATGTACCAAGTAAGCGCCAGGTCTAAGTCTGAAATCTAAATTAAGAGAACCATTCCTGTGTATGGTGTAAACTAACTGACATTGCAGCCTAGTATTATTAAGCACATGTTGCAGAGTTCTGCTGATTCTTAAAACTAAAGCTCTGAGTCAATCATCATGCTAACCATAGGAATGAAGTATCAAACCCCACTGTGATTCAGAACCTGACAGGAGTCAGTGAGCGCTGTCATTCATCACAGCACGTTAGGACTGGAATTTGAGGAAGTAACTACTGCAGGCAGGCCTTTTAACACACATGTGTGTGACTGCCTTTTAGGACAGACTCTGTGTGTCATTCCTCTTGGGCTGGCCTTAGGTGCTCGGCCTGACCCTACAATTACTCATGTCACATAAGCACCAACAACAGCAGCAATATAGTCTTTGCCAGCCACTCACAGGCCAGAGTAGACTAGAGCGCTGTGAGAGCTGTATTGAGTTTGTGGTTTATGATATATGGGCCTCCTTCGGCAGCCAGAAGTATAATGACTCTTAAGTGTCAGAAGCTGGACCTGGGACTGAGCAAACAAATAAAAGTGCCCAGGGACATGTGCTCGGTCTGAGAAGGGTTGTTTAGGTAGGGAACTGCATGGAACACAGCATGCAGCCACTCTGATAGTGTGACCTCTTTAACAGCACATGGCAGCACTGGGGGGTCTTGCGTGGATGAGGCCAGTACCACTTGATTGCACTGGAGGAGAATGATGCAGCAGTGAGTTAAACAAGCATTGGCATAGCCAATAGGTCTCGCCTGTGGGACCTTGTAAGTGTATGCCAGAGCTACTGACTTTGCCAATGTTTTTAAACTATGTTGTATAGCATTGTGGCTGCTGTGCAGCATGTTGAAAAGTTATAATAAAAAAGTGTTATGAAAGCAGTCACAGAGCCGTCCGTCCTTCCTTCCTCTTCACACAGGCATCCTTTCTTCCAACTCATCCTTCCACCAATTTCATTGGCTACTAATCATAGATATAAAAAAACAGACTTATTGGTTGACAAATTAATTAAGGATGTGCGCATCACCAAAATATAATTCCGTCTGGGGGAGAGTGCAGATGATATTCAACTGCTGCCTGTAGACAGACACTTAATTAAGCCTACTACCCAAAGGAATGGGGTGTATTCATGTCAATGTTCTGGAGAAGGAATGTAATTTTTTTCAGGAATGCACTGTGGTTTACTTTGCAGATCTTCTTTTGTGCAGAGAACAGAAAGGAAGTGAGCCAGAACTGAACAGGAGCCAGCCTTTTCAGTGGAAATTGATCGAAGCATGTGTGTAGGGGCTAATTAGCTGCCGTTCTATGCTGCAAATATTGTGTTTACACAACACGCCACCAGCTTAAATTCCATAGCTAATTCCTGGCACTCCCCAGTCCTGTGACAAGAAGCACTGGTCTCAGTGCACGGGTCTAAGTGTGGCCTTTTGGGTGACCCTGTCATTAGTGTTCGACAGGAGGTCTCATGCACTTTGTGTGACGTGGGTCCTTTATCACAAGGGAAAACTCTACACGGCTTTTGGGAGAAGCTGGGAACACATTCAAGGGCATTAAGCTTATTAGGGCAAGGCTTCAAAACACATGCTTTTTTAGTTACAGATCCGATTTGGATCGATATTTCAAATTTTTTGTGTGTTACCCACTGATTCAGCCTAGGGTCTATGGATTTCTGCCAGATACGGGAATCGCATGGGCCCCTCGCCACATTGTGCAAGGGGGTCATTATTTTTGTAACAGGAGCCCCGCACAAACCTGCAACCCCCTGCCCCCACGAGTTCTGCCCTAGAGCCTACAAGCAGTGCAACTTGCTCCAGAAGCCATAGGGGCACATGTGACGCTCTGATCAATAGGCAGGCCTGGGAGACCAATAATAACTTCTTAGGATGTTTATTGATGTTTCCGGCTGTTGGAGTAATGCCACAGTCAAGGGAGTGTTTGCACCTCAGCCCCTCCCTGTGCCTTTGCCAGTTGTTGGCCCTGGTGCCGGTCTCTGTTTAGCTGTTTACATGCTCAGGTGACAGACTTCCACAGACCGTCTACTATCGCACTGATCGCCCTGCATTCCCACAATGCAGGTCAGCCCCGGCTCGGGTTCCCAGCAGCTGTTTAAAGATCTCAGCTCCATTCTCCCGTGCACACCTCATGGGTCACCAGGGGTTTTCACACCCTCCAGCCTTTTAAATGCAGAGGAAGCCCTGCCTCCCCATTAGCTGGCATACGTTAGGTGAAGCAGTACTATGGAGAGTGGGCGGGGGCGCCTTCGGCCATTCCGGGTGGAATCCTTACCTTGCCTGCACATGGGGGGAGGGGAGTTGTGAACAGAGTAAAAGTTGCAGCAAAGCTCGGGTGCATTATAAGGTTCTGGTAGATTCTTTGCGCGACATGAATAAAAAATATTTGGAATGCAATAGGTCTCGCATTTAAATGCGAGATCTATGGCATTGAATTCGAAGTGGCCGCCATTGTCCCGGCTGCTTTAAAAGTGAAAGCGCGCATGGCGCGCTTAATGTAAGCAAAGCATGTTGTCGTGCCTACAGTAGGAGAAACTCATTAAAGTAAAGAGTACACGTACCGTGCAACAACCAAGTAAAGGGGCCAGTAGCCATGGGAGGTTACAAATGACAACACGGCGGTAGTAAGGAGGGACTAACAAGCTAATTACAAAATCAGAAGCCAGCATTTACCAAGGACAAAGACACAAGCCAATGAAAAATATGGGTGGGGGAGTGGGTGGGGCTTCTCTCCCATACTGAACTACAGCAGATCTTTGCCAGAGCAGCGCTTGAACGCTGGCTCAGGCTCGACCTAAAAACAAAGGTGACGCCCGAGGCAAGAGGCCAAGACACTGCAGCGTAGTCACATAGAAGTAGCACTTGCCCTTAAAACAACAATAGACAAAGCGCCGTCCGATCCACCTGAGGGTGCTGCCAGGATCTGGCAGATTTACTTATTTATATTACCAGCACCCATGACCGCTCGCTGAGAGACCCCCATGCTATGAGACACGAAATGCAGCCATGTGTGACTTCATTGAAGCAAGCCCCCTGGTTGCGCCTTAAACAATGCAGGAGATAAATAATAAGATCTGGAAGCTCTTGAATAACAGAGATGAGAGTGTTTAACACAGCAGGCTCTCCAGGCAGCACAGAGCGCTGCACCACACTGCAGTCTTATTGAGCGTGTCTTGTGGAGTGCGATTGGGGTGCTAAAAAATGGGATTAATGCATTTTAATGTGGTGATGCGAACACCAGCACTAAAATGCGTTAGCCTAACCCCTGATGCGTGGTGCTTGGCAGGACTGTGTATGGGTGTTTCCAACATGATACTAAAAGAAGTATGAATGTGAACAAGGCATTGCAGGTAACACTAGGCAAAAGCAAACTTTTAAACAAACTTTCCCCTTTTATTATTATTATTCTTATGATGTGTGATTTGTAGAGTGAATGGCTACCTAAAAAAGGTTTCCAAGCACTAGCCTTCTCACTAAGCCAGAGTCAACCAGACATTTACAGAGGTAGCTGCAATTAAAGAGGTGGAAACATCCAAGTTTTAAGCAGCTTGTGAAAGACTGTGAACGATTTAAAGGCTCTCAGCATTTGTGGCAGGTCGTTCCCGAGCTTAGGGCCCAGATACACAAAAGTCTGGCCACAGTGGTGGGTTTTCTTAACTTTGGGAACCACTGCCAGATCCTGATGGCTAGAGCAGAGTGAGCGTTTTAGTATGTATCTAGACACTGAAGGTCTCAGATACATGGGCCCTGTGTTAGTAAGGCACTTGTGCATATAACATAAGGCCTTAAATTGGACACTCCATTGAATGGGCAGCCAGTGCAGAGTATGTAACATACTGGCTGAGGCAGTGATTCTGGGTGGGTGAAGATGAAGGCGAGATACCACATTTTCTCCAGTCTTGATCCGTTTGAGCAAAGATTTTACAGCACCCAGATACAGAACATTGCCATAGGACAGTCTGGAAATCATCAGGGCCTGAACCACAGTTCTTTGAGCTGGGACTGGGAGGCATACCAGAATTTTCCTTAGCCATTTAAGGATGTCGAAGCAGGTGGTAGCCACTTTGTTGATCCGGTGACTCATAGATAGCTTGTCATCTAGCCATACTCCCAGATTGTTTACCCCCTGAACTGGGGAGGGGGTCATAACCATAGTTGATGGGCACAGATGGGGACCACAGAGGTGGGGGTGATTGCCCACCAGAAGAACTTCTGTCTTGTCCCCATTAAGTTTTAGCGAGTTTGTATTCATCCATGTAGAAACTTGGGCAAGACAGGTGTTGAGGGCATCTGCATTGCGGTTATCCTTGGAAGGTAAGAATACCACAATTTGGGTATCATCGGCGTACGAGAACAGTGAAAGCCAATGAAATTCCACACTATCGGCAAGAGGTCTTACATAGAGATTGAAAAGGATTGGGCTTAGGGAAGAACTCTGTGGTACCCCCAAGGCTAGATGGTAGGATTTAGACCTGTGTTGAAGTGTGTGCACCTGGAAGGTGGAATTGTGCAGGAAGAATCTCAGCCAAGACAAGGCTGTACCCTACACTCCCATTCCTTCTAGTCTGGAAAGCAGAGTGGCGTTGTTCACTGTGTCGAATGCGGCACTGAGATAGAAGAGGATCAGTGCCTCATCAACGCCTATATCTAGCTGACCTTGAAGAATAGACACCATGGAGGGCAGATTCAGTGCTGTGGCCAGCCCTGAAACCTGATTGCGAGGGGTGCAGTAGCCCATTTAATTCGGTGTATGATGTGTGTTGTAGATTGACATGTTTCTCTAACAGCTTGGCCAGGGTAGACAAGAGTGAGATGGGCCTATAATCTGACCTTGTGAGAGGGTTAAGGTTTGGCTTTTTGAGGTGTGGTGTAACTAAGGCCTGCTCCCATGCTAAGGGAACACTGCCTTCAGACAAGGAGTTGAGTGAGTTGTTCCATGATTGACATAGCAAGCTTGCCCAATACTGAAGGGGGGCAGGGGTCAAGCGGACAGCCTGATCTGGTGGCTCTAAGCAGTGCGATAAATGACGACACGTCTAACAGAAGAAAGGTATTCATGCGCGGGGCGAGCTTGGAGGAGCTTCGGAAGGACTAGCCATGGATGTCCTGAAAAGGTGGTCTTAATGCAGGCAATTTTCTTTTTTTTTAAGAAACAATCCGCAATTTCATCACATTGGGCTTGTGAGATTGTAGTAGTTGGGGAGGTAATAGCATGATCAGAAAGATTCTTTACTACCCTAAAGAGAGTTTTAGGGCAGTTTTTTGCCGCAGCAATTTCATGCAAGTACAATTTAGCTCAAGCAGTACGACATTTTTTAAAGCCAGCCTTTATTTTTGTTTGTCCTGTTATTGTAAGTTTTCCTCTCTTTTCTTTCGAGGCCTTTACACAGTTTTTTGAGTTTGTGCAATGAGTCATTATACCACGGGACAGGGGGAAAGATTCTATGATGTTTCCTACTTGTGGTAGGGACTAAAATATCCAATGAAGATCTTAGCCAGACATCTAAAATGCATGTGTACAATTCTACTGAGTGACTCAGTATGGGGCGATTAGCTTCAAGTAGGGAATTAAGGGCAGGGAGGTCTAGCTTTGACCAGTTCCTGCCAGTGAATATTGTCTGGTTCTCTCGAGTTCGATCCCCTGTTAGTGCAGGGGGAAAGAACTGGACTGCAAAGTGATCGGACCATGGCAGAGGAACAGGCTGGTCAGTCTGTATGCTACTAAGGTTAGTAAATATAGGATCCAGCATGTGACCAGCTACATGAGTGGGGGAATTCATGATAAGCTGGATGTTAAGAGCAACAACATCCTCTATAAGAGACGAGGCAGTGCTACAAATCACATTGTCAAAATGGATGTTAGGGGTCACCCAATATAGTGAAGTTGTTGCATTTAAGAATAAGTGATGAGAGAGCGTCCGTAATGCCAGAGCTCCAGTTAGCCGCACTGCCCAGTGGGCAATATATAAGGCTCCAGACAAGGAGAAGTTCTTAGCTAGTGACAGTGAAAAGGAAAAAGCTTCGCAGTCAGAGATTGACAACTTATCAATTTTGCACACAAAGTATTCTTTGAAAATTATGGCAATACTGCCACTGTTTAATTTTCACGGTCCATTCTCAGAAGTCGGTAGGATGAGGGCAAAGCTGTCATCACGTACTGCCCTGAGGCAGTATTTAGCCAGGTTTTGAATGACTGCACCTGGCCCGTGGTCTGTAAGGAAGTTGAAAATGTCCCAATGATGCTTCACAAGCAAGTGGCAATTGAGGTTAAAGAACTTAAAGCTGTTAAAATGCTGCACAGGGTTAGCCTTAAGTTGCACTGGTTAGTCCGCAGGGGTGGACAGTAGCTTTAAGTGCGGGAGTGCGGTCATGAAGTTGCAGTGCAGGCACTTCTAACTGCTGCAACTCGATCTAAGTCAAGGAAAGGAGGACAGGCTTCTGTGGAAAGGGGTCAAAGAGCGCACCGTTGTGAGGCAGAGTATGAGAGCCTACCTGAGGATGCAGAGGTAGCGTTCCTGGGCCCGTTCGGGTGCAGATAGGTTAGACTTTGGCACTCCTTTGGCGCACAAGCGGCGTGCCTGCTGCATGTCCACTCCATGGCTGTGTTTAAGTACGCCGGCGTCGAGCAGATAATGAGGCTGCTACACGCTATATTGCTAACCGCCCAGAAACTATCGGCTGAGCAAAATGGCTGTCAAGTAAGGAATTTCCCCCAACTAAATTCCCTGCAACAGTGAAAATGTAACACTATTCAGTTCTCCTTTCTACTTAGTTCAAATTAAAAAAAAAAAAAAAAAAAAAAAGGCATGCAACGCAAGAATTAAAACAGCAGGCTCGAGAGACCTTGGTTTGGTGAGGAGAGCCAGTTCATCTGTGCCACGGCCGTGTTTAATTATGCAGGTATGGATCAGATAATGAAGCTGCTACACACTAGAGCGCTAACCACCCAGAAACTATCAGGCGAGCAAAATGGCCTTCAAGTAAGGAACTCCCTCCCCCCCCACTGAATTCCCAGCAACAGTGAAAATGCAACACTATTCAGTTCTCCTTTTTACTTAGTTTAAATTTAAAAAAACAGAAATTCAATTTTTTTAAAACAAAAGGCATGTGATGCAAGAATCAAAACTGCAGTCTTGAGAGACCTTGGTTTGGCGACGAGAGCAAGTTCGTGTGCGCCACGGCAGCTTTTAAGTACAGCGGTTGTGGACCAGATAATGAGGCTGCTATGGACTAGAGCGCTAACCACCCAGAAACCTTGGTTTGGTGAGGAGAGATCCTGGCATTTTCTAAAATACATTTTCGATTTGTAGATTTGGTGTTGGCCAAAACTTTTTGACTATAGCAATGTGTTCCTTTTGACACCAAAAAACATAATATGGCTTTTAACCAATATTTTGTTTTAGATTGGTAGGGGCCCAGCAGCCTCCCCAGCAATAAAGTTATTGCAAAAGCCATGACAAAACAAAACAAGCACAGACAAAGCCAAAAGGCTAGCAGCCAATGCCAGACCTATTAACTTAGCCAATGCTTGTTATAATGTGTGTTGATATCCGACCTTATAGCATCTGAAGGCACAACAATTTACTGATGATCCAGTTGCTGTCCTCTGTTTACAAGTTAGCATTCATTAAGCACACTCCAGTTATTAATGCTGACAAACCAGTCACCCAGTTTATAGTGCCGACTCTCAGTGAAGATTTCCAGTTGAAACCTAGCACTCCTTTACTAGCAATGAATTTATTACATTCTTCAAATCATTTTACAGGGAGTCTGGAGCAGCAAAATGTTTTGTGTTTTTAAGCTGAAATTGACGTCTTTTTAGTCTCCCAAAAATTTTGTCCTAGCTTCTACGATTAGGAAGGCCAATAAAAGGGAAAGTGTCAATCATTGGCATAATATTCTGCAAAACCCTGCCACTTCTGTCGATGCTCCCTCGTATTCTATTTTATTGTCGCTGCACTAACATAGGGCTTCCTACCCCTGATGAAGCTCTGGAGCGGTTTGCCTCAGGTAGCACATATTTGCCTGATCAAACTTTTCTATGCATACTGAGATGGAAATGACTGTGCCTCAAAACATGCTTGGATACTCTTCAAGTATGTGGACACTAGCTATAGGACATACAGAAAACCTATCCAGTAAGAACAATCATTTGGAGGTGTATGTTCTGCAGTAAACTGGGTTCCATATAAGATTTTCATGTGGCAGGACTTCACATTCTATTTGTGGAAGTTGGGAATAGTAATGTTTGTTAGGCTACGTTTACAGCTTTTTGTTCTCTCTACAGCCGTGGTTCTTAACCTTTTGACTTCTGTGGACCCGCACTTAATCATTACTGGAACCCGGGGACCCCCAGTGAACCATTATTGGAATCCAGAGACCCCAACTCAGTCATTACTGGAAGCCGGGGAACCAGGCCTAAGCATTTCTGATTTTTTGAGCTGCAAAAAAATACACAAACAAATACAATAGAATAACAAATACAGAAACAGGCATTCATCAAACAAATACACAAACTTTTAAACATTGTTTTTTAATTCGCGCATAAATATTTAAAATAACAATAATTTTAATAGGTAGGTTGGAGCTTTTCTAAATTCATTTGAGGTCAACCATCATCCATACTATATTCTGTTTGATACACTTGCAATGCTTCCACTAATCAATCTGAGGATTCTAATTAAATTTTTAGCCTCCAATTTCAAATTCCGTCACAATATAAAAATGTTTAAAAATGTTCAATTCTACATTTTGCTTCTTTATTTATATCCACTTTATGAATCAGTTAATATTATTAATTTTTTTTAATTAAATTTTCTAAGCAGTCACGGACCTCTGGAGAAGGCTTTGTGCATCCCCAGGGGTCCACGGACCACAGGTTAAAAATCACTGCTCCACATAGATCCGTGCACAGTCTCCTGTCACAGGTTGAAATTCTGACAGGTCTAACTCTACCTTATATCATTCCAAGGTCAATAAAATGACTACGCTTGAGTTAGGTTGTAGTGCCATCTTTCATTATACTGCATAGAAGCCAGGATCTATCTTATGTTTCCATTGTTCCACTGACTTGACCCACTTTAGCCATTTGAACTTTAGTTTGGAGTCACTCTCCTCAGAAAAATGTGACAGTCCCTTAGCATGTATTCCTTAACATTGTGCAAGATCTGTTTTAAAATATGTTTTTTTTGGAAAACATCAGGGAGGGGCAGCCTTTCCATTCCACTGACCTGCACAGTGCAACCATGTATCTTTATATATCTCTATATAGCTCTCTCTCTATATATATATATATATATATATATATTCACTGAAAAAAGCATAGGTTTCAGGCACGTTATAGTTAGAAATTAGCATTTAAAAACCTTAGAAATTCACTGAAAAAACCACAGGTTTCAGGGACGTTATAGTTAGTTGGACATTTCACTCGTACAAAACCAGAGAAATTCGGCCGTTATAGTTAGTAGAGCTAACTATAACTCGCGCCCCCGCAATGCACTGCTGATGACGTCATATATTACATCACTCATGACATGGTCAGTGACATCACTGATGACATCTGAAATGACATCCCTGATGACATCACTGTTGACATCATCCAGTGAATGTGTGTTTCTGTAAAGTTTAAATATGTTTTATATATATATGCCAAGGTGTATTGAAGAATGAGTGGGTGTATAAGTGTCTGAATGGATTATTTAATAGGTTCGTGACTGATTGTAGAAGTGACTGATTAAGCGTATCTTACTGAATGCATGGGTTAGTGAGTAAACTGTGTAAATGTCTGTATCAGTCTGTCAGTTGGTGTATAAGCGGCTGCATGGGTTGGTGAGTGGCTACATGACTGTCTATATGGGTTATTGATTGGTTGTCTGAGTATCTGTATGGGTGCCTGAGTGTCTGTGTGAGTGGGTGGGGGTGGGTGACTCTGTGCATAGATATGTGAGTGGGTGATTCACTGGGTGCATGGGTTCAAGAGTGAATCTGTGAAGGGCTGTATGGGTGGGTGAGTGTGTGTATGGGTGTGTTGGTGAGTGAATGGATGTCTCAGTGGTATATGTGTGAGTAACTACATATGTGAAAGGCAGTATATGTGAGTGTTGGAGAATATAAATGACTATACGTGAGAGTGAGTGATTGTGAGAGTGGATGAGTGTGTGCTTGTGTCAGTGATTGTATAAGAGAGTAAGTATGTGTTAGTATTTGTATAAATAAGTGAGGTGGTCTGTGTATAACTGTATAGGTGAGTAAATGGGCGTGATTGATTCTTTGCATGACTGAGTAGGTGTGTGAGTAAGTCTATGGATGAGTGGTGGTGTGTGAGTGTATGTATAGGAGTATGAGTGCATATGATAGTGCTGTATTGATGAGTGACTGCATGTATGAGTTACTGTATGGGTGAATGAGTGGATGTGTGTGTGTAGACCTAGGAATCACTGAGCAGGTATGTACTAACTGCTATTGGTCTGTCAATGGTTTCGATATTGGTAGTCTGTATTTTAGAGTGGGTGTATAAAACTTTTTATTAGGGTGTGAGGAGGTGCATCAGATTATCACATGGATGATGTCATCAGTGATGTCATCAGTGATGTCATCAGTGATGTCATCAGTGATGTCATTTGAGATGTCATCAGTGATGTCACTGACCATGTCATGAGTGATGTAATATGTGACGTCATCAGCAGTGCATTGCGGGCGCGCAAGTTATAGTTAGCTCTACTAACTATAACGGCCGAATTTCTCTGGTTTTGTACGAGTGAAATGTCCAACTAACTATAACGTCCCTGAAACCTGTGGTTTTTTCAGTGAATTTCTAAGGTTTTTTAAATGCTAATTTCTAACTATAACGTGCCTGAAACCTATGGTTTTTTCAGTGAATTTCAAAGGTTTTTTTAATGCTAATTGCTAACTATAACGTACCTGAAACCTATGGTTCTTTCAGTGAATTTCTAAGGTTTTTTTAATGCTAATTTCTAACTATAACGTCCCTGAAACCTATGTTTTTTTCAGTGAATTTCAAAGGTTTTTTAAATGCTAATTTCTAGCTATAACGTCCTTATTAAGTCCCCTTGAATCCTGAGGGTCCCTGGGGGCCAACTAGCCCACCAGGTACCTTCAGTAAGCGCCACAGGGCTGTGTTGCAGAGAGGGGGTCCGAGGCCACGCCCCTTTTTACACCTCTCTAAAACGCAACTCTGTGGTGCTTACTGGAGGTACCTGGTGGGCCCCCAGGGACCCTCAGGTTTCAAGGGGACTTAATCCCCCAACTTAAAACGCACCACGGGGCGCATTTGCACACTTGTCACATCAGGCCCCGCCCCCTCCCTTCACCACTGTGCAAACGCGCACCACCAGGTACCTCCAGTAAGCGCCACAGAGCTGCGTTGCAGAGAGGTGTAAAAAGAAGCGTGGCCTCAGACCACCTCTCTGCAACACAGCCATGTGGCGCTTACTGGAGGTACTTGGTGGGCTAGTTGGCCCCCAGGGACCCTCAGGATTGAAGGGGAATTAATCCCCCAACTTAAAACGCGCCACGGGGCGCGTTTGCACAGTGGTGCAGGGAGGGGGCGGGGCCTCCGGCGAGTTGCCGGTTCCTTTTTTTAAATTTATTTTTCATTTTTTGGGAGAGGGGCTGCATGGCCCCCCTTCCCTGGGCCACTTTTGGCCCCGGGGACCCCATCTCCCGGGGCCTGGCAGCCTTGGTATTTTTTTTTTAATTATGCGGATTGGGACCGCTTAGCCCCCCTCCAAAGGCCAATTATGGCCCTGTGGACCCCATCTCCCGGGGCCTGGCCAGCCTTTCGATTTTTGGGAGGGGGGCCATGTGGCCCCCCTCCTCAGGCCACTTCTGGCCCCGGGGACCCCATCCCCCGGGGCCTGGCCTCTTCGTTGGGGACCGTGGGGGGAGCCCCAATGCCTCCACGGCCCCGCCGGCTCCCCGCCTCCTGCGGCAGCCGGCATTGCTTTTGGGCAAGGGGAACTGCTGACATGCAGCTCCCCTTGCCCAAAAGTAATTCTGCTTTGCTTCATTGAAGCGAGAGCAGGATTTCCTGCTCTCGCTTCAATGAAGCAAAGCAGGAGTTTGCTATGGCAGGGCGGGAGCCGTGCTCCCGCCCTGCCGTAGCAAACGGCAATGTCCCGGGGGTGGGCACCCCGGGACATTGCAGGAGCCGGCCCTGGAGGGTGGCGGTCCCCAGGGCCAGCAAGGGCTCCAGAAGGGGGGCTGCGCGGCCCCCCTCTCTACGAGTGCAAAGCCCCGGGGAGGTGGTGGTCCCCGGGGCATGTGTGGGGGCTCGAGCTCCCCCACACAGGTTATTTTAAAAATAAAATAGAGCCCCGGGAAGGTGGCGGTCCCGGGGCGTGTGGGGGGACTCAAGCCCCCCACACATACTTTTTATATTAAACATGAGAGCCCCTGGGAGGTGGTGGTCCCCGGGGCACCGGGGAGGGCTGCGTGCCCGCGCAAATAATGAAAAAAGCCCCGGGGAGCTGGCGGTCCCCGGGGCTGCGGGGGCCCCCGTGGGCCCCCGCTATACAATTTGGCATTGCCCCCGGGATTTGGCCCACCTGGGGGCTTAAAAATAACGAAGTGCGGGCTCTTTTTTGATTTTCTCGGCCGGATTCGCGACCCCAGCGCGAATTCGGTCGAAATTATTAAAAAAATGCTTTTTTGGGCAATGGGGGTCCTTGTGGGACCCCTTGAGCAGGCCTAGGGGGTCAGGGTGTTTCTACCCTGCCTCCTTTTCTTCTTTTTTAACCTCTTTTTCACTGTTTTCTTGTGACTCTGTTCTACCGAGTCACAAGATGGCTGCCAACACTTCCTGGTTTGGAGTGTTAGCAGCCAATCAGAGTGAAGCTCGTGCCCGGGAGGGTTCGGGAACCCTCCTCGGTGCTCAGATATATACATTTTTTCTTTCTTTAATTTCTCAGCAACTACTGAACGGATTTACACCATTTAACAAAAAGGACTCTTTCTGAACCAAGGGCTTCCTATTTGCCAAATTTGGTGTAATTCCATCCAGCAGTTCGGGCTGTAGCTTTGTCTAAAGTTTCCTATGGAAATGAAAATGGGGAAAACGCGTTTTGGTACCCCACTTTTCTCTCAGCCCCCGCTTGACGAAGCACCCCGAAACTTTTAAGACAGGAGCTGACCGGAGCGGGCCACTAAGTTTTGAAAATTTCGCGAAGATTCGTCAAACGACACCAAAGTTATTGGGAAAACAAAAAACACTTAGAAACTAACTAGGTCCTAACTAAGACTACCTATTGTCGACCGCCAGTAGGATATATATATATATATATATATATATATATATATATATATATATATATATATATACACACAAGCAACCAACTCCCACAGAGTGATCCATGGAAGGAGACACGGACTCGAGGCAGTTAGGATACGGCATCTGTTTTATTTGATCAGATCAGCCTCAATCCCAAAATTAAAATGAGAGACACGTTTCGGTTTGCTGGAAGCCTTTGTCAATCTGGTTGGCGCCATTGCAACAGCAGTCTATATAGCCCATCCCACTTAAGGCATCAATAGACATGGAGAGCATACTGTCAAGCATGAAATCACAATGAAAACCCTGTAATGAATACACAAGATTTCTTTGCGTGGATGTCAACAATATAACAGGTAAAAACATTCAGTAATGTCTAAATTGCATAGTGCAATATTCAACCGTCTGTATTGCCTGCATGTAAGAATATATAATAAACAAGCCCTCCGCCCTAGTCGGAAACTTAATTACATATGCGTTGCGCCACCAAACCCCCATTGCGTGTCGCCTGAATAATAAAAAACAAAATGTATTACATGCATTAAAAGAATCCTGCTGTTGTGTTTCCCCTCAATAGTCACTTAGCAGCAACCTCTGACCCAACATATTTGTCATCGCTGGGAACAGATCCGCCAGCATATGGCCTCTGACCTTTCTTGCATGAGCAAAGTTATCTTTGGCCCAGTCTCTGAAATCTCCGATCCAAACACATTTTGCGAGGAGCATCGGGACAGGATGAATAACAGTCGCTTCCCCGGGAGCCCAACTGAGCACATAGTGTGGATATTTGACTAGTGTGTCAGCCTCCCAGCGCGTGCTTCAGCCTCAGCGGGACTACCTATCCCATAATGCACCATACCGACACTGAAATTAGCGGAGTTTCACAGGCTAAAGCTGACAGAAGACCAAAATTAAAGTCCGTATTTTAAAAATTTACAAACAGGACAGGGTACTGAATTTTAAAGCAATGCCATGTAAATAATCAGTAGAAGGGAAACAAAGTCTCAATGTCCTGATTGACTGACAGCATGAATAATTAGATTCAAACCAGGCACAAGTTCGAGGTTGAGGGAGACTGATGAACAAAAGTTGAATTCGCCAAACATACCCCACCGCATCGGCATAGGCCATCGGCAGTGCCCAGTCACCAGCTGGCGCCGGTCTCCTGGGTAAGGCATTTCTTGCTGGGGAAACGTAGATCCCGCGCTGGCAGTCACAAGAACTGTCCCGCTGCGGGCCCTGGTCTCCCTCTGCAGTCATCCTCGTTCCTCTTCCCGACTGCCAGCCTGGGGGCTCCCCTCTAGTACTACCGTACTCCTCCAGAAACATGCGGTCAAAGGGGAGCCACAAACGACTGGTGTTCCGTGTGTAGCGTGACGACCGATCACGCTGAAATGAATGGACACAAGCAACGAACTCCCACAGAGTGATCCATGGAAGGAGACACGGACTCGAGGCAGTTAGGATACGGCATCTGTTTTATTTGATCAGATCAGCCTCAATCCCAAAATTAAAACGAGAGACGCGTTTCGGCTTGCTGGAAGCCTTTGTCAATCTGGTTGGCGCCATTGCAACAGCAGTCTATTAAGCCCATCCCGCTTAAAGCATCAATAGACATGGAGAGCATACTGTCAAGCATGAAATCACAATGAAAACCCTGTAATGAATACACAAGATTTCTTTGTGTGGATGTCAACAATATAACAGGTAAAAACATTCAGTAATGTCTAAATTGCATAGTGCAATATTCAACCGTCTGTATTGCCTGCATGTAAGAATATACAATAAACAAGCCCTCCGCCCTAGTCGGAAACTTAATTACATATGCGTTGCGCCGCCCAACCCCCATTGCGTGTCGCCTGAATAATAAAAAACTAAATGTATTACATGCATTAAAAGAATCCTGCTGTTGTGTTTCCCCTCAATAGTCACTTAGCAGCAACCTCTGACCCAACATATTTGTCATCGCTGGGAACAGATCCACCAGCATATGGCCTCTGACCTTTCTTGCGTGAGCAAAGTTATCTTTGGCCCAGTCTCTGAAATCTCCGATCCAAACACCTTTTGCGAGGAGCATCGGGACAGGATGAATAACAGTCTCTTCCCCGGGAGCCCAACTGAGCACATAGTGTGGATATTTGACTAGTGTGTCAGCCTCCCAGCGCGTGCTTCGGCCTCAGCGGGACTACCTATCCCATAATGCACCATACCGACACTGAAATTAGCGGAGTTTCACAGGCTAAAGCTGACAGAAGACCAAAATTAAAGTCCGTATTTTAAAAATTTACAGACAGGGTACTGAATTTTAAAGCAATGCCATGTAAATAATCAGTAGAAGGGAAACAAAGACTCAATGTCCTATTTGACTGACAGCATGAATAATTGGATTCAAACCAGGCACAAGTTCGAGGTTGAGGGAGACTGATGAACAAAAGTTGAATTCGCCAAATATACCCCACCGCATCGGCATAGGCCATCAGCATTGCCCAGTCACCAGGTGGCGCCGGTCTCCTGGGTAAGGCATTTCTTGCTGGGGAAACGTAGATCCCGCGCTGGCAGTCGCAAGAACCGCCCTGCTGCGGGCACTTGTCTCCCTCTGCAGTCATCCTCGTTCCTCTTCCCGACTGCCACACTGGGGGCTCCCCTCTAGTACTACCGTACTCCTCCAGAAACATGCGGTCAAAGGGGAGCCACAAACGACTGGTGTTCCGAGTGTAGCGTGACGACCGGTCACGCTGAAATGAATGGACACAAGCAACCAACTCCCACAGAGTGATCCATGGAAGGAGACACGGACTCGAGGCAGTTAGGATACGGCATCTGTTTTATTTGATCAGATCAGCCTCAATCCCAAAATTAAAACGAGAGACGCGTTTCGGCTTGTTGGAAGCCTTTGTCAATCTGGTTGGCGCCATTGCAACAGCAGTCTATATAGCCCATCCCACTTAAGGCATCAATAGACATGGAGAGCATACTGTCAAGCATGAAATCACAATGAAAACCCTGTAATGAATACACAAGATTTCTTTGCGTGGATGTCAACAATATAACAGGTAAAAACATTCAGTAATATCTAAATTGCATAGTGCAATATTCAACCGTCTGTATTGCCTGCATGTAAGAATATATAATAAACAAGCCCTCCGCCCTAGTCGGAAACTTAATTACATATGCGTTGCGCCGCCAAACCCCCATTGCGTGTCGCATGAATAATAAAAAACAAAATGTATTACATGCATTAAAAGAATCCTGCTGTTGTGTTTCCCCTCAATAGTCACTTAGCAGCAACCTCTGACCCAACATATTTGTCATCGCTGGGAACAGATCCACCAGCATATGGCCTCTGACCTTTCTTGCGTGAGCAAAGTTATCTTTGGCCCAGTCTCTGAAATCTCCGATCCAAACACATTTTGCGAGGAGCATCGGGACAGGATGAATAACAGTCGCTTCCCCGGGAGCCCAACTGAGCACATAGTGTGGATATTTGACTAGTGTGTCAGCCTCCCAGCGCGTGCTTCGGCCTCAGCGGGACTACCTATCCCATAATGCACCATACCGACACTGAAATTAGCGGAGTTTCACAGGCTAAAGCTGACAGAAGACCAAAATTAAAGTCCGTATTTTAAAAATGTATAAACAGGACAAGGTACTGAATTTTAAAGCAATGCCATGTAAATAATCAGTAATACTGGGAAACAAAGTCTCAATGTCCTGATTGACTGACAGCATGAATAATTGGATTCAAACCAGGCACAAGTTCGAGGTTGAGGGAGACTGATGAACAAAAGTTGAATTCGCCAAACATACCCCACCGCATCGGCATAGGCCATCGGCAGTGCCCAGTCACCAGGTGGTGCCGGTCTCCTGGGTAAGGCATTTCTTGCTGGGGAAACGTAGATCCCGCGCTGGCAGTCGCAAGAACCGCCCCGCTGCGGGCCCTGGTCTCCCTATGCAGTCATCCTCGTTCCTCTTCCCGACTGCCACACTGGGGGCTCCCCTCTAGTACTACCGTACTCCTCCAGAAACATGCGGTCAAAGGGGAGCCACAAACGACTGGTGTTCCGTGTGTAGCGTGACGACCGATCACGCTGAAATGAATGGACACAAGCAACCAACTCCCACAGAGTGATCCATGGAAGGAGACACGGACTCGAGGCAGTTAGGATACGGCATCTGTTTTATTTGATCAGATCAGCCTCAATCCCAAAATTAAAACGAGAGACGCGTTTCGGCTTGTTGGAAGTCTTTGTCAATCTGGTTGGCGCCATTGCAACAGCAGTCTATATAGTCCATCCCACTTAAGGCATCAATAGACATGGAGAGCATACTGTCAAGCATGAAATCACAATGAAAACCCTGTAATGTATACACAAGATTTCTTTGTGTGGATGTCAACAATATAACAGGGAAAAACATTCAGTAATGTCTAAATTGCATAGTGCAATATTCAACCGTCTGTATTGCCTGCATGTAAGAATATACAATAAACAAGCCCTCCGCCCTAGTCGGAAACGTAATTACATATGCGTTGCGCCGCCAAACCCCCATTGCGTGTCGCCTGAATAATAAAAAACAAAATGTATTACATGCATTAAAAAAATCCTGCTGTTGTGTTTCCCCTCATTAGTCACTTAGCAGCAACCTCTGACCCAACATATTTGTCATCGCTGGGAACAGATCCACCAGCATATGGCCTCTGACCTTTCTTGCGTGAGCAAAGTTATCTTTGGCCCAGTCTCTGAAATCTCCGATCCAAACACATTTTGCGAGGAGCATCGGGACAGGATGAATAACAGTCGCTTCCCCGGGAGCCCAACTGAGCACATAATGTGGATATTTGGCTAGTGTGTCATCCTCCCAGCGCGTGCTTCGGCCTCAGCGGGACTACCTATCCCATAATGCACCATACCGACACTGAAATTAGCGGAGTTTCACAGGCTAAAGCTGACAGAAGACCAAAATTAAAGTCCGTATTTTAAAATTTTACAAACAGGACAGGGTACTGAATTTTAAAGCAATGCCATGTAAATAATCAGTAGAAGGGAAACAAAGTCTCAATGTCCTGATTGACTGACAGCATGAATAATTGGATTCAAACCAGGCACAAGTTCGAGGTTGAGGGAGACTGATAAACAAAAGTTGAATTCGCCAAACATACCCCACCTCATCGGCATAGGCCATCGGCAGTGCCCAGTCACCAGGTGGCGCCGTTCTCCTGGGTAAGGCATTTCTTGCTGGGGAAATGTAGATCCCACGCTGGCAGTCGCAAGAACCGCCTTGCTGCAGTCCCTGGTCTCCCTCTGCAGTCATCTCGCAGTGTGGCAGTCCTCTTCCCGACTGCCACACTGGGGGCTCCCCTCTAGTACTACCGTACTCCTCCAGAAACATGCGGTCAAAGGGGAGCCACATACGACTGGTGTTCCGTGTGCAGCGTGACGACCGATCATGCTGAAATGAATGGACACAAGCAACCAACTCCCACAGAGTGATCCATGGAAGGAGACACGGACTCGAGGCAGTTAGGATACGGCATCTGTTTTATTTGATCAGATCAGCCTCAATCCCAAAATTAAAACGAGAGACGCGTTTCGGCTTGCTGGAAGCCTTTATCAATCTGGTTGGCACCATTGCAACAGCAGTCTATATAGCCCATCCCACTTAAGGCATCAATAGACTTGGAGAGCATACTGTCAAGCATGAAATCACAATGAAAACCCTGTAATGAATACACAAGATTTCTTTGCGTGGATGTCAACAATATAACAGGTAAGAAGGGGCGCTAGGTGGCGCAAGACCAAGATGGCCGCACACCTGTGAGGCTCTGGACGCTTGGCAGTAAAATTCATCATTTATCCTGAGTTATTTGCACGCTGCATTAAAATAAAGTGCCCGCTGAGATTCCTGAAGCTTGCAGCTACGCTCTGGTGCGTGAATTAGCGCTGAAGACCCCCGCTGGGTGTTACGAGGCGTCGCGCTAATCTGCCCGAGGTGAGGACGGCACCCTGTGGAGCCCTGCTGACGGCTCAAGCGGACAGGAGAGGGCCGGGGATTCCACGTGGCGTCCAGGCCGCTTCGCTCAACAAGACGTCTACCCGCGGCGCTGCTCCTGCGCCGCCCGCCACACCGGGACGGCTCTCTGCAATCTGAGCTCCTGGGAGACATACGGAACCCAAACGTATCCTGCACGGGGCTGTGGACAGCACGGACTTTGATCACCGCCGCCCCGCCATTTATATTGGCGAGTCCGTACCATCTGGATCACCTCCTGAACACCGTGAGCCCGCGTGCAATAATCCCCCTTGCGCAGATACAGACTGGTCCCAGGGGCCTTCTGCCAGTCAGTTCAGTAACCTCTAGGCGCTACCCTCTCACGGACACGCTCCGCTTAGCGAGGCAATTGCCGTTGGGCTCCCCAGCACCATCATTTCTGCAGCGCCTGGTCCGGAGCGTGGCGCCTGGCTCCTGTGATACTGCCCCGCCGTTCCCATGATCCCAGCTGTCCCACGACAGACTGTTATCTGAGGATTGCTATTAGACGGGATCGGGGGCTATCTTCAAGGCATTAGCGTAGGCGCCGCTGCTGGATCTCGCGCCCTCCTACACTAGCGGCGTGGTCTGCGGCCTACCTACAACGTTGACCTTGCCCCCACACCAACCAATCTGACGGGGAGCATCGTTGTTGTCCTACGGCCTGCTATCTCCCTTCCCACCTGCTTCGACTCACTTGGCGCTATTTTAACACTCCTGGTCGGCTCACCACTGAGGCGCCAGCACCCCCTGACGGCGACTCAGCCTTGCGAAGGGGGAATCATCCGCACTCTCTACCCAACAGCACGCCTACAACTGCAATATCAAGCGCACGTTCCTCCTTCAAATACAAAAAAGGGGAGGTCTGACTCAGGGATATTGTTTTGGTGACAGCCACTGCACGGGAGTTACCCCAAGCCTCTCATTATAGCTGCATCCTCGCTTCTGGTGCGCCTCCCACCATGGGGAAACCAGCTGGCCGGCATCCAAACTCCCTTTCGATACAAAAAAGGCTGTCACACGATCTAATACTGAAGAACCAGAACAGACTACAGATGCGCAATCGACGACTCCTCCGCCAACTCAGGTGGATGAAGTGAAGACTCTCCTCTTGGCCATGCAGCACAGCCTTACGGATCTCTCGAACAAAATGGACGCTATGAGCACCCGCATGGACTATATAGTGCTGAAGGTGGAGAAACATGGCGAACAACTTAAAGAAGCAGAGAGACGGATCTCCGATACTGAAGATGACACAACTCAGGTGACACAACAGGTGGCCCAAATGGACAAACTACTCAAAATAATTGCGGCCAAAAATGAGGATTTAGAGGCGCGTAGCCAGCGCAACAATATTCGCGTCACTGGAATTCCTGAAAGCACGAACACTGGCCGCATGGAGGACTTTATCGAACGCCTGTTGCGCACCACCTTTGGCGCGGACGCATTCTCCACTCAGCTAATCGTTGAGCGTGCACACCGTTCCCTTGGCCCCCGACCACCCCCGGGTGCGCACCCACGCCCGATAGTTGCCCGGCTCCTCAACTATAGAGACCGGGACACCGCACTGAAACTGGCCAGGGAACAAAAAAACTTTCAGTTCGAGGGAGCCAATTTCTCCCTATACCCAGATTTCACGCTTGCGGTCCAGGAGGCGCGCCGCAAATTTCTGCCTGCCAAACAGAAGCTTCGCAAGCTGCAAATTGAATACGCCCTACTGTACCCTGCTCGGCTGCGGGTCACGTACCATGACAAGCAACACTTCTTCACAAATGGGCAACAGGTCGACGACTTCCTTCGTACCATCAGGAAACATTCTCCCTCCAGAGAGTCCCAGGACCGCCTATCTCAATCTCCAGCGTTGGGCTCTGACTGATGACCCCAGCTCTACCTCTCTCGTCTTCAGTATTCCTGCCCAGAGGTATTGTCAATGCCGATGGTCTTCATGCCGTTCCAAAGACGCCGCGTCCGGGCGAGACCCGGGCTTCTGCCTGTTATCGGCGCTGCCACGCTTACTACTCGCTCGACGCCTCATCTCATCACATCGTAGAAGATTGGCTCCTGACGATCTGCCACTCATCACCAGATAAGTGCCGCGAATTCAGATTTGCCAGTTCTATTTTTTATTGGCGGACACTGCTTCTTTTTGTTATCTATGTGTTTTTTAACTCATGAATCGAACTATGCCAAGCAACTCCCCCCCCTTCACTCGCCTCCCCCCATCATCGGGAGCCAGACTCTACACCTACAAGGAGGCGGAGGTTATCGTTGCACACTAGCGCTCCCCATGTGGGTGTTCCCCTTATATTCAATGTATAACTCTCTCTTTATTGCACTGTTGCAATTGTTTTTTTTTGGGGTGGGTAGGGGTATCAATGCCGGCACGGTTGGGGTGCTGTTGTGGGTGGGGGTGGTGGGGGGACTTAGTTCCATTGTTGTATGCTGTATTTTTATTCCAACAGGTAGACCCAGGCTCCATATTCCAAGGCGCACTCTTACCCTACTTTCGCAGAGCACACCATGGTATAATTACATTAAAGTACCATGTCAACCCACACTGAGGCACTACACCTTAATCTAATCACGTGGAACGTTAGGGGTCTTCGAGATCCCCGGAAATGCAGGCAAGTCCTGACGTACCTGGATAGGCATCACGTCCACATTGCGGTATTAGAGGAGACACACCTTGACCCAGCTCGTACCTCTACCTTTGCCAGCAAATGGGCTGCAGTTCGAGTATTCTCCTCCTATTCTACCTCCTCCAGAGGTACTGTGATCCTTGTAAAACGGAATATCCCCTTTATTCTGGGAGGCACACAACAGGACTCTCTTGGGCGCAGCTGTATGATATGGGGTACACTAGGTACTCAGTCAGTCACACTAGCATGCTGTTATGGGCCCAATATTGACGATCCCGATTTCTACACCACATTATGGGGGCGTATACTCCAAATAGGCTCCACCCACATTATTTGGGGGGGCGACTTTAACACCGCTTTCAAGCCCGTTGCGGATAGATCCAATCCATCACCCCAACATTATACTAAGATGCACAAAGCACTGGCGGGCATATTTGCAGCTCATGGACTCACAGACGCATGGCGACATGGTCACCCGGTTGGAAGAGAAGGTACTCACTACACCGCATCGCACGCTTCCTGGGCTCGCCTAGACTATTGGGTGGTCTCCCGTGGGGCGGTCTCGTAGATCACGCAAGCAACTCACCTTGCTAGAACATTTTCCGATCACTCCCCGGTACTTATCACAATAGCTCCACCTAATTCGATCTCTTCTCCTAGATTATAGCGACTTATGCCGGAAGCACTACTTGATGCCGTCTTCAAGGCTGAAATCGGCACAGAAATCACTGCATTTTTTCAGAATAATATTGGCTCTGTTTCCTCGTTAGACACGGTATGGGAGGCCTTTAAGGTTACCATCCGAGGCTCCTGCATGGCCAAAAGCTTTGGGGTGCTACGAGACCTTCGTCGAACACTCCACACGCTTGAAGGTGAGCTTAAACAACTGGAGAGTGACTTCTGGGGTGATAACTCCGGGCAGCGTCTGGCGACCTTCCGAGAAAAACTCTCCGATTACAAGCACACAGCAGATTCGGAGGCAAGATTTCGAGGGAAATATCACATTGCACGTAGGTATGGCGAGGGCGGACGCCCTGGTAGGGCGTTAGCGCAAGACATCCGACTACCCCGATTCTCTAACTATGTCCTTGAAATTAAGGACTCTTCTGGTATGCGTCACAGAGACAGTCTGGATATCCTCCACGCCTTTACCGAATTCTATACTGATCTGTATGGTACCTGCAGGGCTGAACCTCCAGACTTTGCCCCATACCTGCAAGATATATCTCTTGGCTGGCTCGGTGATACACAGAGGGAGTTTCTTGCTGCACCCTTTGAAAACGATGAGGTACATGAGGCTATAGTGCAAATGAAGTCCGGGAAGGCCCCTGGGTCGGATGGCCTCCCCATCGACTTTTATAAAACTTATATTGATCAGTTGCTCCCCATTCTCAAGAACGTTTTCAACGAGGCACAGGAGTTGGGTTACCTCCCCCCATCCATGAGACTGTCCCTGATCTCTTCTCTCCTGAAACCGGGTAAACCAGCAGACTGCTGCGATTCGTATCGGCCCCTCTCCTTAATCAATACGGATGCCAAGATTCTAGCCAAAATGCTGGCTAATGGACTCAGCCTGCTCATGGAGAAGTTGGTTCTCCCGGATCAAGCAGGTTTTATACCTGGCCGGGCAACATAGCATACCCTCCGCACGCTCTTTTCCATACTGCGGTCGGTAGACCCGACATTGCCCCTAGCAGCCGTCTTCCTTGATGCCACGAAGGCATTTGACTCGGTCGAATGGGACTACCTCTTCGTCATCCTCCAAAACATGGGCATGCCTAGGGGATACCTTTCATGGGTCCGCCTATTGTACACCAACCCCGAAGCCAAGGTCCTCATCAATGGCCATTCATCTCCTCCCTTCCCCATCACCCGGGGCACCCGTCAGGGCTGCCCGCTCTCGCCCCTCCTCTTCGCCCTTGCGGTTGAACCACTTGCAGCTAGGATACGACAACACCACCAAGATAAAGCCCTTCGATGCCCACTTAGACACATTATGATCTCCCTATACGCGGATGACATCACGCTCTACGTGAGGGAGCCACAACTTAACCTTAACCCACTGCTTCGAGCATTCGTGCGATTTGGAGGGCTCTCCGGTATTCATATAAATTGGAACAAATCCCAAATTTTCCCTCTTACCACATCCGCCGTGAGATTCGTCCCTGACTTCCCTATTGAGTGGTGCACTGAGGAAGTAAAGTATCTTGGGATACATATCTCTGCAGACCGCGACGAATTGATGCGGCTTAATTATGGTCGCGCCCTAGAGGGTATCAGAGATAATATCACACGATGGATTGCCCTGCCACTCTCCTTTGCAGGACGCATCTCCCTCATAAAAATGGTTATCCTCCCTAAACTCCTTTATTTATTTCTGAATATACCATATGATCCGGGCAGACACTTTTTCTCCCTGCTTCGTTCAGAGCTGATACGCCTTACCTGGGGTGGCAAACAACCTAGAATACAATGGGATACTCTCATTAGGCCATATTCGCAAGGGGGGATCGATGTTCCAAATTTTGAACTGTATTATATATGTGCACAGGCTCACTACGCTCACTTCTGGTTCCACCCTCCCAGGTACATGCCGCAGGTTGCTACAGAACACTGGTTATCCGATCCCATACCACTTGAGGGCGCCATATTTACTGCCACCGCATCACGCACCGAAGACACATCACCAGTTGCTAGTACTGTGAAGGCGTGGCAAGCCATCGCCAAGCGATCCCAGGCTCCCATGCTGTACTCGCCCCTGCTTCCTCTAGTATATAATCCGAAGTTGCCTATCCTCCAGGAGGGAGTTTTCAGGAAAACCCGAACTAAGGGGGTCATTACGATGACGGGCGGATCGCCCGCCATTCCCCTCCGCCCGCATGCCATTTCCCCCCGCCACATTACGATGGCGGGGGGGAGCCCGGCAGACGGAAAGACCGTCCGCCGGTTTTCCGCCGGTCACACAGGTGACCGGGCGGAAAAGGGCACTAATATGGTGGCGGTGTCTGCAAGACACCGCCATCCATATTTGGATGGTTGCGGAGAGCAGCCTTTCCATGGCGACAACGCCGCCATGGAAAGGCATACGGTCTTCACTATTGGGGGCCCGTTGCGGGCCACCAGAGTGTTGGGGGTGCACATGGATAGGTACCCCCCTGCATTGGCATGGACAAGGTGGCAGGCACTGCACGGTGCCTGTCACCTTGTGCATGCCAATGCACGACGTGCATTCCCAGCATTGTGGCGGGCGGTGCTGTGAACACCGCCCGCCACAATGTTGGGAATAGGGGATGCCACCGCCACCGTGGCTTCCTAATACTCGCGGCGGGACCACCGCTCCTATGGCGGACGGTCCCATTCACCGCTATGGTGGCGGGCGGACTTTCCGCCCGTCATCGTAATGTGCCCCTAAATATGGAATCATGACTTGGGGGGGATCTTTACCTTCACGGTAAATTTCGCACATCGCAGCAACTCTTCTCTAAACAACCACCCTCCCCTATGGACATTTTTCTTTATGTCCGCTTGCGCCAAGGCTTCAAAGAACATACACCTACTTATCCTCAGGAACCTCAAGAGATTGCCCCATTGCGTCTAATATTGCGCAGTGACGCAGCACCACACTTAGTTTCTTCACTCTATCATACTCTTTACACAACTCAAGGTCCCACACAGAGCGCAGCTCGAGACAGATGGTCAGGGGAGATGGGTTTTGTCCTCACTGACGAGCAGTGGACTTACTGTTGCAAGCAGAACACAGCACGTCCAGTAGCCGCCTTCGCATCCTACATTATAAGTTCCTTCACCGCACATATTATACACCGGCCAAACTTCACCGCTATAAATTGCGTGATAATGACAGATGTGATCGTTGTGGCGCCATAGGAGCTGATTTTCTCCATTTGGCCTGGAACTGCGGTGCTGTACAGGAGTATTGGCGCCAGGTACTTACGGCCCTAGACCAAATGACATCACTGTGCCCCCAGCATTCTCCCCTTCTCGCCTTACTGGGTTACGCTGAGAAACTTGCGGTGCCACACCGGAAATTCATCTCCTTCAGCCTCCTCTTAGCTAAACGGCGGATAGCATGCAGATGGGGGCGGGGAAGGGCACCTAAATTTAAGGAGTGGATCCGTGATATGGTATTCTGGCAGGAACAAATGTATGCATTTGCTGAACTGCTTCCCCCTACCTCCCATCCCCGCGACAACTGGGGACCCCTCACGACATACCTACTCTCTCACCCGCTCGATGAAGTTGACAACGCACAGACTGACCTTGTAGCGACTGCCTAAATTATGCTTGCCTATCCACTCTTGCAGACCATTCCCCCCTTTTTTTTTTTTCCCTTTCCATGTGACTGTCTGCAATACATTGACGCATCTGACGTAACTAAGACTTCCAGTGTATATGATCTATTGCTATAATCATTGTATTGCCTCTGATATAATGCATTGCTCTGTGACTTACTGTTTTCCAATTTGTCCTTAACAACTGTCTCATCGCCTTTATTCTCTTGATTGCGCCTGTACATTGGATATGATGCATTGCTTGTACCTGTATTTTTTTTCTCTTTTTTGAAAATGCATAACTAAATTTAAAAAAAAAAATTTAAAAACAATATAACAGGTAAAAACATTCAGTAATGTCTAAATTGCATAGTGCAATATTTAACCGTCTGTATTGCCTGCATGTAAGAATATATAATAAACAAGCCCTCCGCCCTAGTCGGAAACTTAATTACATATGTGTTGCGCCGCCAAACCCCCATTGCGTGTCGCCTGAATAATAAAAAACAAAATGTATTACATGCATTAAAAGAATCCTGCTGTTGTGTTTCCCCTCAATAGTCACTTAGCAGCAACCTCTGACCCAACATATTTGTCATCGCTGGGAACAGATCCGCCAGCATATGGCCTCTGACCTTTCTTGCATGAGCAAAGTTATCTTTGGCCCAGTCTCTGAAATCTCCGATCCAAACACATTTTGCGAGGAGCATCGGGACAGGATGAATAACAGTCGCTTCCCCGGGAGCCCAACTGAGCACATAGTGTGGATATTTGACTAGTGTGTCAGCCTCTCAGCGCACGCTTCGGCCTCAGCGGGACTACCTATCCCATAATGCACCATACCGACACTGAAATTAGCGGAGTTTCACAGGCTAAAGCTGACAGAAGACCAAAATTAAAATCCGTATTTCAAAAATTTACAAGCAGGACAGGGTACTGAATTTTAAAGCAATGCCATGTAAATAATCAGTAGAAGGGAAACAAAGTCTCAATGTCCTGATTGACTGACAGCATGAATAATATATATATATATTTCCAACTAAAAAAAACAGAGTTTAAAGTGATTTTATAGTTAGATGAAAATCCCATTTTTAGAAAAACATTTTAACCTGAAAACACAGAAATTCACCAGTTATAGTTAACTGAAGTAACTAGAACTTGCACACTTGCAATGCAGAGTGAGGTCATTAACGATGTAATATGAAATCTCATCAGTAATGTTATCAATGAAATCATAAAACATATTATGCATGATGTAATATATGAGATCATAAGCAGTGCATGGCAAGTGTGCACTTCGATCATAGGAGGGGGTCCTTCTGGGAAACCACCACAAGGCCCAGGGGGTCAGGGTACCCGTACCCGGTCCCCTTACATGTTCTATCATTTTAATTTTCAGGATATGGGGACCGGGTTCCTGAGTCCTAAAATGTCTTCCGCAATATTTCTCTTCCTGTTGTGGTCATCCAATCACAGCACTGGGTCTCATGGGACTGGTCTCAGTGCCCCGGTACCAGCCAGAGTGCTTTATTTGTAATTTTCTTGCTCAGTACTCCCTCTGCAGTAAAGCATTGCTAAATATCAATACATTTTTAAGCTTAATTTCTCTCAAACAGCTGAAGGAATTTTCACAGAATCACAAAAGGCACGCTTTTTGGGTAAAGGTGTAGCTTTCTGCCTAGTTTTGTGTAATTCCGTTCACCTGTTTTAGCTGTAGCCTTGTCTAAAGTTCCTTTGGAAAATTGCATGAGGAAAACATGATTTGCCAGATCAAACTGCAACTTTCGTGGAGGGAGCTGAGGTGGACGAACCTTTTGCTTTTTTACTAATTTTTGTGAAGATTCAACAAACGGAGCCAAAAATGTTGGCAAAACAAAAAATCAATCTCCTGTGGAAACTCTGTCCTAACTACACAGTAACTATGCACCTAAAAAACATAAAGTTAAAAACTGAATTTTGTTTCTGGCTCGAACTACAGAAAGTCTCCAATTATGGTGTATGAATCCACGCAACACATGCCATAACTCTAGGTCGTGTTGCTCTCCTGTTAACAGTTTCTGTGTATCTGTGCAATTGGCAAATAGGTTTTTTGTGCTTGGCGAATTCTGTGAGTTATGGGGTGCAGTGTGTGCGGCTAACTACAGTCAGCTTTAGCTCACTGTGACAGACAGCATTGTAAACAAACTTTAATATATACTCAGAGTGGAGTTTAGGTCTGGCCTTCAATCAGAATTCAATTGCTTTCTTGTCTGTTTTAGAGTCCTGCTACTGAATGTATTGCTTTTCTCCTTATTCTTGTGTTTGTTCTTGCCAGCAAAAGTGGTTTGGGTTTCCTCTGTTTTGAATGGATGACGTGTACCCTTCCACTGTTGAGATCACTGAACTCCTTCTTTTGCAAGTCTCTACAGAATTTAGTTTAGCACTTGATGGGAGTGCATAGCCCTTTCTTTAGCCATTTCTTTGGTCTTAGACTATTGCGTTCAATTACACCAGGCCTGTCTCCTCCCCTCACGCTTGCTACTTCCTCCCACCCTGTCATCGCTGGTGGTCCAACGCAAATTTGGCTACACATTTACACATCACAATCAGGTAACATAAACTTGCACTCGTCACATGTTTCTCATGTGATTTAACAACATTAAAATAAGGGTTGCACTTGACATTTATTACTAGAGTGCATTCACTGTAGGATTAACAGATGTACTCATATAGTGTGTCTTAACTGTATTAAATGGTATCCTTTGAAGACTTGATGAATAAGCCAACCTTACTTAGTAGACATGTACTCATTATAAAACAAAATTGATTTACATAATGTGTGCTTTAGCACATTGAATGACATTGTTTAGATTTTAAGTAGAAACCATCCTCATGTTATTAAATTTCATTTATATTAGAATCGAATGTGATTTATGTAATGTGTATACTAAAGTTTCATATACTGCCTTAAAATGTAGTTGTTAGACGTACTTACACGTATACAGTTAAGATTTTACTGTATGCCCCATGTAATTTGAACCTAATGTCCTTATATTTTACATTTTCTCGTGTTTAAATGTGCACATGTATATTAAATGTGAACCATTGAGTTAATACTTTAAGTTGCCTTATGTAGACATGTTTTCCATGCTGCATAAAATACTGTTTCCCATTTTCTACTAACATGACTTTCTTGCAGGTGTTCACACGCATTGTTAGTTTGAGAATAGATACATTAATGTACTAGTGATAGAAGGAGAGAGCCTGAGAGGAAGACCTTGACGAAAGAACATGGAGAGCCAGACAGTTAACTGAAAGGCCAATTTGGCATCATTTGTAACCAGGCCTGGTTGCACAAGGACAATGTCGTTCCCATTGCCAGTGTGGGATCTTTTGCTAATGTTGCAGTCTACAACATGAGAATGGAATAGGACAATGGTATCCCTGTTGAAGAGTGCAAAGGGGTGTTGCTAAAGACTCTTGTGTTAAAACATAGTGTTCACACCGTTGGAGATCAGATTTTCCTTCAGAACACTAAAAACCTTTCCAGACCTTTTAGGAACACTTTTTTCCTTGGACTTTGAGAGGTTCAGCCCTCTATGCTGATTCCCTTTGATCCTTGCTGAGTGTGGCTTAGGCTAACACTTACTTCCCTGTCCCAAGAAGACTCTTGATCAAGCTTCTGCAATGCGGATAACTTCCCTTGCTTCCTATACTTTGTTTTTCTCACTTCCTATACTTCCTTAGATTTTTCCTATTTTTCTGCAGTCCCCTGACTTTTTAGATCTTTTAGGTTCCAGAACCATCCTCTTAACCTGGATTCTAATTTAGGTGATTCTAGATTTACCTATGTATAAACGAGAAAATCTGAGACTCTTCTCTCAGTATCAGATACTACTGTTAATCTTTTGCATTGCTGTGACTGAACTTCTTATTTGTTTAATACTGGTACGCCTAAACTTCTTTAGGAGGTTGGGTTTTCCAGTTGTTATTCTGTATCTTTATAGCATGGTGCTGAGAATCATGTACCTTAACTTGATTGCTAACCTGTAATAAACCTTCTGAACTATAGTTACGGATTACTGGAGCTTATTGTGTAGCCAAGTGGGTTACACTGTTAATTGAAATTTGATTGATGTAATGTTAGCTTACATCACCTCTCAGTCGGGAAGAGGGGTCCAATGTTAAGAGGGTTGGCCCAAAACGCTGCATCACTGGTGTTCTTGCTGTTTATCTCCCTCTCTTTCCTCTGCTGTCTTGTGCATTCTCTCTTTGCCTGTGATCTCCACATCACCTCCTTCACCCCAGTGCTCTTGATGCTCATATACTTTTTACCCTATGCTCTCTCTCTCCTGCACCTCTTCTCCCCCCCCAAATTTCTGCCCTGCTGCCTCCTCCCTGGTGCTCTCACTAATCCTGCACCTCCCTTTGCCCCCAGCTCTCTCGCACCTCTCTCTTCCCCAGGGCCATCCACCACACCTCTGCCTTCTCAACATGTCATCCTCCTAACCCCTATTCCCTGCACTCCCGGAATTTCTCTCTCACCCTTCTCTTTCCCCTGTGAACTTCACTCTGGGTGTAGTAAAAAGGAGGCAGCTGCAACTTTGGGGTCAGGGCATGACTGAAGTCCCCACACCAAACTACTTTGAGGCTACTGGTGTGTATGCTAACAGTAGTATAAGAATACGCTTGGCGTTAACTATAAGCACTTCTGGTATACGTTTCCAATTTAATTTGTTTTCCACCCTCTGGTACTGTGGCCTGTTTGTGTGACTCACAAATTTAGAACAGACTTTTATTTATTTATTTTTTAAATCCACTTCTGGTGCATTTAGTTTTTGCCTTAACCTTTAATTAAAACTGTTAGTAGGGTGCATATTACAGCACGATAATGACTTTAAATAGTTGCAATTTAAAACTGGCGGTTTGAACAGACTGTTGCTTTACGTCTCTTCCCTTTTCCATAAGCAACTGAAACTCATTTGTTTTTAGTAAATATCTCCATGTTTCCTTATTTTTAAATGCTGCACTATTTAATTATGTTACCTTGCTGTTGAATTCATTTTTGACTTCCTTGTTATGTTCCTTATTCATACTTCAAAATTGATTTGGTGATCACTACAGTAGTTAGGTTACAGTCACTGCCTGTGGGGTTTCAATTGTCAATTGCTTTTGAGTGCTTCTGTTCGGCAAATCCTCCTCCTATTTCCTCCACCAGTATTAAACGGGCAGATTTTTCTCTGCTCTCTTCTGTGTGTTTCTGGCCTGTCAGCACATTCTGTTTATTCAGAAATAGAACGGGAACCCTTAAAGCGTTGTCTGTCAGCAGAATTGTGTGCGTCAGCATCCTCACTGATGACTGCTCTCTGATTTCGTGCTGAGCATGTTCTTATTTACGCACACCTGTCACTGATACTGCTGCTCCTTTTTTTTCGCCCTTGCTCATTTTAAAGATGTTTATGCTCGCCTATGATTCTCTTTACTAATAACACATTTTTCTTCATTAATGCAGTTTTTGACATAGTACTTTTTAACATTTTGTTTATAAAACGTATTTTTAGTTTTTTCATGGCATCTAATATTAACATTTTAAGTCAGTCAATCAGTCAATAACACTTTATTTTGGAACCCGGCCATGAAAATCATAATACATTTTAAGCATTTCCATCACATAACCTAAGCATATTCAATCATCAATTGAAATTTGTACTTGTAAAGCGCACCCATACCCCCAAAGGGGTGTCCAGGCGCTGTACGCATACCGCTGTGGAACCCTTCCTGGCTTTTCCCTGTGAAATGTCCACTCCTGGGCACCCCCAGGGTGAAGCCAGGCATCCCAGCGCTGTTGGGGCTGTTGTGGAGATTAAGCAAGCTATTGCCCAGAGTTGGACCCATGATTAGAATAGGCACCGAGGCGAGAATTATCAGGTCCGAGGAAATTGAGCCCAAGACCCGCCGAGGCGGGAATTGAACCCTGGTCCCGGGCCAGATCTCTGCATCAGGGTCTGCCGCTCTAACCATTGAGCCATTGAACCATTAAGTGGCTACCACTGAAAACATATCAACCCTATTAGTCTTAAAATAAAATATTACATTAGGAATAATTTAAACAGATTACAAATGAGTACACACCTTTGTCAAATGTATCTTAACTGTAAACAGGAGTTGAAAAAGCAAAGAAAAGGCAGACTTAAGAATTCAAATAATTTGCTTGAACTCGGCTTTCAGGCGCAATAAATTGAGTCATCTTAAAAGTAATAGAAACGTGGAAGAGTAAAAATTCTGCCTTCAGATGAACTACAGACTGGCAAAAGCAATTCGTGGCAGAAAATCAGAATATGCCGGGGAAAAAAGGAAAAAGTGCCCTAGTTTCGGTTTAGTATAAAAACAGAACAAGTGTACTGAGTGCGGTGGGCTCTTCCTGAATGTTTTGTAGTATGTTCTAAATAAAATTTCGCACATTGGAAACGGTGGCCATCCAATCTGGGTAAGATTGAAACTCCGAAGCTGATTTTATCAATAGATATGAAAAGGATAATGTACTCTTCTGGTAAGAAATAAATCGTGTTTTGATCACAAAAAAATACTCTTCCTTCAATTGGACTATCAAAAAATTCTTGATCTAAGGGATTCCTCCAAGCACTAGCATAGCAAATGGGCTCCAATATTAAGCTCAAGGAAGGCACTAACTACTCTCAGTCATGATTTCTTCTTCTAAGAGACCATAACTCTGCAGCTGTCCAGGCCCTAATTCAAAACAGAAATGATCTTGAATGTTCCTCATTATTCTCAGCATTGCTAAATTCTAATAAAGTGACACTATTACTGCACTCTCATGTAACTTGAAGAAGCATCAGAGCAACGAGTTTTTATTGGTTGAAAGCTTTAAAACAGGGGACACAAACTCACAATATGGCACTTTAAATTGTTGTAACTCCAGCAGTGGTATAACACCTCCTCAGAAATATCATGGTTGCTAAATCCCCAAAGCTAGAGGCAAACTCTGTGAGGCACAATCACACTCTTTGTGATTTGTTTGGTCCATCTCATCCTTGCTAAGGTGTAATCTGAGGTAGGCAAATTCAGGAATCGCATCTCGGCGGATGGAACCCAAGCAAAGATTCCATTTAAAAGAAGCCCATATATTTGGTTTGACTATTATTGTTAACTAAACTTCTCTCTTCACAGAACAGAGCATATCACTCCAGAAATTTATCAAGGCTCTCACAAGACATTGCTGCGTCGTCAGCAAGGAGACGGTAGGTCAATCAAACGAATTTCGCAATTTTTGAGGGTTTTTAGCGCTATACTTCATGAGGCTCAATACCCCACACTCACTACCAACTGAGCAGAGACTTTGGTCTGAAATAGTACTACATCAAAGGTGTGGCTTTTGGCCATCCCTGGTGTGTAATCCACTTCTCCCCAAATTCACAGATCGTAGCCTTCAGATGTACCCGGCAAGCATGCGGTATAAGACATGGTCTTCAGACAGAAAAGCCAAAAAAACTGGAAGCCGCAAGCTCAGATAATTGCATCGAGGCTTGACATTTTAGTGATAGAAGAAATAGAACAATACCACCAGAGAACGACAAAGCCAGGAGCAGTGGAGGCTGTGAATGCAGATGAACCATCATGGTATGCTCTAGCGGCTTCATCTGAGAAATACCATGCCAATAAAACTCCCACAGTAGAGGGCCAATAACGAGAAGAATTTCCAGTAGAAGATGGAAACAATTCATATAACCAACCTCTACTTAAAAAAGACTGTGTAAGTCCGGAGAAAGATCTTGCAAATTATAGCCCTCATTAAGATTGAAATGCATTGGCACTGCAGTAGAATTCTCTGGTGCCTCATATTAAGTGGACGGAAACCTTACACTAAATTTCAAGACACTGAAAAGCAACCAGGCAGGGGACACACCACAATACATTTTCTCTCATTTAGTGACTTCTTGAAAACTGGAAAGTCTGGAATAAGACTTAATAGATATGTACCCATATTTTTAAAGCATGTAAAACCATATTGGGCCTGATTACGATGTCAGGCGGACCGCAACCGATCGACAGTCGGTTGCGGTCCGCCCGACATCTGACATTGCAGTCCACCCGCCGCATTATGATGCGGCAGGCAGAGGCATCGGGCGGAGGGACCATCTGCAGTGCTTCCGACGGGCTCAAGGAGCCCGTCGGTGTGTCAGAAGCCATTCATGATCCCATAATGACGGTGGAGCCAGGATAGGCTCCGCCGTAGGGATTATGATGACAGTTTCCGACAGCCCTTTCATGTTGGCCTTTCCGACATGGAAAGGCTGTCGGAAAGTGTTTTTGGGGGCCACTAGCAGGACGCCCTTTCCCTCTGTCCCTTCACTTTTGGGCCTGGGGGGCATCATTGGGGCCCCCCTAAGTATCCCTGCACCGTGTGGCAGGCACCTTGCAGTGCCTGCCACGCGGTGCAGGGATGTTTAAGAAACATCCATTTTACAATGGAAGCTTATGCTGCGGGCCTTTTCCGCCCGCTGCACAAGCTTCTATTGTAGAATGGATGTTTCCAACCACCCTATGGGCGGTCGCATCCTAATAGAGAGGTTGGAACTGCCATCCTATGGCCGGGCGGTTCCAGACCGATACGGTGTCGGCGGACTTTAATCAGGGCCTTAGTATCATATGTACACACTGTATTATTGTTACGTCTTGCATTTAAAACAAGTGTGAAATTACTTGGTGTTAAGTGTGTACTGTATTACTGTATGTCTTGTATATATCATTGTTACATGGTAAAACATCTTTGACTGTGGCACATATAACTAGGTCTGCACATTTGAAATTCAAAGCTGTTTCCTGATTCAAGTAATGAAACGTGACAAGATGAAAAAGGTCTGCATGTTAGTAACACAAAATGAATAAATTAATCTATTGTGAATGAGGGTCATCTTTACTTAGCTCGATAATAAGTACTCCTATCCTCATTCTCCTGAATAGTGTCAAGTCCCATATGTCTGGTACCTTGCCACTATGGCCACAGGTCCAGTCTATGGATCAGCTGCGCCCCATGCAGGTAAGAGCGGTGGAGCTGGGTGGGGGGGATTTCGACAGAAGACAACGAGGGAAAATTATTTATTTATTTAATTTTCCCTCTTGGTCATCTGTCGAATCCTCCCTCAACTCGGCCCCACTGCTCTTACCTGCACGGGCCGCGGCTGCTTTGGATGTGCCCAGCTGGCAATGGCAGCAGGGTAGCCTACAACCGGGCTCTTTGGGATTTCACCCCCCTGCTCCCACCATTAACAACTGGGCATGGTCCTCAGACAGCGGCTTTGTCTTCACCCTTTGGAAACTTCTGTTGAAAACGCAGCTTTTGAGAAAACGTTTCTCTTAACAAATCAAATTGAACTTACCATAAACACACTTATGCGGATCTATTTTGTTATGGAAATGTTTAGGTAGAGTTGTTATATAGGGCCATGGTCATAAGCCATCCAGAAAGCGTTTTTCTCTATTTTTCTACGACTGTGTACAAGAGCAATAGTATTATGTACCAGTAGCAACTGGTATGGGGGACAGATCGTGGATCTATGCTCAATAAATGTTCGTACTAGTGCGAGGTTTGGGCTAGTGGTATTGGTAGGAATAGGGTCATACAGTAGAGTTACATTAAAGTTAGCTCAATTGAAAAAAACCCTGAATATTTTACTTGGATCCCTGGCTAAATGTTCCTCTTCATGGGGATCTCCTGAGCTCTCTCTGAGGGTGGTGTGTGTCCATCCTGCCCCAACAGCTAAAATTAATATTTTTTCCAGAAGAACGTATGCACATTTCATTGACGTCCACAGACACCCGGAGGCTGGAGGACAGGTGCACCAGTGCAGCTCTCAGCAGCCAAACAGATTCCACATACTTTTGTGACAGACATCGACAGACTTCGGGCACTTAATCACCGAGATATCTGTAAACGATATATATATGACAATACAGAACAACTACTAATCAGTATTACACCAGTTTTACAAAAGCACCGAGAGGAAAGTGCCCTCTGTGTACATGTGAAATTTGGTGGCAGTCTGTTTAGCTGATTTTGCAATGCTCTGTGGCAAAAAAGGGCACGAAATTCCACAAAGAGCCCTCTCTTTTTGTAGCCCCTATGGTTTATGGCCTTCTTGCGCAATCTGCACAAAACATTCTAGAATCGAAACAAATAATTTAGAAGCTTTGAGCAGAATTATTAAACTGAGAAAAGTTATTTGAAAAACAAAAGGAACATTATGAGGTGTGATAACGTCACTATAGCTACAGTATATTTTATGAGAATGTTTCTGGTTTTCTTTAATTGTTTTTAAAAATAACTGATCTTAGCATCTAAACATAACTTTCTTCAACTTTATTTATTTCAGTGAACATTGGTTAAAATAGCACAAAGCTTTGAAGCGAACATGCTGGATCGCCAATTAAGGCTTACAACTGAAACGTGCAACCAATTTAGTGGCGTGAAATTAATGGAGACAGACAGCAGTGCACATATTAAAAACACAGTTTGCGGAAAAAAGCGCAGTTGTGGCAGACATCAGTACCATATAAAATGCAGAAAATATCCACACAATGCCAAATAAAAAAATGATAATACAATCGTTATAAAACAGGTGGTCGGTCACTTCGCAATTGTGGGTGTACTCCGGACACTCAGAAACAACTGCTGCGCCTTTCTTTCCACGTATCCCGAGCTCCTGATGTCTGGACCTGGTGACTAACATTGATAATGGCTCTTTGTCACTGGAACTGTGATGCCTTTGACTCAAAATATAGCAGAATATGTTAATATCTAAAAAAAAGTGAACAAGAAAACAAAGCACGACATAACAAAAAACAACATAACACAGCCAACACATAACAGCGCCCAGCACAAAATAAGTCAAAACAAAATGTAGTACAATAACTACAGTACAAAACAACCACAACATAATAATGTAACACTAAAACACAACAGAACAAAAATCAGTAACTCAAGTAACCACTTCAACAAAATGCAACATAGCAAATATGCACAAACTGCCAGGTCACTCATTACCACCTTCACAAGTCTGCTTTCATAATAGGGTGGGAAAAGGGGTCTGCACCAAGAACTGCCTTACTTACCACACAGGACATGGATTAACGCCAGTAAAAAACACGTTTTGTGATCCCGCCCAAAGTGTTGGAAACTTCAACGTTTGCGTAGTTTCTCCTCCTCAGTCTGTCCTGCAAAGGAACGGTCCAGTAAGTGAGCCTGTCTCGTTATCACCCTTCAGTGACGTGGGAAATTTCAGTCACATGAATATGCGACCTATTTTTCGAGTAACATCTGCGTAAACAGGAACTCTGCGACCAGGGACTTTCCACGTCTGCATCTCGTGACCTGATTGATGTCAAAACACAAGGTCTGCGGTTGGTAATCTGCAAACAACAGTCACGCAGTCGCACGCACGCGGCACAGTCAATAGGTAGGCTGATGATTCTGGAACGTACCAGAAGGTTCAAAGTCATTGTTTTCTCGTTGCAAGAGCAAATGTTTACTTTGACGTGTTTCGTAATCATTTCTTTTATCTACTTCAAATGTTGATAGAAAAGCAAAGGGCGTTTGAGATACACAATGCTGTATTTTCCATTCACAAAGACTAAATAAAATAAATCTGGGTTGGACAAGCGTTCTTGAAATAATTAACTATCAGTCACAAACCCATAAAAATCAGAACCCCCTGAAGACAGTGGATCTCTTCAGCCAGAGACAGTAGGGCATACTTAGCAAAGGGTACAACAACTGACACCAGGTGCGTAACTAGACCAGAACTTTCGGGGGGAGGGGTGGGGGGGGGGGGGGCATGGGCTAACACTCCCAGCCAGGGCTGGCTGTAGCATTGAAGACGTACCACAGTCTTTTTTTGGGCCCCCTCCCCCATGACCTTCTTCTCCATGAATTCCCCCACTACCATTCTCCAACAGTGCACCTCATCTCTCCATATCCTCTCTCAGATGTACATTTCCTTTTTTATAGCACTACTCATAGTTCACTTAATTCTGTGATCTGCATTGTACACGTTATTTGCAGCAGGCATATTAACCCTCCGCACTACTTTACGATGAGCCTAAACTGACACTAGACAAAATTCCGATCTCTCACCAGTAAGAACATTAATCACCAGAGTTATCTTGACATTTTTATTGTTGCCTGAAAACTGCTGGATGCACAAGAAAGTTCACAGGAAGGGCTAGTGTCGAGGCCTTCGACTGTGCTGCCAAGGCATCAGGATGTCCAAAGTTACTGCCACTTCAGGTACTGTGATTGGAGGACTCTTTTTTGTGTGAATTCTTCTAGCAGGCCTGTTTTTTTTTACCTTGAGGTCATTCATCAACTCTCCCTGTTCAGATCTCCTGTCTCATGTTAAGGTCTCTTGACCACTGTCTACTTTTCAGGCCACAGGTCAGCTTTCCAGGACATAGGGCAGCTTACTCTGAAGCAAGGCAGGCATTAGGTCTCATGGCGTGCCTGGCTCCAGTCAGGTGTTCCTAATACCTACTCCAGAGTTGTTCTTCAGAAGAAAAGAAAATTAACATCCATGATGCTCACCATATTAAGATTGAGCAGTGGCTATTCCTGTAGGTGTTTGCTGTACAGACAAGGGCAATTATTAGAAAGAATATATATTTATTCAATGAATACACACTGAAGCACAAATATGCATCAGTTTAGTATCCATGCAAATAATGGAGTCCATTAACCCTGTACAGAGTGAAAAAATCATAAGTGAGCCCATATTAATTTTGGAAAAATATAATTTTGCTTGAATATTCCAGACAGGACAACTGTGCACTAGCTTCTTGTAGTCACTGTCACCCACTTACTAAGATTTCAAGGAATCAAAGGTAGAATGGGATCAGATAGGAACTGTGTAAGAATATTGGCAATAATTGAAAACAATGTGATTTTGAATAAAGAGGAGTGTAATAAAACCACTGCACTGCTTCTGGATAGCGACTAATACTCTGCAACCAGTGACATAACTCCATGCAACAGTCTGGAAAAGTTAAGATACTTGTATAGTGTTGTGATGCGCATTTGTTTAGAACACCCTTGTTAACAGATGTGTTTCTGACCTTCTGAGATTCAGAGTTTTACATTTTAGGTCTGGATGCATATCGCAGCAGTCACCTGACCACCTGTGATCAACAGAAAAAGAGCTTTAAGAAGCACACCTAAGAGAAGGGCTTTGTCTCCGCCCACATATTGGTTACTTTGAGTACAATATTTGATTGGGCAGAAGCATGTGCTGCCATAGAGAAAGAGTGCTTGTCGTACTCCTGTTGGATCCTTAGGGGAGCTCAGTCTCCTAAAAAAAATCTGATGTAACAGTCTGCAACGCAAAGAATTCTTCACTATGTGGTAAAAGTGTTGGCCAATAATATTCTTAAATCATCATGACCATGCTCACTGTGTGCTTTAATTACACTGTAGACTATGTTTTTATTGATAGGCTAATCCTATTGGCGGATAGAGGTTTTCTTTAACAATGCTCCCACATTCAAAATGGCATTATTATCCACATTAATGCTGCAAAGGCATCTGTGCAGGTTTTTTTCTTCTCTATTTACGTTTGTGCTGTGAAGAATAAGCAATTAATTCTGCTCTTCTGTGAGAGGCTGGTTTAGCTTATGGTGCTCACTTATGTAAGTGTAGCACCCTGCACTAATCCAGACAACCCTTATGGTGATTTTAGTGGTCTTAGACAACCTTAGAGAGCTCTCTAAGTGGTAGCTGTGGAGAGCAGCCTTCAGGCTTAGCCCAGAAGGAGTGTAAAGCAGCTTGTTTTACCAGTATTTAATCTTATGGTATAGGTTAAGTGAAAAAGAACCACACAGTGTAGTTATAAAAATATGTTATTGTTAACACTCACTTACACAATGTATTATCTAATACCCGGAGATAAAACACAATACACACAATACTTTGTCAATAGAATACGTAAATAGCACAGAATACACAGTGGACCCCAGGGGGAGACCAAACCATATACTAAAATAGTGGAATGGGAACCATGGCCTATGTCGAAAATGGACCCAGAAGACGTACAAGAGCCGGGGACCCAAGGAACCACCCAAGGTGAGTGTTTAGGAACCCCACGGATGTCGCGTGCAGTGTGGGAACCCGACCGCGTGCTCAATGTTAGTCAATAGGTAAGACGCGGTTGCAATTTTAAAGAAGAAGGACCCTTCCCAGTGGACCCCGAAGAAACCCCGTGGAAGATGGAAGGTTGGAGAGTCACCCCACCTGTGGATACCCCAGGAACCAGGGTACCTACATCAGGGAAGCCGGATGCATAGGTGTGAAGCGGCGTCGGAAACCGCCGTAGACCACAATGGAGGACTTCGGAAAAGATGCCGCTGGTGAAGAAGGTGAAAGTGTCCGGTGGAACCCAAAGGTGGATTCGAGGTGAGAAGTACCTGCAAGCAGAGGGGACAGAGTCTATGCCACTCAGGAGTGACCAGGAGGCACGGAAGACGAATGCCCACCGATGTCGGAGATGCAGGTGAGTTGACAGTGCCCTTGAAGTTGCATCTGTACGGACCAGGTGATGCAGAGGAGGACCAGGAGCTGTGCACGAGCTATGAGCTGTCCTACGGCGGATGTCAAGAGCCAAGGTGCCAGTGCCCTGCAGGGGCACCAACAAGCATTAGCAAAAGCAACCAACATAGTTGAAGAAAAAAGGTGTGGAGTCGGGACCAGCAAGGTCCAAGAGACTCACCATGAGCAGGTAAGTCAGAGCAGGTCCCAAGCAAGCAGGGGAGCCCACTGGAGCCAAAGAAGACCCTCGAGAGGACCCACGGGCCAAAGGCACAGGAGTCGCAAGAGAACCTCGAGCAGCTTACCAAAGGATGAAGGCCCATGGTGCAAAGGATGCGATGCAGGTGAAGATCTTGGCTGCAGGAGATGCTTGAGGTTGGGGCTTCTTGGAGCCTGAAGATCTCTGGAGGGGAAAGTCAACAAGTCTTGGCAATAGCAAGTCAATGCTGTGCACAGGGGTTCAGTTCCAGCGGTTCCAACGAGCGATACTGCCCTCAACTTGGTGAGAAGACAGTGCAGGCCTTGAGGGAGTGGCAAAACCACCACCTGTGTTGCTGAGCCTTTCGGAGTCCGTGGGAGCCCAGGATCAGCAGACAGGTCAGCTGTGGGGCGGTGTCTGCAGATGCAGGGGAGTGACTCCTTCACTCTAAGGGAGATTCCTTTGGGTGTCTTGGATGTCCACAGGCCCTGTGAAGAACCTGTATGGAGCACAGGCACAGACATTGCAGCAGACTTGCAGGATGACGGGACCAGGAGCAGCAGGAGTCTTCCCAGTTGCAGTCTCGGTTCCCAACGCGAAGTCCAGCGAGGTCCAGAGTGCCCAGACGGTTGAAGTTGAAGTGGTAGTTGATCTGAATCTTGTCCCTCGACGAATCTAGGGACCCACCCACAGATAAGCCCTTAAGTACCCTAAGGAAAGGGTTGGAACCATTAAGAGGTCCCTCATAGACGAGGGGCTGGACAGTGGGGAGGATACTAACCCTGGGCGTAGGACTACGCTACGCTCGCGTAGTTTGCGCAACTACGCGCTAAGCGAATTGCACGTAGCACAGTGCAAAAATGCGTAGCGTAGCGGGCATTTTGTGCTTGCTCGCGGTCCTCAGCGTCAAGTTGGCGACCTCGCACGAGCAAAATGACATCCCGGCGAGACTTTTTCCTCGTTCGCGATCAGCAACATCAAGTTGCCGATCGCGAGCGTGGAAAATAAACCTCCCGGCGAGATTCTCAACGCGGGGAGGTCAGGTTTCTCATTGCGAGTGGTCGCATATGCTCGCTACCGCTCGCGATGAGAAACTACCAGTCCGCGTTGAGAAAACTGCTGCTCGAGTACAAATCTACTCGAGCGGCAGAAAACGACCGCTTACACTGTGCAAGATGCCGTTTGCAATGATTGCACAGTGCGGACAAGCATCCGGCACTGTGAGGGGGGCGTGGCCAAGACACGGATGATGGCGGACGCGTGAGCTTTTAGCTCCGCGCCGAGCCTCGCCATTTCTCCGAGCTAACTGCGTTACCGGCCGGACCTGGGGGCGGCGCTGGGGGGCCCCCCTCCTGTCACCGTAAGGCACAGGACTCGGCACTCGGGGAGTGCGAGAAGTGGCTGCGGAGTCTCCATTTCGTCCTGCAAGACGACGCCGGTGGTGAGGCTAAGATGGCGGCGCCATGTTAAGGCGAGCCTGGATGAGAGGCCCGCACAGTGAGGAGCAGAGAGCCCTGGGCAGCGGGGCGGCCGTGTGGTGCCGGGGGCGTCCAGGGACAGGCTGGTGTGCCTAAACGGGTCTCGGTGCGGTCCTGCATCACGGCGGCGGAGCCGCGGGGCGCCGGAGCAGAGGGTGTCGGCCCGGATTGAGGTGGCGCCAGCGGAGACCCCGGGTGCGGCCGCTGGCCTGAGGTGAGCCCCGGAGGAGAGCGGAGGGGAGGCGCACCAAACTGGTGGACGCTGCAGAGGCCCCTGACGGGCGAGAGGTGCTTGGCGCTCCGCTGGGCTGCGACTGGGCTGACTGGCAGCCCCGGTAACCGGAGAGTGAGCCCGCTCCAGAGGGAGGAGGCGGCGGCGAACCCCCGCGAGCAACTCCAAGCGGGGCCGCATTCGCCCACAGTGTGGGAAAGTCCAGAGGGAGCGGTGGGGCAGAAGCGTGTGCCGGTGCCAGCAGCGAGGTCCTAGATTTCGGGACCTGGAACGGAGGTTGTCTGACCTGGATTGATCAGCAGTTGGAGTGGGGCACCCCTCTGTCGGGCTTGCAGCGTGGAGCGACCAGCTCACCGGGAGGAGAGAAGTGAGGAGAAGAAGGTACGGGGTGGTGCGAGACTCTTGGGCACTGTGCTGTGCAGAAGGGGGACAGAGCGGACCCGGGGCAGGGCCCTCACTCACTGGGTATTGATTGCGGGCCCGCTTCTACCCAGTGCAGAGAAGAAGGTGTGCTGAGGAGAGATGGGGGAACCCGGAGGCAGAGCCCCCGGACGCCGGGTTGCAACGCTGAAACGGGAACTCCCCCGTGGGGATTACCCACTGGGCTGACCCAGCGCGACTACAGCGGAGGACGAGCACAGGCCGAGGTGTGGCTGGGGTGGACGGACGCGGCGGGAACCCCTGCGGCGCTTAGAGGTGTGTGGCCATAGGCTCAGGTGGTACACGCGGAGTCCACTAGCCATGGGGAAACCGAGGGGGAGGCAACAGGGCCCCTCCACGGAGCAAGAGGACACTAAGTTGGACTCGGCCCCACGGGACCCCGAAACAGATCAGCCGGAGGTGCCTGTGCACGAGCAGTTAACCAAAATCCTCGACGCCATAACGGACACGAAGGAAACGCTCCACCGGGACATCAGTACTGTGGCGTCAGGCCTCGGTCTGCTGCGGGCGGACCATGCCAAGCTGCTTGACAGGGTGAAACAGACAGAAGCCACCCTAGACACGATAACACCTGCCCAGCAGGCACTGACCACACAAGTGGGGGACCTTTCTGCCAGGGTACTCCAGCTGGAAAGGAGAGCGGAAGACGCAGAAGGGCGCAACAGGCGAAACAACGTGGGGGTGGTGGGTTTGCCGGAGGGGGTGGAGGGCCGAGACATGGTGGCCTACCTAGAAACCTGGCTGCGGGAAGCTGTGGCGCCCCAGGGCCTCTCCACGTTCTACACCTTGGAGCGGGCGCACCGGGTCCCTGCCCGCCCTCCGGCGCCCGGCCGGCCGCCTCGTACAGTAGTGGCCAGACTGCTCCACTTCCGCGACAGAGACTTGCTGCTCCAGAGAGCGAGGGACAATGGCCCGTTTGCAGTAGAAAACTGTAAAGTCACACTTTTCCCGGATTATACCCAGGAGGTGCAGCGACGACGCTTTTCCTTTCTGGAGGTCAAAAGGGCTCTGCGCGAGGTGGGGATACAATACTCTCTGATGTTCCCGGCCCGGCTTAAGATCATGCTGGATGGGAACACATGCTTTTGTGATGACCCGAAAGAGGCCTGGGACTGGTTGGAAGCGTATAAATGGGAAGGCCGCACGAGGCCCGGTGTTGTTGGCCGCCCGACTGGAGCGGGTGCAGATCCCCCAGGGAAGCGCCACCGGAGACGGCGTGAGCGGACCAGGCTTAAGAGACCGAGCCCGACCAGAACAGCGGTTGAGAGGGCGGAGGCGCTGGCAGCCGTGGCTCAAATAATGCGCAGTGGCGCCTCTTCCTCAGAGAGAGACTCGGAGGCAAAGTATGGAGAGGAGGAGTCTGGATCCGACGCCTCGCAGGCCCCGAGTTGCACACTCCCGGTGGTTACCCCACAGACATCTAATGACATGTAGACTTGATTGGCATGTACGGGGGATTTGCACAAGTTTCCACCTCCATGTGTGTGTTTTGCTGGTCTCTCTCCTTTCTTTGTCCGGGGGGGGGCGATTGATGCGGCTGGCACTGGGAGATGATGAGTTCGCAGGGTGGGCCGATATGCGGGGAGGTGGATGTGGGGTAGGGGGACCCCCCAGGCGGGGGCCCCCGGGGATGGCTCGGGGCAGTCCTTCAGGGCTGCGGCGACAGTTGTACACAGCGGAGAGTTTTCCCGATCGCTCTAGGTGCAACGCCCCCCTGGGGGTCTTAGGGCTGTTAGCCTTGGATCTGTCCGATCAGGTGTGAAACACCATTGACTATTTGGTTTGTTTGTTTGGGCAGCTGACCGTTGTCATGCCGCTCCAGGGTTGGAAAGTTTGTTTTGTGGGATTTTGTTGTCGGCCGCTGGGAGGGCGCACTACATTTTGGATTGCTCTGGGAGGGGTGGGGGGCTTCATGGGGAATTTACATGGCGGGCCTTGAGAACAGAATGGAGAGGTTTAAATGCATGACCTGGAACATTAGGGGCATGGGGTCACCGGCTAAAAGATATGCTATATACAATTACATCAAACGCCGGGGTGTTCAGGTGGCGCTCCTCCAGGAGACCCACCTTACTGAGGGAGCGGCTTCCGGCTTGCGTCGAAGGTGGAGGGGACAGCTCTTTGCCACCACATATTCAGCCTTTTCGAGAGGGGTGTTGATATGGATTAGACTGGGAGTCCCCTTTCGGCTTATCCCGAAGGCGGTGGACCCCGAGGGCAGATATGTGGTGCTTGCCGGTTCTTGGAAGGGAAGAGAGGTTACGCTGGGATGTGTGTATGGTCCCAACAGGGAGCGGATTTCTTTCTTAGATCGATTGTCCGGGGTCCTGTCAGGGTTTCCACAGGAGAATGTGTTTTAGGGGGGGATTTTAACTGTGTGCATGATATCACCTGGGACCGATCCACACCCCCATTGAGAGGCACTGTAGCAGCTGCAACGGCCGGGGGTTTCAGGCGCTGGTTAGAGGGTTGGGATCTACAGGATATCTGGCGTCTACATAATCCCGGAAGCCGGGAATATTCTTACTATTCCCATCTTTATGACCTTCATACCCGACTTGATATGTTCCTGGCTTCGACGGCACTGTCCCCCCTGTTGGCTGGAGTTGAATACTTGGGCAGAACCTTATCCGACCACAGCCCCCTTCTGGTTAGGTTCACCCCGATACTGGAGAGGGCCCCGATCCCGAGCTGGAGGCTCGACCCCTCACTGCTTGGGGATGATGGATTCAGCCAGGGACTCCGGGGGGCGCTAACTGACTACTTCCTAGCTAACCAGGGTACGACGGAGTCCCCCCTTACGGAATGGGAGGCGTGTAAGGTAGTGGTGAGGGGGCATTGTATAGGTGCGGCGGTGGGGACCCGACGCTTGATAACACAGGAGCTCACTGACATGGAGTCCCAGCTCTTGGACTTTGATAGGAACACGGGGGGCGGGACCAGACTGGGGCCCAACGGGCAGAATTGCAATCCCGCTACAATGCTGCTTGGGGCAGGTTGAGGGCAGTAGACTCCAAGGCATACCGGGCCCGACAACATAGTGAGGGGGGTAGGGCGGGGAAGCTGCTCGCCTGGTTGATTAACCCTGAGCTCAGAGGAGCACCCATAGCGAGTGTCACCAATTTGCACAGTGAAATACTTGTCTCTCCGAAAAGGATTAATGAAGCCTTTAAGTCATATTATGAAAGCCTTTATGGGTTGCCGGGGCCGTGGCGTGAAGCCCAAGCGCAGGAGTACTTAGCCGAGTGTCATCTCTCCGAATTGAACCAGGCCACACGAGACTTACTGGCGGCACCTGTCAGGGTGGGTGAGGTTAGGTCGGCGATCAGGGAAATGGCCAGAGGGAAAACCCCAGGCCCAGACGGCCTGCCGGCCGAGTTTTATTGCGCCTACATGGACACCTTGGCCCCCCAGCTGGTGAGAATGTACGCAGCTGCATTCCAGGACTTGAGTCTTCCCCAGACGCTTCGGGAGGCGTTGGTGGTTCCACTCCCCAAAACCAAATCGGAGAATCCCAGTCTGACGGAATTTAGGCCCTTATCCATGCTGAACATGGACTTTAAGATCCTCAGCAAATCATTGGCCCTGCGGTTACTCCCGCACATGTGTGCTTTAGTGCATTCAGACCAAAGTGGTTTCATACCCGCTCGGTCCACATCGAACAATCTCAGGAGACTCTACCATGTTAAGTTTCACTCAGATTTGCAGAACTATCCTGACGCGGTAGTCGTGGCGATCGATTTGGAAAAAGCCTTCGACTCACTGCGGTGGGATTTCCTCTTTGCGGTCATGGGGGCCATGCAGATGGGGGAGAGCTGGATTCAGTGGGTCAGGCTGCTCTATGAGAATCCCGCAGCGCGAGTACGTACAGGCAATGCGATTTCGCCCTCATATCCTATACATAGGGGGACGAGACAGGGCTGCCCCCTGTCGCCGCTCATCTTTGCGCTGGCCATGGAGCCTTTGGCGGCCCGCCTGAGACAGGAGGGGGAGAGGCTCGGGGTAACCCTCGGCGGGACTCCGCATATCGTCTCACTTTATGCAGACGATGTGCTGATATACTTGAGGGAGGGGCAGACGGGGGTCAGCCAGGTCATGACAATACTAGCAGACTTCACCCAGCTCTCTGGATTGAAGGTGAATGGTAGTAAGACCTTTGTGTACCCATTACGTGCTACAATGAATAGACCTTTGACCTTGCCGCCGAATTTAACGTGGGCGCCTATATCTTTCAAATATCTGGGGATCCGGGTCTACCATACGCCGGCGGATCTGTTTGACGGTAATCTTGGGGGTGCGGTGGGAGCCTTGCGATCCCAGGTGGCCTTTTGGCGTACGCTTAAATTACCAATCATGGCCAGGATAGCCTTGTCGAAAATGATAGTCCTCCCTCGGCTACTATACTATTTTGTGAACTTGCCTGTGGTGATTCCCAAAGCATGGTTCCGTATGTTGGATGGCTTCCTTAGAGATTTGATATGGGATGGAGGCCGCAACCGAGTGTCCTTACGGACTTTATGCCTTCACCTCCGAGACAGCGGATTGGGGGCCCCGGACTACGAGGCATATTACCTAGCGGCTCAACTCCAATGGTTAACTAGGTGGATAGGCGGGCGGGAGTTGGCTACGCTCCCCCTGCCAGAAAGTGCAATATTGGCCAAGTTGCTGCCGAGGATTCTGGACCGTCGACAGGCGATTCCGCAGATGGGGGTGCTGCTGTCCGTGGCCGTACGTTGCTGGGACAGGTGTGTGGCCCATACAAAGGGAACGCCCCTTTATGCCCCAGGCCTTCCGCTGGCGGGAGTACCACAGGCGGGGAGGGGTCCCCCGCTCACGCGTCGGCAGTTGAGAGACTGGGAGGAGGTGGGACTACGGACGTTGGGTGAATGTTACAGGGACAAGGAATGGCTCCCCCTTACGGATTTTTTGGAACATCATGAACTCCCCCCAGGCCAATTTCTGAACTATCACAAGCTCCGAAGAGCAATGATAGAGCTTTGGGGGGTTGCCACGACCGAACCAGACACACACCCGCCTCTGGAGGCTGTGCTGACCTTGGGTTCCGCGGGACACCTGATTAAATGGCTTTATATGGCAATTAGGGAATATCCCCCGCAGCCGTTGTTAGTGCTACGGGGGAGATGGGAAGGTTCGGTGGGTCGCCCCTTGACGGACAAGGAATGGCAGAAAGCGTTATCGAGCCCGAAGAGGGTATCCAGGAATACAGCTTTTAAAGTGCTCCAATTTAACATTCTCCATAGAACCTACCTGACTCCTCACTGCTTGAACACGGTTTATCAAAGAGTGGATCAGGGTTGTGCCCGATGCTCATTAGTGGATGCGGATTTTGACCACATGCTATGGTCCTGCCCTGGACTCTCCACATACTGGAGTACAGTGATGGGGATGGTTAATGCGGTACTGGATCGCAACCTTTCATGCAACCCGGAAGTGTGCCTACTGGGCCTGTTCCCGAGACCTAAGGCACGTAAGATGGGACATCGATTTGTGGATTTGGCCCTAATTCTGGCCAAACGGAGGATAGCCCTCCGTTGGAAAGCAGCGGTCCCCCCGCTGGTGTCAGCCTGGGAGGTATCGTCTCTAGTTGGGCCCGGGCGGAAGAGCACACTTTGATTGCGGAAGACAGACTCACTAAGCGGCGCAGACCCTATACGGAGCCCTGGGGGGACATTTTGAGAGCTTGGGAGTCGCGGCATGACTTGGACCCAGTGTCTGAGGGAGAAGTGAGGGATTAAGCAGAGTAGCAAGTGGGGAGCCTGAGAAGTTGAGAGGGAGGCCCCACGTTGATTTTTTGGAATTGGGTCAATGGGGGCAATGGCTGGAGGCGATCCCTTGCCTGGTTTCTCCTTGTTCTCCCCTTAATACACTTTTTTCACCTTTCCCCCTTACCCCCAGAAAGGTATTTTATTATTATTATTTTTTTGGGGTGTTTTCCCCCCCTGTGGAGAGACAAGGGGGTGTGTTCTCCTGAGTAGGTGGATATCCTCCCGGCGACAACGATTATAGTTAATTTTGTTATGATAAGTTTCCTTTAATGTTTTATACGATCACGCAAACTGCATTGTTTAATATCAGTGACAAAGATGAGGTGGGGATTGGCGTGACCGCCTTTATATGTTAAACCACTATACTGTTATTACGTGAGAGTTGCCCACAAATGATCAAGAGATTGCTGGTATTAGTTGGAAGACGATATGAAAATTGTATACGTGATTTTTGTTATGTTATTTTAAAAATTTTAATAAACAAATATTTTTTTTAAAAAGCATCCGGCACTGTGCAATCAGTGCGAACAGCATTTTCCCTACCGCACTACGCAGTTCGCGTAGCTACGCGTAGCTTGCGTAGTGCGAAGTGCACTTTGCGTAGCTACGCGTAGCGCAACTACGCGAACTACGCCCAGGGTTAGAGGATACTGCCATGTCCTTTGTCCAGTTTCGCAGCAGAGAGGGAGCCAACGGCTCCCTGAACTGGTTTGGACTGGAGTATGCAAGGAGGGCACCAAATGTGCCCTTCAAGCAGTCTGCGTGGCACTGGCAAGAGCCCCCACTCTATTCCAATACACTAAGTCCTGTCTGGGAGGTGGTCACACCTCTCTGTGACAGGATACCTATTGTCCTGCCTTCCTATGCTCGAGCTTGACTCAGCAGCAGGCGGGCAGAATCGTGTCTCTGGTCAGCAGCAGCCATAGTTTGCTGCCCGGGTCTAGAAGACTGGTACCGAAAGCACTGAGGGCCTCCTGGAGGAGCTTTATAGTGCATGGAATCCAGCCGTGCAGGTAACAGCCGTGGGGCTGATCCAACGGTTCACCAACAACAGATACTCTACTACCATATAATCACCTGGGCCCATAAACTCACGGTGGTTAAAACCGCTGGTCGGTTAAGGGGTTTCCGTTTAAATTTAGGATTAGTTCATTCTGTACCTTTTTGTTCATCTCTAACTAACCCTTCACAGATCAACAAGTTCATTCCTCTGGTCGATGGACCACTAGTTGATGGTGATAATTCACATAACTTTAACTTTCATTTATTTTTAATTAAATAACCAAAGACTCAGGAATGTTTAAATCTTTATCTAAATTAAATGCATGTGAACAACTCATTACAGTGCAGTCACCTTCATTCATTGGAGAGAAAATTCAATTCATAATCACCATACATATGCCTCGGACTCATGCAATAATCAATACTCAGAGAGAGAGAAAAAGAGGACAGAGAGAAAAGATCATTTGGCAAATACGAGAAATTTTAGTTACCAAGGATGGTGTGGAAGACCGACCCCCTGGCCAAAGGGCTGGTAAGGGTCCCCTGGGATAGATCCGGAGACAAAGACTTCAGACTTCAGGACAGGAATCAGGACAGGAATCAGGGCAGGATAGTTAACCTCTCTAGAATACCGACGGATGCGCCGCACCCCTCTCTGACACTCTCTTCCTCCTCGAGATTCTTCCGCAATCTTCAGATCTAACCCAATTAATTAGGATAGAAAGTTCCTCTTCAAGTTCTGCAGTCAGCTCTTCATCAGCAACTCCAGCATCTCACAGCATCTTCCCCAGCACAGCTTCCAGCTTCAGCATCTCTCCCAGCAATTCTCACTAACTAACTAAAGCTATCATAATTATACCTTTCGTTTCTCCATGTTCCACCCACTAAAGTTTCAATATCGTAAAATACGAAATCTGATTGGTCAGGCAAGGGGGGGGGTTCTTCATCACACCATGCTTACATGTCACTAAAATCAGTTCAACTATTGTTCATAAACCCGTCCCCTTATTCTTTATTCATAAATGTTATTCCCATATACTAAGAGTATCAATATGGAAACAATTTAGAACTGTCATGAATGTGTCTCTTCATTGTTGAACTCTTCACCATCCTGTTCCCAGGATGTAGCATTTGTGCTTTGGCTCCCATTCAACTGCACAGTCATTGTTCATGGTTCACTTCAGTAGGCATGCGCAGACTTCGCGTCACTCCATTCAATTCAGCTATGCACGAGAGGCCCAAATACGCACTAATGATAAAAGTCAGAAGACAAATGTTACTTTCTAAAATAAAGGGTTTGCACTGTATACCACCCACCTCTACTCTATCCCAGTTTATTTATTAATATCTTTTCCCCACTTTAGCATTAGTTAAATAGCTCGATTCAGTTAAAAAAAGCAGATGCCATGCACGCGAGCCTTCAAGACTCCATTTTAGTATTTTCTGCTCATGCGCCAGAATTTCCCTCCAAGCATTAGTTTGTCATCCTACGTGGATGTAGTTGACGCATGCGCACAACAGTTTCCCCATTTAAAGCGGTTTTAGTCCTTCTTCATTGTTATCCGCGTTAGTACTCACATACGCAAGCTTCACTAACCCGTGTGTTCATGTAGTGCGTATTAGTTTTCACGAAACTTATTAATAACTTTGTTAGTGAGTGAAACAAGTGGATTGCTTCCGAGCAAGTCTCTTTTTTACGAGACCTTGCTCCATCAGGGCGGTGGGGTCGCGTTGAGGGAGATTTCGAAGGACGATGCAGAGGGAAAATGTATTATTTATTTAATTTTCCCTCTGCATCGTCCCTGGAAATCCCCCCCTATGCGGCCCCACCGCCCCACCGCTGTTACCTGCACGGACCGCGGCTGATGGAATCATACCTCCTACTCCGTTTACGGTGTGGGAGATATGATTCCAACATGTTTGATACCAAACACGACAGGGTTTGTTACAGCCAGTTTAGAGATGGTCATCGCATAATGACGCATGGCCACTCTATGTATCTTAATGGCTGATGCACTTACAACCCAGGAGAATGGACTCTGAAGGTTGTAGGGTTGTCCTGCTCATGCAGGGGCACCCTCACACTTAGAACCGAGTACCCTGCCTTCAGGATTGAAAGGCCTGCCTTAGGGGTGACTTATGGGTTTTAAGTGCAGTGACCACAGATATAAGGAAACTTATATCTGTCGTAAGTGGTGCTAGCACCAGCTTACACAGGCTGCAATGGCAGGCCTGTAGTCACAATTTGAGTGGTCTCTCATGGGTGGCATAATACATGCTTCAGCCCATGGGAGACACCTGGGGTACCTATGGCCTGAGTACCTTAGTTAACGATATATGAATCAGTGAAGCACTCGCAAGTTGAATCCAAACTTAAAGATAATTCTAATCCTTCTAACCCTTAGCGTGCTACATTGGAGGGCATGATGTCCAGCATGCCTAACATTTAACTAATACAAACAATCAAATACATGTACTTGTACCAATGTGCACTGTAGCAAAAAGCAAATGCTCACAATTTTGTCTTGCTCATTAATTTCTTTGTATTAGAATAAAGATTGTTTTTGCATATAAATTCAAAATACTATTTTCATTGTTATTACAACAACATAATGCATGTAAAATATGATAACTGATCTGTTCACATCACAGAATACTAACCATGTCCAATTTAGGGAAGAAGTAGAGACTGGGGTCCTGATTAGCAGGATCCCAGTCAGACTAGTCAGTAAAACCTAATGACACCAGCAAAAAGTGGGGGTGACCATGAAAGCAGATGCTACATTCCTACACCTTCCATCCCAGTACTCCGACTGATATGCCTGTTGCAGCAAACAATCACACGGAAGGGGGGCCCTGAATGGATATATAGGCAGGGGAAGCAGGGGGAAACAACGTAATACTCACAAAGAAACCCCACTGCCTAACAACTATTGTAAAATTGCTAATCGTCACTGATGTAAAAAACACACACAAGAGTCACATAACCCCCAAAAGGAACACATGAGTGTCAAAAGAATTTTTGAACAAGATAAGAGATAACAGATAATGTTTTTTTGAAATAAATTACATCAAATTTATTATATCAAATCACAAAAAAGACATAATGATATAAAGTAGATAAATATGACATATAACACTATACCCAGGTGCGGCATACACATTACACAGCACTCACTCAGTCAGACCGATACATATTCATTCATTCGCACAAGCCAAAAAATCATACATATCCAACAGTTTCACAAAATGACATCTTATAATTATCCCCCTTCAACAAGGTTGACAGCACTAGAATAGCCACAGAGTGCAATATGATAGAATAATGGCGTCAACACAATATCATTTCATTGATTGGAACAACATGTTGGTACAATTCATTTACACAATTTTGTTGATGTCATAAGTAGAAAATCTGAGGGGGAGACATGAGAAACAGAAAACTCCAGTGCGCGTTTCGGTGTGTGACCCCAATGTTGGGTCTCACCTTCTTCAGGGCGAAATAACAAAGGGAGATGAAAGAAGGAGCGCCTGGGCTTAACACAAGGATCAATATCTAATAGTTGTTAGGCAGTGGGGTTTCTTTGTGAGTATTACGATGCCTGTTGCAGCAGCCCCAACATGCCTCATGCTGATCATTCCTGCTGCATCAATGCACTGTCTCAGTTTGCTCTCCCAACTGTAGCTACCTGCACACATGCTGCTCCCTGAAGCCATGAGAGCCAGATTCACAGTTATTGGGATAGCCCGGACCACATGGCTCACTTTTAACTATAAATTGGGGAAAATTACAGATAGCTTAAGAGAGTTTAGCCACTTTTTAAATGGAAGCAATTATATCCATTTTACGATTAGACAATGCTTTTATTTCATTACAAAATCTCTGCTCATGTCATTTCTGCAGAGACAGTGCACACTCAAATCTTAAACTGTCCCCCCTACGCCCTACAAATTCTGCTCACTAGTACAGAATAAAGATCTCTGTAAGTGGGTTTCTTGTATGTGGTTTAAGGGAGAGTGGGCTTCTCCCCTGAGAATTGTTTGAAACGTTTGGAGTCAAATTTGCTAAAACTCCACAGACCTGTATGTGGCATTCATGAAATATTCCAGTACATTCATGGTGCACCAGGGAAGCCTGACCTTTCCTATTGTAGTGTAGTTCCTATTTCCCTAATAGGCTCTGTGCATTGGAATAATATAACCTATAGGCTTGACATAGGACTACGGTCGGTATGTCCCTATCGAGTATATTAAACTTAATTACTTGTGCCAGCTAGCTCAGAGGCCACTAGAAACTCCTTGAGAACAAGAAGGGAGTAGTTTCTGGCAACCGAAAAACATGACAACTTTGTTTCCCTTTAGAATCGGAACACGTCTCAGAATCGTGGAAACAATAGATAACAGTTTCACTCAGTCAATCGTGCATGCTTAATTTCTACAGAGTTACACAGAAAGGAAAGACGGGCGTTTCAATAAAAGGGTTTTATTGAACAGTCTTGTTTCTCGTGTAAGAGATATGTGCTGTTATGATCACAAGACAGTATGCAAGATAAATAATGTACAGCGTAAGCAGTAGAAAGAAATAATACTGCGCTAGCATTATCTTTTAGCATATATTCACGTACATAAATAACATGAGCTAAAAATGCGAGTACTCATACGATGCGTCTCTAAGCTAGTTCTACCCCAATGTACCTAACCTAATCTAGGTGTAGGGAAAGGTAGAAGTAGGTGGAGTATTCTTTAGTCTGGTATACTAAGAGTATGTTAAGTCTAGTATGCCAAGTATGGTATGCCAAGAGTCCCTCTAGGTTCTAGTCAGCTCCATACCTTGAGAATGAGAGAGGTGGCAATCTCTTGCCGGATCTGGAACTCTAACACCCCGCGAAGGGAGTCAGAACACTGGAAGCTGGATTCGTCTGCGTGCAGGAATGACAGCGTCTTCTCAGTGCGTCAGGCCGGGATACGGGCTCCTCTGAAGTCGAGGTCTCCTCTCTCTTGCTTGGGCAAGGGACGGTATATTTATACGTGGTAGGTGTCTTGGAATGTTAGCATTGACGTGTAGTCGGACAGAGGAAGACGTCAGGAATGAACCCTTAAGGTATAACGGTTTATACATAATAGATGAGTTCTTGGAGAAATCAATAGTCCTGTGCTAGGGGAACTCCCGAAGCTTAAGGGTCTGGTTTCTAAGAACTCGTTGTGACGTTAGGGTGGACGGATGTCGGTGACCATGCCTGTATTTGGAGTGCACGGTTAATGCCTAAATAAGGACAGGGATTCTATGCCTATATAAGGGCAATGCGAATTGTGCCTATATAAGGACATGATTCAGGAAAACCTATATACGGACACCTAAAGCGGAATACAACACCCACTCCACTTTCGAATGAACGATAATACTAAATGCTCAACATTTAAATGCTAAACATAAAATTGTGTACCACATGTTGCTAAAAACATTTCTAAAAGCATATTAAAAGAAGTTTAAAAATAAACTGGTGAAATGCAATAGGTACTGTACATTTAAAGAATCGTTTTCATTCTAAGCATATAATGGAAGTAAAATGCAACGTGAATGAAACAGAAATATATACATATGATGAAATGGTCGATAAGTTCTCAAAAATCAAAGCCATTGCATATCATGGAATTAAATGAAATGTTAGACAAGTAATGTGACAATGTGTCCCTGGAAGTATTCAAAGAAGTCCGTTTTATAAGACTATTTCTACTGTAAGCAGATTATTCATTTTGCCATGTCATTTCAAAATAAAAAAAATTCTAAAAAGAAAAAAGTTCAATTCTGGGAAATGTTCCAAGTTTGAAAAATATGAAGGCCAAATTTCATTGTTGCCCTGGTACACTGTGAGCCGAATCAAAGTCAGTGTATGGGTCTGGCGTAAACATTAGATCATCTATTTCCGTAGCCAAAATATCGTCCACCGAAGTTGGTGACATTTGGAACACCTCGTTCAGAAGGTTAATTGCACAGAGATGAGAAACATCGCCTTCAGCAGAAGATGCAATGTTCGCGTCCGTTGTTACCTGTGTGCCTGTTGATCCATCTCGTACCTCAGCAGCATCCGGAAGCGTCTGTGAGATCTCAATGAATGCCGTCATCAGGATTGGTAGCCTCTGGGGACAACACACAGCATGGGCCGTTATCGGGTCCAGCAGAGTATCGATATCCGTTGCATGACTGATGGGAGTGTTAGACAGGTGTCTAGCACGCATTCTTCACCGCAAAACAGGCAGCGTAGAACAGGTAAGATGCAATCTTGCCATATTGGTCTGAATGACAGGAACCACGTTGTATTTAGTTCCCGTAGACGAGGCATGCCCAAAAGCTGTACTATTCGCTCACGGCATTTCCGTTCAAGGAGAGCTTTCTCCACATCGCTCGGAGTGATGTTGGCGAATAGGCTTGCCATAGTGTAGTAGGAGGAATAGAAACAGAATTCCTGCAACAAGTGCTAGAATTAACGGCACACCACCAAACACCGAAAGTGCGAAGTTTGGGATTATTCCGAGGACAGCCTGGAAAGGTGCTAATAGTCCAGAACAGATGGTCTTAAATACATGTACAATTCCGCTTGTATCAGACATTTTAAAGATACGTCCTATCATTTCTACGAAATGTATAGGGCAGTTTGTACGAATTAAAGCCTGTATCTCAGCCGAAGTCCTTGCAACTTGTAGATCATAGGTTTCTTTGGCCGAGGTCAAAGGCACTGATTGTTGTATAAGCATGGCTTTCATTCTGCTTAAAGTATCAAATCGTATAAAAGAGACATTCAACGAAGGCCATAGAGGCGACTCCCTGACTGTGTCTATTGGGGCAAACAATACTTGCATACAGCAAGTGACCCTGGAGTTGACCGTTACTAGATATGGGATGCCTGGCAATCTGCCACAGCAACTCTGATCATTCAACATGAGGTAACTCCCATTAGAAAGTTGGCCAAACGTTGGATTAATCACAGCAGCTGGTGTACCCTGCTGGTGGCAGGACAAATTTGCCACAGAACCATTACAAGCCCCGTGTAAAGATATGTCCTGACAAATCAGTGAACCGCTTAGTGCACTTTCACAGTGTGTACCGCTTAGAAACACTTCACGATCTCCACTCCAACATCTATAGGTGTAAGGTAAATTCCAGGATGTCTTAATGTATTCTTTACCCAACCTTTCATATTTGCCTGCTTGCATCTGTTTGAGGCAATACTGAAACTGAAAAGTATTCACAGGTAGACTAATTTTGCCATGATTAAGTCATTCTGTAGCTGGTTTTTCTGCCACTGTGAATGGTAATTTTTCAAGTTTTTCAATGCTTAGTACTGTATACTTTGCTCCCCTTTGTGCCAGTTCGATCTGCTTATCAGTTAGATTGTATTCTGCAAACAGAGCCGTCGTGTTGATAAAACGCCAAGGCACATAGCCCGCACGCAAAGATTGCAGCGTCCAGCTCAATAACATAATAGAACGCAACTGAGATTGGCCTTGCTGTAACATGGCTAAATCTTGTTCCAGTATGTCGATAGTAGAGGATACAATACTGTCCAATGAATAAATTCTGGAGGACAAAGTTGTTAACCCATTGTCGACCACAGAGAGAGTTTTCTCTAAATTAATACGATCAAGTTCACGTATTCGTTCTGCGGCCTCCATCTGTGACACCTTCCATGCTTCATTGTAAGCAGCATAAATGCCGGCATATATGAAACGTTTTTGACGCGGTTTTCTTGGTCCAAGCAAGAATTCCCTAAGGTCTGCATCTTCTTTAAGTAAAGATAAGTGTTGTTTCACATCCTTAAGTGTAGATTTTTGCAGCCAATCGAGGCATAATTTCCCTACACTGTATGTTGTTACTACCCCCCGGATGTTGTCTTTGGACGTATCGTGGGTCTGGCCTATGAATAGTAAACCCCTGTGTTTTATTCAGGAATCTCTCTTGACAGTTGTTTGTGTCTGTGGGCCAGATCAACCATTTTCTCCAATCAGGATTTGTTCTGTTGAGTTGTAGTATTGTGTCAACTGTAACCGCTGCCTGTGTATTGTTATTACTGGCAGGTGTTGGTACAGAAGGAGTTTTCATGTCTTTAATCTTGGCCAACCCAAGGCAAGACGTTTGTTGCACAGTGTCATTCAAAAACATTATTTGCTGAGGGACGATATAGGCTCTAAACAAAGCTTCTATCCCTTGCACTTGCCAATCTTTAGTACCCCAGACAGATTTTGTGTCTATTGTCTCTTTCCACAAGTCGAAACCATGTCTAGACAGTTGGGCAATAAATGCTGCAGAGTAAATCTGTTTTGTATTAGTTAACATAATTTTCAGTCCTGTTTTGTTTACATTTTTATAGTAAAATGTTTCTGGATCAGATGTATTGTATCCTGAAAAATATGGAAACTTTTTAGCAAATGTTTTTGAACTACCTTTCGGTGGTGTAGGACAATGCTCCCATTGGTTAAACATAAACACATTTCTAGGTGTTGCAGATTTATGCAAAACATGATGACCATGGGGGAGTGGCTTGGAGCCAAACATGGCGGACGCGGCTCTGTAGAGCTCCGCCGGCCCGTACCACCTCGGAGCCCCGATCCTACCACAATCCTGGTCCCAGACGCCGAAGGCGCGGGGCATCAACGGCGGAGCGGACCGGGACCTCCCGGGTGGAGTCTGAGGCCGGAGGTGTACGCGAGTGCTCCGGATCCGGCCTTGCTGCGGCGGCGGCCTGCCTGGCGGCTGCGGTGTGGGCCGCGGCGGGAGCGGAGCGGGCCCGATCCCCTGAGGGCTGCGGACAGCTATATCGCCCGGTGGCTGCCTTGGACCAGCGAAACCCCAGGTCAGTGCCGTGTTGAGACCTGGGGTGTGGAGGGGGTCTGTCTGGATACGGCCCGACGCTGCGCCCGTACCATACCGCTGGCCCTGTGGTGGCCGCCCCCCGCCTCCTGAGTGCTGCTGGTGGTAGGAGGGCCCGCAGCGCTCAGCGCCTCTCTTGGAGTGCCTCGTGGGACGACCCGTCTGCTGCTGCTGTGCCCTGGTTGGGAGCCGAGCCTGCCAAAGAAGAACGCAGAGGGGCCTGCACCACGAAGAAAACACACACTCTCCACGTGAAAGGGACGGTGCCATTATACCTTGCCCGGGGGGACCTGGCGTCCACTGGGAGTGGTGCCGGTGTCGTTGACCCCCGCTGAGACCCCGCTGGCGGCTGGCGCACGGCGTGGAGCCTTTTGAGGCCGACCCCCGCTGAGACCCGCCGGGGACCATACGGCTGGTGGTTCCTGGGCTGGCGGTGTGCGGCTCCCTGTGACCCTTCGGCGTTTTGGGGGGCCCCGAGTGGAGGAATACGGGGCCTGGGGCTTGGACCGACTGCTGCCCTGTCCACACGGTGCCTACTGGAGGGCGCCCGTGATATCCCCCGACTCTGCGTGGCCGACTCCCATCGGTCACTAACCCTGGTGTCTACAGTCTCAACTGTAATATACTCATTCAAGTCCACTATCTCCAGAAGTTCCTTCAGGTTCTGGCGAGCTATTGTGACTTCTGCTGCACTGTCCAGCATTGTCTGAGCCCATTCTCCGTTCTTGAGTTGTGTTCTCAGTATCCTCGGCATGTCTGACCTTCAGACCTGCTACCTTCTTTTGAGAATTGAAGTTTAGATTTACTTTTCTGAACGTGTTTGTCGTCTTTCGATTTCACGCGTTCTTCTCTATGTTCTGACCGTCCTCTTCTTTCCGATGTCTGTGACGAGATCTGAAAGGTACGAGAGGAACGTGTATCAGTATCTTGATACCTGTCAGGCTTTTTTAAATTATCCCTATTCCTGAGGTTATCCCTCCTTTCAGAGGGCTCCTTTTGAGGAGACCTACCTTGGGATTGAGAACGTTTCTCGTTTGAATTATGTTTATTAGTTTCCCACTTCTTTTTAGAAGATGTAGGAGTTTGTTTAATAGAGTCCTTCTCAGGACTTTCAGATAGTTTTGGCTCTAATGGTCTTCCACCCAAACTATCTCTGCCTAATTCTGCATAAGATTGTTCTATTATTCTGGGTAGTTCTGTAACATCGAATTCCCTTAATCGTTGGCGGATTGCCACTGCCGCTGCCTCCCCTTTAATATTAGATAATATTATTGTTGAGACCTGGTCGAAATTTTTCAGTAATTTCCTACCTAAATTCAGAGCAGGCTCTGCCCCGTATTCGTTTTGAATTTGTTTCAGGACATCAGGTATTACTGCAATTGACGGAATCCCATGTGTTTTAGTGTAGATGGCAGCAAAGACTGAGCCCCAAGTGGTGCAGTCTTCCAGTTGTCGTGTGATCCCCATTGGTAAACAGATTGTTAGAATTCTGTGTTTCTCATAAGGGCTTATATTTGGAAATACTGCTTCTATTTGAGTAATTTTTTGAGTTATCCAGAATGGAATTTGCTCACGTTTTGTGGGCATTTTTCCCATGACTGCGTATAAAGTCTGTGGTGTAATTTTTAGTGCATTCCCCTGTTGTGGGGTTTGATTTGGAAGTGTCAATGGTTGTTGGACTGTGAAAGTCTGCATGACATATTGGACTAGTTGTCTGTAGATTTTTATTAACTCTGTAAGTTGAGTAAGTAATTCCTCGTCTGACATTATATCGATGTCAGGATGAGGAGTGTAGCCGGCTAGAATCGGCCATGTTGCTCCTGGTCTACCTAGTGGACCGAGCCTGGTAATGTTTCTGTGATGTTTTAGGGCGCCTTTAAACCAGAGCTGATGCTCCTGGTATGTTAGTGGAATTTCAATATCCTCAAAAGGAATATATTCCTCTGGTGGTTCATCTTCTTTGTAGAAGTGAAACAGTCTTGTTACTGGATTGGATTCAGGGAATACTATCCATGAATAGAATACCTCTGTCTGAAAATATTTGTGTGCCTCTATCACGAAAACTGCTCTACCGTCTCTTGGTGGTAGGCCATGTTTTATAAGTTTTAGAGTGATGGCTCTTCTTAAGTTTGGATGGATGTCTATAACACCCTCCTCGGTTTCAATTAAACCTGTAAAGTTAAAAGCTGTTACGACTGGTTGAGCCGCAGCTCCACCGGTGTTGGTGGCATTGTCCCCGTTTAAGGACATTTGTTTTTTGAAAAATGTAGCACAAGTTTCAAGGAAACAAAAAGATAAGGTGCACAATATTTTGGAACACTGTATCCTTCAACGTTGAACAAACCAAACAACTAAAATATAGGGTGCTTCCCTATTTAGCTTTAGCGGATATTTTAACCCTACCCACTCCAGACGTCTTATGGAGTATGTGAGTAAGGGTCTCTGAGAAAAGCACGACTGAGTTACTCAGTATCTAGCGTTAAATTACTGCCTTACCAAATGTTGGGCGCCATGTAGTGTAGTTCCTATTTCCCTAATAGGCTCTGCGCATTGGAATAATATAACCTATAGGCTTGACATAGGACTACGGTCGGTATGTCCCTATCGAGTATATTAAACTTAATTACTTGTGCCAGCTAGCTCAGAGGCCACTAGAAACTCCTTGAGAACAAGAAGGAGTAGTTTCTGGCAACCGAAAAACATGACAACTTTGTTTCCCTTTAGAATCGGAACACGTCTCAGAATCGTGGAAACAATAGATAACAGTTTCACTCAGTCAATCGTGCATGCTTAATTTCTACAGAGTTACACAGAAAGGAAAGACGGGCGTTTCAATAAAAGGGTTTTATTGAACAGTCTTGTTTCTCGTGTAAGAGATATGTGCTGTTATGATCACAAGACAGTATGCAAGATAAATAATGTACAGCGTAAGCAGTAGAAAGAAATAATACTGCGCTAGCATTATCTTTTAGCATATATTCACGTACATAAATAACATGAGCTAAAAATGCGAGTACTCATACGATGCGTCTCTAAGCTAGTTCTACCCCAATGTACCTAACCTAATCTAGGTGTAGGGAAAGGTAGAAGTAGGTGGAGTATTCTTTAGTCTGGTATACTAAGAGTATGTTAAGTCTAGTATGCCAAGTATGGTATGCCAAGAGTCCCTCTAGGTTCTAGTCAGCTCCATACCTTGAGAATGAGAGAGGTGGCAATCTCTTGCCGGATCTGGAACTCTAACACCCCGCGAAGGGAGTCAGAACACTGGAAGCTGGATTCGTCTGCGTGCAGGAATGACAGCGTCTTCTCAGTGCGTCAGGCCGGGATACGGGCTCCTCTGAAGTCGAGGTCTCCTCTCTCTTGCTTGGGCAAGGGACGGTATATTTATACGTGGTAGGTGTCTTGGAATGTTAGCATTGACGTGTAGTCGGACAGAGGAAGACGTCAGGAATGAACCCTTAAGGTATAACGGTTTATACATAATAGATGAGTTCTTGGAGAAATCAATAGTCCTGTGCTAGGGGAACTCCCGAAGCTTAAGGGTCTGGTTTCTAAGAACTCGTTGTGACGTTAGGGTGGACGGATGTCGGTGACCATGCCTGTATTTGGAGTGCACGGTTAATGCCTAAATAAGGACAGGGATTCTATGCCTATATAAGGGCAATGCGAATTGTGCCTATATAAGGACATGATTCAGGAAAACCTATATACGGACACCTAAAGCGGAATACAACACCCACTCCACTTTCGAATGAACGATAATACTAAATGCTCAACATTTAAATGCTAAACATAAAATTGTGTACCACATGTTGCTAAAAACATTTCTAAAAGCATATTAAAAGAAGTTTAAAAATAAACTGTTGAAATGCAATAGGTACTGTACATTTAAAGAATCGTTTTCATTCTAAGCATATAATGGAAGTAAAATGCAACGTGAATGAAACAGAAATATATACATATGATGAAATGGTCGATAAGTTCTCAAAAATCAAAGCCATTGCATATCATGGAATTAAATGAAATGTTAGACAAGTAATGTGACAATGTGTCCCTGGAAGTATTCAAAGAAGTCCGTTTTATAAGACTATTTCTACTGTAAGCAGATTATTCATTTTGCCATGTCATTTCAAAATAAAAAAAAATTCTAAAAAGAAAAAAGTTCAATTCTGGGAAATGTTCCAAGTTTGAAAAATATGAAGGCCAAATTTCATTGTTGCCCTGGTACACTGTGAGCCGAATCAAAGTCAGTGTATGGGTCTGGCGTAAACATTAGATCATCTATTTCCGTAGCCAAAATATCGTCCACCGAAGTTGGTGACATTTGGAACACCTCGTTCAGAAGGTTAATTGCACAGAGATGAGAAACATCGCCTTCAGCAGAAGATGCAATGTTCGCGTCCGTTGTTACCTGTGTGCCTGTTGATCCATCTCGTACCTCAGCAGCATCCGGAAGCGTCTGTGAGATCTCAATGAATGCCGTCATCAGGATTGGTAGCCTCTGGGGACAACACACAGCATGGGCCGTTATCGGGTCCAGCAGAGTATCGATATCCGTTGCATGACTGATGGGAGTGTTAGACAGGTGTCTAGCACGCATTCTTCACCGCAAAACAGGCAGCGTAGAACAGGTAAGATGCAATCTTGCCATATTGGTCTGAATGACAGGAACCACGTTGTATTTAGTTCCCGTAGACGAGGCATGCCCAAAAGCTGTACTATTCGCTCACGGCATTTCCGTTCAAGGAGAGCTTTCTCCACATCGCTCGGAGTGATGTTGGCGAATAGGCTTGCCATAGTGTAGTAGGAGGAATAGAAACAGAATTCCTGCAACAAGTGCTAGAATTAACGGCACACCACCAAACACCGAAAGTGCGAAGTTTGGGATTATTCCGAGGACAGCCTGGAAAGGTGCTAATAGTCCAGAACAGATGGTCTTAAATACATGTACAATTCCGCTTGTATCAGACATTTTAAAGATACGTCCTATCATTTCTACGAAATGTATAGGGCAGTTTGTACGAATTAAAGCCTGTATCTCAGCCGAAGTCCTTGCAACTTGTAGATCATAGGTTTCTTTGGCCGAGGTCAAAGGCACTGATTGTTGTATAAGCATGGCTTTCATTCTGCTTAAAGTATCAAATCGTATAAAAGAGACATTCAACGAAGGCCATAGAGGCGACTCCCTGACTGTGTCTATTGGGGCAAACAATACTTGCATACAGCAAGTGACCCTGGAGTTGACCGTTACTAGATATGGGATGCCTGGCAATCTGCCACAGCAACTCTGATCATTCAACATGAGGTAACTCCCATTAGAAAGTTGGCCAAACGTTGGATTAATCACAGCAGCTGGTGTACCCTGCTGGTGGCAGGACAAATTTGCCACAGAACCATTACAAGCCCCGTGTAAAGATATGTCCTGACAAATCAGTGAACCGCTTAGTGCACTTTCACAGTGTGTACCGCTTAGAAACACTTCACGATCTCCACTCCAACATCTATAGGTGTAAGGTAAATTCCAGGATGTCTTAATGTATTCTTTACCCAACCTTTCATATTTGCCTGCTTGCATCTGTTTGAAGCAATACTGAAACTGAAAAGTATTCACAGGTAGACTAATTTTGCCATGATTAAGTCATTCTGTAGCTGGTTTTTCTGCCACTGTGAATGGTAATTTTTCAAGTTTTTCAATGCTTAGTACTGTATACTTTGCTCCCCTTTGTGCCAGTTCGATCTGCTTATCAGTTAGATTGTATTCTGCAAACAGAGCCGTCGTGTTGATAAAACGCCAAGGCACATAGCCCGCACGCAAAGATTGCAGCGTCCAGCTCAATAACATAATAGAACGCAACTGAGATTGGCCTTGCTGTAACATGGCTAAATCTTGTTCCAGTATGTCGATAGTAGAGGATACAATACTGTCCAATGAATAAATTCTGGAGGACAAAGTTGTTAACCCATTGTCGACCACAGAGAGAGTTTTCTCTAAATTAATACGATCAAGTTCACATATTCGTTCTGCGGCCTCCATCTGTGACACCTTCCATGCTTCATTGTAAGCAGCATAAATGCCGGCATATATGAAACGTTTTTGACGCGGTTTTCTTGGTCCAAGCAAGAATTCCCTAAGGTCTGCGTCTTCTTTAAGTAAAGATAAGTGTTGTTTCACATCCTTAAGTGTAGATTTTTGCAGCCAATCGAGGCATAATTTCCCTACACTGTATGTTGTTACTACCCCCGGATGTTGTCTTTGGACGTATCGTGGGTCTGGCCTATGAATAGTAAACCCCTGTGTTTTATTCAGGAATCTCTCTTGACAGTTGTTTGTGTCTGTGGGCCAGATCAACCATTTTCTCCAATCAGGATTTGTTCTGTTGAGTTGTAGTATTGTGTCAACTGTAACCGCTGCCTGTGTATTGTTATTACTGGCAGGTGTTGGTACAGAAGGAGTTTTCATGTCTTTAATCTTGGCCAACCCAAGGCAAGACGTTTGTTGCACAGTGTCATTCAAAAACATTATTTGCTGAGGGACGATATAGGCTCTAAACAAAGCTTCTATCCCCTGCACTTGCCAATCTTTAGTACCCCAGACAGATTTTGTGTCTATTGTCTCTTTCCACAAGTCGAAACCATGTCTAGACAGTTGGGCAATAAATGCTGCAGAGTAAATCTGTTTTGTATTAGTTAACATAATTTTCAGTCCTGTTTTGTTTACATTTTTATAGTAAAATGTTTCTGGATCAGATGTATTGTATCCTGAAAAATATGGAAACTTTTTAGCAAATGTTTTTGAACTACCTTTCGGTGGTGTAGGACAATGCTCCCATTGGTTAAACATAAACACATTTCTAGGTGTTGCAGATTTATGCAAAACATGATGACCATGGGGGAGTGGCTTGGAGCCAAACATGGCGGACGCGGCTCTGTAGAGCTCCGCCGGCCCGTACCACCTCGGAGCCCCGATCCTACCACAATCCTGGTCCCAGACGCCGAAGGCGCGGGGCATCAACGGCGGAGCGGACCGGGACCTCCCGGGTGGAGTCTGAGGCCGGAGGTGTACGCGAGTGCTCCGGATCCGGCCTTGCTGCGGCGGCGGCCTGCCTGGCGGCTGCGGTGTGGGCCGCGGCGGGAGCGGAGCGGGCCCGATCCCCTGAGGGCTGCGGACAGCTATATCGCCCGGTGGCTGCCTTGGACCAGCGAAACCCCAGGTCAGTGCCGTGTTGAGACCTGGGGTGTGGAGGGGGTCTGTCTGGATACGGCCCGACGCTGCGCCCGTACCATACCGCTGGCCCTGTGGTGGCCGCCCCCGCCTCCTGAGTGCTGCTGGTGGTAGGAGGGCCCGCAGCGCTCAGCGCCTCTCTTGGAGTGCCTCGTGGGACGACCCGTCTGCTGCTGCTGTGCCCTGGTTGGGAGCCGAGCCTGCCAAAGAAGAACGCAGAGGGGCCTGCACCACGAAGAAAACACACACTCTCCACGTGAAAGGGACGGTGCCATTATACCTTGCCCGGGGGACCTGGCGTCCACTGGGAGTGGTGCCGGTGTCGTTGACCCCCGCTGAGACCCCGCTGGCGGCTGGCGCATGGCGTGGAGCCTTTTGAGGCCGACCCCCGCTGAGACCCGCCGGGGACCATACGGCTGGTGGTTCCTGGGCTGGCGGTGTGCGGCTCCCTGTGACCCTTCGGCGTTTTGGGGGGCCCCGAGTGGAGGAATACGGGGCCTGGGGCTTGGACCGACTGCTGCCCTGTCCACACTGTGCCTACTGGAGGGCGCCCGTGATATCCCCCGACTCTGCGTGGCCGACTCCCATCGGTCACTAACCCTGGTGTCTACAGTCTCAACTGTAATATACTCATTCAAGTCCACTATCTCCAGAAGTTCCTTCAGGTTCTGGCGAGCTATTGTGACTTCTGCTGCACTGTCCAGCATTGTCTGAGCCCATTCTCCGTTCTTGAGTTGTGTTCTCAGTATCCTCGGCATGTCTGACCTTCAGACCTGCTACCTTCTTTTGAGAATTGAAGTTTAGATTTACTTTTCTGAACGTGTTTGTCGTCTTTCGATTTCACGCGTTCTTCTCTATGTTCTGACCGTCCTCTTCTTTCCGATGTCTGTGACGAGATCTGAAAGGTACGAGAGGAACGTGTATCAGTATCTTGATACCTGTCAGGCTTTTTTAAATTATCCCTATTCCTGAGGTTATCCCTCCTTTCAGAGGGCTCCTTTTGAGGAGACCTACCTTGGGATTGAGAACGTTTCTCGTTTGAATTATGTTTATTAGTTTCCCACTTCTTTTTAGAAGATGTAGGAGTTTGTTTAATAGAGTCCTTCTCAGGACTTTCAGATAGTTTTGGCTCTAATGGTCTTCCACCCAAACTATCTCTGCCTAATTCTGCATAAGATTGTTCTATTATTCTGGGTAGTTCTGTAACATCGAATTCCCTTAATCGTTGGCGGATTGCCACTGCCGCTGCCTCCCCTTTAATATTAGATAATATTATTGTTGAGACCTGGTCGAAATTTTTCAGTAATTTCCTACCTAAATTCAGAGCAGGCTCTGCCCCGTATTCGTTTTGAATTTGTTTCAGGACATCAGGTATTACTGCAATTGACGGAATCCCATGTGTTTTAGTGTAGATGGCAGCAAAGACTGAGCCCCAAGTGGTGCAGTCTTCCAGTTGTCGTGTGATCCCCATTGGTAAACAGATTGTTAGAATTCTGTGTTTCTCATAAGGGCTTATATTTGGAAATACTGCTTCTATTTGAGTAATTTTTTGAGTTATCCAGAATGGAATTTGCTCACGTTTTGTGGGCATTTTTCCCATGACTGCGTATAAAGTCTGTGGTGTAATTTTTAGTGCATTCCCCTGTTGTGGGGTTTGATTTGGAAGTGTCAATGGTTGTTGGACTGTGAAAGTCCGCATGACATATTGGACTAGTTGTCTGTAGATTTTTATTAACTCTGTAAGTTGAGTAAGTAATTCCTCGTCTGACATTATATCGATGTCAGGATGAGGAGTGTAGCCGGCTAGAATCGGCCATGTTGCTCCTGGTCTACCTAGTGGACCGAGCCTGGTAATGTTTCTGTGATGTTTTAGGGCGCCTTTAAACCAGAGCTGATGCTCCTGGTATGTTAGTGGAATTTCAATATCCTCAAAAGGAATATATTCCTCTGGTGGTTCATCTTCTTTGTAGAAGTGAAACAGTCTTGTTACTGGATTGGATTCAGGGAATACTATCCATGAATAGAATACCTCTGTCTGAAAATATTTGTGTGCCTCTATCACGAAAACTGCTCTACCGTCTCTTGGTGGTAGGCCATGTTTTATAAGTTTTAGAGTGATGGCTCTTCTTAAGTTTGGATGGATGTCTATAACACCCTCCTCGGTTTCAATTAAACCTGTAAAGTTAAAAGCTGTTACGACTGGTTGAGCCGCAGCTCCACCGGTGTTGGTGGCATTGTCCCCGTTTAAGGACATTTGTTTTTTGAAAAATGTAGCACAAGTTTCAAGGAAACAAAAAGATAAGGTGCACAATATTTTGGAACACTGTATCCTTCAACGTTGAACAAACCAAACAACTAAAATATAGGGTGCTTCCTATTTAGCTTTAGCGGATATTTTAACCCTACCCACTCCAGACGTCTTATGGAGTATGTGAGTAAGGGTCTCTGAGAAAAGCACGACTGAGTTACTCAGTATCTAGCGTTAAATTACTGCCTTACCAAATGTTGGGCGCCATGTAGTGTAGTTCCTATTTCCCTAATAGGCTCTGCGCATTGGAATAATATAACCTATAGGCTTGACATAGGACTACGGTCGGTATGTCCCTATCGAGTATATTAAACTTAATTACTTGTGCCAGCTAGCTCAGAGGCCACTAGAAACTCCTTGAGAACAAGAAGGGAGTAGTTTCTGGCAACCGAAAAACATGACAACTTTGTTTCCCTTTAGAATCGGAACACGTCTCAGAATCGTGGAAACAATAGATAACAGTTTCACTCAGTCAATCGTGCATGCTTAGTTTCTACAGAGTTACACAGAAAGGAAAGACGGACGTTTCAATAAAAAGGGTTTTATTGAACAGTCTTGTTTCTCGTGTAAGAGATATGTGCTGTTATGATCACAAGACAGTATGCAAGATAAATAATGTACAGCGTAAGCAGTAGAAATAAATAATACTGCGCTAGCATTATCTATTAGCATATATTCACGTACATAAATAACATGAGCTAAAAATGCGAGAACTCATACGATGCGTCTCTAAGCTAGTTCTACCCCAATGTACCTAACCTAATCTAGGTGTAGGGAAAGGTAGAAGTAGGTGGAGTATTCTTTAGTCTGGTATACTAAGAGTATGTTAAGTCTAGTATGCCAAGTATGGTATGCCAAGAGTCCCTCTAGGTTCTAGTCAGCTCCATACCTTGAGAATGAGAGAGGTGGGAATCTCTTGCTGGATCTGGAACTCTAACACCCCGCGGAGGGAGTCGGAACACTGGTAGCTGGATTCGTCTGCGTGCAGGAATGACAGCGTCTTCTCAGTGCGCCAGGCCGGAATACGGGCTCCTCTGAAGTCCAGGTCTCCTCTCTCTTGCTTGGGTAAGGGACGGTATATTTATACCTGGTAGGTGTCTTGGAATGTTAGCATTGACGTGTAGTCGGACAGAGGAAGACGTCAGGAATGAACCCTTAAGGTATAACGGTTCATACATAATAGATGAGTTCTTTTATGTCTTTTCCGTCGGGCAACAGGGCCAGCACTCAACGCCAGCCACGGCAGCAGCAGGACGCTCTCGTCTGCATGGCTCCAGGCTCCCAATTAATGCCCTGTTGCCCGACGGAAATAATAAATCCACAACCGTGACATCATGCACCGCCAAGCTGCCTCCAAATCGGGCTGATTAGTTATTACACACGAGTTGCTTCGTATCCCCGCATACTTAACCTAAGTAATTCCGAGACGCGCCTTCTACACCTTTCACGCCCGCCGATTGCAAACTTCAGTTTCAACGGCTGCCGGTTTTTAAACTTCATCTGAATGCCACAGCGCACCTCCATCAATCCTTGACGCTAGAACACTGTCAGCCTGCCTAAACAAAACTTTACTCTGCTGACACAAGATTTATTCTGTTCTAAAATTCAGCTTGCTCACCTTGTCCTGAAGATGAACCCCAATAATTGGGTTCGAAACGCCGTCGACCACCCAACAACATGAACTCCTTTCACTATGTATAAATCATTTGTGGAGTTCCTAATACTGTTGTCAATGCGATGCCTTTTTTAAAAACTTCACTATCACCCATCACGTCATGCTTTTTTTCACTTTATATGTGAACACCTGAATATTATACAGATTTGTAAATAAATGCTTGTCATTCCATGACCTACATGACCCTCTGTAGATCTTTTCTTTTGCTCCTACCTGAATTAATTTCATATCCTTAAAACACGGTGCCCCCTCTGGGGTACTTCTTGCTTTGGACCTTTAAGGCCACACCTGAACCATTGTTCTCTAAATATATATTGCCTTTTAGTGAAGCTTAATAAAAACATATTCTCTATAAGCTATTAAAAAATAATAATATATTACCTTGCCGATGTTTGTTACAAGTATGATGTGAATGAAAATTGCACTTCCTTAAAATAGCTGTAGAGAGCTTAAATTTGGTTTCACATGTGGATCAAGCAGTTACAGTACTGGAAATTAACTAATCCACTTTCTAACGTGATATCACAGCAACCAACCGATCTTATGAAATGCTTGAATTCTTCGACAGCTATGGATTTTATCCAGTAACACTTTGCATTTTGGGATTTTCAGACCTAACTTATAGTGTAAAAAAAAAACGACTTTCCCGGAATGAAGTATTGTGGTGAATGAAAAGCCAGGACTGGCTGTAGGTGTCACGCAATCCTCAATCCAGCACCATACCCCAAAGCCTCAGCCCTATTCTCCCTCCTCGTGTCATCCCACATTCTCCGTCCACTCTGCCCTATTGCACCAGCCCCGTTGTTGCAGAGAGAATTAAGTAGGCATCTAGTGCAAAGGAAAGAGCAGGTATTCTGTGGGTGCCTTTGTAGAAATATGTGTATATTCATGAGAGTTGTGTAATTTTTATTTGTGCAGAGTAAGAGGAGTGCTCATGTAAGTGCTGGGTGATGGTGAATAGTGTGAGTGAGTGCGGCGTAAGTGGTGCGAGTGTAGGGTGAAAAATGTGCCAATGTGAGTGTCGGTAAGCTGCAAAAATGCAATGTGAGAAGAGGGCCCATGTGAATGTCGGGTGAGAGGAGTGCGTACACAGTGAGAGGAGTGAGCACAGGGTGTTCTGAGCAGTGTAAATGCAGGGTGAGTGGCGAGAGGGAAGGGTGATCTGTGAGAGTGACTGGTGAGTGCATGGTGAGAGAAGTTAGTGCGGGGTGATAGTGTGTCCCTATGAGTTCCGGCAGACTATTGTCCTTGTGTGCATGCAGGGTGAACAGAGTACCTGTATGAATACAGACTGAGAGGTTTGTCCGTGTGAGTACAGGGTGAGATGAGGGAGTGCAGGGTGAGTGGTTTGTCCCCAGGGTGAGTGATGTGCTTGTTTGCATGGTGTGAGTGCAGGGTGAGTGCTGTGCCAATGTGAGAGAAGGGTGAGCTGTGTGAGTGTATGGTGAGCAATGAAACAGTGTGAGAGTAGGGTGAGAGGAGTGACTACAGGGTGAGTGATGTGACCATGTGAGTTTGGGTGCGGGTGAAAGTGCAGAGTGGGATGAATGAATGCATGGTTAGTGATGTGCTTGTTGAGTGAGATTGCAGAGGGAGCAGTGAGAGTGACAGTTGAGTGAAGTGTCACATGAGTGCAGGGTGAGTAGTGTGCTAGAGTGACTGCGGGGTAAGAGGAGGATGAACAGTGTGAGGGCAGGGTAACAGCGTGAGTGCAGTGTGATTGGTGTGCTCGTGTAAGCAGAGGGAAAGAGGAGGATGAACAGTGTGAGGGCAGGGTAACAGCGTGAGTGCATGGTGTTCACTGTGAGTACAGTGTGATCGCTGTGAGTGTGGGGTGAGTGGTTTAAGTGACAGGTGAATGGAGTGTCGTGTGTGCAGGGTGAGCAGTGTGCTCATGGGAGTGCAGGGTAGGGGGAGGGTGAATGTCGTGAGAGCGTGGTGAGCAGTGTGAGTGCGGGGTGAGCGTGAAACTGAAGGGTGAGCGGTGAGAATGAGGGGTGAGTTGCCTAAATGCAGGATGTATTCCCAGACACTTGTTATTGACTGCTGGCATAGGGTTCAGATATAAGTTAAACTATTGCTATTATGGCATCAATCAGAAATGGAGGGTGGAGGAAATAAATAATGTACTGATCCTGCAACAAACCTTTAGTCTCGTGATTAGGGTTGCCAGCTCAGTATTTTGATGTCCCAGCTGGTACAAAAAGTAAGCAAAATCATCTAAAGCCAGTATTTTTAGCACTTCTCTATGCATACTTCAAATGGCACATTTAAATAGAAATCTAAATAAATCTAAAGCTAAAAGCACTTTTAAATGTGTTCTAGGGCTGCATTAATGATTCATGAATAATAATTAAAGGAAATAAAGACAGAAAATTCGTAAAACAAATGAATACATAAAAATGTATTATTATTTAGTGTACATACGATTTTATTTACAGCCCTGTTTAGTGTCAAGGTGACACCTTTGCTGGCTCTTTAAATAACAAAGGCCCGGTATTTTTATTTTGGAAAGGTGTCATCCCCACTGGTGATATGCCTTTTCATGAAATGCATTCTCTCGCTGGCAGTAAAAGAAAAATACAAAGGTGAGGAATATGCAGAGTGGTGACGCAGGGGGTACTGGAACTTGTGAAAAAAAAAAACAAAGCCTTGTTAAATAATTCACAAAAGGCATGTAAATTATCTTTTAAAAGATCTGTGAAAAACTCAGATGTGGCGGAGATAAGACTCCAGGCACTGCCCAGGGGAGCCAACAGCAGCTCAAGCTGCAGCAGCCCAGGCTGAGACACATGATGGGGGTGGGCTAAAGCCCTTTTAGCCCTGTGGGCGTTGCACACCTGACTGACACTTATTGCATGGGAACAACATCAGACGACAAAGGCTACAGTGGAAACCTCTGCACCATTGTACTGCAACATCTGTCAGCACAAAAGCATTAAAATGAACACTACAAAGATTTGCCTCTAACCACCAGTGACAAAGCTCAAGAATTAGAAGGCACGCTCATGAAAGGTCGATGAGCAATTACAGTATGGATCCGCATCCTCTGCATAAAAGATAATATTAAGTCTAACTGAAATATCTCACTATCATAGATGAACCTCTAACTGAAATGTTCAAGATAATATACAAAATCAGAGATTAGATTACTTCAAAAGTGTAGTTTATGAATACCAAAAAATAGCAAACTTACTCAAAAGTATAAGTTACTACAAAAGTGCAGAGTGTTAATAGCACTTTGTAGTAAGTTTTGTCATTCTACTGTAGTACTACAAAACATACTACAAAGTGCATTTTTTTTATCAGGCCCTGAACGTTTTCATAGACTCTGAGCCACTGTTAAGTGCTCCGTTGCTTTTGATTTAGATTTGTACTATAAAAATGTCTATGTATACATACTTACATACATATATACATTACCATGTCTTAGAGAGAAACGTCTGGGGCCCTATTATGTAAAGGGTGCACCTTCCCTGTTTGCGCCTAGTGCACCTTAAAATTTGTGTGCCAGGCGCAAACAGGGAAAGTGCGCCCTATTACTTGGAATGCGCTGCCCTCAGGGCAGCTGTGAACTCGTGCTGCCATGGGGGCAGCGCATCAGGTGAACAACGGAGCGGCTGCTTTAAAGCCGCTCCGTGTTTCACTGTGCAGGTGGCAACTCACGTGCGCTTTTAAAGGGGATTAGAGATCCTCTTTCAGGTGGGTGCAGTGAGTGACTGCACCCGCCTGCAAGGAGATGTCTGGGGGGTCCATGGGACCCCCTTTTGCTCCTCCAGAGGGCTGCAATCAGGGGGCGCACGGAGAGTGTGCCACCTTTTAGCTGGCGCACTCTCACTGCGTCTCTTGGCAGCTTCTTTGCGCCCGCGTCTGTAATACAGTGCGAGTGCAGAGGCAAAGGGATTCCCTCATTTGCATGGAGCCACTTCCCCATGCAAATGAGGGAACAGCCTCTGCAGATAGCGCTGGCGCTGTATGTGTGGCAGCGCTATTGTTATTACAGAAGGGGACGCACAAGCATCTGCGGCCCCTTCTGTAATACCAAAGTGCCCCAGGGGCGTGCAAAGTGGGCACAAACATACGTTGCGCCCCCGGGGCACTTCCATAATATAGCCTCTGATGTTTTCTTATACCGGTCAGCTGCAGCTTTGATACTCCTTGACCTTTTGGAAGCCTATAATACTCATTAATAATGCAGATGATGTAGGTCTACATGTGATCTCTATTTCTAGCTTTGACCACATCTTACTTACAGGGTGTACTGCACCACACATAAAGCTACGACCATTATGGAGCAGTACCCGAGTGGTGAAATAGAGCCTCCTAAAGCTAAGGGTACTCAAAGTGGCTATTTACTGTGTATATGCTCTCCTTGGCTGATGAAATAATAGAATATCACTTGCTCTTTTAAATGTATGCAGATAACAACTTGAGTGCCAACATTGAAAGAGGATCTGTTAAACGTTTCAAAGTAAAAAATCATGCCAGTCATACATTCAGCAACACATGAGGGAGTGAGCGATTTATGTCAGAGTCCAAAGTCAGAAGTGGTTCTGCTGAGCAAAGTTATCCTAGATGACATATATTTCAATAGCCTGTGATATTAGAATTTTCCCCTAACTGCAGAGATAGCCAAAACATGGCCACTTTACTAAACAGATTCCTATTATTCTGCTCTCTGGAGAACACAGTGAGAAATAGTGTCCATTTTTAGCTCTGCAAGCTTAGTAAAGATGTCACCTTTTTCTTCCACAACAGAGTTGAGAAGGATTATGATGGTCTTTTCCTTTTTACATTACTGTGATAAGCTTAAAAATTGCTTCGGGTGATCCTAAAATAGCTGCCAGATTAGATTTAGCTCTAAGGTATGAAAATACAACACACATATATTCACGTTTTACTTGTGTATCTGCTTGAGTAGAGAAACCTTAAATTGCTGAACACAAGAGGCCTCCTTTCTATTTGCCCAGTTTTATGCCATTTTAGATTTGGCAGGATTTGTGTCTACTACACTCTTAATACACGTGGTATCTCTGGGCACGTGAAATACTCAAAGCTCAGCATTTGAGAGGAGACCTGAGTTATTATGATATCCTTTCATATTACTTTCCGGAACTTCATTGGTGACTAGATCATCTAGATGCCTAGAACAACAGAGTTATTATCAACTCTTTCCTCATTCTTTTCGTACAGTCAAATGCCAGCCTCACTTGCTAACTAAATAATCTGGAAAAGCTTTAGGGCCTTTTCCAATCCAAAGCTTTGCAAGATTTCCATGACCATATAGAGGAACGAGGCTAAAGGCTGAGTTCCTTTGTAAGGTTATGGAACTCTGAGGTGACTTGCAATATCCTTATCATGTGCAGTAGAAGGTACTTTACTACTTATAATACATGGTCACAACATCACCTTTCCCACAAAAAACTTAAATCTTTGGTGCATAGCTCTTTCATATCAAAGAGAGAGCATGTTTGCGATCATGAAGAATAAAAGTAGAATCCCTGGTGCAAAATTAAACAAATAAAAAAAGTTAGATATCTGTTGCCAAAAGATATTAGGATCAGTTTAGTACAAGTCAGTTTTTCTATTTAAAAAAAAGGCGCAATAGCTTGGAATGTGTAGAAACATGATTCTTGCTTTTCTATAATTACCGAAAAAGAGCAAAAAAAATACATGTTGCCATAAATATCTCCTTTCTGCTTTTCACTGTACAGCTAGAAAAACAGAGCACAAGAAAAAATAGCCCCAATTTGTTTTCATTCTTTAAACAGCTGCTTTAACTATGCTCCATGAGCTGAACTGCATTTCCCTAGGCTGCTGGCTCTGGCAGCAGGCACTGTGAGATCAGAACTCAACTATAATAACGTATTACAGTTGAGCGGCTACGTCATTTCTTTATAATAGGCAACTAGGTGCATCACAGGTTGCCTATTATAAATACATTACAGATAGTTTTTTTATTTACAGAGATTGCAGAATCCCCTGTATTATAATAAGGTAGCAGGCAGACATTACTGACACTAACATGATTGCAGTAATTGGCCCTCTTATCCCTCATTCTTCAGAAAATGTATGTACCTGGGGGGCCTTCATCCATAGATCATTTTGCATCATGCCTCACATTTTGGCTGCCAGTTTTCTTTACCTGGAAACCTGACTTTAGGAAAGTAGGATCTGCTGCTATGGTTACACCCATTTTTTGCTTGATCTAATGTTGTTTCTGACTAGTCTGACTGGGATCCTGCTAATCAGGACCCCAGTCTATCTGCTTTCTCCCCTAAATTGGTTTGGTAAGTACTTAGGTACATCCCCGATTGGAAACTGGTGTATCCTTATAAGTCCCTAGTATATGGTACTAAGGTACCCAGGGCATAGGTGCACTAGGGGTCCCCCATGGGCTGAAGCATGTATTATGCCACCCATGGGAGACCACTCCTTTGTAACTACAGGCCTGCCATTGCAGCCTGTGTAAGCTGGTGCTAACACCACTTACGAAAGATATAGGTTTCCCTATATCTAAAGGTCACTGCACTTAAAACCTATAAATCACCCCTACAGCAGGCCTTTCCAATCCTGAAGGCAGGGTGCTTGGTTCTAAGTGTGAGGGTGCCCCTGCATGAGCAGGACACCCCTACAGCGTCCATTCTCCTGGGTTGTAAGTGAGACAGCCATATAACATATAGAGGGGCACCGCGTCATTACGCAATGACATCTCGAAACTGGCTGGAACGAACCCTATCATGTTTGATACGTAAACGGTGTGGGAGGCATGATTCCAAGCACTGTAAAGGGGCTCCGTTGGGTCCCCAGTGCTCCCTGTACCAGTTTTCTAGACCCAAACATCACAACATGGCTGCTGCCGACCAGAGACACGATTCTGCCCTCCTGCTGCTGAGCCAAGCTCGAGCAAGGGAAGGCAGAACAATAGGCATCCTGTCACAGGGAGGTGTGACCACCTCCCAGACAGGATTTAGTGTATTGGGACAGTGTGAGAGCGCTTGCATAATTTGCGTGCAGGGCACATTTGGTGCCCTCCATGTATGGTCCAGCTCAAACCAGTTCAGGGAGCCATTGGCTTCCGCTCTGGCGGGAAACTGGACAAAGGACAGGAGAGTATCCTCCCCCTAGTCCAGCCCTCCTTAGGGAGGGACCCCTGGATCGTCCCAACCCTTTCCTTAAGGGACTTAAAGGCTTACCTGTGGGTGGGTCCCTATATTCGTCGTGGGACACGATCCAATTCAGACACCACTTCCACTTCAACCGTCTGGGCACTCTGGAATTCACTGGACTTCGCTCTGGGTATCAAGGCTGCAACATGGAAGACTCCTGCTGCTCCTGATCTCTTCGCCCTGCTTGTCTGCTGCAACGTCCGTGCCTGTGCTCCATACAGGAAACCTTCCAAGGCCTGTGGGAATCCAGGACACCTGAAGGAATCTCCCTTGAAGTGAAGGAGTCACTTCCCTGCATCTGCAGGCACCACAACTAAGCTGACCAGTCTGCTGATCCTGGGCTCCCACGGACTCCGAAAGGCTCAGAAACAGGTGGTTCTTCACATCCCTCAAGGCCTGCCATGTCCTCTCACCAAGTTTGAGGCCAGTATCCCTCGTCGGAACCTCAGGAACCGAACCCCTGTGCATCGTGTTGACTTGCCATTGCAAAGGCTTGTTGGCTTCCTTCCATCAAGATCTTAGGGCTCCAAGTAGCCCCAACCTCAAGCATCTCCAGTGACCAAGATCTTTGTCCTCACCACATCCCTTGCATCATGGGCCTGCATCTTTGGTGAGCTGCTCAAGGTCCTCTGCAACTCCAGTGCCTCCGGCCTGTGGGTTCTAACGAGATTCACTTTTGAATTCTTCTGGGCTCCCCTGATTGCTCGGGCCTGCCCTGACTCCCCTGTTTGTGGTGAGCCTCCTGGACCTTGCTGGTCCCGACATTGCACCTTTTTCTATGTCTTCGTTGGCTGCAGTTGTCAAGGCTTGCTGGTGCTCCCGCCGGACACTGACCCCTCAACTCTCGACATCCAACATGGGACAGCTTGTGTACGGCTCCTGGTCATCCACAGCATCCCTGGTCCACACAGCTGCAGTTACAAGGTCATTGTCACCCCTCTTGCAACACCCGACATCGGTGGGCATTCGTCTTCAGGGCCTCCTGGTAACTCCTGAGTGACATAGACTCTGTCCCCTCTGCTTGCAGGTTCTTCACATCTTGAATCCACTCTTGGTTTCTACCGGACACTTTCACCTTCCCCAGAGGCGGCATCTTCCTGAAGTCCTCCATTGGGTTCGATGGCGGTTTTCGACACCACTTCACACCTATGCACCCGGCTCCCCTGGGGCAGGTATCCTGGTTCCTAAGGTATCCACGGGTGGGGTGGCTCTCCAACCTTCTGTCTTCCAAGGGGTTTCTTCAGGGTCCACTGGGAAGGGCCCTTCTTCTTTAAAATTGCAACCGCGACTTACCCATTGACTTGAATTGATCCCGCGGTCGTGTTCTCACACTGCACACGGCCTCCGTGGGGCTCCTGGTTACTTACCTTGGGTGGTTCCTTGAGTCCCCGGAACTTCTACATCTCCTGGGTATAGTCTTGACTCGAGTCGTGGTTCGCATACCACTATCTTAGTATGTGGTTTGTTCTCCCCCTGATGACCACTGTGTAGGTTGTGCTACTTACCTGTTTCTATTGAAAAGTATTGTGTGTATTGTGTATATCTCCGGCTGGGAGATATCTGAACGTGTTAGTGAGTGTCTTGTAATAAATACGTATTTTTATAAATGCAGTGTGTGGTTCTTTTTCATTCAATCTATACCTGTAAGATTATGTTCTGGTAAAACAAGCTGCTTTACACTCCTTCTGGACTAAGCCTGAAGGCTGCTCTCCACAGCTATCACTTAGAGAGCTTCTAAGGTAGTCTAAGACCACTAAAATCACCATAAGGGTTGTCTGGACTGGTGCAGGGTGCCCACTTACATAAGTGTGCATCATACACCAGGCCAGCTTCTCACACTGACTCATAGACATTAGCCATGGATACCTTCTAACAGAGTTTGCCTACTTGAATGAGTTACCCTTGCCCCTGTTTGTTGTAGTTGCAGGATCTCTAGTTCAGATGAGATGACTAGAAGCAAACTTATTTTGGTCATAATCTTTTGATAATAACAGATGTGATTTCAGTCCCTACTGGAATTTTAGTCCATCAACAGAGTCCTTCAAAAGGTAAGTGAAAACTCTACTTATGCCTACCTCTCTGGGCTAAAGTGCAGTCCCGGCCGACCTTTTTGGACCATTGACTACCTATGGTATTTTGGAATGTCATGGCTCCGATATCCTTCATTATTTTGTCTCTACGTTCCTGTTACTATTGTTGTATATTACTGTTACTGTATATTAATCTTGCTTTACCCTATTGTCGCCCCGTTTGTATGTCGACCTGCTTTTGTAAAGCGCTCTGATACCCGCTTGGGTCATGTTCGCGCTATACAAAACATTTTAAATAAAAAAATAAAACTGGAAATGTCAGTAGATTGTCTGAATCAACGCCCCCCTGTTTTTCTCCTCCACTTGCCCACCATGGACAAAGGTCCAATGAATAGGGGTGAAAATCTCAGCGACCTCAAAGCTGGGGAACCAGGCTCGAGTCTCGGCAGGGACGCTAAGCATCCTGTGATTCTGGGCAAATCACTTAATCTCCCCGTGCCTAACAAAATGAATGTGTCCGTCTGTAATGCAACTGGTGCTCATGCAAAGCGCTCTGATACCTTCGAATCTAGTTCGAGCTGTATAAAACTCCCAAAGAAATGCGTTTTTCCTTAACTGGTTTACTTGATCGCAGAGCTTTTTTTGTTCAATATCCTTGTTTGTGGATCTACTTTACTAAGGTTTTTACTTCGCTTATAAGTGACTTATGCTAGCAAAAAGGTATAATTTATGCTTACATAAATCACACAGTAGTTACAAAGTGGTAAAAACCGCTGCAAGTCTGTGAAATATGACAGTGTAATATATGCACTAAAGTTTTCTCATAAATTAGACTGGCAAGAGGTATTGCGGTATGTCAAAAGAGTGGTCAGGGAAATCCCTTGCAAATGAGGTAATGTCTGTAACATCATGTGTACTCCATAACGCCTGTAACATAATTCTTCCGACCTTTTTAGCACACCTGAGTTACACATTAGAGGTCAAAGTGTAAGTGCTACAGAAATTGTGGGAATGAACATCAACTATTCTAGTTCTCAGAATGCACTATAGGGGAAGAGACAACATGTTAAGGACAATTATTTTCAAGTGGGGGAAAAGGATTCCGGAAATTAATTTAAATATGTGACTACATTTCTTTTATAGCTCATTCACATTTTTAACAATTACTCAAAACAGTTAAAATTGGTTACAGAAAAGAATCAATCTCAGATTAGCAGTCAAACACTTGTTTGACAAACATGGGACCACATGGTATTATTCCTTCTTACTTACAGTTCCAAGTCTCTCCATCCACCTCTCCCATATTCGATTAAGCCGGGGACATTGTGACTTTCAAGCCTGAGCAATGTCTTGTTTGCCGACAACTTGTCCAAAGTCACAAATGCCTTTTGTATTGTAATTGTATTGTAATTGCATTTATATAGCGCTTACTACCTCTGACGAGGCGTCAAAGTGCATTTTCGGCGAGAGGCACGCTACTCCGGAACCCATAAAGGATTAGTGTTGAATTAGTATAGTGAAATATGAAAGTAATTTGAGTGGTGGCTAGGTTAGTCAGTTATTTGGATTCAGAAGGATAGCGGAGGGATAGAAGAGGGAAAAAGGTTTGCATATATATAGCGCTTGTTTTGATATCTATTGTGACCCATCTTTTCTAAAATATTTAACAATGCTGTTTTCGGGGTGGGAATAATAGTATATTGCTCAAAGCTAGGCAGGGCTTCCCCACTTCTGCCCAGTGTCTTTGAAGCACCGGCCCTGCCAAGTAGAGTGTAAAACGTCACACGCTTCCTCTTAACATCGCAGCACAGAAGGGATTGATTTCTGCCCATCTTATACAATTTCTGGCTGGTGTAATATATTATGTGACAATATTTCAATTTAGCCTATAATAAGCTGAAATAGCAGTTTCTCTGGGTGCCCTAAAAGTTATCTGCCATTCAGTATCACCCACTGACTCACATCTCCTCTTAGTCACTTCTCAGTTTTGGAAACGTATCTGGGGTATGAATCACAAAAGTCTTATATAATCTAGATATTTTCTTTTTTATGAAAGTTTTATATACTCTAGTTATTTTCTTATCTATAAGGGATTCAGCCGTACACCTCAAGAGGCGTGTCTACAGTAAGGGATATCATTATCATCAGTTATGTGTGTTAACAGAGCATGCCTGAGTTGCAGGTAATGGTGGAACTGTGTCTGCAATAGCCTACATTTTCTACTGAAATGAGTCAAAGAACTTCATACCTGTATTGGTAGCTATGTCACCTAACAGAGCAATTCCCCAAGTTTCCTACCCAGTGAACCCCTCTAAGTTGCTTACCCATGCCAACACTGGCCTAACCGATATGGGTGTCCGCATCATGAGTTTGCTGTCCAAGTTTATTGACTGCGACTCATCCCGTCAAATGGCGATTACTGTCTTAGTGACAGGAGGCGCCATTTTTGGTACCTTCCCTATTCTTCCTGCAATATGGCAAATGACTTCATACCTGTAAATGGGATTTTCATATCAACTGTTTTTCCTTATGTTGACTCTAACATGAAAATATGCACATATATTAACTGTGTATTATTCAATTTTAGATTGACAATAGCCAATGTAGGCCTGTATTTAAAATGTCTAAAAATGGTTGACACTTTGTTTCAATGCACACGTGCATTTTATTTCTTGATTTTTCCTTTGCTTGCTTTCTTAAGTGAAATGTTTTCTTTTACGTGACAACCATAGAATGTCATAATTGATTGTAAAATACACCTGCAGAGTAGAGGCTAGTCTAATGGATTTTGTTTTGTTGCAGAAAAATGTAAGTTTTTAAAAAATATTTTTATTTTGGTGTGCTTGGGATACAACATATAACAAGGGAACAATGGTTCCTGCGGACAATGTATAGGATACTTAACTGTAGGTATGCACAATGGCAATTATCATTAGTATAAGGATGCTGAAAGAGAAAAACAATTATACAGAACACAAATTAAAGGCCAAATGCTGTTCATGTAAGTATTGCAACTGTATTATATATATATATATTAAATATGAATACAATTAAATATGAGGTAGAGCTATGTTTAAGTAATTCCCAGCCCAGTGCTTCGTTTAGCTTTTCCTGTAGTCTAATCGTTTCTGTTTTTAACAGCCTTTGTTGATCGACATATATCAAGTGACTATGTAAATCAAGACATTGTTTAGGGCCAATAAAGTGAATGATTCTTCAAGGTATTGGTATAGAAAACTTTGCTATGACTATGGGTTTTTACTGCTGAGAGGGCAAATTTCCATAGAATGGTGTTTTTTATGGTTAGAGGCTTTATTATACTCCAGGGAGGCTTAATGAAATGTTTAAAACAACACACAAAAAATGCCCCACATGCAATGGATTAGGAGATTGGAAGCATATATTTTGGTCATGCAAGGCAGTTTCCGAATATTGGGTAGAGGCTTTCCGGCAGATTTAGTTGAGAAGTCTTGTCAACAGCTCAAACGCAAGGGCGAAAAGGAGGGGAGAAAAAGGACATCCTTGTCTGGTGCCCCAATAAATAGGAATGGATTCAGATTGTGTATTGGTGACTTGGCGACTGGTTTCATATATAACAATTTACTTACGCATTAAAATCATTCCCAAACGTTGTTTTTTTAAAGAAAAGCGAATAAATAATTCCAGTTTAATTTCTCATGCAACTTTTCTAACTTCATCTGTAGTATGGCTGTAGGAGATGAAATCAGTCAAGTGCCAAGCCGTCTAGTATTATGTCTGGTGGCTAGGGGTGGCATAATGCCAATGTGGTCTTTGTAGATTAAAGTTTCAATTACTTGTATTAATCTAGATGGTAAAATGTTGGCAACTATTTTAATTCTGATATTTAGCAGTGAGATTGGTATATAGGAATCGCAGTGTGCTAGGTCCTCTCCGATCTTTGGTATCTCCACTAATGTCACTTCATGGATGTTTCGTGGCAACACACCATTTGCCATCACCTCTATTTACAGAGACAGGAGATGTGGGGCGAACAGAGATGCAATGGATTTGCAAAATGCAATTGGAATCCCATTCCGCCAGACGTTTTCCCTGACTGCATCTGTTTTATGGTGTCATTGATTTCATCAATAGCAATTTCCAGGCTGATGGTTTGTGTTCATGCTCTGCCAGCTCAGGGACGGGCAGAGCAATCAGAAAGTTATCTAATGCTTTAAACTCAGCTCCTGGTATGGGGTTATAGAGATGGCGATTGTAAAAAGCGAACTGTGCATTGATCGCCATGAACCGCAATCTGCCTTCATCAGCTGTCGTTATTCAAGTTACGCTTCTTTGCTTGTCTGTAGGCATGCTTAACCAATAAAGTAACTTACCTGCCTTGCTTGTCTTGTTGCAACGTCTGCCCTATGAGGCAAGGTGTGCTTCCTGCACCTCGTTCATCAGCAGTTGGCAGTGGTACAGTATAGCTGTGTCAAATTCAGATCTATTGAGATTAGTTGCATCCAATAGATATTGTGCCTCAAAGTTGAATCCCTGAGTTTCAGCCATTTGGATAACTTTAGTTGTTTACTTTCTTCAGTGTAATGGGTGTGGTCAGAAAGCCCCCTAGCAAGTGTTAGTATATGTGAGACATGGTGTAAGTCCATGGAAGGGACAAACAGGTGGTCTGTCTTTGAGAATGACCTATGTATTGCTGAGAAGTACTTGTAGCTTCTTTCATCAGGCTGATGTGAGCGCCAAAGATCACTCAAACCAAGCTCCTCCAGCAAGTACTCAAGGTGAGTCACTCCCTTGTGTTTACTTGTGCATGTGCTGTGTCTATCAAGATTCTCATTCACACTGCATTGAAATCCCCCCTAATGAATATCACTCCCATCAGGCCTTTTACCAGCATCGATCCTTGTAGTGTGCCTATCACCATGACATATAGCCTCTTTTCATCAAGCCATGATGTTGGTAATTGCAAAAGGCAATTGCTTTTTAAATTACATTGCAACTTCTCGTGAGACTCGGGTAAAACCAGCATGATATACCAGACCAAATCCATATCTCCCCAGGAAATCACATGTATTACCAAGCAGGTAAGTCTTCAGCATCATAAATATATCTGGATTATGTTACTTTGTGGTTTGCAACACTGCAGTCCTTTTGATTTTATTGAGGTGTCCATTTGTGTTCCATGGGAGGCGGCAGACATGCTGGTGAGAGCTCCCGCAACCCACCCCGACCAATCCTTGATCAGACCACAATCATCAATGTTCTCTACCACAATCATTGCTGAAGACAAATTCTCTGTGTTTCATCATTGAACTGGTGCACAGATGCCGGACTGCTGAACCTCCTCCCAGAGCCCCACTCGGTCTCTCATTGGACGTCTCCAGAATTTTAGAGAGGGGGATGTAATTTTGAGAGACATTCAGTTTGAGTCACATAGATTACTGATCTATCTGGACTCACGAAGCAGGACCAACACCAGAACAAGTCCTAAGACTAGGTGAAACAGAAATTAAGGGCCATGATCCTTAAGTACATGTTATCATATTGTGAAGATGAATATGAAATAAAATGAAATAATCACTCCAGTGTCTCTGGAAACCTGCTTATTTGCTTTGTATGTTCTGAGCTTGCTTTCTTGGGACAGGGCTTTGTTTTTAATTTGTCATGAAAAAATAGGTGCATAGTAAACAGAAGGAGATTGCTTTTGTATTACTGTCAAAGCAACCGTTTGCAAAGAGAAGCCGGTGACCCGAGAAGAACGCTCTCTTCTAGTAATATTTTACTAAACAGAAGGAGGTTGCTTTTGCATTAGTGTCAAGGCAACTGTTTGCAAAGAGAAGCTGGTGACCTGAGAAGAACACAGTCCGATTGTAATATTTTTTCTATTGTTCCTTTATTTATGTAGCCAGAGATGGGACGCTTAGACTCTTTCATACTCTACATTGCATGTTTAAGCTAAGCACCCTGCCTCAGTAATCACACAGGTAAGGCGGCATGATTTTGAATTAAATGGGAATATTCAATGGTGAAATACTTTTGGGTGTATTTCCTTGGCACGACAAGTTGGCACAATACAAACATATCGTATTTTATGTCTTACATTGTGTGATTTTGTGATGAAGAAGTAAGTCAGATGCATCGGTTCTCTAAAGCGAACAAGAATATTGCAGCATTACAACTGGGAAATAGCCTGGAGTACACCAAAAAGGTAAATATACACAATAGTGATAGAAAGTCAACCAGTCCACAATGAATGGAGTGGATCAAAGTCCAATAAATTCCAGTCTTGATATTTCCATTCAACAAGTGTAAACTTCTGATGTAGAGGCATAGGCAATGAGGCCCTCATGAAGACAGAACCAGAAATATTGCAGAAGACAACCAAACATTAATACAGTAGTTGTTGAAGACCTCTTTAGTAGGAATGAGTAAGGCCGACACGTGTTTCGTCTCATAGACATTTTCAAGGCTTACATATGAACGAACCTGCTTGTAAGAAGGATGTTGCTTTTGAAGATTTGTAAATTGCAAAGTTGTCATGTACCTCAGTTAAGGTAGCATGAAGGAATATGAGGTTGTTGCACTACACAAAAAATATAACTGTGAGTTGTGCTAGTAGGTCGAGTGAAGACCTTGCACTAACAATGCTGTTGTGTGTCGCAGAGCTCGGTGTCAGTAAACACCACTTGATTAATTTCGGACTCTTTACTTCATACCTTATATCACTATTGTGAATATTTAACTCTTTGGTGTGCTTCAGGCTATTTCCCAGTTTCAGTGAGTGAGTCATTCCACCCCACTCTAGTTGCACCCTTTTGGTAGCAAAGGTGCTGTCTGATGTAGCACCCGTGTACATGGGTTTCGATACTGCTGTTGCTTGAATGCTCTTTATTACAGCCTGAATACATGTGAAGATGTGCCGGTAAGTATACCCATCACTGTACATTCATAATGAAGACGGCTGGAGCACAGGGCTGAGCTCCTATTACCCTGTGTATGTGTCTGTGTGATGCAATCGTGAGACTGGCTTCAAAAAATGGGTTATAAGATGGCCTATTGCTGAGAGATAGCCCATGTCTGGAGATTACACCTGCCAGCATCACCCTATTATTAGATCTCCAGCATGTGAAGAAATTAAGGGAATCAATGTTTAGTGCTTTTTATGTATTTATTGTACTTTTCCATTACAATTGCTGACTCAGCTGCAATTGGCAAGAGTATTTCCACGACACACTTGCACGACCTAAGTTCCAACATATCCCAGAGCCTACCATGGTATTCTAGCCTTGACTGTGTTATCACTGTGTTCAGAATCTCTGAGGTAACGGACAACTCGATATTTTAAATACCCTGATTGAGCCTGGTTGGCTATCAAGGCCCTTGGCCCAGGAGTCTGCTCCCAAACACCACTTTTTTATTGCAAATTGGCCATGCAATAAGAAGACCTCAATTGCCTTTTACTGATATACTTCACTGTGGATCAATTACATCCCATGTAGTACGTATAAAGTAGGTTCCACATTTCTGTTCTCTATCTTCCCACATGTATGTATGAACTGTAGACAACTATTGGAGAGTGCACTTGAGAACTAAGCGTGCATTTAGACTATCTGCCTTCACTTGTTATGCACATAAAATGCAACAAAGATCTGTGGTGTCACATGCGTTAAATAAATAAACAAATAGATCTGCTAGGACCTAACTCGGTCCCTGTTGACTGACAAGCGATATGTATAATCAGATATTCTCATTTGCTTTTTTAGGGGCTTATTTACAAGCCCCTTGCTTTGCCGGTGCCGCACTTTTAATATGGGAAAAAGTGACGTACCAGCGACGCAAGAGGCTTGTAAATAAATAAGCCCCTTAATTTCAAGTGAGTGAACCTAACTATACATCTGTGGTCAGGCATGAGATCTGTAGTCTGAGTCTATCTCAGCTTCCCCTTTATTTTTTATTGATTTGGATATAACGAGAGGGCTCGGGTGAGATATGTGGCTTGAGTAAACACCTGCCCTTTCCTCTCATCTGAACTGCCTAATAAAATGGTGGAACACGAGGTAGGACTTTAAGGAACTTGGAGCCAGATGTACGAAGAATAAGTTTACTGAATCCCAAATTGCGATGTTTGGGAATCTTTATTTCTAATATATCAAAGTGACACTTCTTCAATTTGCGAATTGATATGGTTTGCAACTTCCTAATATCGATTTGATAAATTGCGAATCGCTATTTACGAATCGCAAACTGCGAAAGTAGCATATGGGAACAGCTTGATGCCATCACATTGAGGAAGTGCTTTAATATGGGCTCATACGTGCTAGGGGAATTCATCAATATCATCTGAGTCGCACTGCACACAGCCCAGCCCATCGAGCAGAAAACGATCATGAACAGCGATACTCCAGGTGAAGAATATTTGAGCCCTGACTAACTGATCCTGACAAAGGAAAACCTTACTGCAAGAGTCACATGTAAAACCTTCTTAGTGACTGCGGCCCAGGGCATCACAAGAGGACTGCCCCGTACTTTCTATCATCCTGAACCATCTTTGTGGGCCTTACAGTGGGGCCATGACATCAATCCAGTCGAGACCGACATCCTGATGCACACTCCTGTTAAGCACCTTGAGTTCTACAACCGCACTAGGATCTACTAGCCTGCACCTTGCACTTTCTTTCCTTTTTCCCAGAACCCTAGATGAATCTCTACAGCACAAACCTGCTAATACTTTATGGACTCATTTTTATCTTTCCATTCTAAAATAATTTTAAACATTGTTTTAAAGGGCGTAGCGCTCTTTTAGAAATATTATTGATTGTATTTTACATCTTATAAGCTTTTATCAAAAATTGCTGGTAACTGTATTTACATGTAATTGTCTTGTACGGTTGCACACCTTGTTTATTCATGTCCGATTAATTAAAATCATTACATGTGGGCACCCAGTATTGCACCGTTACCCATAGATACAAATTGCCGGTCAATCGTTAAAAAACCTCATAAAAGAATATCGCAAACAATCATTAAAAATCTTTTCGAGGAAAGTGCAACACACCGTTAGCATCATTTAAGGGTAGTTTTTGTGAAATAGTACAATAAAACGAACACATTTTCTCAAAGGGGATAAGATGAAATGTGTAAGGTGCAGTTTGGGCAGTCCCTTTGAAGTTGCACACAGGTAATGATTTCAGGGCTATGTAACACAGAGGAAGGGCGGGATGTTTCCTAAACCAACTTTAAGGCTGTTTTGGAAGTGGTATTCTGGATTTCCTAAGGACGTCCAGAGAAAGATCAGAAAAGGATGTTGGTGGCAGAAAAAGAAAACTAAACCTAGTGAAAAGGAACTTGAGGTGCTTACGGAGTAATGTGTGGCTCTCAATGAACAGCCTTTTTTTTTTTAAACTCTTTTTATTGATCATAACAACAAGCACAGCAATGCAGTTCTTCCACAAAAAGATACAATCAGATACAAAGCGTAGACATAGTATTGTGCATACATCACTACCACTTAGACACCTCAACCTTGTGTATCTTCGACAGCATTGAATATGTCATGCAATCTGGATTCGCTACGGCGTAGTTCCACCGTAGGAGATAAACAAATGTCTCCCCTGTGTGTATTCCACCCAGCCCATTTACAGTCCCACTTCTGAGGGCATCCTCTGTGTTTAAAAACATCTTTCTCTGCTATCATAGCTCTATCCATATCGGCGGCCCAATTTCTAACACACGGCGCCTCCCCCATGCCCAATATCTGTGCGATGTTTCGTTTTGCGATGGCCCATCCCAGCGAGACACATGATTTCTCGTTCTGGGTCAGTGGCATCCCAAATATTCAACAGACAGAGCTTCGGAGATGCCATCAGATTTATACCCCCAGCATTCTTTAATTGTGTGTTGATGGCTTTACAGTATATTTGTGTGACGGGACATTCCCAAATTGTATGAAAGAAGGTCCCCTCCTGTTGACAGTGTCTGAGGCAAAGAGGATCAGTCCTCTGCCCCATCTTGACCAGCACACCTCAGGAAGGTAGGCTCGATGCAGGATTTTTAGTTGAACCAACTGCAATCTAATAGGAATGGCCACCTCTCTAGGTGAGGCCAGGGCGTCACGCCAGTTATCCTCATCCAGCTCCCCCAGATCGATTCCCAGTGCTGCCGCAAGCACGTTAAGGGGTCTGGGCGGTTATTAAACAATTTTTTGTACGTGAGGGAAATGGCCTTCCTGTCCATAGGGTCGAGTATTAACCTGTCTTCAAGTGGGGAGGCCTCAGGAGGTGGGTCGCCCCCCGGGATTGCTGCTTTAAGAGCATGACTGATCTGTAGATATCTGAATGTTTCGGATTGTGAAAGGTCGTATTCTTTCTGCAGGTAGGCAAAAGTGATCAATCCCTTAGAGTTCCACATGCCTCCCAAGCGTGAGATACCTATAAGATCCCACTTGTCGAACCCGGGGCAAGCGCTTAGGTGTCCTAATTGGTTGGGTTCCCAGAGAGGAGTTGCGCGTGTGATTCTATTGTGCCTGCCCAGTTTTTTATTAACCTTGTGCCAGGTTTCGATCGTGCGTGCTGTCGGTCCAGTTAGGCACAATTTATTGGGATTCGTATAGAGTGCTCTATGAAATCCACCCTGTCCCATGAGCCACCTATCGGTACGAAAACTCGGGTCCCCCGGTCCCCAAGCGCCCAGCGATTAATCGCCACCCGTTGAGATGCCTGATAATATGACCAGAGGTTGGGCAACGCAATTCCCCCTTCCTACCATCCTGCTGACAGCTTGTGCATCGCTATTCGTGGAGCCCATCCATCCCACAGCAGGGTACACATGGCGCTGTCAATACTGGAGAAATAGGAGTCGGGGATCCTATCAGGTGTGTTCTGCAGCACATAGAGAAACGGGGCAATGCCAACATTTTAAAAAGGGCAGCGAGTCCCAGAAGAGTAAGGGGAAGGGAGCGCCAGTGTTTAACATCAGCACGAAAGCGCGTCAAGGGGCCTTGTAGATTTATGTCATAAAAGCGGGATGAATCAGTCGTGATATAAATGCTCAAATACCGAAATCCCTCCAGTGCTACAGAGATCTGGTAGTCCCTCAGTATGCGTGGCGAAGGGCCGTATAATGGATATAATTGTGATTTGGACCAATTTATTGTGTAGCCAGAGTGGTTGCCGAATATGCGGAAAATGTGGAGGATACGATGTAGGGTGGATGTCGGAGAAGCCATACATAACTTTATATCGTCTGCATATAATGATATTCTATCCTCGTAACTATCGGTCCATTTAAGTCCACGAATCATCGGATCACCCCTCATCCAAACCAATTAACAGCTTTTTGGCAAAAACTTATTTTTTCCAGTTTTAGAAAATAAATTTATTTAAAACATAATGAGGCATAGATGTAAGAGACAATACATTACAATAAAATGTCCATAAATTATACAGTACCAAATAATACAATCATTTAATAATGAAACACAAGAATAAAGTCAAATAAGAGGCAGAGGAGTTTGGTAACACAAGCATGTAAAGGGAAACATATCATGTATAAGTAATATACAAAAATGGATTATCAATTATTAAAATTAGTTATGCTAAGTAAGACTAAAAGGAAAAATCAGGGGGGTTTAAGAACTTCCTGTTGGGCCGGTGTGCGAGCCAGGGAACTATGTGCACAGTTATCCAAAAATTGAGTAATGGGGGTCCACAAGATCTGACGTTTCAAAGCTAGAGACATAGGAGAGACGTAGTTAGTGTCCAGCCTATGATTATAGCAAACTGCATTCCACCAGGCTTGAAATGACAATTTAGTGAAGTCCTTCCAATTTTTAGTGATTTGTTGAAAAGCTGCTGCTGCTAACAATAAATCCAGAATACGAATATCACAAAATAATGGAGTCCAAGCTTCAGATATGCTACCCAAAAAGAGATTAAGAATAGAAAAAGGAACTTCCATGTGAAAGATTGAGTTAATTTGAGCCCATATTTGCAACCAAAGACACGTCACAATAGGGCATGTAAAGAGTAAATGCTTTAAACAAGCTTGTGGTAAAGAGCAAGTCCAACAAGTGTCCGGTGTGTCTGGATGTATTGTATGTAGAAGAGCAGGAGTCAATAATAGTCTGTTATATATGAAAAAAAGAGATTGCGTGGTATTAACTGCCCTAGAAGATTTTCAGATTTTAGTCCAGATTTTAGCCCAGATATTAATTGGCAAATCAACCTCAAAGTCCGATTCCCAGGCCAACTCCACTTTTGTCTTGGATCTACTAGAACCAGAAGCAGATAAGTGGGAATAAATAGTAGATGCTCTTGGAGAAGAGTACAGCAAGGTAGACCAGAGGTTACCGACAGATGACGTTGCGGACACTAAACCTTGACTTTGTTCATAGGCAACGCGTAGGGCGTTAAACAATACTTTATGTTTACTCTCAAAAGTTGGTGGTAGATCAAATTTCCGAGAGGCTTGAGAAAAAGACTGGAAGGTATCATGATCGAGAAGTTGGTGCACCCAAATTAAACCTTTATTCCTCCATGTTTTCCAATAGAAGGGTTTGTTGTTAACTAGTATACATTTGTTGTGCCAAATGGTGGAATTAAGAAGTGTACCAATATCTGAAGAATTGATATATAAAGTACAATCCAACAATCTACATGAGTGCTTAAGAATGGGGGTAGAAAGAGATTGTGGTTTGCGAGTAAAGGATAGATATTCCTTGAAAGAGAAGGGAAGGAGAAAGGATTTCTCCACATCCATCCATAATGGACCAGGTAGTAAGGGATCAGAAAGCCATCAGGATGACTGACGTAAAAGAAAGGCTTTCTGGTAATTAGGAAAATCCGGAAACTTAACACCACCCTCTGATTTTGGTCGAGTTAATTTGAGTAAGGAGATACACGCTTTTTTCTGATTCCAAAGGAATGAGATGAGAATAGAATTAATTTTCTTAAAATATTTAAGAGGTATGGATACCGGAAGGTTAGATATACAGAACAATATAATGGGACTTAACATCATTTTTATGGTGTCCAAGCGACCCCACCAAGAAAGATAAAGAGGATGCCATCTAGTAGTTAAAGTGGTTAGTTTGTGCATGCATTTCTCTAGATTTAGCGAAACCAAAGAGGAAATCGAAGGGGTGAACCACAAAGCAAGATATTTAATGTGTTGAGGGCTCCACTTGAAATTAGACATGGAAAACTCTTCTTTAAAGGTAAACTTAGTCAAGGGCAATATTTTGCATTTTTCATTATTCAACTTATAGCCCAAGACCTTGCTATAAGAAGTAACCTCCTGCAAAAATGCGGGGAGAGACGAGGCGGGTTGGGAGAAGAACAAAAGGACATCGTCCGCAAAAGCAGCAAATTTAATCTGTAGACCATTAAAGGGAAAACCCTTAATGTCTTGGTTCTGACGTATACGGGAAAGAAAAGGTTCTAGTGCCAAATCAAAAAGAAACGGTGAAAGCGGACAACCTTGACGTACACCCTTCACAAAAGGAAAATAAGAGGAGATGAGACCATAAGCACAAACAGCAGCTCTTGGGGCAGAATAAAGAAGAGAAATAAGGGAAATACTTTTTGGACCAAAGCCGAACCATCGAAGAGTATAAAAGAGAAAGGGCCAATAAATATGGTCGAATGCTTTCTCAGCATCTAGGGCAATCGTTGCGACCGCCTCATTTTTAAGAGGAGACTTGGAGAGTATGTCAAAGAAAAGGCGTGTGTTGTCCGAGAGATATCTTCCTTTGACAAAACCAGATTGCTCCTTTCCAATTAAATCAAGGAGATAGGAATCAAGTCTTAGGGCTAGAGCCTTAGAGAAAATTTTATAATCGACATTGACCAATGAAATTGGCCAATAATTTTTGCAGAAATGAGGGTCTCTACCTTCCTTGGGGATAAGACAGATTAAGGCATCTAAGAAGGAACCAGAAGAAGAACCAGAGGAAAAGAAATAGGACACTAGAGTAAACAATTTGGGAAGAAGCAGTTTAGCAAAGCGTGAGTAAAATTCAGTGGTGAAGCCATCAGGACCCAGGGCCTTATCCTTTTTTAATGTATTTTATGCAGTGTGTAATTCTGACTGTGAAATATCATTTTCCAATAATGAGAGGTCGATACACTTATCAGCAGGTCTATGAACAGAGGAAAAAAATTGAGAAATATTCACATCGGAGGCCTCATTTTCAGGTGTGTACAAGGACTTATAATATAGAGCAAATTAATTTAGAATTTCGGAGTCTAAATATTTCGGTACTTGGTTTACATCAATAATGGAGTCGATATTAAATTTGTTATTTTTAACATTAAGGTAATTCGCCAATAACTTACCCATCTTATTCTGACCACCATAAAACTTTGCATTAGATTTTAACAGGAACAATGAAGCATTTTCTGTGGACTCTCTATTAAACTGTAATTTAGCACGAATAAGTTCAGATAAGCATTCTTTTGAGTTGGAGGTATAAAAAGAGTGTTCCAGTCTCTTTATCTGGGTTAAAAGTTCGGATGTATGAGCACGCGAAACTCTTCACTTCTTAGCAACATATGAAATGATAAAGTCACGTGCTGTTGCTTTAAAGGCATCCCAAATGACATGGAAAGGCATGCCCTCTGTTTGGTTAAGAAGGAAATAGTCTTGAAAAAATACCTCGAATGAGGAAGTTAAATAAGGGTCCAGGAGGAGTGAGTTATTAAAGCGCCATCTACCAGGAGTACGGGAATGCAGAGGGAGATCCAATTGAAGGGAAACAGGGGCATGATCTGAAATTAAAATTGACCCAATGTCTGCAGATCGTAGCGATTGTGAAATAATATGGGAAACAAAAAAATAATCAATACGGGATTGAGTTTGATGAAAAGGGGAAAAATAAGATTATTCTCTTAAAGTAGGGTTGCAAAGACGCCACGCGTCTACAAACTTCCATTGTTTAATAGTATGGACGAAGAGCTTATGGGCACTATTTGGTATAAAGGTTACTTTGGAGTTACGATCAACAAAAGGTTCAAATACCTGATTACAGTCACCAGCTAGGATAACATTTTCGGCATAATGATTGGCAAGAGTCTGATTCAGGTCAGACCAAAAATGGGAATCACTAATCGTGGGGGCATATACTTTTAACAAAGAGACTGGAATTCCTCCGATCGCCAATTTAGTATACAACCATCTACCCACCTCATCAGAATTCTGTGAAATCAACTTAGCATACAACGATTTATGACACAGCGTGACAACACCATTTCTTTTGCCATCCCCAGGGGAAAAGAAAACATCACCTACCCACCCTCTCTTAAGTTTTAAGGCTTCATGTTCTGTGAGGTGAGATTCCTGTATCAGAGCAATATTAGCACCAAGGTGTGCCAAATGGGATAAAACATGCTGCCTTTTAATAGGGGAATTTAAATCCCTGACATTCCATGAAACGATTTTCATAGACATGGATAATTATTTAAAAATAAAATTAAAAAATACAACAATTCATACCAAACAAGATAGAAAAGTATTATATACCTTATCATGACATATGTGTACCAAAGAATCATGAAAGAAAAAACAGCAAGAATTAGATATGAGATAAGAAGAGAAAGAAGAAAGAAAAAACAAAAGGTCAAAGGACGAAAGTAAGAAGAAAATTAGAAAAATCCATAAAGTAGAAAACAGTACAAAGATAACAAAAGGGAAAACAAATAGAACATAGCTATGAGAAGTAGGATCCAAGGGAAGATTGGAGGGGAATGAGACCACATGGAAGGGATGGTGCGTCGGGGATCCACGGGAGAGCACGAAAGGAGCACAAAACATACTACAGAATACGGGGAAGACCACAACACGAATGATGAACCTGCAAGGAAGCAAAGGAGGATTAATAAATAGCATTGAACTACGTTTATAACTATGAAGAACAAGGGAGAAAAGGTCCCTGAATCTTTTATGGAGGTAACAAAAAGTTTGACCATATTATCTTCGACAATTAAGTAACACTCAACTTTTAAAAGTTAGAGATTAATGACAATGAAAAAAGGTAACAATAAAAAGAACGCCGCTCAAGGAGCAGGAGAAGGTCCTGAAGTGTCTATGTTTTCAATTTTGCAGGCATTAATAAAACTCTTCAGTTTAATCGGATCCTCATATGTAGTAGTCTTATTCTTATAGGTGACCTTAAATAGGCACGGATGTAGCAAGCCAAAACGAGCACCAAGTAGACGAAGATCAGGCCTTAGGTTGAGGAATTCTTTGCGTCTGTCAGAAGTAGACTTGGCATAGTCCTGGGAGAAAAAAAGAGGATTGCCTGACCAAGAAATACGCTTCAGAGATTTAACAGCTGCTAGAACTTTGAGCAGGTCAGTGTATTCGAGAAAATACATGATAATTCCTCGTGGCTTGCGTGCATGCGAAACATATGCTGGCTGATGTCCCAGTCTGTGAGCCCTTTGAATGTTAAGATGGGTGTCTTCAGACAGATGTAAAAGCTTAGGAAGAAAGGACTTAAAAAAGGATACAGGATCCGAGCCTTCCGACCCCTCGGGCAAACAATAGAGGCGTAGATTGTTCCTTCTGCTCCTATTTTCCAAATTTTCAACTTGTTGGTGAAGGGAGGAGACCTGGGTTTGAAGGGATTGAATCTTGCCAACAGCTGAGCCAAGAGACTTAATACTCTGTTCCGCAGTATTCAGCCTTTCCTCCATTTGAGACCACTTATCAGTAAGAACTTGTAGTTTAGAATTGGTTTCTTCCATAAAAGGCCTTAACGCGCGTATTTCCTCCAGAAAAAGCTCCATTGAGACAGGCGAAGCAGATTTTGTAGGAGAGGGAGGATCCTTTTTTAGGCATTTAGTGGTAGCTTTTCCAGCGGTAGATAAGGGAGGAGCACTATTAGATCCAGAGGAAGGGCTACCCTTATGCAGAGCGACTAAAGAGTCCTCCATATTAGATAACTTTAAGAACAGTAGAATTCTTGACAGACTTATGAGTAAGTGTTGGCAATGGGTTATTTGCCCTTCTTAGACGTTCCATAAATATTCAGAGACAGGAATATAGGGTAATAACTCGTAAAGCGAAAATGTCAACAGCGAAGAGCACTCCAGCACCAGAAGGATAAACCACACTTCAAAAGTATAATACAAACGAGTCACAGAGAGGCGAAAATGTCACCTCTGCAGTAAAAAAGTGAGAAAAATCTAATGTTCAGCAAGCAAACAGCAGTATAAAATAGAAAATAGCCCATAAAACAAGAAACTCTTGCATGAAAATTGTTATAGGCAAGGGCATTGAAGAAAAAATGATGAAAGTGCTGCTGCCGATGTAAAGATTCATTCCTTCATGACAGGAACCGTTGGTTGCGCATGACCGGTAAATATGCAAATGGCTGACAGCTCTCTGAGGAGAACGGAGCCGTCAGCTGAAGAAGAGCTTTGCCAGCGAAGAGAAGGTCGATGAGCTTCCAGTTTTGTCGTCGGGGCTTCACCTCAACATTAAACACCGCCGATGGGCATAAGGAAGCCACAAGAGGGGTAAAAGGTATGCTCACAGATGCGCCGGGTCCCGGAGCTCTACCCGGGCGCCTCCATCCGCCCGCGTACCAAGCCACGGCCCGGCAAAAACGTATTTATTGCTCCAAAGTCAGAAAAAATATAATTTTGAAGTACATACTTGATAAAAATATTTCTGTTGGAGCCACCCAGCGCACCATTCCTGAAATTAGGAAAAGGTAGTATAATCTGTGTTTAAGGACAGAAGAAAGGTTTGTCAATCTTCTTGCAGGCATGTGGAACAGATGGGGGACCCTCGAAACAACCACCACCAAACCAACTCTCTCAGAAGATCTCATGGAATCCACTCTGCAGCCAGAGAGCATTACCGGGCTCACCGACAACAATACTTTTAATGCACCAACTACATCTAAAGGTAAGGGTTTTAAAAAAATAAAAAATACAACGTAGAACCATGTTTAACTAAAATGATGACTAATTTGAAAGTATAACTTTGATGAAAACGATCCATTACTATGCTTATTTTTTTAACTTCAAGGTGCATTATGGGAGGTGTAGTTCATATATTTGAGTGTAGTATAGACTCACAATTCTTGATAATATTTACATTTCACCTAAAAACATTAACAGTTTTAATACTGCAAAGCAGTGATAGCAGAAACCTTTTTCAAAATGCTTAATTTGAAACAAAAATAACATTCACCATAGTGATATACTTATCTATGCATCAAAGATGTGCCATCACAAAGAGAGCACCACCCTGAGCAAGATTACACTGAAGATAATCACTCTGACTTGGAGGAAGGCACTGATTTACCAGGCACAACTAGTAAATCTGCACCACCCTGACGCAGACCAGTAGTTTCTCTAATACCACAATTTCCAGATCTCTCTGAGGAGCCTATCATTGCCAGGAACGCACCACAGTCAGCGTTGAGGGACCGACAGATGTGCAGGAGGCTAATGCAGGGTTGATACAGTCCTTCCAGGACAATAAATGCAGGACTTATAACTCCTGAAGATGTTGGTGAAACATCAAACTTGTTTGATGGCTTAGAGGCCTCAATGCTCTCTCTGCAGCGCCTGCAGAATAATAACATTAACGTTGTTAATAGACAGTTAAACCAGCTGATCTTTTGTCAAACTGCTCTTGGGAAGATTTCAGTGCTGGTTACATGCCAAAAACCATAATGACAGACTTTCATTGTGGTTTTTGTAGAGGGCTTAGGGACAGTGCAACAATGGCTCTGTTTATTCTCATAAAATCTAAATATGTATTTGCCAAAAGGTTTTCTTCTTCGTGGTTGGTAAGGACATTGCATCCACTTTTGAGTCCGTTTATTTAATTAAACTATGGGCCATCCTGGCTAAAATCTGGAAGGACCGCCCAGGATTAGAGGTTATCATTAAACTACATAACGAAACTAGTGCTAGAAAAAGATAAAATATTGCTTCTTTGGAAACCACAGAGATCTTGATTCCAAATAGATGGGTCAGGCATAGTTGTGTACTGGCCTGCTTTTGGTCTGTAAGCTAACTCATTGCCAGCGGAACTTGAAGGCACGAGTGTGGACATCCCAATAAAGGCGTGGAAATGATTGCCTGAATTACAATATGAAGATGACACTGTGTATTGTCCCAAGCCCAACTGTGCTGATTAATACACGCCATTATATGCTTTGACAAACCATCTGAATCATATGTGATGTTCCGGGGCTATAGGCATGAGGAACACCTGGGCTAATCTAATCCACTGCAATAAAGGATGCCTAGAGAGGGTGGATACATTTACTTACCTGTGGTTAGCTTTAAAGAAACACTAACCTGGCCACACTACCTTAGCCGATCACAAGCCAACATGTCCCAAGGTAAAACTGAGATGTTCCAATTTTGATCGGCATAATGGATTATTCCAATTAGATCAAATGCCCTAGGAAAACTGAATATGTAGATAGCCTTCGGGGCATACAAAGCTATAATACGTACAATTTCCCACTCTTCTTTTGGGGCAATCAGTGCAGATTGATAACAAGGCCAAGATGTCCTGGTGGTGCAAGGCGAGGAATTTTTGCCTCATTGTTTAGATTCCATGTACCTCTTCCACAGGTGTTTGTGAGCCTGCAGAACTGGGAAAACACCGACCTCTGTGTGCCAAGTCATTGGAACTGAGTAGGTATTGAGGCTACTTCAGACCTGCCACCAGTGTTGGACTGGCCTTTAGGGCAATCAGGCAGTGCCCAATGGGCTGGTCTGACAGGTCAGTGTGTGGGCTGGTTTTGTGGCTGTTGTGAACATGTTTTATGATCTGCTGGGCAAGTTTTTAATGTTGACCTCGCTAATATTTAAACACATTGCCTGCAGCAAGCTCAAATCCATGCAGTCTTCTTTACCTTGCAAAAAACTGATACAGCTTGTCTTTACAAGTTCAAAACTGCCCACATTTTCAAACATGGGCCACTATTTTAGCTTTCTAATTCACTTATGGGGGCCACTTTTATTTTGGTGCCAGAGGATTATTTTCTGTCCCACACCAACCCTCCCTGCCACAAACTCTTTCAGGATTATTTGTATAAGGTGAGAATCCCTATTTTGGAATCTGAGAAGTCAAGAAATACAATAATAATATTGTAAAATGTTTTTTACATAGCTTAGAGCATACAAATGACAGGAAATTATGGTAATGATAACCAAAACATTAATACACATTATACAAGAGAACAAGAAATACATTTCAAACATTTTAGGGAGGGTCTAGTGAAATCTTTATGTATATTACCTGCTAATTTCTAGAAAGGTGTTCAAAAACCCCATTCCTCTTCCCAGGGTAGAAGGTGAGAGCACAGCCTGTTTGTTGTCAGGGTTCAAAGGCAGAGTTCTTGCCAATCTATCATACTGTTGCCTGGCATCTGATGCTCCTCTCCTAATCTGCTAAGGCTCAGGGGTTTAATAAACAAATACGACCCTACTTTTCCATATTTAGAAGGAGGAGTGAATGTGTGATCCAACTTTCTTACATATTCAAAGTTGATGCAATAAGAACAAGCATTGGGGCCTTATATGTTTAGCTGTGCAGCACTTTATCCTGGGTGCTGTGCTGCCAGGGATTGAAGAGCTATATACAATTACTACACACTGGGTCATAAAGTCGGATTCAGGAATAAATACTTGCCTCGGTAAAGATTTATGGACACATTCCAAGGCTTTTTAACGCACATATAGAAAGACAAGTGCCTCAATGCAAGTCAACAGTGCTATAACATTCTGTGTGCGGCCATCTTGAAGCCGTTTCCTTGATAAATGTTAAATAAATGGAGCATGTACTAATACCACGGAGCACAAAGCAACATTAGGAACCAGATGCTAAGAGTGATTTAAACTGGAAGAATGCGTGACTGAGGAGTGAAGAAGTTAGACAGTGTCCTAGTTAACAATGCAGTACTGTTCCTTCCAAAGATTTCCAAAGTAGTTACTACATGGAATCTTTCTGAATCTGAAAATGCACAAGTGCCACTTGCGATCATACACCAACAGGGTGAAAGCTAGTGTTTTTGGAAAGGACAACACTGAAGAGCCATGCTGCATTTCACCACAATGCCAGCCAAGTCTGTTATTCAGCTTTTGTGGTCCTCCAGCTGCCTTCTCCCATACTGCATAGTCTTGACTGGCCTGCACCGTTACCAGGGAAACCAGGATTCAGTCATCAAAAATTCAAGGGATGAAAAAGACGAATAAGCTATCTATGTTCATGCCAAATAAGTATCTGCATTTGGGACAGACTGATAATGTCATGAACATACATGGCGTGGCCAATCGCAGAGTTGTGGGAAAAAAACTCAAAGAGTGACTGTCAACCAGTGTATTACTTGAGCGTTTGTTGTGAGATGATGATGATGCAAGAGAAAATGACCCTATATAAACAAGTCCCCATTAATATCTATGGCTTCTTAAAAAAAAAAATAACTTCACGTACCTTGCCTTCCCTTAGGATCATCACAGCCTCAGGCAGATGTTGCTAGGCATCAGTAATCAATTAAAAAAAAAGCAGACAGCTTCTCGTGTTGACAGCTAGGAAACAACTCACAGAGCAGGGATTGAAAGTACACACAGCTCTTGATCACTCACCACGACCAATACCCGTTTAGGTAAGGCCACTGCGACGTCAGTCACTATGCTATAACCAATTGCGAATGCTCATACTCAAAACAGTCAGAAAATGAAACATGCTCAGAAGGAGACATTGTGCGTAACTTCTTGTAGCGAACGAAAGCAGTTCCCTATTTTGTTTACCTTCATTTGCACCCTCGGGCAGTGTGGGCTCCGATTGATCCATGTTTGCTTTGCTCCTATAGGACGCAGGTCTGGCAAGCTTTAGCTTAGGAGGCAGGCCGTTTTACATAGCACTTATGGAGATCCAATGGAAACGGTGAGTACACGGTAGGGGCCCTCAGGGAAACAAAAGGGAGGAAGGGGTTAGGGGTGGGTGCATGGTGGGAGGGTAACTCAGTGAAGGAAATGGAGACAAAACCCCCAAAACTGATGATTGTTTGTGAGAGAGGATATGTCATAACCTCCAGAGCTGCTGACTTTGGAACTGGGGAACCGGGTTTGAGTGTCAGTTCTCCCTGTGCCTGCAAAAATAAAATGATGAGACATGTTGAACTAAATTTTTTTTAAATAAAACAATGGCGAAAGCCAACAAAATGCTGTTTGTAAACTACATACGTAACGGAATGAAATGACAAATGGCGATCAGTACGTTTATTAGCATTTTGACAATTGGGACAGGTGAACGCGTACAGGAAAAAAAGCCAACAATTACAAAATACGGGCAGAAACAAAAATACAAAATAGTGTGCTTCCACAAAGCTACATGCACAAAAGGGAAAGCCTACAAATAATAGGGGCATGCTCCATGGGAGGGGTTGACACACATAAAGGAGCGACATATAAACAATATTGACCACAGAGAAGCAAGCCTTTGCGAAGGACACTCAAAGCAACAAATTAAAAGTGAAGGGTGGGCTGTAAGCCCACAGAGTAAATTCAGCATGTCTCGAAGAGATAGAACTTGCGCTGCCTAGGCGAGACCTAAAAAGACTCTCTGTCTGCAGGGAATGCGCAGGAGGAATGCAAGAATGAAACTTCTTTGCAATAAGCTTCGTCAGGTGTTTCACTCAACGGAGGCAAAGTGAAAACTGACACACCCTTTTCAGCCATAAATAAACAGTGGCTCATGCATGGTTATTATTAAAAAAATTAGAGCAATGCTGCACAGCAATAATTAAAGAAACAGGAAGCAGAAATCAGAACATACATGTAATAATTCACAATTAAGTGATGGTGCTATGTGCTTAAGTGATCACATTAATTATAATGAAAAAATGTGTACAGAGAGAGCCTTTGGATCGATAACATTAAATGTGGATGTACAGGGTAAATCCGGATCAGTTCCACTAGTTTTATTTTGAACAGTTACAATTATTGATCCTAATACCTCGTATCTATGGCATTTTAACCACTTATAAAAATAATCAGGTTATGATCAGGACTTCGTAGAAAATTCACAGTAAACACCCGGACACTTCTGCAGTAAGGCTTGAAATTCCAATTTGCGGTAGCCTGTTACACCAGTGCACAAAGAATGTATAATTTAGGCAGCAATATGGAAAGTTTATTTTTGTTTAAAAAAAAAAATTATGCGTTCGCGGGCGAGGACAGCAGATGCTCAAGACAAAAGTCAGGGGGGTTGAAATGAATTAGAGAGGCTTTAGTGGTTCAGAGAATGGACATACAGTACATGTTAGGGGAGCCTTCATTATTCAGGATTGGAGCAGGGGGGACCACGTGATAGTTTGTGTCCTTGCTGTCGCGTCTGTGCCCAGTGCTTTCAGTGTGATAGACTGCACCTGTAGCCTGTAATATCCTTTTCAACCAGGCAAATCTGGAGTCGCAGAATATCGTTGATGAAAGAATGACTGCCAGTCTGCCCTCTGAAACAATCTGTTCTTAGTTCAACACAGTCTATCTCTTTTGACTTTTTCTCCCTGAAATTTTAATCATAAGCGTTCTTATTTTCATGCTTAAAAGGCTGGTACTGTGACTTCTCGTCCCAGTAAAAAAATGGCGACCACTAAAGCTGCCAATAATTGTTCGGTTCTGATGTGGAGACAAAAGGAGCCTCACTTGATTGCATGTGATGTTCAAAACTAGAGACTGGGAATCATCAGTGCAGCAGGATAGCTGCGTAAATGGAGGATTCAAATTAGGATTACAGCCAAAATGCACAACAAGAATTGTTAAAGCCAACAGGTCTGGAGTGAATGTTGTACAGGAGGCAGACTGCATTTGTGTATGGATGTCTTTCAATGTGTTGGCACATTAAAACCAGATTTATTGGCTTTACCAGTGCTTGCCAATATATGTAAGGTTTAAAAAGGAAACTAAGACGTGTTTTGACAGCATTGGGATACCTTTCATATGCCTTTTGTCCCATTAAAATCCCCCAAGTAGTACATTGTATTGTTTGGCAATATCTGGTAAGATCAGCTTCCAACAACCATGTTTTACTACTTCCGGCACTCAGCCTGGTGTCAACTATACTTTGGAACTGATTCCCGCTTCCTTGTCCTTTAAGATGAATTTTAGGAAATACAGAAAGGAGCTGAACACCTTTCTCTGAAGACCGATGTTTGAATTACAAACAACCTTGTCCCTGCCACTTGTTTTGTTTGTTTCAAAAGGTACTGTATCTCCCCTCCTCTCTTCTAATGCCCAGAAGCAATCTTGGGGGTAATGTGGGTGCTGCACAAAAACAATAAATTCAAATCTGATGGTAAAGCATCATGATAGTAAAATACCCGCATACACTCATGAAATACAAGCTTAACATTCTGCTATACGAGTGATCATTTGACATTCACTGCACATGTCCACAAAGAGTGGCGCTGAAAGTCACAATTATTGCAACACAGGAACTTGGTCAGAATGGTATATGTGAGGAGTTTCTATTCAGAGAAACAAATAATTTGGCTAGTACGGATCTCAAATGAGGGATGGAGTGAGCAAAGAACAGAACCGTTATTTTCGTCTAGATTTTAGAGGTGGCTACTTTGACACTTAAACAGCAGCAGCCCATTAAAAACCATCCTTAGTGCATGCAACCACTGAAAACATCTTTCACCCTGTCATCACCACCTTATCACTCGAAGACAAACGGAGCCTGTGATGCCCACATTACAGTGATGAAAAGTGCCATAAACAATTTTACAATCCAAAAAAGCATCATACTGACACATTTATATCGTTTCCAGCTCAGGTGTACAAGCACTGTGTTCAACATGCATTTATATACAATAAATGTAAACGAAAATCATTTACATAGTGGTTGCCCAGAAAATCTGGGGTGAATCTGGCCCTTTTTGAACCGTGTTGGACACCCATCATCCATATGGTCCAACATAATAAGAAACTTAACAGCTACGAATCAAATGTGTGATTTTAAACAACTGGAATGTACACTTAAAAATTTTGTTTTGTAGACTGCATTCAAAAGAAATTTTATGTACCCTTGCACCTTATATAGAAGTTACATTCAGGCAAGATATTTGGCAGTCCCATGCTGTTCAGCACTTTATGTAATGCCAAGAAAACACTTCAAAAATGGAACAGCAGTTATGTATTTGCAAAACATGTAGTGTGCGAGGTCCCCAAGCCAAAATAGCTGGCTCGATCCCACAGAGCTAACTGCAATCAGATTATGCTCCATACTGTGGAACCTTCAAACAGACCCTGACGATGACAGTAATCACTAAATCCAGAAGTACCAACTTGAAATCTGTCAAGACAAAGCAATACTGCTCACCAAAAGCAAGATCTTACAAACAAAATCAGCACAACAAAGTTATCTTGACCTTGCACTTTCATGAGGGGCTAAAGTACTTGGAAATGTAAGAGTGTGAAAACAGCTTGTCGTTTTTCTTCCTAACGCAAAGAGGCATTTGTTCACATTCTCTGTATTTGCCCGGCAATTATAACGGAAAGAAAACATGTTTGTCGTGACAGAAGAAAAACAAGAAGGTATGTAAAACCCACAAATGCAGGAAGCAACCCATCCCTAATCAAACGTATGACCAGAAAAATATACGAAATAGGAGGAACCCAGGCCATGTACACCTGGAGGGGGTACCCATACTAAAATATATGCATGAATGTATGTGAGAGAAGGGTTATGGAGAGATGAGGGGCACGTTTGCTGGGTGGTAGTGAGGGAATCCAAGGAGGTCATAACATAACGTCTATTTGTAAAGCGCACGTTCACCCATGGGCATCTTGGCGCTGAATAACAGATGTTTATTGGAGGTCATGGGAGGGAGGGCGCCAAAATGATTTTCGCACTGGGTACCACCAGCGCCAAAGCCTGTGATGATGGGTATGTGGCAAGGTGAAGTAATACTGTGTCTTTTCTTTTCTTTTTTTGTATCTTTGGAGAGCCTGCTGATTTTGGAAAGGCATGGCAAGGTGACTTTGCCATTATTGACTGTTGCACACATAACTCATGCACACAGCCACCTACTGTTTCAAATCAACAACCTATCTGCCTTCTACGTAGGATAGTGTTGTAGAAGGCAGGTTTTAGGCGCTAGCAGAAATGGCGTATCGTTGGATGACTGCTGTCCAGGACCTAAATCTGGTTCTGGAGTCCAGCTCTGAAGCAGGATCAAAGTCTGAGACAGCATCTGAGGGCGAAATGACAATAGAGCAGAATCTGGGAGTGATTTTTCAGTCGGTGCCGTTCCATCTGACAACTCGTCTTCTAGCGATTCTGATGGAGACAATGATGACAGTCGTGCATCCCTTCGCAAGCACAGTCTGTGCAGGGGGACAACAGTAGCAGGTTAGACCAACCCAGAGAGCAGGCACGTGCAGCGACAAGCACAGACGTAGTGCTGTCTTGGCAGCCTTCCAATTTAGTTCAGCCCCAAATGACCTTTCTCTGCTCTCTACTACTTTTGCTCTCTACTGGTGAAGGGCTAAACCCAGAAACACGTGTCTAGAGATAACAGCACTACCTACACCAACTTTGGTGAAAAACTACAGCAACTTTGGAAGTAAGCGTACTGAATTTACTAGAATGCAATGGGGAGAACTGTGCTGGGATGAGAGGCAGTGTGCTACCTCTCCCCTTGTGTTTGAAAGGCTCCTGTCGTGTAGTTCCTGTAAACCTATATAGGACCTGCGCGTTTAGACAACATACACTGCAGGATTGGTGTCCGGACTGGTTCTAGACACCCCCACCGGGTATGATAGCCTTTGTACCAGCTAGCTCACAGTGCCACTAGAAACCTCTCTTACCAAGGAGAGAATAGTTCTTGGCAACTATCGAACATGACAGCCCTGATCCCTCAGGATCGTGGAAACAGTGCGATACTTTTCGCTCAGTCACTTGTGCTCACTTTGTCTCAGAGAGATACACAGAATAAACGATGGGGACGTTTTCCAATAAGCATTTATTGAACCAGCGTCATTCTAGTGTAAAATAGGTGTGCTGAAACAACCATTAGACAGAAACAGATATAAATGATTAGAATCACTAACAGGGTAAAAGCTTGGTAAATTTCTACCATTGTGCTAAAACAATGAATACAGGCAAGTATAAAAAATACATGACAGTAGGGCGTGGCTTAGGAGCCGAACATGGCAGACGCGTCTCCTTAGCGCTCCGCAGTTCGCTCCAGTAAAAGGGCAAGAATCCTGCATTATCCTGACCCCAGCCACAATTCCTGGGAGCCTCGCGCTGCGGTCCCCGCCGCGCCGCTGTGGGCCGAATTTTGCGGCGGCGGAGGGCCAGGAACACCGTGTTCGGGCTCCGGGTGATCTGAGGCCTGTCCCGTAACGGTGAGCCGCGCAGCCGAGTCCGCGGCTGCAGTGTATTCCCCTCGTCCGAGGGGGAGGCGAAGGCGAGACGGATGTGCTCCGGAGCCGTTCCGGACCCGTGGAGCTGCAGCGCCACCGGATACGTTTGAACAGAGGTGCGGAGAGCCGGGGGTAGAGGGCGCGACGCCATTGAGGCGCCCCTCCCCCATCTTCATCGCCGCGAGCGCCGGAGGGCCTGAGCGGTGCTGCGGACGTGGCGGGGCTTGCCTGGGACCCCCTGCCGGTGGCTGTGTGTCTGCTGCGGCCCCGTGCTTGCGATTTCCGGCCTGCTGATGTGCCGTGGGCCAGCTTCTGACATCACTGGTTCTTGCGTGGCCACCCCCGGATCAACAACGCTGAGCTGAGGAGAAGAGACCGCCGAACATCCTTGGGTGGGCCTGCAGGGGCCCGCCGGGCTTGTGGCCCGTGTCTGACGGAGCCTGGAGTGACTGCTGTGTGAAGTGGGCTTGCCCGGGAGCCGGAAGACCCGGCGGGGCCTGGTACGCCGCGTGGGCGAGCGGTCGGCTTTGCCCTTGGTGCCTGGTCCCCCTCCCTGTGCCCAGAGCCGCCTTGGATGCCCGACTGGCTCAGGTGTCCTGCCCCGTACATTCAGGAGTCGTCGCGGCAGGGGCCCGGTGGGGGCACACGTCGTCGGATGCCGGGTCGTGGCAGATGCTAGGGTGATCCCCTACGGTTGAGCCTGGTGTGGGGACTACGCTGTGCGGAGCTGCTGCCTTTGGTGCTGACCCTTGGAGAGACAGATCGGGTGAGTGCCCCCCAGCCAGGGGCACCGGCCAACCATGGGCAAGAATCGGCAGGGGGCGTCGGCCCCCAAGCAGCACACAATGGACCGCTACACCACCACAAACCCTCCTGGGGGGGAGTCCACGGAGGGCCTGTCCTCGGACACGGCGACGCTGCTGGAGGCGATCAATCAATCGAGGACCGCTCTTGAGGCCCAGATTGGCGCCGTGGGTTCGGAGGTATCGTTTCTCCGCCAAGATCTGCGGAAAGCGGTCGACCGCATCACTGAGGCAGAGACCAGGGTCTCTACTGTGGAGGACTCCGTATCCATGCTCCAGCAAAAGGTGGACAAGCTAACCAAGCATACGCAGGACCTGGCGGCCCGGGCCGAGGACGCGGAAGGGCGGGCCCGTCGCAACAACATACGCTTGGTGGGCTTTCCGGAGGGCTGCGAGGGCTCATCCATGGACGCGTTCATCTCGGACTGGTTCAAGGCGCTGTTGCCCCCGGAGGACATGTCCCCCTGTTTCGTAGTAGAGAGGGCCCACCGCGCTTTGACCAAGAAGCCGCCACCAGGGGAGCGCCCGGGACCTGTGATTGCTCGGCTCCTCAACTACGCGGACCGCGACGCCATTCTCCGGTACGCCCGGCTACACAAAGACAAAATGGTTTATCAGTCGCATACCATCATGGTTTTCCCCGATTATACCAAGCTGGTGCAGCAACAACGCCAGTCCTTCATTGCGGCCAAGAGACGGCTACGTGAACTAAACTTATCCTATGCATTGCTGTTTCCGGCTCGGATGAAAGTGATCTACAATGCTAAAACTTTCTTCTTCGACACTCCGGAGGAGGTCTTTGTGTGGACAAATAAGCGCAGGGTCCTTAAGCCACACTCGCCGCTCCCGTTGGACTCGGACTCCTCTCAGGGCTCGCATCGGAGTGGCCGCCAGGGCAGAGACGCAACATCCAGACGCAACAGATCCCGCTCCAACTGGCGTGCCCAGGAGCCGGCAGGCACGGGGGACTGAGGTAGACTGGGACTCGTTGGCCAATTTTGCTCCCTGCTCATTATCGGGGCGGGTCACGATACTCCACAGTGGTCTCATTGGCAAACGTAGGGGTCAAGGGTTGGGGTCTCTACTGCTAGCCCTGGAGGGAACAGTTATGGCACACCCCATCTGTTTGGGTAATGTTGGGTGAAGTTGGGAGGGGGGATCCATTGGAGGAATCGCTTGGGTCATCCTGTTGAGGGCCTGGGGGGGGTTCCACCGCGACAGATACTCCATGTTTCTGGAAGTATGGGGGTGGGGGTGGAGGTTGGGGACAGTTACAGTTACTTTGTTGTGGGTTGTTTTGCTTTTTGTTTTCGCACCATGCACACACTCTATTGCTCTGTCGGGCGCACACTGGCTGTCCCTCTCCGTCCTGACACATGGGAATGGCACACACGTTGGGTAGCTCTACACCGGGGACACTGAATATCCTTGCCTGGAACGTGCGAGGCCTGTTAAATAAAGTCAAACGGGGGGCAGTGCTCCAACAGGCGAAGCGCTATGCAGCAGACGTTCTTTTGCTCCAGGAGACGCATCTTCTGGGCACAAAAGCTCCATGCCTTGCCCGTTATGGATACACTACAGTGTATCACTCCGGCTTCTCCCGAGGGGCGCGGGGCACGGCCATATTAGTACATCGTAGAGTGCCGCTCCAGGTTACGCGACACTGGTTAGATCCTGGTGGCCGCTTTACCGTGATTACGGGTACTGTTGCCGGAGAACAGATTACACTAGGCAGTATTTACGCCCCCCCGCCGCTAGGCCAGACGTTCGTAGATAAACTGACACAGCTCTGGGGTGATCTCCCAGGTGGCCTGATGGTGCTGGGGGGCGATTGGAATGATACTATGGGTCCCTCGGACAGGTGGAGAGCTCGTCAGCCTGATGTACCCCCCATTACGTCTAAACTAAACGTTCTAGCGCACACATTGGGCTGGGTGGACATGTGGCGGGCCTTTCATCCCTCTGAAGTCGGGTTTTCCTACGCGTCGTCGGTCCACCCCACTCTTTCCCGTCTTGATTATTTGTTCATCCCACATAGCTACCTGCATAGGGTGTCACGCACCTCAATACTGCCCCGGGGACTCTCTGACCATTCACCGATTCAACTTAAGCTGCGCCTGCAGACTAACAGGGCCCCGTATAGATGGCGCATGTCCCCCTGGCTGCTTCGCGACACGGAATATTGGGAGATGCTGAGCTTGGCAATTACTGATTATTTCAGTTTTAACGTCGGATCCTGTCAGTTCCCGGTCACTCTGTGGGAGGCGTTCAAGCCCACGATTCGTGGGGCGGATATCAGTTACCGCACCGGGGAGAAGCGCCAACGCCTGGCCCAGGTGCATGACCTGGAAAATAGACAAGCTGAGCTCCAGTCCCTGGTGGTGGAGGGCTCCGACCCTGCCGCCCGACGGAACCTCCTGCATGTCCAACAGCAGCTCCACCAAACTCACACGGACGCTGCCAGAGAGGCCTGGCTGGCTACTCAGCATAGGATCTACCAATGGGGCGATAAGTCTAGCCAGATGCTTCATAGGCTCTGTCAGGCTAGGACGGCCCCAACGCAGGTTCCCCTCTTGCGGTCCCCCGCGGGGGTCATGTGCGCCTCCTCGGAGGCGGTAGTACAGGCCTTTGCAGATTTTTACGCGGAGTTATATGAGGAACGGGAGGTTATTGCTGAACCCCTTATAGACTCCTTCCTGGTGGACATCCCTCCTTGCCGCCTCTCTGACGAGCAGTGTGCCGTCTTGGAGGAGCCCATCACCTTGGCCGAGCTGCGGGTCGCCCTTTCCAACATACGCCCGGGACGTGCGCCCAGCCCGAATGGGTTCCCGTGCGATTTCCTGCGGCCCCACCTTGAAATGTTGGGACCTCATCTTTTGGATGCGCTCCGCGAAGCCTCGGAGCGGCGCATCCTGCCCCCGGATTGGAGGCATGCGGAGATCGTTGTCTTTCTTAAGCCGGGTCGCCCATCGGAGGAGCCGGGCTCGTACCGCCCCATTTCTCTGTTGAATTTTGAGCCTAAGCTGCTGGGGAAGGTCCTGGCGGACCGACTCCGTACGTGCATACAAGATCTGGTACATCCAGATCAAGCGGGCTTTATGCCCCACCGGTCTACTAGACATAATATCAGACGAGCCCACAATGCCGTGGCAGAGGCCCACCGGTTGGAGCGCCCGCAGCTGTCTTGCTCGCGGATATCGACAAGGCGTTCGACTCTTTGAGTTGGAAGTACCTTTTCAAGCTCCTGGAGGCAGTAAATCTGGGCCCCCGCTTCAGGGCGATGTACAGTTACTATATACAGACCTCACTGCATCGGTCCGAGTGGCCGGTCATTGTTTGGCCCCCTTTCCCATCTGTAGGGGCACGCGGCAGGGGTGCCCACTCTACCTGCTTCTGTTCGCGGTGGCCATTGAGCCCCTGGCTGCCTGGGTCTGCCTGGACTCTGTCCTTCGGGGTCTAGTTTGGTCACCGGAGTGCTCCGACAAGATCGCGCTATATGCCGATGACGCCTTGTTTTTTATGTTGGATCCCTGGGTCTCCGGGCCTAGGGTGCTCAAGATTCTGCAAATTTTCGGAGAGACCTCGGGGCTCTTCGCCAATCCCTCTAAGTCCATTTTGTTCCTTATCAACGGGGATCAGCGGTCTCAGGCCTGGGCCTCGCAGTTGATTGTCGCGGATGAGGGCTTTCGATACCTGGGGGTGTATATCGCGCGGTGCCCGACAGTGGCGTGGTCACGTAACATCGCACCATTGCTCCCCATGGTGCGGAATGAGACGACGGTGTGGTCTCAACTACCCCTATCGCTATATGGTAGATCTGCCATCTTTAAAATGGTGTCTCTGCCGCGTTTGTTATATCGGCTGCAGAGCTACCCCTTTCCTATCCCTCCGTCTTGGTTCCGTCAAATCAACGCTCTTCTGAATAGGTTCCTCAGGGGGGGGAGGTGCGGTTCGGGTGGCGCTAGCAACATGTGTTCAATCTACGTACTGCGGTGGGATTGCAGCGGCTGACGTTCGGGCATACTATTGGGCTTCACACCTTCTAGTGATAAACGACTGGCGGTACAGCTCTCAGGCAGATCCGGCTTATGCGGTGGAGAGACTTTTCATGGCGGCAACCCCGCTGCTCCACCTCCTCTATAGTTCTTCGCCCTTGACGGAGCTTCCCCCGGCCTGTCGGACAGTCATTCAGATAGGGAGGTGTGTGGCCCGGCAGACGGGTTGGTGGGGTAAGCTGACGTGCGCAACACCTCTTTGGCAGGGTTCCCATCTATGGCCGGTCTCGTCCCTGGTGGGGTTCCGTCGGTGGGATGACATAGGGATCTCCACGTTGGGGGACATAATGCAGGGGTCCACGCTCAAGTCATTCCAGAAGCTGCAAGACGACTTCCAGCTTCATAAAACACAATTTCATAGATAGCTGCAGCTCCGTCACGCCGTGTCTCCCCTCATCAGGGATCTCACAACCCTACCTGAGTTTCACCCGCTTGAGGGCCGGTTGCTTATGGGGGATTTGGGGGCCCATAAAATTAGGCAAGTATATCAATCACTACACACTCCACAACCACTATTCACAGTACTCGGGCGGCGTGGGAGGCGGATATGCCCACCTTGACCGATGATGACTGGGCCGAGGCCTTGGCTAGCCCTCGGTACTCCGCTGTATCCACCCGGTACCGGTTGATCCAATTTAAATACCTCCACAGGGCCTATTATACACGCTTACGCCTCTACAAGATGGGGGCTATCCAGTCTCCCATGTGCCTTCGCTGTGGCTCGGAAGAGGGGTCGTTTTTACACACGGTATGGAGCTGCGGCGCGCTGCAACATTTCTGGTCTGGTATTGGATCTTGCCTGGGGCGGGTCCTTGCGTGGAACATCCCTGCTGATCCACGACTGATTCTTCTCCATATCACTGAGGACATCGGGGGGAACAGATACAAAAGACACCTGCTATTCTTGGGTCTCACACTTGCCAAGCGGGACATTGCACAACACTGGAAGGCGGCGTCCCCACCTAGTATAGGTAATTGGAAGAAAGCAATGGATAGATGCCGGTCGGCTGAAGTGGCGGTGTTTCAGGCACGGGGATGTCCGCAAAAGCATGGGAAAATTTGGGCGGGCTGGGCCACATACAGAGGCATTGACCTGTCGCTCTTGGGGCCTTCGGTTCCCCGGGACCCGGTGGACAGACTAGTAGTGAGCAACTCACCAGTTTAATGCAACGGAGTGGCGCGTGTGCCTGGAGCATGATTATGTAATGTTACTTTATGACGACTGCAGGGTGCGTGGTGCGGGGTTGGGGGTGGGGGGGTTCTGGTCTGATGTTTTGCAGACCCTCGTGGGGTTACTATTGGGTGCCGAGAATTTCTACAATATGCTTGACACATGTATAATGCTTGCTGGTTTTGCTCCTTTGGCACCTTTGAAAACCAATAAAATTTGTTGTTAAAAAAAATACATGACAGTAAAATGCGTACTCCTACGATGCGACCCTATCTAGATGTACCTAAGTGTACCTAGCATGTATGTAGGTGTAAAGCCAAGAATCCCTCTAGGATAAAAGTAAACCCCATTACCTGAAGTGAGAGACTGTGGGACCCCGTCTTGGTCTCGAGATGGACACCCCGCAAGGGATGTCAGACCACTGCGAGCTGGAGTGTCTGCGTGCAGGAACCTCAGCATCTCGCGTCAGTGTGTCAGCATGGAAGTCCTTTTTCTTCTCTGACTACCTCAGCAAGATATGGTGTTTATATACCCAAAGTGGTACCCTCAGGGGTTCTACCTTGCTGTGTCATGTCGGACTTAGGATGACAGAAGGATTGACCCTTATAAATAGTTATTATGCAGGAGATGGTAGTCCTGCTGAGTTTCCAAGAATCCTCATGCATAATGGATGAGGCTAGTTTTCAGGGAAAACCCTTCGTCCTGTAAGCAGTATCATAACTAGGTAAAAGGTCAGTCCCAAGAACCGTTATGTAGTGTAATGGTAGGGGAGAATATAGGTGAAAGGTTGAGTTGCTACTTGAGCCTATATTGGGGTACCTATATGAAACATAACACTCCCTTGAGCCAACGAGCTGACAAGCTCTCCTGGGATGCACATGTGTGCCTGTGGAGTGGTGCTGTGACCTGTGAAGAGACTTTTCTCTGCTGTCTACTTTTGCTCTCTACTGATGAAGGGCTAAACCCAGAAACACGTGTCTAGAGATAACAGCACTACCTGCACCAACTTTGGTGAAAAACGACAGCAAGTTTGGAAGTAAGCGTACTGCATTTACCACAATGCAATGGGTAGAACTGTGTTGGGATGAGAGGCAGTGTGCTCCCTCCCCCCTTGTGTTTGAAAGGCTCCCTTGAGCCAACGAGCTGACGAGCTCTCCTGGGATGCACCTGTGTGCCTGTGGAGTGGTACTGTGACCTATGAAGACTTGGGCACCATTTCAGCAGCCCCTGATGACCTTTCTCTGCTTTCTACTACTTTTGCTCTCTACTGATAAAGGGCTAAACCCAGAAACATGTGTCTAGAGATAACAGCACTACCTGCACCAACTTTGGTGAAAGACTACAGAAACTTTGGAAGTAAGCGTACTGCATTTACCAGAATGCAATGGGGAGAACTGTGCTGAGATGAGAGGCAGTGTGCTCCCTCCCCCCCGAAATTTCGCTTTTCACTGGTGACGCTGGATGTAAAGTCGATACGGCTAATTTTTTGCCAATTGACTACATCCATCTCATTTCGGATGTTGACTTCCTTGATGAAATTGTGCCGCAAACAAATTTATGTGCCGTACAATTTCTGAGGGAGCATGGAGGCACTCTTGCGCCTCATTCTAGGGCACACAAGTGGACTCTCACTTCATTAGGGAAGTTGAAGATATGTTTGGGCCTTATGCTCTAAATGGTGGTAGTGCATAAACCAACCTTGCTGTCCTACTGGTCTACATGCACGGTTTGGGTAACCCCCATGTTCGCGCCATATATGAGCAGAGATCATATTTTGCTATTGCAGCGCATGCTGCATTTCAATGACAATTCTGCTGCATTGCCCCAGGATCATCCAGACCATGACAGGTTGTTCAAAATTCAGCCTGTCATGAAACAGTTGTCTGCCAGGTTTCCGGAAGTTTATACTCCAGGAAAGAATATAGCCATCAATGAGTCCTTGACCCTGTATAAAGGGCGGCTGCTGTTCAGACAGTATATTGCTAGCAAACGAGCTCGGTATGGCATAGCTGTACATGCTGTGTGAGAGCTCAATTAGCTATGTGTACAGCTTGGGGGCGTATACAGACTCCACTGTAAACCCTGTAAGTTGCCCTCCCACACTAGGAGTCACAGGAAAGATTATATGGGAGCTTTTACAGCCACTCCTTCACAAAGGTTATAACCTTTATGTGGAAAATTTCTATATGGGAGTGGAGCTGTTCAGTGAGCTCTACAAAGCTGGCGCTGTGGCCTGTGGTACAATTCATTGTTGCTGCAAAGGATTCCTGCAGCAGCTTGTTTGCAAGAAATCCCAGAGCACTGCGTTGCATTCCAACGAACTGCTGGCAGCCATGTACTCAGATAGGCGTGATGTGTACGTGCTCATTACAATTAATGATGACAGCACTTCCCCCGTCACGATTTGTGGTCAGATGGCCGAAGTCCACAAGGCCACCTGTATACCTGATTACAACAAGTACATGAGTGGAGTGGACAAAAACGACCAAGTTCTTCAGCCATACAATGCGAGTCGTAAAACTCACACTTGGTATAAGAAACTGTTCGCCCACCTGATCCAGATGGCAACATACAATGTGTATGTTGTTATTCGTCAGACAACCAGAGGAAAACTTATGTCTTTCCTTGACTTTCAGTTGTCTTTGATTGAAAGTCTCACTGCTACAGCGACACTTTGCTGATAAAATTCCTGCAACACCCAAAAAGCCTAGCTCTCCTACGCCGTGGTCCCCCGTGCCAGAAAGACCAGATCAGGAGGCCGCTCCTTCTCCTTCCTCGCAGCCAGAGCCTGGAACGCCCTACCGCTCCACCTCAGACAGACAACATCACTCCCCATCTTCACGAGAAACCTCAAAACTTGGCTCTTCGACAGACCCCCTCCTTGATGGACTGGAACCTGCACCTCCCCAGCGCCTTGAGACCCTTACGGGTGAGTAGTCGCGCTTAACAAACACGTGATTGATTGATTGATTGAAAAAGGAGCGACCATGTAGTCATTGTAAAGTGTGCTCTATGCAGAGAAAAGATTCAGGAAAGTCGTGTTTACTGTCCCCAGTGCCCATCTCAGACAGCCTTGTGTTTTCCTACTTGCTCTATGTTGTATCATACTTAAGCAAATTACTGGGAAATTGACTGCGGTGGAGCTGCCGTTAGGTAAACCTTTCAATTACTGTGAATGGATACCTACTGTCTATGGGCCACTACTTTGCTAGGCAAGCAGCCGCAGAATTTTAGTTCCTCTACTTAAGGAAATCATGAACTTCTCGACACCTTTATCTGCTCTCAGAACGTGGTCGGTGTTCTGTTTGCCGACTGACAAGTGCATTATAGTCCCCACACTGCACATACTGGTGGACAGAACATACACCACGCTGTCACGGAGTACCCTGTTTGGCAAAATGTTAAAGGCTTGACTGGATTTTGAAGCGCTTGTTAGGAAACTTATATATGCTACACAAGGACCACCCTGATTGCCATCGAGAACCAGAGTAAGCGTAATAAGTCAAACAAATGTCCAATGGGACTTATTCACCATTTCATCTTGCTTTAAAAGTGTGCAAACTCAATTAGTAACTTGTATCTTTAGTATAGGATGTGAGAACAATCATCATACAATATATTGTGTCCTGTACCCTTTGTCAATAACATTGGATATGATGCAAGTTAGTAATTGAGTTTTCACACTGTCAAAGTAAAAGTATCAGTGAATGAGTCCCAGAGGACATTTGTTTGGCTTAATACTTTAGGGAACTCAGGCAATATTCCCCAGCATGTTTGCCTTATTTTCAAAGGTAGATCTCCTCGCTCAGTTCGAGGAATTGGCCATGGGGCATACTCAGAAACCCCTAACTTGCATTCACAAATTGGAAGGAGCTAGATTTAGCACAGTAAATGCGTTGATGGCACATAACAGACACGTTTTCTCGAGCTTCAAGGAGCTATGGAGGGAAGGCATTAGTGTAGGTTCACTTGACAATTATACAGGATTAGTCAGGACTCTGATTAGGACAGAGAAACGAACGGGTAAGAAAAGCTTACGGTAGGGGTGCTTTCCCAAGGATATTGCATAGGTAGAAGGCAGATAGTAAAAGTAGCACAGATACACATGCCATGACTTCATCCTCACCTATGGATTCAAACCCATTGGTGCCACACTTGCATTGAATTACTATAGTACGTATGGGTCAATGCTTGACCTGCTTGCCATGTTCATCCTCCATCAGAACTTAGTAGATGTTCAGTTTGCTGTATAAGTGCATTACAGTCACAGCACTGAACATATCTGTGGATTGGACATATACTACATTTTCACGGACTACCGTGTGTTTCACAATCTACAGTTCTTCATAGTTTTTTAGGAAACTTCAGAAAATTCCCGAGTATGTTTGCCTTATTTTCAAAGGTAGATATGCTCGTTCAGTTCGAGAAATTGCCCACGAGGCATACTCAGACACCCCCCAACTTGCATCCATAAACTGGAAGGAGTTGGATTTAGCACAGTGAGTGCATGAAAGACATGTCTTCCTGAGCCTCATGTGGCTGTCATGGGAGCCATTAGTAAAGGTTCACTAGGCATGTGTTCGGTAATATTCAGAAAGAAGGAGGCGGTTACTTAACAGGTGGTAAAATGTAGTCAAACTCATTAAATTCTGTAGCGTATGAATGTGATGGGCCCTTACATGGTGGCAGTATGTTGATGTCAGTGCACTGATCTGTTTGATTGGGCCTGTGGCCAGCGATATGAAAGTCTTGTGTGTGGTGCATGAATAGCACGTAAATGGACCATAAAGCAGTTGGTGCCATGCAGTGGCTTTATGGCTCACCTTCAGAGGGCTTGGTTCCAATATTTAGATACTTTGATAAGTATTTGTGCTATGAAGCCAGAATTTCTGGAGATGCTAAAACCAACCAGTGTAAGTGGTGGATTAACTTTTTTTTAATTTTTTTTTTAATTTTTTTATTTGTGCTTTTCATGAGACAGCATTAACCAAAGTACACAAATACATAGTTAGGGTGGCAATTAGACACTTCACACATATCATATATCATGCATCGAGGTACACTCGCAATGAAGAGCTCTGAGAACAAAAATCAATAGCGTCAGCAGTTGGGCATTCAAAACAGTAATCTGAAACACAGAAATACTTTTCTAATACGTTGAAAGCCATAAGTGCACTATACATACAAGGAGGCGCACCCCAAATTCTCCCGCAGCAGTACATGAACTAGAGTACACAATTAATTAGACATCTCATTAGGAGGAGCTGCTTCCATATTGTCCGGGGGGCCGTGATGTCCGGTGGTGTATCTCTGACTCGAAGCCAATTTATAAAGGGCTCCCAAATATCCCTGGGTCTGGAAGCCATAGGCATGAGGTCCCAGTAAAGTGACAACTGCTCCTGGCAATAGGTGATGTCGTGTATCCAATCCTTAACCCTAGGGCCTCTAACGGCCCCCCAGTGCATAGCAAGACGGCGTCTCGCAAGGACCAACATCATGGCTGTTAAACGGCGTATTTCTGGGCGTGTCTGTGCTACATACCCTAACAGCATCACCAGCGGCGAGCGGTTAATAGGATAGCCCGTTACCGCACTTATAACCTCAGAGACCTCATCCCAGTAACCAGAAACTACAGGGCATTCCCAGGCAATATGGAGGAAGGCAGCGCCTTCACGCCGACACTTCCAGCAGTTCGAGTTGTCTTTAAGCTTTATTTTAAAGAGTTGTAGGGGAGTTCTGTAAAATCTGTGAAGAAACTTGAAGTGAATTAATCTCAATTTATAGTTTGGAGACAGATATTTCGTCTGGGAGCAGCATTGGGCCCATTGTTCGTCAGTTGGTGGGTCACCCAGGTCAAGGCGCCATAACGCCAACGCTCCTGGATCTGACCAAGGAGAGTGTCTCTGAGTGGAGGTGTAAAGTCTAGTGACTAGTTTATGCGGCGATGGCGTGGTCAGCAGGTTATCTAGGGACTGAAGTGTCGGCGGGGGAGCTGGGAACGTAGAGTGCAATGTCCTGCATGCCGTTTTAAGCTGATGGAGCAGAAACTGTTCGAGAATAGGCAACGATTCCCCCGTTCGCTCAGCGGGGCCCATCCGAAAGACACCATCTGGGTAGAGATCCCCCATTGTGTTAATACCCATGCCTCTTGCTCTGCCAATAGCTCCTTGGTCATGTAAGAATGGAAATTGCGGGTGTTTAGCTAGTGGTATGGAAGGGGCATATAGCAGTGGGATCTGAACACGCCTCCTCAAGCCCTCCCAAGCCCATCTCACCGTTTCAATCGTGTTAATTTCTTTGGGCGTGCGGCGATATGGGTAGTAAACGGCCATATGTAATGGGATAGGGTCAGCTACATCCCGCTCAGTTGCCACATGGGGTTGAAATGGGACAGGGTAAATCCAATAATGGAGAAATTGGGCCTGAGCGCTCAGGGCATATAGTTCGAAGTCCGGAGCACCCATGCCTCCCCTATCAAGTGGGCGCGTCAATAATTCCCAGCTGATCCTTGGCTGTCTACCTGCCCATACTATTGAAATAGCCGCCGATCGTAATGTTTTAAAAAAGGCTTGGGTCAGAGGAATCGGAATATTGACAAAGAGATATAAGAGCTTAGGAAGAACGATCATTTTGAGAATGGCTATTCTACCCGCCAAGGACAGTGGAAGCGCCGACCAGAATTTAGTTTTCTCTGCTAGCCAAGTATACAGTTTACCGAAATTTAGGTTCCATAAAGTTTGTATATCCCTACAGAGCCATACCCCAAGATATTTGACCACCTCCTCCGCCCATAACAGGGGGAATTTAATAGTTCTGAGCATGGGTATATCCGTCAGGGGCATGATGGATGATTTCTTCCAATTGACATTAACCCCAGATAGGCCTCCAAATCGAAGTAGCTCTCTGAGCAGTGGGTTTAAATTCTCATCTGGATGTCTGACGTAGAGTGTCATGTCATCAGCATACATGGAAATAGTAAGATTACGATCCGTGAAGATCAACCCACGCGAAGAATGATGTTGCCGTATTCGGGCTGCTAGGGGTTCCATTGCGATAGCAAACAGCAACGGAGAAAGGGGGCAGCCCTGGCGGGTGCCCCTGGAGATCTGAAAGGCTTCGGATATAAGACCATGGCTAGAAGTCTGGCTGTGGGCTTCATATATAACAATTGGATTAACTTGATAAAATTGGTGCTAAACCCGAGACGCAGCAGAATGGCGAAAAGGTAGGGCCATTCAAGAGAGTCGAACGCCTTAGTGGCGTCCAAAAAAACCGCCGCTGCCGGCAGTTTAGGGTCAATTTGGTGGACTACAGAGAAGAAAGTGCGTAAGTTTTGGGCCGTTGACCGACCCGGAATGAACCCGGATTGGTTGGGTCGGGCTATGAGGGGCAGTAAAGGTTGGAGTCTATTCGCGATCAATTTCGCCAGGATTTTAGTATCTATATTTATTAGCGATAGGGGCCTGTATGAGTCGCAAAGTTGGGGAGGTTTCCCCGGTTTTAGCAAAGTGATAATGACAGCCTCCCGCATGGATTGGGGCAACTCTCCAGTTTCTAATGATTCCTGGTAGACGTCCAGGAGTCTAGGGGCGAGGGTGTCAACAAATGTTTTATAGAAGAGTGTTGTGAGCCCATCGAGCCCCGGCGCCTTTCCGGAGGGAAGGGCACCAATTACCTGGGTGATGTCCGCTATCGTGAAAGGGATGTCTAGATATTCCCTATGTTCTGGGCTCAACCATAATAATTCTAAGGAGTCTAAATAGGTGGCCAAGTCAGGAGAGGCCTCGTGTTGCTGGGCCTCGTATAGGGAGTGGTAGAATTTAGTGAAGTACTCATGCGTGGCCGTTTGCCATGGATGGGAGCAGAGTCATTGTCCTGCAGTTCGGTTATAAACGTAGGTGCAGTGGATTGACGCAATAGGTGAGCCAGGGTTTTACCAGCCCTGTCTCCCTCACCATATCCCAGCGCCCTGGCCTCTCTACCCAGGAATCTAGTCTCTTGCTCTGCCGTTTGCTCAAACTCTGTGATTAGGGCGCGGATAAAAGCTAATCTTGTAACATCGTTCGTGGAAAAAAATTGGGCTTCTAGTACCTTAATCTCCCGTTCTAGTCTGGCAAGAGTCGTGCGAATAGATTTAAGAACCCCCGATTGTTTGGAAATACAAGCCCCCCGTATGACAACTTTAAAAGCTTCCCAGAGTGTGGACGGGGAGTCCACTGTGCCTTCATTGGCAGAAAAATAACATTCGATTTCTAGGGCTATTTCAGCCTTAAAGGCCTGATCGAGAAGGGCATGTGGAGGGAGTCTCCACGAGAATGCTCGCGGACGTGTGTCTGGAACCCGCCACTGAAACAGCACCGGGGCGTGATCGGAAAGAGTGCGGGGCAGGTGGTGTGTGTCAATTGCCCAAATGATCATATCAGCAGACACCAGCCAGTAATCAAGTCGTGACCAGGCCTGATGAAACGAAGCGACGCATGTGCCCTCTCATTTTAGTGGGTGAAAATGGCGCCAGGCATCGTGGAGGTTGTTCTCCGAGATAATAGAGTTCAGGAGTGTCGTGGCATTACGATGGGGATTGCAAGCCGCACCCTCCCTGTCCAATGTATTGTCCAGTACTGCATTATAATCACCTCCCCACACTACCGTGTCGCAGCCCATCGAGACTATCTTGGCCCAGACTGTCAAGAAGAATTGAGGGTCATCCACGTTTGGGCCATAAATTGCAGCCAGTGTGACGTGAGTAGATAACAGTTGGCCGCGTATTATAACAAAGCGCCCGTCTGGGTCCACTGCTGTATAGTGAGTGCACCAGCCCAGGCCCCGTCTGATAAGTATTGAAACTCCCCTGGCATAATTCGAATAGGTAGCGGAATGTACCTCGCCCCATGACCTACGGAACAGCCTAGAGTCGTCGGGATTGCAAAGGTGTGTTTCCTGCAGAAAACATATGTCAATGTGATGCCTACGTAAATACGAGTGCACTAGCCTGGCCTTCTTATGATCATTTAGGCCACGTATGTTCCACGTGAGTAATTTCACGTCAGTCATCATGAGTAGAGGCGGGACAACCTGGCCCTATCTGTGAAGTGTCTCGTAGCAACTGTTTCCCAGAGACTTGCCCAAGGAGTGTAATAGTTTTGTCCAGTGAGTGCACATAGTCATCATCAAGCGTTATGGCCAAAGCCCACCATCTCCAACAATAAAAATAGCTGTCTCTTAAAACCTGAACCCCATATACCCCCCACCCCTCCCACTCCCACCTCCCAAACAGGTGGAGAACTAATCCCACCCTCCCCCCTCGGACTCCCTTCAAATATCTACTCAGGTATAAACCCATGGGAGATCTCCCTTTGGGGCACAGCTGGGCGGCGGTCACCTGCCATCAGACAGGGTGGCCGAGCCAAGGTCGATGAGCCGCATATATCTAACAATGCGTAACTAAACCGGGATTTCCAGGTCGCTGAATAAAATACACACAATTTACAATTAAGGACATGCCGTTGTTTTTTTGTTTTTGTTTTTTGTTTTGATCATAGAGCATAGCTATATCCGACACTACCAAGAACAACCAATATCACTGGAGCTAACATGTAGGCGTATATCCAAGTGACTGAGCACATGATAGCATAATGGAGCAAGTCTCACTCAGTGTCACTAAGATTTGTGTGATGTGATGAGTGCTGAAAAGATCTCGCAGTCGAACTGCGCGGGCATATGTGTTTTGCATATTTCAGTGCTGATTTGGCATCAGTGAAGAAGTGTGGCTGGCTGTCGTAAGTGACCCTCAGCTTCGCAGGGTACAACATGGCGAAGGGAATGGAGGCCGCAAACAGAAGCTTCTTTGCTGGAACAAATTCTCGTCGCGCCGCTTGCACTAATGGGGTGTAGTCTGGGTAGAAAGAGAGAGTGTTGCCTTCATGGGTTATGGGGCTCTTAGCCCGTGCCTCCCTCAGAATAGCGTCTCTGTCTGCATAATTTAGGAGGCGCGCTATAATGGGGCGCGGAGGGGCACCCGGGATGGGCCGGGGACCCAGAGAACGGTGGGCTCTCTACACCGTCATCACCGGAGACAGCACAGTGCCGAAGAGGGTCCGCAGCAGATTATCAATGTAGGGCTCCATTTTCGAGATGGCTGTGGACTCCGGAAGACCAATAATGCGGAGGTTGTTCCTCCGAGAGCGCGCCTCCAAATCTTCATTTTTCATTTTAATGGTCCCTAGTTCTTTTTCCAGGCTAAGTATTTGAGTTCTGGATTCCGCTTGACTGTCCTGGGTGTCCGAGAGCCTGTTCTCGAACGTGTCGAGGCGGGTTTCGTGTGTCTCCACCTTTTTCCGGACCGCCTCGAGGCCCGACGTCAGGGCATCGATTTTGCCATCGATCGTTTTGAGGCAGGACCTTACATCCAGCAGGATGGAGCGCAAGTCTTCCGCAGGAGTATCATCAGCCTCCATAGGGGGTAGTGACGCGCCCTGATCCGCGGACTGTTCCATGGTTCGAGTAAGGCGTTTGCTCTCAAACGGGAGTTTGGGCTGCTTGGGGTCCGCCTTACCCATCTTACCATAGCGCGATGTTGCGCCCCAAACGCAGCGGGCAACACCTGCAGACGCCCTCAATGCCTTGCACACTTGAAATGGCACTAAATGTAAGTCCTAGTCCAGCAATGAACACACAACGCCGAGACAAGCGGGCTGCCCAGTCTCACTTCAGCGGCGACAAACCTCGCAATATGGCAGCCGAGAGACAGGCATGAGCGCCGTCCCGGCCTTGTCCGGCACAGGTCCGGCAGTATAAGCACCCCTCCTGTGGCAGGAACCGGTTCTTAGGGAGGAAACCTCAGTGGTGCTGTGTGAGCGCACCTGTTCAGCCAACCATTCACTCGCTCCTTGTGTGGCTCAGTTGAGGTCCCAGCGCCTCAGGCCCAACGCAGCCAGGCGGCCTTCGGAATCCCAGGGCCCAGCCAGGCTAGCAGATGAGGCGTGGGCAGAGGACCAGGCCGCACACGGGAGCGTGGCCACCCGCACTGGAAGTAGTACGGGCCCACCGCGAGCCAACAGTCACACTTCCCAGCTCCCCACCCCCACGCCCGACAATGAGCCCCTGTGCAGGAGGGGCAGGGGTACCTAGCACTCCCCCGGGTCGGTGGATCACTGCCGCTATCGCTGGTCCGGCCTCAGCGGGCCGGTGGCCCGATATAGCCGCGGCCTCGCAACGTGAGTCGATCCGGCCAGTACCGGAGGTGCCAGCCACCCGCTTACCTCGTTCCTGCAGGAGTTGTCCAGGGTGTGCTCCTCTCTCCGCCTTCAGGTCTCCCGAACCAGCTCAGCCCGCATCTGCATTCCGCCGCCGCTCCGCAGCTCTCCGGTCTTGGCAGGCCCTCCCGCTCTCCGCGTCCCAGGGCCTCAGTGTTTAGTTCCTCCAATGCCCGAGATCGCCGCCGCCGGGCATAGAGGGACGCCGTCGCTCTCAGCATCCGCCAACAAGACCCTCGAGCACTCGGCAGGCAGCCCAGGGTCGCTCCGCAGGGAAATGATTAAAGCTGCGTCCCGCTCTCCTCTCTCATGGTCGCCATGACAGTCCCGGAGTCCGCCAGCTCACTGCCCACAATACAACAAGCTGTCCGCAATAAATCGCGGCTCTAGCACGGCATCGTTGTCCTGTCGGGTGCAGCACCTAGAATCGCCGTCGTGGGGCTGAAGATTACGGCATATTAATATTTTGTTGTGCGGCCGGCAGAGCCTCCACGTTAGGCGGCCATCCTGCAGCTCGCCGTAGCCATGCCCCAAGTGGTGGATTAACTTTAACAGATTAGTACCAGGTTTATATTGTGGCGGTAAAAAGGCCTTCAGTAAGAATTTTGTTTTTGTCATTATGAGTAGCTGTGGATTTTGTGCCCTATCTCAGCCATCACCTAGGCAAACCTGCACATTTTTGAAAAGTAGACAACGAGGGGAGTACAGGGGTGCATGACTTGAGCGGATCTTACCGGGGTTTTTTACCCAGATTCCCCTGCAAACCTCAAATTTAGCTAAAAATTACATTTTTCCTCACATTTAAGTGATGGAAAGTTTCTGACTCTGCGGGGACCTACAAACTTCTATCCACCCAGCGTTCCCCAAGTCTCCTGCTAAAAATGGTACCTCACTTGTGTGGGTGGCCCAAGTACACGCGACAGGGAAGGGCCCAAAACGTATTGTGGAGACATCAAAATGATCTATCGCAAACCGACTTGTTTTTACAAGGGGCTTACCTGAGTTTTTGGTCCTGGGCTCGGCAGCAATCTAGGGAACCCTACCAAACCCAGAAATTTCTGAAAACTAGACACCCGGGGAGTCCATGGAGGTGTGGCTTGCATGGATCACCCAACGTTTTCTTACCCAGAATATCCTGCAAGCCTCAAATTTAGCTAAAAAATCAAATTTTCTAAACATTTGAGTGATGGAAAGTGCCGAAATCCGCGGGGACCCACAAACTTCCATCCACCCAGTGTTCCCCCAAGTCTCCTGATAAAACTGGTACCTCACTTGTGTGGGTGGCCCAAGTGCCTGCGACAGGGAAGGGCCCAAAACATATTGTGGAGACATCAAAATGATCTATCGCAAAATTACCTGTTTTTGCATGGGGGTTACCTGCATTTTTTTGTTTCGGGCTCGGCGGCCATCTAGGGAAACCTACCAAGCCCAGACAGTTCTGAAAAATAAACACCTGGGGGAGCCCATCGAGGTGTAGCTTGTGTGGATCCCTCCGTGTTTTCCTACCCAGAATCCACTGCAAACCTCAAATTTAGCTAAAAAAAATCATATTTTCATCCCTTTTCTGTGTGGGAAAGTTGTGGAATCACCAGGTTGACACAAACTTTCTACCATCCAGCATTCCCCCAGGTCTCCTGATAAAACTTTTACCTCACTTGTGTGGGTGGCCCAAGTACATGCGACAGGGAAGGGCCCAAAACGTATTGTCGAGAGATCAAAATTATCTATCACAAAATGACCTCGTTTTGCAAGGGGGTCACCTGCGTTTTTGGTCCCGGGCTATGCGGCCATCTAGGGAAATCTACCAAACCCAGGCAGTTCTGAAAAACTAGACACCCAGGGGAGTCCAGGGAAGTGCGGCTTACATGGATAACCCAACGTTTTCCTACCAAGAATCCCCTGCAAACCTCAAATTTAGCTACAAAGATCACATTTTCCTTACATTTCTGTGTGGGTTCACTGAGCCAGCACAAATTTCCTACCACCCAGGGTTCCCCTTGGTCCTCCGAGTAAAATGATACCTCACTTGTGTGGGTGGGACAAGTGCCTGTTATAGGGAAGAGCCAAATATGTGTAGAGACTGAGGGGATATCACAGCGAGTTGATAAGCACCATTTGTTTTATACGTTATTCGGCTGACTCTACTTTGGGAACCCACAAAAGTGAGGTTTCATTCGGAGATGTGCAAATAACCACTGCTTCTAAACTCCATATGGTGTTCCCATTTCGGAAATACATAGGTTTCCTTGACACCTATTTTTCACTCTTTATATTTTACTAAATGAATTGCTGCATACCTGCTACACAATGAAAAGACATTGCAAAGCGCAGCTCAGTTATTGGCTCTGGGTACCTCGAGTTCTTAGTGAACCTACAAGCCCTATATATCCCCGCAACCAGAAGGGTCCAGCAGACGTAAAAGTATATTGCTTTAAAAAATCTGCCATACTTAGAAGACAGGTGAAAACGTAGGCACAAATGGCTGGTTTTTTCAACTCAATTTCAATATTTTTTTATTTCAACTGTTACTTTCTATAGGAAAACCTAGGATCCATTATTGGTTTCACACCCATTTCTACCACTAGCTGGAAAGAGATTGAAAGCACAAAAAATAGGAAAAATAGGCAAAGTCACACTAAAATGCCAAAACTGTGTAGAAAAGTTTGGTTTTCTGACAAATGTCTGCCTTTACCTAAAAGCTCGGAAGATGGTGATTTTTGCACCCCAAGCCCTTTGTTCATACCATTTGCAAGGAAAAAAAAGACGATTTCTTCTGCAGCACTTTTTTCCCATTGTTCCCCCCAAAAACTAAATTTTGCTTTATTTTGGCTAATTTCTTGGTCCCCTCCAAGGGAATTCACAAACCCGGGGTACCTTTGGAATCCCCCGGATGTTGGAAAAAAGGATGCAAATTTGGCATGGATACCTTATGTGGAAAAAAGGTTATGGAGCCCTAAGCACAAACTACCCCAAATAGCCAAAAAAGGGCTCAGCACTGGGGAAGGGGGAGGAGACCCAACAATTAAGGGTTTAAGACTCCCTGAGGGAAACAAAAAAGAGGCCAAACTATGCATTCCTATTTAAATACAAACTACACCAGAGAGGAGTGAGCCACAGGCTCTCTGTGTTACCGCAAGAGAAACCCGAGACCTAACTAACTGCTCCTCGCAATATACAGCTTGGAAAGGCAGGAGGAAACTTTTGCAATACTTCTCTGGCTTGTTATACCAATAAAGTATGTTTGTATTGTTACGTATAAGAAAAGAAAGTAAGACAGCAAACCAGGCACTGTAGAGACTGTAATTTGAGTTGTTTACAGGATGTACTGTGAAAGCGAAGTCATCTTGATGCAGGTGGCAATGGAGGCTGAGCTATCCATCCAGAGACAGCAGTAGCCAATCATGGGGCCAGGAGGGTGAGAAGGGGCTGGGCAGACAGCTCTGTGAGGCCAAGGACTGCACACACCCCACGTTCATGCACATTCTCTTTTGCTTGCACACAGCGTATCAAAACAAAGCATGTGTCAAACCCAACACAGAAAGAATATTAAACAGGCGCAGTTGAAAACAGCCTCTGACATTTGATATCGGTCTTTAAATGCACAGCAAATGTGAGGAGAAAACAAGAATTACAGCCCTGTTTACAGAAACGGAATTCGGAGCTTGTAGCCACTGAAAGGATTGAGCGCTTGTGTGCAGTGCTCTTGGACAAATGAAAAAGTAGTCCCTTTTACAGTTGCTATGATAGGACAAGTGGAAGGGTACAAGTACTGGGGCACTGCTCTGTGGAAGTAAACAAACGACAAAAAGGTGGGACAAATAGGAAAGATTAACCACTTGGAAGCAAGGATAATTAAAGGACTCTTATATAAACAAATGAAAAGCAGTGGGTGGGCTGTAAACCCACTGAGTGAACACAGCGTGTCTCGAAGAGACAGCGCATGCGCTGCCTAGGCTCGACCTAAAAATGACCATAATTGTGCATGAGAATACATTTGTAAAGTGTACTCTTCTGAGGCAACACATATGCAGCTAATACAGTGTAAATATGCATATGTATATGTTATTTCCATAGCTCAAACCTAGCGAAAAGACAAGTATAAACTCAACGAGTGATAGGAGAAGTAGCTGGGTTGTGGACGGTTAATGCATTGCGATGTACTGTTCTTTTAAGAGCTGAGTCTTCAATTATTTCCTAAATTCAAGCACATTTGAGACAGTCCTGATGGATACAAGAATGTTGTTGCAGATCCTGAGTGCTTGGATGGTAAAGGGCTGCTGCCTTGTTTTTTTTCTACACTTCTTAGTCTGCAGTGTCCTGACTGTGGGTGTGTGAAGAACCACCATAGATGGTGAGGTTGTCTGCAAGATGTGCGGGGGTGCTGGGCATGATGGCTCTGTAAATGATGCATCTGTTTTGAAGATGGGATGGCTTGTTCTTGTTCGAGTCGTAATACTAATCTCTAGTCGTCAATGCTGAGGAATAAACATCACCAAAATGTGTTCAAATAATTAATGCATACAGGACAAAGGGCTGTTTTGAAAGATATTCAGCAGTTCAAATCTCATCTCTGTTTCACTGCAGGCACTGCAAGACTGCCTTTGGAGGTGGAACCTCCTCTTGCAGTGGGAGGCCGTCTGAGCTTATCTTTCCATATGTGATGGTCCCTGGACGGTGTCTGGCAACTTCTGTGACCTCTAGCAAAGGGTACTCTCGGGTGCACTATCTGTTGGAAGTGGCACATAATTAGTGCAACTTTCTACAGTTAGTGTGCCTCCCACAAGCCTCTGTCTGTAATGTGGCACAGGTGCCTAGCCAAAGCTATGGGGAAGCACCTTCATGCAAATGACAGAATCAATCTTTCACACTGTGCTGGTGCAGAATGTGTGCCAATTCAATGGGTAATACAATGGGGCAGCGCTAGTGTTTGCAGCCCGTAATGTAACCCAAAAGGGACTTAAGGGAAGACAAAAATTATCCATAGATGCATGTTATCTTGTTCTCTGAAGTCACTTCTATAATTCAGCCCCTGGTTTGCACTGCATGAGTCTGCTGCAAGTCAGTCTCAGCTCTACAACTTGTAATCACTGTAATTATATCAGGATAACATTGGGCCTAACCAATTCACTAGACTTACTCTGAATGTTGTCTTTGCAGGACACATTATACTTGACGTTATGGATCCATACCTACTTCTTTCAAACGCCAACCATCCTCTCCCATTCACCATTGTTACCCATGCCCGATGCAAACAGGTATTAAGAACGTCTCTCAGATATTCACTCAGACCTGGAAAATTGTCAATCCCTGATCCCAGAAATGGCATTCGGAGCTTGCACCCAGCGTTTAGGTAATCTTTCCTGTTTGTCAAACCTCCACCGTAATATTTGTACAACAGCTCCTAGATGACGTCAGTACCTAAACCCCTTTTAAGGACAGTCCCTTCTAGAAACTGTAGAACTATAACTTGCTGGACTGAAAAATGGAAACCAGAGTTTGGAGCACGAGTGAAGTAATGAATCAGACATTGTCGAAAACAAGAATACTTATAAGACTTTAATAAGCAAGAATGTGAACGGCCAAAACAAGATACTGTTCCACCAGTTTCTTTGCATCCTATCTCAGCATGGAACTCTGCAGGGTGACCTCTGCTCCAAGGAGGTTGTCCATTACCAGCTACTCTGTGACTTTCAGGGTAATCATTTCAAGACAAAATCCATCATGTTGACACCTACCTCCCTGCCATCTTTGACTTTGACCCGTTACAGTACTCTGCTGCCTTTTACCTATGTGTCCCCTTACGGTGCTTGCACTACAGCAAGACTCTAAAGTGCTGCACAGAGGAGTCCCATGGGTGGTGGTAAAATCTTAGGCCAAAATGGCACACTGCAGTTGTAACCTTGCACTGAGGAGTGCAGCACTTTGCAACATTATGATGGATACCCTATGGCTAAGGAAGCAAACACTCCGCTAAAGGTACACTGAAGAGAGGCACAGAGCATAGGGAACCAATGGGGTGGAAGAGAAGGCAAAAGAACAGTCTAGTCCACGGAAAGAAAACAATGTATCCGGGTGTTACAGAGACATATACAAGCCAATACAATATGACCCACTTGCGGGAAGCAATGTCCTGCTGGCAGTAGCGGACAACTATGTAGTCGGAAGGGAAGGCAGAAAATATAGTGAGGTGTTAGCAAATGGAATAATACATTTTGCTGGTCCAAAGTGGCAGTATCGGATATCTGATTGTAAAGGCTGTAAGCACTGTCAGTGTTTTTTTACAGGAATTTGGTTCTCAAGTTTGTCGCAGACATTATGATCCCCAAAAATGAGTGGTGGTGCCCGGCACCTTCAAGTACCTGAACAAAATAAGCACCATCTCTTCTCCTAGACTATAGGCTGCGGTCTTCATAGCCAGAGTTGGGTAAAAGTAACAAAGTGCAGCAGAAATCTCCCACTTGTTACACCACCACAGGGACACAGCCGATCAAAGCAACCAGACTTACCTTGCATTGAGTGTCAGCGCTGTTCAATGGTCTGCACAGCCTGCACCCCGCAGATTCTATTCCTTGTGCATCAGAAATCGTAACCCAGCAGGCTCTCCTGTGGATGTGGCTGCAGAGCTGTGCTGGACTGCTTTATACAATTCCACCTAAGGAACTGGACAGCATTCCTACAGACCTTTAAGATGGGAAATCCAGAAATTCCAGGACCATTCTAGTTTTTTTCCCAGAAACCTCTCCTCAAAGTCACTTCCAGCAGTCTAGGAAGGCCGTTATTTCTCCCTTCTCTCATATTCTTTCCTTAAAATTATGGCTATGATTGTTTTAGTGTTCCTGTGAGTCAATTCCTGTTTTCTAGGTAGTTAAGGAGCCAGACAATGCCTATCATTGCCTCACAAAGCAGTCAACAGTGGTGGTGTTTCTGCCTTTGGCTCTTCTTCTGAAAGATAGAGCATCCTCTGAAGGCAACTGCTCCTTTTACATTTCGCAGTATGGGATATATGTGGTTACTGAGAGGCATCACCTGTACCTCAGAGATGCAAGAGTCAAGTTACCAAAAAGATCGTTGTGTCCAGCCTTTGACAGGTGTGACATCCAACCACCTGTGCATACTGTTAATATGGCAGCTTTGATTCGGCAACAAGATCAGGAATCACGAGCAGAGAGCACAACTTTTAGAGGCCAGATCAGAAGCCATACCAATGATTACCAAAGCTTCACCTCATTTCTCTGGTGATGTGTCCAAACTAAAAGAATTCTTGGACGCCCTCATAGTAATTGATGAATAGGCCTGAGACACCCCATGGTAATTGATGACGATATTAGCATGAGCAACTATACCAGCTTTTTGGAGAAGTTCAAAAACATGTTTAAGCATAACGGCAAAGAATTTTTGGTGAAAGAGGCCATTTGTGATATTGAGCAGTGATCATCTGATGTTCTGTCATAAATAACTCGGTTTCGTCTGTTGGCGGCAGAGACAGTTGAGTAGAATGAACCCAAATGACCTTGTTTTATCTGGTACTAAAGGAAGAAATAAAACATAGGAGAGGCGAAGGCCTAAGCACATAGCTATGTGAGTAGCTTTTTGTTGTATGTTTATCCAACGTTTGTATGACTGTGGGGATCTTTGCACACTTAAATATACATTTTAGTAGTAGATGTGAGAGGGACAGAGGGAAGTGGCTGGAAAATGGGGAATACTTACTACTAAATGGGAAGGGTTAAGGGAGAAGTAAGGAAGGTTTTAGGAAGAGTTAGGACCGGGTTTAGGCAGGGACATTCACCCACCATCAAAAAAAGTAAGCCCACTGCTATTCTCAGAATGCCCTTCTTTAGTTATTGCAGCCATAAAGGACTCAAAACAGTTGTAAATGTACTACTTCACCTCAGAGATGGAGTAAGTCCAACACCACACATGGCCAATCAGTGGTACTGCAACACCCTCCCATAAAAAATAATGGAAATAGCGATTTAAAACAAAACCCCATAGGAACTAATGATAAAATAAATTTCATTATTTAAACTATTTAAAAATATAAACAATCTAATTTAATGCTAAAGCAAGTCTATAAATAATACATAATTACTAATTTATTTTTAAATATTGTATTCATTTTTCAAAATCTAGAAAATAACGTAATATTGTTTTTGATAAACAATTTAAAAAAATATATTTCTATTTATTAAACATAGTCATCGACATATAGTATGCAGTACAGAGGAATCAAATTTCACTTTCTATTAGCAGATACATTGACAAACAAACATATGCAATGGTACACTGTAAGGACATTATTACGGGGTAGGGGAATCATCAGTATTGGCGCTACTTGTTGGGTTGCATATGTTCCCGCGGTAAACGTTCCAGGGGCTCCATATCTGGGACCACTTTCTGGGGCAGACCCGTGCTACATAGACTGTCTTTTCTCTAAACATACACCAATCAAGGTCTTCTTTCCAGGCCTCTACTTTGGGCGGTTGTACGGCTCCCCACAATTGTGCAATATTCCTCTTTGCCAACATTAATCCCAGTGTGACCCACTGTTTGTTGTAACTATTCAGGTCCGTAGGCTCCCATACATTCAGAAGACATCTCCGTGCTTCCGGTCGTAGGGCCAGTGTGAGCACTTCGCTAAGGATTTCGTGTGTTTTGCGCCAGTATGTTTGTATGCGGTCGCATTCCCATATTATGTGCATAAATGTGCCTTCTCGACCACATTGTCGTCTACAATCTCCTCCCTCTGCTCTACCCATGCGTACCAAACAGGGCCCTGTAACATACACTCTGGGGAGAATTTTGAGTTGGACTAGCCTTAATCTGGCCGATATTGCCACCTACCGCGGGGAGGATACCGCTTCTTGCCACTCCTCATCATCTAGCTCAATGCCATCCCTTACCCATTTCTCTCGTAATGGCTGTAGAGGGTTTGTCATGTTATTTATTAACTTCTTGTATGTCAACGATATGGCTTTCTCGGGCAGGTAGCCATCCAGCAACCTGTCCTCAAGTGGTGAAGATTCTGGGGGGGAGGATCCTTTCGGAAGATGAGATTGTAAGGCGTGGCGGACCTGTAGGTATCTGAAGCGTTCTGAGTCGGCTAATTCGTGTTGTTGCTGCAGGGAGGCAAACGTTGTCACTTCGCCTTTTACCCATAAATCCCTGATTTGAGAGATCCCGATGAGATCCCAATTATCGAACCCTTTCGTCCTCCACAGATTGCCTAACTTCTCTGAATCCCATAGAGGGGTTGCCAGCGTGAGCGTTTGTTCCCATCCCAGATTTTTGTTTGCAGCGTGCCATATATTTACCGAGTGTTTAGTTGGTCCAGTTAAGGGGAATCGCTGGGGTTTCGAATATAGCGCCCTGTTGTAGTTCCCTCCCGGTAGGAGCCACCTATCCATGGTATATCCGGGATCGTCCGGGCGTCCGTAGGTGCCATGATTAATGGCTGCGAGGTGAGCCGCCCAATAGTACTTCTTAATATCTGGGAGGCTAATCCCCCCATCATACCAATTTAGAGTGAGTTTAGCCAAGGCTATACAAGGTTTCCCATCCCACAGCAGGTCTCTCTGCAGGCCCTCAATTTCTTTAAAGTATGACGCCGGGACTGGGTCTAGAGCGTTCTGCAGCGCATACAGAAAGCGGGGCAGTGACATCATTTTGAAGAGGGCTGCTTTGCCCAGCAGTGAAAGTGGAAGCGTTTTCCAGCTCGCTATGTCGCGCTTCAACCTTTGCAGTGGTGGGAGAAGATTGCGGTCAAAACGAAGTGTCTGGTCTAGGGAGACAAAAATACCAAGGTATTTGAAGCCCACTGTATTGAATTGTATAGAGCAGCCCTGTGGCGGGGTGGGTGGGTCCCCTCTGAGGACGTATAGGAGGGACTTGCTCCAATTAATGGAGAACCCAGAGTACCTCCCGAATATTGCCAAGATATCCAGTACACTTACAAGTGATGCTTTCGGGGAGGCTAGATATAGGAGAATGTCGTCTGCGTATAGAGAGATAGGGTCTTACCATTAGGAGGACCAACGCAGACCCCGTATCACAGAGTCCCTACGAATCCACGCAGCCAGTGGTTCAAGGGCAAGGGCGAACAGAAGAGGGGAGAGAGGACATCCCTGTTGAGTCCCCCGACTCAGCATGAACACATCTGACTTTTTATTATTAACTACGACTTGCGCCAAGGGCTCCGAATATAGGATCCGGACCCATCGCGTGAAACTTGGTCCGAACCCCATTTTTGCGAGGACTGCAAAGAGGTATGGCCATTCGATGGTGTTGAATGCCATGGTTGCATCCAACGATACAATTATTGCGGCTTCTTGGATCGTGGTTGCCCTCCCCAGAACCCCATGCACTCTGCGCAGGTTCAACGCAGTATTTCGGTGCGGCATGAAGCCTGACTGGTCAAGATGGACCAGACCACTGATCACCTTAACGAGGCGGTTCGCTAGGAGTTTAGCTAGGATTTTGGGCTTCGCATTGAGTAGGGAAATCGGTCTGTAGGAGGAGCAGTCGGTCCTTGGTTTTCCCTCCTTATGAATGGCGATCAGTGTAGCCACCATCTGGTCCCTTGGTAGTATCCCCAGGTCTTTGCTCTCTACGAAAATGGCACGCAAGTATGGGGCTAATTTGTTGGACCTGAGTTTGTACAATTCAATAGGTATGCCATTGGGGCCAAGGGCCTTGCCTGAGTGGAGTGACCTGATGGCTTGTGCTATTTCGTCGCTTGTCAGCTCACTTTCTAGGAAGATGCGGTCGTCTTCTGACAGGGTGGGGAGCGTTATATCTTTCATGAGCGACTGAGAGTCCTTCTCGGTGAATGGTGCACTAGAGCAGTACACAGCACTAAAGTGGGCGGCGAATTGGTTTGCAATTTCTTGTGGATCAGTCACAGACCTGCTGTCGGCATCCATTAGCTCCGGCACCAGTCTACTAGCCTACTCCTTCTTATCAAGCCAAGCAATTAGCTTCCCCGCTTTATCCCCCAGGTCGTATATTCTACCCAGTTTTTCCCTCCCCAGAATTTTAGCCCTGTCAGTGGCCAGCACCTTATATTCGTCTTGTTTGAGTTGTAGTGTGTGAAGTTTTTCATGTGTAACCTCCACTTCTAACTCTCCCTCCAGCCGGAGGACTTCGTTTTCCGCCTCTGCCATCTCTTTCTGCCTTTCTTTTTTCATCCCGGCAATCAGTGACAGTGCTTGTCCTCGTATGACTGATTTGAATGCCTCCCACAGGGTCTGGGTGGAGTCTACCGACCCCTCGTTTTCACGGAAGTACTGATCTATGGCTTGGAGTAGTGCTTTTCTGATTCCTGGGTCTCGGAGGTACCACGGATTAATGGGAGCAATTTTCCCAACCCTTGTCTGACCTAGGACTATCTGTACCCATATCAGGGAGTGATCAGAGATGCCCCTTGCCAAGTGTCTGATTTCTTGGATGTTAGCTACCTGGGAAGCAGGGACCAAGATATAGTCTATGCGGGAGAGACTGTGGTGGGCCCCGGAGTGGAAAGTATGTTGGATTCTGTCTGGGTTGTATGTTCTCCACCCATCCACTAGTCCCAGCGCCTCCATAAAGTCAGGCAACCATCTATAGGAAGGCCCAATGTCCTGCGGAGGGTGCCGGTCTAAGGTGCCTGATATCACTGAATTGAAGTCGCCCCCAAGCACCAGAAGACCTTCTGGGAGCGAGAGTAGGATTGAGCACAGGTCTTTAAACGTATCACTCTGGAGGCCAGGTGGCACATAGATCGACATGAGCGTCAGTGTCCTCCCTTCCCATAGTCCCGTGATTCCTATATATCTGCCCCGGTCGTCTGCCCATGTGGAACCCACGGAGAGGGGAAAGGAGTTTCTCAACATTATGCCTACCCCTCGCGAGCTAGTCGTGAAACCAGCATGCGCCACCAACTTGTAGCCCCATCTGTTTAATGCCTTACAGGAGTTTCCCACCAAATGTGTTTCCTGGAGCAGGATAATGTCAGGGGCTTGTCGTTTAATGTATTGTAGGATAACGCTACGCTTAACCTTATCTCTAAGCCTGTTGACATTCCAACTCAGAATTTTAGCCCTTGTGTCCCATTGTGCACTCATTGGACCCTGTGTGGCTTATCGGTTCTTCTTGATAGATGCCAGTTTGCCTTGTCGATTCAACAACTACAACATACATTAACACTGAACCCCCAACCCAACAACCCCCCTCCCTGCTCCCCTGCACTCTGGGCGCGAAACTGCCCATTTATAAACTATGCAGAGTGCCTGTCGCCCAACGTGTAAACTAAAAGAAGAAGTGTGAGGTGTGTGGCGCACCGTCCCTCCGTCCCTCCCTCTACTACTACTGTGGTGTAGTCTCCGGAGAAGGGTCGTATAACCAGATTTCTACCCCTTGTCAATGGAGGGTGACCCCATTAGTGCAAGTCTATCATTGTTTCCGGGTACCTGTTTCTGTCATTGTTCCGGATCTGGTACAAAGGGGGGGAAAGCCCTCGCTGTTCCTTGGGTCCTGCTCACCCCTTTGTGTGGCGGTCTGTCCGGTCGCTGCGGCCATGAAGGTCGTTGTCTCGTTCTCTCCGAGTCTCAAGCCATTCGGCAGCAGACTCCGGGTGATCGAAAAACCAAGCCCTTCCCTCTGCCTCCACCCGGAGCCGGGCCGGGAACAGCATTGCGTATTTCATACCTCTCTCTCTGAATTTCTTTTTAATCGCAAAAAAGGATCGTCTCTGCTTCTGTACCGCTTGCGTGAAGTCTGGGAATAAGGTTATCTCTGCGTTTTCGTAGCGGAGCGGCGGGGCCACCCTGGCGGTTTGGAGTATTGCATCTCTGTCCCGGAAATTGAGTACCCTTGCCAGTATTGGGCAGGGTGGGGGCCCCCGGTTTCGGACGACCCTTGGGGACTCTGTGTGCCCTCTCTATTACGAAAAATTTTCCCAGGCCTTTAGGTTGCAGATGATTAAGGATGAGATCTTCAACGAAGAGGTCTGGCAACTGCCCTTCCGCTTTCTCCAGCACTCCCAGGATACGTATGTTGTTTCTCCTGAGGCGTCCCTCATAATCGTCCAGCTTTCTTTCGGCGAGTTTTCGGAAGGTTTGCAATTAACGGATTTCACTTTGTAGTCGCGCGGTGTCATCCACCAAGCTCGCTGTGGTGATCTCTACCTGTTTGACCTTTTCGCTGATTTTGGTGAGATCCGCCCTAATGAGGGTCACCTCAGTCGAGATCGTGTCCATCTTATGCTCCAGCGAGGTTTTGACTCCAGTTATCGCCTCCATAACATCTTTCAAGGTGAGCTCTGGGCCGGCCCCCCCCCCCCCCCGGTTCCCCGGTAGGTTTGTCTCTTGTTTGTGAGTTCTGGAGCATTTCTTTAGGGAGTGTGTAGCGATCTAGTTTATTAGTTTGAGCTTGTTTAGGGCCCCTCGTGGATGACATCTTGGCCCTCGCTGGGATGGCTCGGCCCACTCTTGCAGGTGGCGGTGCGCGTCGATCCCAGGTTCCGCTCGTCCCTTATGTTGTTGGCGGGTGATATGATGCTGCGTAGGTTCTCTTCTCCCGGATACTGCCGGCAAGTGGGGCCGTGAGGGAAAAAAGGGGGGGAGAGCCGTAGGCCGCGGCCCCCCAGCCGTTTGTTCTCTGCGTCGTTTTATACGCTCAAGAGCTGCTCCCGGCCGCTACTAATAACTTTTCCAGTTGACGCTGTTGTTACAGTCCCACACTTTAGAACGTACCCTGAGCACTGTCACTACAGGCTAAATTGCGGAGGGAGGCAGCTGCCCGCCCACTGCCCATACGAGTCGAGACCGCCTCAGCCGCTCACCTCCGACTGCCCTCATGCCGGGGCCCTTGAGTGGATTAGCCTCTCGCCCTTGATCTACCACCGGCGGTGCGCTACCGCTGCCAGGCGCGGCTCTGAGCTGTATGTCCCTTATTCACTGGAAGGGGGTCCACCACCAATGCTGAGACAATGCTGATGCGGGTAGGGGAGAGGGAGGGGAAAGAACTCCGCACCCCACCTCGAGATCTCTGCCACCGCTGCTCTGCCCCCCCAATGCCTCGATCCCAGGACACGGAGGCGCTGCGTCGCAGCACAGGTTTTCTCACCGCCCGTTCACTTTTCCCGTCTGCCAGTAATCTGCTACCGGCTGCGCTCTCCTTCACCACTCCGCCTTCATTAGCGCAGCGCTGTACCTCAGCTGGGCATCGCGGGTCCCGGTGCAGTCACTTCCGGATGTGTAGGCCAAGTCCCGGGATTTGCGCCCGATCCTGGCCGCGTCCCGCAGTTACTTTCACGGCCTCTGCTTTTACGCTGGCCCCTGGCCTGAGCGACGGTGCGGGCCGCAGAATGTTTCGTCCGCAACTCTGGCTTTAAAGGGCCGTTCTGCTCGATTCTTCCTGGGTAGTGTTCCAAGTACCTTCCGGTCGCGTAATCTCCTCACGGAGGTCGGATATATGTGACGGATATTCGGGGGAGAAACAGTTAGGACGGAGCGACTTTAATCAGCAGCCATGGCGCTGCGTAACCACGCCCTCCGATAAACAATTTTATTGATTTTTAAAACATACAGAAGCAGCTAGACACATTTGAGCATTGTATTTACGGCAGCACAGGTCACTTTTGCAATAATTAGAAACAGGTATGCACTCCAGTCCACAGCCCCGACGTACACATTATATATTCATGTACATAAACAGGATCGGTTATACTCAGTCTAATTGGTTCGTCCATTTACCCCATATCCTGTGGTATTTAGCGGGACATCCCCGGGCTTCAAATAGGGGTTTCTCTTGTGCGGCACACCAGTCCACTCCCGGGCGCCACCTGGCTACACTTGGGGGCTTGGGTTGTGCCCATGTGGTGCCAATATCGCGTTTGGCTACTATGATGGCTGTCCCCAGGAACACCCTGTCTGATCGTGACCCGTCTAGGCCGTCCATGACCCCTAGAAGAAGTCGTATGGGATCATGGGGGACTTGCCAGCCTAGGATGTGTGTGAGCTCAGACTCTATCGCAGCCCAGTATGAGGCCAGACGCGGACAGGTCCAGGTCATGTGATAGAAGTGCGCCGGTTCGTGGCTGCAACGCGTGCAACCCGGAGAGGGGCGCAGGCCCGCTTTGTAAAGACGTTCTGGGCTAAGATAGGCAATGTGTAAGTAGTATAGTTGAATTAAGCGGAGTCTGGCTGAGGTTGTAATGGTTTTAGGGGCCATGAGGGCATCGCGCCTGTCCTCTTCCTCCAGGGGGCCCACCCATCCCTCCCATCGGGTCCGGAGTGGTGTGAGTGATGTCGGGCTATTGTTAATCAGGGTACGGTATATCCGAGATACCCCGCCTTTCCCCAGGTTACCCATCATGACCTGAGCTTCTAATGGGCTGAATTCGGGGAGTGTCGTACCCGCGGAGATGTGTGGGCCCAGGGCATGACGTAGCTGTAGGTACTTATAAAATTGCGAGGTATGAAGATTGTAGCGCTCTTGCAAGTCTTGGAACAATCTGATGTGGTCCCCCACCCAAACATCTCCCAGCAGTGATATGCCGATATGTTCCCACCGTGTGAATCCCGTGAGTGTCGCCACCTCTCCCAGCCATTTGCCGTGCCAGAGAGGCGTCTGTTGGCTTAGTTTCTGGTCCCAACGTGTGTGTTGTAGAGCCATACGCCAGGCCACGAGGACCGCCCTAGTGATCGGTGGCATTGCTGCGGGTATTGGGCTTCCGTATAGGAATGCTTGAATCTGGGGAAACTCCAGGTCTCTAAGTTCTATTTTATAGGTTGGGTCAGCCAGCCCCCGGTAAACCAGTCGTGTAGGACCAAAAGTCGGGTAGCTATATAGTATAGGTGTAGGTCAGTCATGCCCATGCCGCCACTCTCCTCAAAGGGTTGTGCGGCAGGGTCTGCCAGCGCTTGAGTTCCTCTTTGGTTTTGTTAACCAGCGGGGTAATATTGAGTGCCCGTTCCAATTCGGGGAGCAGGGCAATCCATATCCCCAGATATTTGAAGGATTGTCTCCTGATGGGGATGGATGCTTGCCAGTCGAAGCATTCTCTGGAGGGATGAAGTGGTACTAGGGTCGATTTTGCCGGGTTAAGCCGGAGTCCCGAGGCGCTCTCAAAGGTTTGGAGGGTCTGGAGACATCGGGGGCCAGAGTTGGCCGGGTCCGCCAGGAAAAGCAGGACATTGTCCGCGTACAGGGCGATTTTGTCGATGTGGTGGCTCCCCCAAGCCCATCCCTTAATCAAGTCGTCCGACCGAATGAGGCATGCCAAGGGCTCCATTGCCAGCGCAAATAAGAGAGGTGAAAGGGGACATCCTTGTCTCGTGCCTCTTTGGATGGCGAATGCTTCTGACAGGGCTCCGTTAGTGAGCACTCTGGCTGTGGGGTTGGAGTAAAGGACTTGTATGAAGCGTCTGAATTGTTGTCCCAAGCCCATCGTCTTTAGAACTTCCTCCAGGTAGAGCCAGTCCACGGTATCGAAGGCTTTTTCAAAGTCGACAAGGAGGAGCGTCAGATAGGGTATGAGGTGTCGACAATGCGCCAGAGCCAGATGGAGGCGCTGCAGGCAATGTCTAGTGCTGCGCGCTGGCATGAAGCCACATTGGTCTGGATGAATTAGTTTGCTCAGAAGCGGACGCAAGTGCTGGGCCAGTATCGTGGCATAGATCTTCACCTCGGTGTTGATCAAGGAAATGGGGCGGTAGTCCGCACAAGAAGCGGAGGGCGGCTGTGTTTTGGGGATCACCACTATGGTTGCCACATCAGTCTATGGGGGAAAGGACCCGGTCTCTGCAACATGCCGGTACAATTCGACAAGGTGGGGGACCAGCAGGTCCCGATAAGCAGTGTAGTATTCCTGCGGGAGGCCATCCAGCGCTGGTGTTTTCCCCGCTTTTAATGACGAGATTGCGTTGTGTATTTCTTCCGAGGTGAAGAGGAGATCGAGGTCTGCAGCCTCGGCTTCCACGAGGCAGGGGAGTTGAACGCCTGCCCGATGAAGTATCTCTGGGAGGCGAGCCTCGGTTTTGTGAGCGGAGTATAGATGGGCGTAGTATTCTGCAAAGGCCTGTGCGATTGCAGGTGACGTACGCCTAGTGACCCCTGAAAGGTCCTGGACTTCGGGGATTATTCGATTGGCCAGGGGGTAGGAGACTGTGCAGCAGCCTTCCGTTCTTGTCACCCCATCCGCACACTCGGGCTACCGAGGAACGCCACAGCATCTTGGCTGATTTTAGGTAGATGTGTTTAATTTCTTCACATATGGCCACAAGTTGCCTCTCCGTCTGTTCGCCTGGGGACTTGTTTGGGGCTGTTTCGAGCCGTGTCGCCTGAGCCTCGAGAAGGGTTAGACAACTGGTCTGGGCCAGCCGGCATGATTGGACCTGGCCTCTGGCAATGCCTCGGATAGTAGCTTTACTTGCTTCCCAGAGGGTACATGGGGAGGGGACTGATCCCAGATTAGTAAGGAAGTACTGACGCAGTTTCTCCCCTATTGCTTTCTTAACCTCCTTATCTTGTAAGAACCAGGCATTTAGGTTAAGGGTGGCCCCTTCTAATGTCCCGGACAAACGAATGAATCGGCCCTGAGGATCTGTGGTGATGTGTTTGGGCGTGTAAGGAAGGCCTCGGCGCAGCAGGACTGCAACTCCTCGGGACCCTCGCTCAAACCCAGAGTGCCACACCCTATCAAAGCCGTACCTTGCCAGGAAGGGGCATTTGGTTCCCAGGAGGTGGGTTTCTTGGAGCATAAGTATATCTGGGGCATGTCTCTGGGCATATTTAAGGGCTGCAGTCCATTTAATGCGGTCTAGCAGTCCATTCACGTTCCAAGACAAAATCTGAAGTCGTTTACCCCTAGTGAATGTACGTGTCATGCCAGGAGTATGGGGCGAATGGAAAATCGGACATTGAGACTCCGGGGGACCGGTACAATTTTATAGGGAGATGCAATTGCGTTCTTCGCCCTGTGGGGCGCGTGATTGTGGCGCTTAGGTGATGGCTAAGTGTCGAAGTGCTGCAAACAGTGAAAAAGGGAAACATTGGTAGATCCCAGCATAAAACTAAACAAAGGACAACGGTCCCAACCCTCCCCCCCCGCTTCCCCTCACCCTATACTTCTGCAACGGAAGCATCTGTCGCCCTGCAAAGTAAAACATAACTAGTTAGACTAAACTAAAACGTTTAGGTGAGGATTGCGTGGTGGACCCCTCCATGTTGTCGGATGCACTATTAGTTTTGACAGTTATCTCTGCGTTCTTCACTGCCGTCGGAAGTGTTACTCTTGTTTCTTCCCACTGGAACCTCTCAGTTTCGCCTCTCGGTGGTGGCATGGAGCCTCAAATCGCAGGACTTCTAGAAAGATCAGAGTCTGTGGATGCCGGGTTTACAGTCTTGGAAGGACTCCGTGAGGGGGACAGGCTTGCCGTCGACCCATCTCGATGGCGGGGAGAAGGGATCGATGGCCCGGTGGTGTCTGAGCCGCCACATTGGGCGATACGGAAGTCCCTTTACGCGGTCCTCGGCCTCTATGTGACCGCGTGCGTCTCCTGTGTTGTCTGGGGGGTGGAGGACCAGCTACATGTGATCTAGACGATCCAGGTGAGGAGGTGGAACGGATCAGGAGGGGTCGTTCTTCAGTTAGCCAGGTCCAGGCTGATTGTGGTGATTCAAAAAAGTGTGTTTTGCTTTGGAACACAACACGGAGATGGGCTGGAAAGAGAAGTCTATATTGGAGGCCCAAGGTTCGAAGTTTTTGCTTAACCTCTGTATATGAACGCCGCTGGGCCTGAACCTCTAGTGTAATCTGGGAAAATCATATTTGTCTGACTTTGGAACTTTAGGGTGCCCGGGCCATTGAGCCCGGGCCGCACTCAGGATAGCGTCTCTGTCTTTAAAGTTCAGAATGCGGGCAATGATGGGGCGATGTGGGGCTCCGGGTGGTGGTTTAGGCGCAAGAGAGCGATGGGCCCGCTCTGTAGCGAACCACGGCGACAGTACATTCTTGGGCATCCATGATGTCAGCCAGCCCTCAAGGAAGGCTGCTGTCTGATCTCGTTCGGCCCCTTCCGTGAATCCTACCAGGCGGAGATTGTTGCGCCGCGACCGATTTTCGGCGTCTTCAGCCCTTTTGTGTAATTCAGTAGTATGAGCTTGCAAGTGGGTTACTTGTTCCTTCAGTTGGCGGATGTCGTCTTCAGCGGTAGAGACGCGGGACTCCGCCTCCGAGATACGAGCTGTAGCGTTGCGCAGGTCTTGGTGAATCAGGGCCATGTCCACCCGAACCTCCCCGATTTTGTTCTCCACTGAGGCCTGGGACGCGCTGATAGCCTGTAGGATAGTGGCGAGGTCGGCGCCCGGGAGAGGTGGGCCTCCAGTCGCCCCCTCAACCGGACCTGGTTCGCTCGTGGTATATTGGTCCATTGGCCCATTTTGGGCGTCGACTGGGCCGGTGGTGGCACGGCACAACATAGGGCCCAGGCAGGGGTTCAGATTGAGATTGTTACTCTCACCCAGGAGGTATTATTGCTCCGGGTAGGGTCTGGTAGGCTGGTCAGCGCTCTCGGCCCGGGCGCCCCACGACTCCGGGTCCAAGAAGGGCCCCCTAGGACCAGCTTTGAGAGCAACGTCTGGAGGGGGTGTGGCAAGATATCACCACCCCTGTCCGTTCGCTCCGGGGCCTGGCCCACCTCTCCGCCGGACCGGTGCTCTCCGCCCCAGGCCTGGCCGGTACGCAACGGCTCTTGTTCGGGCCTGGCCTGCACAGACTTCCTGGTGTGGGGAGGCCTGCAACAACAAGTGGGCCGGGGGGGGCCCCCCGCAATCGGGCTACAGAGCGGGAGCCTGCCCCCGATCCGGTATGTATGTCACTAGTCGCTCCCAGGGCCTCGCCAAGGTGTAGGGCCCGCGGGGGCAGGTGGGAGCGGGGGTTTCTCAATCAACACCCGGAGAGCGGGGCGTCCAACAGGGCAGGAGGGGATGGGGGGTCCCTCAGACCACCACGCGATCTCGCAGTCGGTCCCCCCCACCACAACCGCCCAGGTGCTGCTGCTTCGAGTCACTCCGGGTGGCAGAATGGATGTCTCCTGCCAGTGAAATTCGGGGTCTGAGGCCCAAGATACGAGTTGTTACAGCATCCTCGCAATGTCAGCAGGATCACATGAATGTAGCACTACGCGCACGCCAGGGCCAATAACCTCTCAGGGTCTGCGGTGCCTCAGAGCAGAAGGCTAGGCGCTAGGGGGGCGGGGGGCGGAAACCCTGCACAAGGTGTCTGCTGCCCGACCGCGACAGCCGATCTCCCCGTGGTAGGCACAATCTCGCTGTGGGTGTAGGTAATCACAGGGCTATGGGGGGGCCCGGCCGCGCCCGCACCAGGATCAGCAGGCCCAAAGGGATGGGTCTCCCCACCTCAGCGCGGCGCAGCCCACTCGACTCACCGCGTCTCCGGAGGCTCAGCTGGTGGGCGCATCCAGCACGTTGCGTCAGTGAACTGCGATCTCCCGCGTCGCCCGGGCTGGTGAATAGCTGCAGGGTCCGACCCTACACCCAGGCCTCTCGCACCTGCAGCCAGGGCCGGGAGGATGCCTCGGGCCCACAGGATCCTAGTGCCGGAGCGCGGGAAGAGGCCCCTCTGGGGTTCTCCGCTGCCCGGGACCGCAGCCGTCTCCTCCGGAATCCGCTGCCAGCGGGGACTCAGCATGGCCGCCTCAGGTCTGGGCCCGCGCACCAGGCCACGAGAGTCTGATCAGAGAGGGGGCCTCAGGTCTTCCTCCAGCAGGCCGCGGAGAGCGCGGGTCGCCACGCGGGCCCACAGCACCGAAGGCCGCCCTTGCCCAGTGAGTCCCCGCCGCCCCAGCACAGCAGCAGAGTCTCCAGCACATCCGCCGGGCCTAGCTGGGATGGATTGCTTTCTGGCAGGGAAACCAGCGGGCTACAGGCGCCAGCGCGCAGGCCCAAGTCACAGCCCGATGGGTGTCGCCATTTTGGCTCAGGACCGTTCAAAGACCATGCGGCAGTTCCGCCACCACGGTAAGTTCTGCGGAGTGTCTTCGACACCGGTAGGTCGCTGGGATGTTGCTTAGTTGTAGGCAGTGGGTTAGAGGAGAGGATGGGCACTGATGGCAATGGATTTCAGAGCGGATGACGGAGGGGTCCAGAGCACTCTCAAAGTGCGACCACCATCTTGACGCTCCAAGCCACGCCCAACGTAATATTAATATTTATTAAAAAATAGTGAAATTGCTTATAAATAATTCTATGCATCAATATTTTAAATGCGTAGTTAAAAAAAATGTTTTTTTAAACCTCGGTGGGATTTTTTCTAAACAATAATTTTATTTATATTTAATATAATAAAAATAAATATTTGTTTAATTTAAGATTAAGCTATTAATGTTGTAACATTGTATTATATTAATCCACACTTAAATAAACATATAACATTATGTTACATTAATATATATGATAACATATTTTTCCTAATTTTTTTAAAGTTTAATAGACTTTTCCCTATACATTACCATATGGAGATCACCGCCCTATTGCAGAGATCTCCGCCAAGTGTGTGAAATATCAAATCTGGGCGTAAAGTCACTACCAGTTGTAACTTTACAATTGTATTTGACATTTATACTGGCTCCGCCCCAACTTTTAGGGTGTGAGGACATGTAATTCTACACTTTTGGGTAACTTTACACTCATAAATGGTGATTAGTCAACAGTAGTATAGTTACTCAAAAGTGAAAGAGTAAATTTACTTGTAGTAAATCTACATATGTAGATTTACCTTTGTGAATAGGCCTTTGTATCATTTGAAATGATTGCCTCCCCATATTGTGCTCTAATCTTTGGAATTTCTTAGTTAGAGAGACATACAAATTTACATAATTTGGGTTACTTGCGTGTCTTTATCATCTTCGGTCTGTCATTAATATTGTTTTTCCTCTGGAGGTTATTTGTCCCATTGAGAAAATGTCTTGAATCATTTGTACCCTTTTGGAGTCTTTTCCAGTTCAGTATAATTCCTTCACTGATGTATTGAACAAACCAACCAAGTCTTTTTGCATCCTCTTAGAGATCCAGATTGTACAATTACTACTGTACTAGATGCAATAATCTCCTATGGTCGAGTATATTCAATGTCTAAGAGTGAGAATGAAGTTCTGGAACAGTTACTACAGGAAAATTTACAGATGGAATTATTACTCCATCTGTGGAGCCTCCTGATTCTTCGTTACAAAAAAGAATCAAGAGATAGGACCTTGCATCAGTTATGAAGTGTTAAATAAAGTCATCATTATGTAGCAATATCCACTGCCATTAATTGGAAATATTTTAGAGGCTGTCTGAAGTGCTACAATCTTTATCAAATTAGACCTGCACAGAGCTTATCATCTTCCCTGAATTGAAGAAGGAGACAAATGGAAGACTGCCTTTCGGACACCTTTTGGGCACTTCGAATATAGTCATGCATTCGGTCTCTGCAATGCATCTGCAGAGTTTGAATGCTTCATGAACCATGTCTTTTCCAATATACTGAATATCTATGCAGTCATCCATCTAGATGACATCTTGAACTTTCTAAGACCTTGGAAGAACACCTAATGTATGTCACATCAGTTTTGCAGAGGCTTTGGTAACATCATCTTTACTGGAAACCAGAAAACTGTGAATTTGAAAGATCAAACACTGACTATCTGTGATATTGCTTGAGCTCTACTGGTTTAGCAATGGATCCAAAAAAGCAATTCTAGACTGACCATCACCTAAATTTGGTGTACAAAGGGAGCTGAATATAGAGTCCTGAGCATGCATTTTTGTAAACCAATTTTCTGGCCTATACACCTTCCAGTACACCAAGAATTACACGCCTCAAACCAACAATGGGCATCAGTGATTCGTTGGACCTCATATTCTTCAACTTGTTCCACTTCTACTGAAGCGTGCCTTTCAGGAATGCATGGAAAGTACTTGGATTCAAAGACAGGCTTCACAAGAGACACATGGATTACTGGATGGTGCTAGAGGTGTGAAGGTAAGACAAAATATGCTACAACAGTATTGCTCAGTGTTCTAAATTGTATGGGCCTATGAATTTCAGCTTTAGCTCGGAGGAGACTCCTAATGGTTCTAGGCTGGTAGCTGACACCCAGCTTGTCCGAAGGACAAAAACAGATGCATTTTTCTGATGACGGTCATAGAACTGCATGGCATCTTCTTTGGACTTTTGTAAAAATGAAGGTATTTTGTTATATCTGTCTTTGAAGGATTATATTAAATTACTCACTGGAACAAAAGAAGGCATGTGTGGATGATATGCATAAGACCCAAAGAAGGAAGATAATCTTATAACTAAATGAGACGGCGATATTACTAAATTATATAATTTTAGGTCGCAGCCTACCAGACAGCGAAGTTGTCTGGTTTGCTAAAGACATCTTGGAGACATTCAGAAAGTTGACCTAGGAATGCATTACGCCCATTGCTTACCATTGGCTTTGTGGTTTGTAACTCACATTTTCTGGCTTTTTATTTGTTTTTGGCTGTCCAGCTCGAGTTCGTCCCTCCCGTTGCCCAAACCTTGTTGACTGTATTCTTCCATGATCTCATTTTCTGTAAACAGGCCTTTACAGCTTGTTCTTGTCGTGTCACATTTGCTGTTCATTCAAAGACAGAGGTAAAATGTCAGGCTGTGTCTTTCAGGGAGTTTGGTGTTTATTTTTCTTTCTCTGACTTCAAAGTGAGAGGATTTATGTGACAATCATGATGGCTACTTGGGGTTCTGCTTGAGGAAGGCTGTACAATGTTACTATTTTTTCTAGCACACAACAAAATGTAAATGTCTGTAAATGAACTGTGCTGATGATCAAATCAGTACATTGAGTCATGACATTTCAACACATTATTGCAGGAGCGGCCCGTGCAGGTAAGAGCGGTGGGCGGTGGGGCCGGGTGGAGGGGGACTCGACAGACGACGATGAGGGAAAATTAAATAAATAATTAATTTTCCCTCATCGTCGTCTGTTCAGTCCCCCCCCCCTCAACCCCGCCACACCGCTCCTACCTGCATGGACCGCTCCTGCATTATTGTTTGTGCACTGTATTCTTTTATTAACAAAACTATATGTGACTGAAAATGTAATGGTCATTTCAATTGAAGATGTTTTGCCTGTAATGGCAGTATGCTACCATACCATGCATACTCCATGTTACCCCACTGCACTCTACTCTGCACCACTCCACGCCACTGCACTCTACTCTGCACCACTCCACACTACGCCACTCCACACTGTGCAATCTTCTCTGCACCACTCCCCCCTACGCCTCCCTACTCCACTCTAATCTATGCCAATGCACTCGACCCCACACTACTCTACCCCACACTACTCTACTATGCACCACTGCCCTCTTCGCCACTGCACTCTACACCAGGTATTATTCCTCCCCCTGGGCTCACTCACATAATTTTAATTTTAATTTTACTTCCCAACAGCATGCTAAAAATATTAGCGTTTTCCCCAGTGTTTCTCTCGAGGAGGTGATGACATCACCCTCATTGGGTGAGTGTTTTCCCTCTTTTGACCACAGTGTATGAAACCACCACCTACATGTTTTTATGTATGTGTCACGTGTTTGTCTAACTTGGTTCCTGTCAATACTTGTTACAAATCACGAATTCACGCATGCTAGTATGGCATGCCTCTACAAGTACTATACAAGACTGCTCTGTATGGCGCTATTTTATGATTTCTTGTCATGTCTTCCTCCCCCAGGTCAGTGATTTTACATTCTGCAGGTACACTTATAGGGTACTTAGTGTTTGGAACTACTTATTGCATCCTTGGTCCCAGACACTGTGTAGATTAGTTATGAATGTTACGGTCCTGAAGATTTACCCTAGATTACATCCTGACTAACTAAGGCATGAAACATATTGACCTTATAAGTCACCAGGGATCATTGTCACCACTGGTGACATCATGTTTTTAATAAGTCAAGCATACTCATGGATTAAAATTTGATTTGAGACTTGCCTCGCCTTTTTTAAGTGACTAATCACTACATCGACACCTACATTTCCTCAATCTACACAAAGGGCCCTTAACTTGCACTTCACATCACGGCTTTGGAAAAAGATCTTCGATAAAGAGACCCCTTGAGGGTGCCCATCAGGCATTGCAGAGCAAGCCCGATGATGAAGCATGACATCCAAAAAGGAACTACTCCCCTTGTAGTGTCTCCCTTTCTTTGAACTACTCCACTTTGTTCTTTGTCCCCTTTAGGAACAGCATACCTTTTTCTTTTGAGAATTAACAGTGGAGCATGTATGCTGGACCTTTATGCGCTCTAGATCCCCAATTTTTTGTGATGGATTATTAAGTACGGCGGCTCAGCCGTGGGACCGACCTTGACAAGTAACCTTTTGGCACCCTATAGGGTTTGTGATCTCAACACTGTTTACCCTCAGCACTTAGCCCTATTCTTCCTCCCCCTCTCCCTACTTCAGTAGACACGTGACATCTCTACTTACAGGCGGCGAGGGGTAGGTTATCCAGCCCACTCCGGCGACCAGAATCGTGAGTACATGGTCTGTGGGTTACACCCTCCATGCTGTGCCTTGCCATCAGGTTGATATGTGTGGGGGGTGCTGACTAAAATAACTTACATGCCTCCACCTCGGCCACCTCCGACTGCACCTACCAGTGAGCATGCTTTAGGGTGTTTTTGGGTCACACACCGGCCACGGATAGAATACTTCAATCTTGGAGGCAACAGATGTCCGGACACGGTCTTGTGCGACCTATTTAACACACCGCCATTGGCCTCACCCGGGTGCGGCTGAGAGACGGTTCCTCGTGGGTTGGTTGTCAGGTGATGGTCGCCTCCCTACCCATCAACCATATACACGGGGTACAGTTATACATGGGGCACTGTTACTAGTACCTTCCATCCTTACTTTTGCGGTTGCGGCTGATATTATTTTCCACACTATCTTCTACTTACAGGACACCAGACTCTAGGTGTCCCGGTACCGCATTGGACACGGATTGGAGTGTATTTATGTACTGAGTTAGGTGAGTGACATGACTTGCAGTTGCGCTCCGACTGCTTGCATTTGGTCCTATAGTCTTCTGTTTTTATCTATTTTTAACGCTTGTTTTTTACACGTCACATCGTGATAGGTTACCTAACCTTATTGGAGGCCATCGTTGACACCTCCTTAGACATCACCACCACCATTTGTACGATTTGCCACGGAGAGAGAGAGTTGAAAGCATAAGCAGGAGAGAGGACTACCTGCATACCACTAATACAGTCGTGATTACATTCTGTATTTTTCTTAGGTCACCCAACGTTACTGGCGAGACTGTTTTCCATAGTACTAGACGTGGTAGGTAGCACCTGCACCCACCACATTGTGTAGATAGTTTTTGCACTAGGTCCTGAAGAATTGCCACGGATCACTATGACCACGAGGCATCAAACATGTTGACCGTCAAAGTTGAGCATAGCTGTACTGAACCCTTACGTCAGTAAGCTGCCACTCTTATTCTGTTTTTAATCAGGTGGATAGCCAGCCTGAATAAAAGCCCTTTTTGGACTATCCAACCTGTTTTAACCACCATTTCTATTCTACATCTACACCACTAAGGCCCCTCACACGCACTGCACCATACGGCTAGGAACAAAAGATCTCCGCTAAAGAGCCCCTTTATGGGTGCCCGTCGAGTATTGCAGCGCCGACCCGACGAGGAGCAGGTCCATATGATGAAGCATGACACCTAGCTGGCTGGGTGTGTGAGGACCCTAGTTCCGACAAGAGTAATTCCTTTCCTCTTCTTTTTTGAGTCTGACTAATCATTTGATCAGCCGTCTCTGTTCTTTCCTTGTCCTACCCGAGGAACTGCATACCCTCTTCTCTCACTGCTTGACAGGGCATGTGTGCTGGACCTCTATAAAAAGCCCTATAGTCCCTCCCTCTTGTTGATTGATCTCTACTTACACCACAATGGATGGTAACTTAGGTCTTAGTTTTGGAGATGACATGGTGACAGAAATAATAAAAACCCCCTCTCTTCTAGGGGCTGATGGTATCACACCATCACGCAGCCAATCTGAAGACTGGAATTCCCTCACCGCCATGGAACGCCAATGGGTGAAATTACCCTCCATGGCGACATTATGACAGAATACCTGAGGGCTAACATTACGCCCACAGGACTGAAAGTGTCCAATGTCCCCCGCATTTTCCTGGAAGACGCAATTAAAAAAAATTGGAATTGCTCAAGGGATTGGTTAATTCTGATCATTAATACAACTAAACGTCTAGCTGATGTACTTTTGATCAGGATTTAGATAGCAGAAGGGGCATTTAAAACTGGGATCCTATTGTCAGTATATAAAACCAAACTGGCTGAGACCAATAATGAGATCACAGAGAGTAAGGACTACCTCATGAAACAGAAGATTAATAAACTTCAAAGAGATATTAAGAAGTTTGACAGAGAGAAAGTGTATCCATACCTGAAGGATGACTATTCTGTCACGGCAGGTGAGACATCGTCATCCGAAAGTCAAACATCTTTCAGAAGAACTTCTTCCTCCAACAGCAACTCCAGAACGGATAGCTGAGGTAGCAACAATGGGGGAAGGAGAGGCCAGATAGTACCCTTCATGAATTATGGAATGCCACCCTTTCAGGCAGCCCCCTTTTGGCAATACCCCTTGTTTCCACAAGGCCAACAGCCCTTCCCTCAACCCTACAACCCTGCTTTTTTAGACAGAGGCAGGGGCAGAGGAAGAGGTTGAAGAAGAGGGGGGCACAAATGTGTACAGTGGCAGGAACCACCCCCACACCAGGTACTGACAAGGAGTCAGACAGGGAAGAAAAACTAGTTGTTAACCTTTCGAAGAGAACCCTGGATGACACAGAGAACAAGGTACTCAAGAAGGGCCTAGGCTTCATCCCCACACCTAGGACGGATAAATTCCAGGATAACTATGAACTCAATAATTTCTTATGGAAAATAAGGTTGAGGGCGTTCTTCCAGGAAAAACCTGGTCTTCAAAAAAACGACTCCGGGCTACGCAATCCTTCTAGGTTCACCCCGTTAGACTTGGCATCTTTTGGCGTGTCTCCCCTGAGTTTTTGCTTTCTGACCTCCCGGTTTTGAGACTGTTTTTGCTAGCTTAGTATCTCTGCGCACTTTCTCACTGCTGATCAGTGTTAAAGTGCAAGTGCTCCTGTTGTAAATTGTATTATGGATTGGTGTTTCCATGATTGGCATGCTTGATTTACTTGTCAGTCCCCAGTAAAGTGCACTGAGTGTGCCAGGGCCTGTAAATCAAATGCTTCTAGTGGGCTGCAGCACTGGATTGTGCCACCCACACCAGCAGCCTGTAAATGTAACTCTGGCCTGCCATTGCAGAGCCTGTGTGCAGTCTGGGACTGCCATTTTTTTTTTTTAAACACATTTTTATTGGTTTATTGTACAGTCAAAAAGAACATGAAGCGTCTAGAGAAACAAGGGGTTTCGGTTACATGCCCCAGACCATCGTCGGTCGTCCAGTATCAAGGAGATTAGTTAAGGCACATTTATAGCAACAGGAGATGGTACATATCAACTTTTGAGCAGGCTTATTGGCAATCCAAAAAGATCCTGGGCATTTATTCGTAATCGATGAAACAATGCACACCCCATGTGTTACCCACTCCTAAAGTCCGGGCAGAGCCCTGGGTCAGTCCTGTACAAGTGTCCTTGATCAGTCATAGAGAATGTGAACCCCCAACTTCCCCTCCCTCCCTCCCCACCCTCCCAGGCGTGTCACTTAAGTACTGGCTTCGCAGGATCTAGGAAGCTATAGCCGCAAGAGGGGCAGCTCGTTGGAATGAGGGGAGATTGAAAAGGAACAAATATACATAGGGTAGGCGCCTTTACCCACCTCGAGGCGCCAAACAGGGTGGGCGCCCAGACTACCACGGGCTAATCCACCGCCGCTACCGGGCTGTTCACAGGCGCATCATCGTCCGCTTTGTCAGGGGTTTTGAGCGCCATTACTAGCAGTTCCCAAGCTCTCGCTCTGTCCATCGCCTTTTCACTCCCCGTACGATTTGCAATCTGTAATCTAATCACCCCCTCACACTCAGCCCATTTCAGTAGGTCCGCTTTCCACTTAACAGCACTAGGAGCTCGCTGTTCTTTCCAATGTGTGGTGATGGTTCTCTTGGCCAGTAGGAAGCCCAGGTCTATACATTTACTGGTGTTTTTATTTTTGGAGGTATGGGGAAACCATTGTAGGATACAGTGGGCCATAGAGGGGTCCAAATCTCTGTCGGTTATGTCTGTCAGTACAGCTGTTACTTCCTCCCAATAACTATCTAGGACCGGGCATTCCCATAGCATATGTTTAAAATCTGCATGATCTGCATTGCATCTTGGGCAAGTCGCAGGGAGGGCCGGAAAATAGGTATGTAGTTTCTGCAGGGTAAGGTATGCTCTGTGTAGTATATGGAAGTGTATTAACTGGAACCTCGCATTTCTTGTGCTCTTCCAGGCTGTCTCAACCAGGTCATCGCATGGCTTGTCGGGGATAGCAGTCCCTATGTCCGTTTCCCACTTAAGCTTTAGAGCAGATAGGGGGTGTAAGGATTCCAGTGTCATGCGTCTGTTAAGGCATGTCACTGCCTTGAATGTGCCTGCCGCCATCACCACGTATTGGCATCCCATAGAGGTGGGCGGTTCCGTCAAGCTCGTTCCCCAATGCTTCCTGATGGCTGTTGTGAGGGCAGTGTACTGTAAGAAGTCGCCTCCAGGCAGGTCATAGGGGGCCCGCAGGTCATCAAACGGGAGAAGAGTTCCCCCCTCATAAAGTTCCCCCATAGTGGTTAGCCCTTGCTGTGCCCAACCCTCCAGTTTTTGCCAAGTACCCCCGTGTGGCAAGGCCCTACACATCTGCAAGGGTATCTCTGGGGCGTAGGGGCGTTTGATCGAGGCTCTCCGCAGGTACCTGTTCCAGCATTTCCTCGCAGTAGCAAATTCTAGGGTGAAGGGCTGAGGGCCAATCGGGAGTCGTAGTACTATACGGGACAAAACCATCAGGGGCCCAAAGACCACATCCGGCTCCTCCCCTCCTCTAGTGGCCCGCGCAACCCATTGTGTGAGCCATTGGAATTGGGCCGCTAAATAGTAATTTTCGTAGTCCGTAACCGCCAAACCCCCCTCCGCTCGGGGGCGCATAAGTGTACTAAGGGCTACTCTGCGCCTACCCGTGCCCCAGAGGAAAGCGGTAATCATTGTACGGAGTTGTTTGAAGTAGGGAGCTGGGATCCAGATCGGGAGGGTCCCAAAAAGATACAGGAGTCGCGGGAGGGTCACCATTTTGAGGAGTGCCACACGTCCGGCGAGGGACAGGGGGAGGGAACCCCAAAATTCGAAGTTGGCCCTGGTTCCTCTGCTGGCCTTCCCAATGTTGCCTTCAAGCATATCTACGGGGTCATGATAAATAAGGGTGCCTAGATAGGGCAAGCATCTGTTTTCCCAGTCCACTCCCTCCGTACGCTCTGGACCTAACCTATTCCCTCGCACCGGAAAGAGGTATGATTTTGACCAATTCACTCTTAACCCCGCCACTCTGCTGAGATCGTGAAGCAGCTTCTTGGCTCCCAGTAAGGCTTCTCCAGAGTCAGCAAGGAAGAGGAGGAGATCGTCTACATAAAGTGCTATATGGTGCATCTGTCCATGAGCGTTAAGTCCCTGGTATGCTCGACCCAGTCTAGCATGCGCCGCCAGGGGTTCCACCGCCAGAGCGAACAACAGCGGGGAGAGAGGACACCCCTGACGTGTGCCCCGTCCCACCTGGCATGCCTCTGAGATCACTCCTCCCGTCTTTACCCTGGCGGTAGAATCAGCGTACAAAAGAGCGGTCCATTTCACGAATTCGGGACCAAGACCCATTATGCCCATTACATGGAACAGGAACGCCCATTCTAAGCTGTCAAAGGCTTTTTCCTTGTCTACTGCAAATATCGCAGCAGTGTCAGCGTAATAGGAGTCTGCCTCTAAAATGTGCAAAAGTCTACGGACGTTCAGGGCCGTGTTCCTATACGGAATGAAGCCGGATTGGTCAGCATGGATGAGGGTAGGCATGTGGGGGAGCAGTCTGGAGGCCAGGATCTTACTTAGTATTTTATAATCGAGGTTGAGCATAGACAATGGGCGATATGCAGCTCTGTTCCATGCCTGCTTGCCCGGTTTCAGGAGGGGAATTATGATTGCCTCCCTAGTGGAGGCCGGTAATTTACCAAGCGTCTTGGCATCATTGTATAGGCGAGTGAGTTGGGGAGCTAGTAAGTCAATGTAGGTAAGGTAAAATTCCACAGGGAGACCATCAGTGCCCGGGGTTTTGTTACGTGCCATACTTTTGATGGCGCTGCGGACCTCTGGAATCTCTATCTCGCGGCCCAGTAGAATCGCTGCGTCTTCCTCGAGCGTCGGCAAGTCCACCTCCCGCGTGAACTCGTGAAGCTCAGCGTCGGATGGGGCCAAACGACTTCGGTACAGTTCGGTATAATAGTCAAAGAATAGATCATTGATTCCTTGTTGATCGTATTTAGCAATACCCCCCTGGTTTCTGAGCTCCACTATGGTTGAACCTCGCCTAGCAGGATTCGCCAGCCAAGCCAGAGGGTTCCCTGGTCTGTCCCTCTCCAAAGTACGCTGGCGCTCATCTTCCCGCTGAATATCCCGGAGGAGAACCTTCTGGACCCCCACTAATTCAGAAATGCACCGCCCTCTGATCACCACTTTGCCGGCGTCCTATTCCACAGTCGTGGACGTAGCTGTGCCCTCGTTGGCCTGGAAGTACTCCGAGATGGCTGCACCAATGGTAGTACGGAAGACCTGATCCTCTAGGGCCTCCGAGCGCAAGCGCCATGTGGGGATTGTGGGGCGTGTGCGCACCCAGAGCAACCGTGCCAGGATAGGGTTGTGATCTGAAAGTGTCCTGGTGAGATACTCACTACTACTAATCCCCCAATGGACATCAGGTGAGCATAAAATGGCATCCAGACGAACGTGCAAGTCATGAAGAGCAGAAAAGAAGGAATAGTCCAGGTCCATAGGATGACCCGCCCTCCAAGTATCTATCAAGCCCCATTTCTGTTGCCAGGTACAGCGTGCCGCCGCAACCCTATGTGCAGGTGCGTTAGGAAGTGGTGGGTGGGATCGATCTAGGGTAACATCAGTGGCGCAGTTGAAGTCTCCCACTAGGAGCAACAAGCCTGTGAGTATGTTTGCTAACCTACGTGACAGTAAGGCGAAGAAGGCCGGCTGGTCCACGTTAGGCACGTATATGCTACCCAGGGTAAGGTCCCTCCCGTCTAGTCTCCCCGTTACCACTACAAATCTGCCCTCCGGGTCCACAACCTGTGATGTGCAGTGAAAGGGGACCCCCGCACGTATCCATATCAACACCCCTCTCGCATATGCAGAGTATGTAGTATAGTAAACCTGACCCCTCCAGCGGCGCTGTAGCGCCCTCCCCCTCTGGCGCCAGGAGATGAGTTTCTTGTAGGAGTGCTATCTGTATCCCTCTGCGAATCAGGCAAGAGTGTATCTTGTGGCGCCTAACCATAGAGTGCATACCCCTCACATTCCACGAGAGACATGCCAGTCCTAATGGGGGTCCCATTGCTGTTCCCTGTTCAAGCAGTCCCTAGAAAGCGACCCCCCTGTGACACGCCTGGGCCCCCGTAAACAACCCCAACTAGTGGAACTACCCCAACTCCCCCTCCCCAGGACAGGTAGCCAACAAGGTGTCCCCATCCAAACTGTAAGAACTCCAAGCATTGTCAATTGACCAGGGTGGGGCAGCCCCCGCTAAGCAAGAAGAGAGCCCCGCTATACACCCCGTGATGCTGCCTCCCCGCTAAGTTCCAGTCAAGATACCCCCTTCAGCTGGATGTTACCTAAGGGTCTAGAAAAGGGAGATCAGCAGGTCTCGAAGTCAGCACTGGCGTCGCAGGAACATCAGGTATTAGAAGGATCCGCTCAATAAAAGTCATGCCAGTGTCCCTACATAAGATCATCCTCCGTCTGGGGTGTCACCACCGGCATGTGGGCTCTCAGGCTGTCGGTGTCGCTGCGGCCTGATGAGGATTCTGATCGGCTGAGTCAGCGTTCTCTCCCCTCCGGGGGCGAGCCAGGATCGGTCTGACTGTGTGACACCACGGCCTGCAGCGCTCTCCGGCGCTCAAGACTGAGTTCCCTGGGTGAAGGGACGCCAGATCCCAGGCCATGTCCACCAGGGCTCCGTCGTGGGGTGCCAGAAGTCGAGGCCGGTCGATCCTGTGCACCTCAGGCCTCCAACCAATCCCAGGTTTATTGTGGGGAACTGAAGAAGCGTACTCCCTCCGGGTCAGCCACTCTGAGCCAGGCGGGAAACAGCATCGCATAGGATAAGTTCATTGTGCGAAGTTTGGCCTTGACGGCAGCAAACGAGGCCCTGTTCCGCTGCACCTCCCGTGTAAAGTCTGGGAAAATCATGATTGTTGCATTGGCTATGCGGAGCGAACGTTGTTGTCGGGCGCAGTGTAGAATGTGGTCTCTGTCGCGGAAGTGCAACAGCCTAGTTACCACTGGACGTGGAGGAGCCCCTGGTTTCAGCGGCCTAGCCCGGTACTCTGTGGGCCCGCTCCAGGGCATAGAAGGGGGAGAGGCCCTCCGGGGCCACCTCGTTTCGCAGCCAGTCTTCCAGATATTTGACCATGTCGGACCCCTCTGTTTTTTCGGGTATCCCAATGATGCGGATATTGTTCCGTCTTGACCTCCCTTCACTGTCCTCAGCTCGCAGCTCCAAAGTCTTCACTTTGGCTTCCAGGGTAGTGAGAGAACGTCTCATGTCTTGTACTGCATCGGGCAGGCCCTTAAGTTCTTTTTCATTGCTCGATACCCTGTCTTTGAGCTTACGGTGGTCATCCTTGAGTAGGGTGAGATCTGTGCCGATAGCATCTATCTTCCCTTCCAGCGCTGTTCTGGAGGCCGTTATTGCTTGCATGATGTCTGCCAGTGTGGGCTTCCGGGAGGACAAGTCTCCACTAACATCAGGTGCCTCTTCTTCCTCCTCAGACTGGCGTCCGGGGACGTCCACGCTCAGAGCAGCAAAGCCCCTTTTCTTTAGAGATCTCCCCATCTCGAGTTTATGTAGTGGCGGCGCCCGATGGAGTGTATCGTCTTCTGGGGGTGGTATGCCAGATCCTCACCCAGCCCGAGGGGTCGCCTCCAAGGTGGTGTTCCGCCCCAGTCCAGGGAGCTCCGGCCAGCCTCGCCCCCCGGTAGTCCCACCACTGCGAGCGCCGCGAGCCGACACGTCTCGCTGAAATCGTACACCACCTAGCGGTCTGCCACCTCTGCAGGTATATTCTGTACTAGGGTCTCCTCGCACCCTCCAGACACGGATCGGGAGTACAGAGCAATTCCAACAATCTGTGCAAGTGGTTATCCCTGTATTGGTGTCACCCTGGGCTGGTGCAACAGATACAGGGTCCCGCACATGCGTCCCCCAGTGCGTACGTGCCGCGGGCCACCACGTGTTCCCAGGCACCGGGTGCGGCCGGGGGTCCCAAGGAAATGGGGGCTCTAGTGGGCCCTCTTATGTGACCAAGTGTGTCGCCTAGCACTAAATGTTCCTCCAGACGCCGCACCGGGAGCCCCCCGTCAGCGCCCCCAGGAGGACCGCCAGGTGCCGTCGAGGTCTCTCACCGCAGCCCAGGATCTTCACACCGTCCACATGCTCCTCGTGAACTGCTTCGCTATTATAGCATACGCACAGTGTTAGCCCAGATGCCTCTTAGGGTACAACACTCTCCTGTCCAGGGACTGTGCCAGGGATCGTCGGGGCGGGAAACCCTTGGGAAATTTCGGCGCCAATTTGCGTCCAGTTCTGCGAGATCCTCCCTTCGGGCAGCGCCCGCCACTCCAGCCCCCAGAACACTCGTCCGCTGCTCTGCACAGTAGTCGCAACACGCAGATGACAGGGGTCTCCACCCAGACAGGCCCTCGTTCGCTTCAGCCGGAATCTCAAGGATCCCTCTGCCCAGCCGCCATTTTATGTCTTGGCCCGAGGGAGGGAATGGGACGATCACTGCAGGATAATGGGGCACACTGAGGGCACTCCCGATCCCCCTCACCTGCCCGATCCTCGAGGCAGTCCAGTCGAGGGCCCCCAGAGCAGGACCGCCGGTCTCCTACCTCGCTGCTGCACCAGATAGGTGAACTCCTCCGGCGCTCAGTATCCTGCCGCCATTTTATGTCCCAGTGCAGGAACCCTCAGGGCCACGCCGGAGGTCAGATGCCCCAACAGGGGTAGTTCACTCCCCGCTGATCTCCCCAGGAGTGTGTTGCTGTTCGTCGCGCAGGCGATGACATCGGGCCCCTCTGAGCGCTCCGGTAATTCGAGGCCGCGGCAGCCGTCAGACCGCGGCCGCCATTTTGGAGTCAGGCCCGGTGAGGGAGGAATCGGCAATTCTCCCCTGAGGGCGGCCGCAACTCACGGGCAAAGCTCTGCCGAGGTGACTCCTCGCACCCCGAGAGGCTGCGGCGCAGTTTGCGGCTTCCCTCGCAGCCGTAGGGGGTCAGGATTAGTGGAAACGGGGAGACGGCGGACGGAGCTCTCTAGCTCGCGTCCGTCTCCATCGGCTGCAGGACACGCCCCCGGGGTCTGGGACTGCTATGTCGACTTGGCAAGTTTACCCACTTGCCAGGCCCTAACCTTCCCTTTTCTTGCATGTCAGTCACCCCTAAGGTAGGCCGAAGGTACCCCTGTGGGCAGGGTGCAGTGTATGAGAAAGGTAGGACATGCCCCGGTGTGTGTGGCATATCCTGATAGTGAATTACTGCCAATTTCGTTTTTCATTATTGCAAGGCTACCTGTTCCCATAGGACAGAATGGGGAGTTTGGTTATAACATCTTATAAACATAACTGGCCCTAGGAACAAGGTAGAAAAATAAAGTTTAGTATGCCTGAACTCAGAATCTAAAGATGCATCTTTTAGTGAGGTGATTTTTACATTCTGTGTTTGAAAATACCACTTTTAGAAAGTAGGTATTTTCTTGCTCAGCCATCCAGTAGGCCTTTGCTGGGTTTGTGGATTGACTGTCTGGGTTTTGGATGACAGGGGCTGGGGAGGAGCAGTGGCTCCAGAGAGTCTAGGCGGGTCAGAAAAGGGCTGAATAGACCTGGGCTGCATTTAGAGTAGGGGGAGGAGATTTCCTTTCACCTGAATGGGCCTGGTCTGCCACTGACAATGCCGTCTCAACTTCCTGCCAGGAAGCTACACCAGAGAGGACAGAACTGGTTCTGGCTGGGCACAGACACTCTTTGCCTGAGAGGATAAAGGGTTTTGGGCTATAAAAAGTGGGGCCCAAACCCCTGAACTTTAGAACTCTTTTGGACCAAGAAGACTGCCAAGAAGAAAAGCTGGAGAAGCTGTGAGGAGGAACAACCACTTTGCTGAGTGCTTTGCTGTGTTGGCCTGCAGTGGCTGCTTCTCTCTTGGGCAGTGAAGGGACTGAACTTTCTACAACTTCTTTCCTTGAGTATCTCCAAGGGCTTGAAGTAGAGCTTGCCCCCTGTTCAAGAAGTCTCAGTAACAGCAAAGACTTCAAGTTCTTCTGCCATCAGCACTGGGGACTGTGTGTTTTGTGCTGCAACAGAAGAAAAAGCAACCTGACGCCGTCTACGACGCCGCTGCCGACTCCATGTCCTGAAGGCACCGCAGAGGGCACCGTCGCAACGCCGCACCGTGACCCTGGTCTCACTGACGACGCCATCTGACGCTGCCACCGAGCCGCTGCTCACACCGTGACCTTTGGGCACCGCACTCCGCACCGCCTCACTTCACGACGTCGCCTTGGTAGCGCCGACGACGCCGTTCCACGCCGAAATCAACGCCGCTGCTTGCACCGTGGTTCGAGGGCACCGCTCATAAGTAACACGACGCACCGTCCTCATCCCGCGCCTGCAGCCTTGGCCTACCGGCGCCATCGACTCCAGTTCATCAGCCGACGACAGCACTTCAGCAACAACAACGCCGCTGCCTGCACCGTGACCTGCCAGCACCGCGACGAGCACCGCTTCACTTCGCACCGCGACCCTGGTCTCACCGACGACACCATCTGATGCCACCCCCGAGCCGCTGCTCATACCGCAACCTGAGGGCATCGCACACCGCACCGCTGCACTTCGCACCGCAGCACCCGACGCCTGCCGATGGGAGCGCTCCTGACTTCAACCGTGAGAAGTTCGATCTGCAACGCGTGGGACTTCAAGGGCCCGACGACTCCTGCACTGACCTCCGGAACCGGCGCCTGCGGACGCTGAGCTTTCGGAGCTCAACGAGAGGCCGCCAACGCCCTGCATTTCTAAAGGTACTGTTTTGCGGGTCTTCCCAACACCGTAGTTGGCCCGCGACGCCGCGGTCAGCCAGAACTGTTTGGATTTGTTTGTTCACGACGCCGTGATAGCCCCGGACGGAGCTATCGACTTCAAGGAACTGATTTTCAACGTTATTTTGATAACTGAAGATTTCTAAGTACTGTATTGTGGATTTTTATCGTTTTTGGTCTTGTCTTAAGTATATAAAAATATTGGATATTTTTATAAACTGGTGTGGTGTCCTTTTGTAGTGCTTACACTGTATTACTGTTGGTTATGTGCAAATGTTTTACACACTGCCTCTAAGATAAGACTGACTGCTCGTGCCAAGCTACCAAGGGGGTGAGCAGGGGTTATTTTAGGAGTGTAACTCCCTTATCCTGACTAGGAAGAAGGGTCCCTATTTGGACAAAGGTACCTACCTCTGCCAACTAGAGACCCCCATTTCTAACACCCCCACTACCAATATGACTCCAATAGAGATACTGACGTCTGAACAGGCAGTTCTAAAGGAAATAACTCAGGTTAAAAGTGGTCCCACCTTCCAGAACCTTTCCAACTCTGAGTTGGCAGCGATTAGATCTTTGGCCAATGACAACTAAATCACCATAAAACTGGCAGACAAGGGGGGGCGCCATTGTTATCATGTCTACCATTGACTACAACACTGAATGTAAGCGCCAACAGTCAGATAGGAAATACTATACTCCTATCTCCATTGATCCCACGAGACGTTTGAGTACCCAGATTACTTCTGTGGTATCAACAGCAGAATCCCAAGAGTGGATTAGTAAGAATGAGGCTGAAGTTTGGTTAACACTCAACCGATGACACCCTACTTTTACATCCTGCCCAAGATACACAAGGGTGTCCTCCCACCAACAGGTTGACCAATTGTGTCAGGCATTGACTCACTTCTGGAACCATTGTCCAGATTCTGTGACTATTTCCTCCAACTCATGGTGAAAAAAACTCCCTCTTTCCTCCAGGATACCAGAGATGTACTACGTCTCATAGAAACAACTAACCACACAGACTCAATTGATTTACTGGTAACTCTTGATGTAGAGGTCCTCTATAGTCCTCTATACTACCATTCCTCAAACAGCCACCCTGGCAGTGGACGAGAGAGCTCTACTTTCTGAGGACTGGACTGCCCTCCAGTCAGTTTCATTATGGATTGCGCCACCATTGCCCTGACAGAAAACAATTTTCAATTTGGTGAGCAACTATACCACCAGACTCAGGGGACCTCTATCGGAAGCACCTTCGCCCCTAGTCTGGCCTGCCTCTACATGGAAAACATCTTTCACGCCACTAGCCCCTACAGCACAAATATTAGTTTGTGGCGAAGATACATTGACGACGTCCTCATTTTTTGGAGAGTAGAGAACCACATGCAACGCTTTTTGCAATTGGATTAACTCCCTCAACCCTTTTCTACGGTTCACTAGTAACCTGTCTGATGAAAAAAATCCCTTTCTAGACCTACTAATATACCTTGGGGAGAATGGCAACTTGGCCACGACTATATTATAAAAACACACAGATAGCAATAGCCTGCTATTATACGGTAGCCACCACCCCAGGGCACTACGAGACAACCTTCCGAACGGACAATTTCTACAGTTGCACTGTAATTGTAGCTTTGTTTCCTGACTATGACAAACCAGCCCTGAAACACTCTGAAAATCTCGTTAATTGTGACTACCCACAACACTGTGTGAGAATGGCCAAAAAACGGGCTAGAAATAACAATAGAGAGGCACTGTTGGAAGAACTTGCAAAACCTCCAGAAGATATGCTCACTTGTGTTACCACATACACAGCTGATTCAAACAGAATACGCAAGATTATAAATAAGAATTGGAACATCCTCCAGTCTGGGAGTTTAACCATGCCACAACCTACGTTCGCTTTCAAACACACTTCAAACATAAAAAACATGCTGGTGCACATGAGACCAAGGGTATCAGACAGTTCAGACCAAGGGACCCTGTGGTCCCTGCCCCCTGTGAAGGGCCATGTCCCCTGGGGTTCCTGCACTCTCTGTAACCTGAATACAGCGACAAAAGAAATAAAACTGACAAACACGTTCACCTGGATACAAAAGGCACATACCAACTGCAATACAAAAACTGCATTTACACAATCACATGCCCCTGTGATAAAAGATACATAGGGATGACTACCAGACCGGTCAAGACCCGCATTACTGAGAACTACAGCAATATCAGGTGTAAGAGAACTAGCACTAAAATGTGCACACACTTTATTGACCTTGGCCACACAGCAGATGATTTACGATGGACTATGCTGGAAGTCCCTTCCATTTTCAGAAAAGGTGCACTCTTTAAAAGGGAACAACCTGGATTTTCCATCTGTCCACACATATTCAGGGACTTAATGAAAATATACCATGGGGAGAGATAAACTGGTAGCCTTCACTAATTATTTGATAATCTCAATCTGGCAATATGCTATTTTCACACATTATGTGTGTTCTCCTTACTGGCAACACGTTCCACCTCTGCCATGGGAGTAACCATGACACACGCGTTCTACCTCTGGCTATTGGCCAGAACCCAGTGAGTTATCAGACTCTGTAAAGACACTGCATGATTAATATTTAACTACACTACTTCAATGAGAGTCAGCTCTGTTTGTCCCTGTCAATTCTCTACTGCATTCAATTGGCTGTTAACATAATTCACACAAACTCGTAGGACCACCTTCGGATCCTTTGCCCCTCAACATGTGAGAAATTGTTTCTTGGGTTTCACTAGCCTCCCTCATGGCTTCATTTCCTATGATAGGTTGCGCACTCTCCCAAGACTGTTAGTGGGTGACTGCTCTCCTGTAAAATTGCGTTTTTGACATTGCCTCTCCTATTCACTTCATGGTAAGGAAAGGAGACCACACACAACATTGTGGCCGACACACAATGCGACCGGCATACTTCGGATAGAATTTTCACTCCAATACTTGGGCGACACTGGTTTGGACCCGCCCCTCTCACTGTCACCGCAGACCTCTGTTCGTTGCGGTGCCGGGGGCGGGTCTGTATTCAGACAAGCGCCTCTCCTCCAGCCGGCATGACACGCCACTGGGGCGGAGCTGCCGGGGTACCGCCCCCGATCCTGGAGACTACTCCCCACTCAGGGGTGTCGCGCCACTCTCTTCCCACAATGGGATCCCCACATAGGCGCATACACGCCCACATGCAATGAGAGAGTTTCAACGATTTTCAACCCTGTCACATTAATTGCTAGCAATAATCCAAGTGATACATGGGCTCCTAACCCACTACATGGTGGCGCCCACGATCTCCAGCCCATCACTGCTGACCTTTGATCAGCAATTAACCACTTCATACGGGGGGGGCGTGGCTTGCCGAGCTGCGGAATGGCTGCTCTTTGAGTGAGCTCCGCCGGCCGAGATCCGCATGTTCATTTATCCGCACATTTTATAGAGGCAAATCCTGTCTTCCCGACCCAGCGGAAGGCACACGACATGTGGTGAATGGCGGAGGAAATTTGAGCCGTGGCAAATCCTTAACCGCTATCCTGCGAGCTCCGGAGTGCAGCGCGGCAGATGCAGGCGATGGCTGCTGGAAGCGCGACCCGGCCTCCCTGGCTACTTTAGGCCGTGGTCTCGCTGTGGGCCTATACGAGGCTGCTGTGACCGAGCGGAGCTGGCAACCCTACATCTCCGGGTAAGCTGCGCTGGGACCCGACGCTGCGGTCATCGCCCTGAGATCACCCCGGAGGCAGAGCTGAACTGCTGGGAGGTATTCCCCGGAGGACATGAACGGGCGTGCAGGGTGAGGCGGGACCCGTGCGGTGCTACGCCGTGCGCTCCACGGCGGGCCAATGCAACAGCGAGGGTCTTACCGGAGGAATTGATCGACCCTGAAGCGTGGCGCTGTGTGGATGTGGGAAAGTGCGAGTGGACCTGCGCCCACGGCCGAGATTTGGTGCAACTGTGTGGGGGCCCTGCGGAATGACATCGAGGGGTAGCACCTGAGGCGCCATTTTGGGTCGACTGGGGCGCTGCTGTCCACATCACGGGAGCACCGGCGATCACATAATAACAGGTGGGATAGCCCCGAGTTGATGAGCCGCTGTTGTGTACCATCGGATGGCCTGAAACTGAGACAGAGCGGCTGCCCCTGTTGAGCTTGGGGACTTTTGCGCGGATGTGATGCCAAAGACTCAGCCCTCCGCCATTTTTTGCACCGAGCTATACTGACTGGCGTGCGAATACTCACGGATGCACATGGAAGACCCAAGGCGAATGGCAATAGACCAGTACAGCCACATATCTGAGATCCAGAGGCGTAAAACCCCTTGGCAGTGACGTGATCATCAGGCCCTGAGGAGTTCTGGACTGCTGTTGCTGGTACCTGGAGGTTGGGCCACAGACGTGCCCTGACACAGGTGGGTGTAATTGCTCCGGGGGCGCTAACCGGTGAATCCCACAACATACTGGTCACTCTGGGGGACTGCAGACCCACGGACTGTGCGGGTAGTATACGACGCCGGCGAAGAGGAGTTTCCTGGGGGGTGCGTGCGGTGAGGGGTCAGATCATAAGTACCACTCCAACATGGGCAAACAGGACGCCAAACAGCCCAAAATAAGTTTTGAACAGCGCCGCTCCACCAGACAACAAGAGTCAGATTCGGAGGCCGCTATGGGGGGGTCCACTGATGGGCAGCGCGAGGACCAGGGAGAAGATCTGCGCACACTTATGTTGGAGATGCGCTCTAGCCTACGGACAATAGACGCCAAATTAGATACCCTCACAACACAAATGGAGTCAGTGAAAACACAAGTCGGAGAACATGAACACCGGCTAGATGTCCTAGAAAATAAACATACCGACTTGCAGGAGTTTCAGGTGGAGACCAAGGACCAAATATCTCAGATGGATAGACTCCTACACGTGATCCGTGCCAAGAATGAAGATTTAGAGACCAGATCGCGACGAAACAACCTACGCATCACGGGAGTACCGGAGACGACGGCAATCACGAAGATGGAAGTCTATGTGACAGATTTGCTTCACGACCTGTTTGCGGCCCATCTATCTCCAGTTTTTGCGGTGGAGAGGGCACACCGCACTCTGGGAGCGAGACCTCCGGTGGGGGCTCCTCCGCGGCCCATAATGGCGAGACTCTTGAACTATCAGGACCGAGATATGGTGCTGCGGCAGGCCCGCACAATGGGCACAATAACCCACCAGGGAAATCAACTCGCCTTTTACCCGGACTTCACCACAGCGGTGCAGGCCGCCAGAAGAGAATTCCTGCCTGCAAAGAAGATCCTACTGCAGGCGCAAATTCCTTACTCCTTGCTCTACCCCGCTAAACTCAAAGCTTCCTATGATGGTTCCGCTCACTTTTTTACTGACTCCAAATCCGCCTTGAAATTCGCTAAACACGTGGGCGGTAAGCAGAACAAGAAAAACCCGGGACCAGAGGACGCAGTGGGAAGGCAGCTAAGTGACAATGACTGAATAATGGACAATTACAGCCTGTGAGCTACGTTGCTCTCTCTAACACCACTGCTCGCATTTTTGGTAGATGCCATGTACTGTATTCAGTTTCCGTAATCTCAAGTCAGTCCTTCCTTGTAACACATGTGTGCATCGTATTTACGTATACTTATACTATCATGTCATGGTACACAGCCTTATATGTGATAGGCCTCAACTGCACTCACACTCGCTTGTTTATCTAGCCACATTGGCTGCGGCAGTTAAGGAAGGTGAATGATTGTAACCACAGGTTTAGAGATGGTAATCATATATCCTACCTTACAATCACCTGTTATGTATGATTAGTTATATTACAGGTTTAGTCTCTTGCAGTTTCTCGGCCACCCTGCTATGGTAGGGTAAGAGGCCGGTACTCTTGCGCCCCTATGGGAGATTTCCCTGCTATTGTCTGTTTTGAGTTTTATCGGGGGGGGTTATTGCTTCAACCTGATTGGGGGGTTGTTGTGGGAGGGGGGATCAGGGTTGGGTTCATTTTAGGTTTGTTTGTGGCAGTATGGCCGCTGAATGATAACACTAATACTATGCACATTGGCAGAAATGTATGTCAGCTTGGGCACAAAGATGACGCACTTGCAACTTCAAAGATGACCACAAGGTTAAGGTGAATTGTTTAACATGGAACATACGAGGCCTTAATGACAGAAGGAAGGCGAGATTAGTTCAAGCATACCTCACACAACACAATATTGACATATGTCTGCTGCAGGAGACCCACCTCCGCTCTCAGGAATCGACGAAACTCAGACATAGACGCTGGGGCTCGACCTACACGTCAGTGTACTCGAATTTCTCAAGAGGAGTGGCGGTGTTGATGAAACGAGGCATAGATTGGAGAGAGAGGGAAACATACACTGACCCTGATGGCCGGTACGTCATACTCCTAGGGTATTTAGGTGGCACTTTACTGACGATTGTAGCATTATATGGTCCCAACACAGACTCCCCTAGCTTCTTTCAGGACGTCTGGGCTAAAGTTAGACCCACGGGCTGCACCACGACACTTTGGGGCGGGGATTTCAACGCTATCCTTCATGATGAATTAGACAGACAGGGCACAGCTAGGACACATCACCCTGCAGCAAACAGAGTATTAAACACCATATTAGAAGAGGGCGAAATGATAGACATATGGCGAATTCGAAATCCACTGACTAAAGAGGGCACCTGTTTCTCCGAACACCATCGCGCCTGGTCCAGAATAGACTATTGGTTACTGACGAAAGATGTGGCCAGCTGGGTGGTGGATGTCAAGCACCTATCGAGAACCCTATCAGATCACTCGCCGTGCTTGCTCACTCTATCCTTACCAAACACTACACGAAAGGCCTTCTCCTGGAGACTGCCCCCACGGGCGCTCCTGGACGAGGCATTTAAAGAAGAAATACGTACTGATATAAATGATTACTTCATACTTAACACGGGTTCAGTTGACACTGAGGCCTCTCTATGGGAAGCGTTCAAGGTGGTGATCAGGGGTCAATGTATCTCACGCCAGGCAGGTGTTCTTAAGGCAATTCGAATGACTTTGTGTAATATTGAGTCACAAATTAAGGATCTGGAGACCCGTATACAAGCAGGAGGGGAAGATGCCCTTTTGGCCGAATTGAAAGTTAAGTTGTTAGAATATGAGGAAGAAGCACAGCGTGAGGTGAGGTTCCTGGGGAAATATGCGGTAGCCAGAGGATATGGAGAGGGAGACAGACCGGGGAGAACGCTGGCTGGTATGCTTCGAGGCCCTCGCTCTCAGGCATTTATCCCCGAAATCAGGAACCCAGATGGCGATACCGTCAGGGGCTCCCCAAACATCTTAAATGAGTTCTCATCGTATTATACCAATCTATACCCGGCTACACAAACTGTATGCCCAGACGGCATGCAGGAGTTCCTGGATTCCGTGGCGTTGGTGTGGTTCAATGACAGACACCGGGAATACATGCACCTACCGTTCTCAGTGACCAATGTCAAAGAGGTTATTAACAGCCTGCCTCTGGATAAAGCTCCCGGGTCGGATGGCCTGACGACCGCGTTTTACAAAACATATGCTGAGGAACTGGCACCCAAACTCCTCGCGGTTTATGAAGAGGCTTGTGACACGGGGATTCTTCCTCAGTCAATGAGGGAAGCCATCATCATTACTCTTTTAAAGCCTGGTAAACCTGACACTGAGCTAGACTCATACAGACCACTGTCACTTATTAACGTAGACGTTAAAATTTTGGCAAAATTAATAGCAAACAGGCTGCAACCTTTACTTTCCACGATAGCGCTTCCTGATCAATCGGGTTTTATACCTGGCAGGTCCACCTCCCATAACCTTAGAACGGTTTTCTCAGTTTTACATTATCTACACCCTGATCTTCAGGCAGCGGCGGTCTTCTTGGATGCCACTAAGGCATTCGACTCTCTTGAGTGGCCTTACCTCTTCAACATTCTGACACGAATGGGAATTGGCCCCCTTTTCCTCCGATGGATACGACTATTGTTCACTGAACCACTGGCTAGGGTGCGGGTAAACGATATGATCTCCACACCGTTCCCAATTACGAGAGGAACCAGGCAGGGATGTCCACTATCTCCCCTATTGTTTGCCATTGCCATGGAGCCGCTAGCTGCTCGTATCAGGCAACACCACACTGACATAGGCATAGGATTTGGAACTAGAAGTCTCACGATTTCGCTCTATGCTGATGACATAACACTGTATATTTTAAACCCAGACTGTAATCTGGATAAAATGTTAAGGGAACTCATTAAATTTGGAGGCCTCTCAGGGGTAACCATCAATTGGTCTAAATCTGTAGTATTTCCTCTCACTGACAATACAAGGGCAGTTATTTCGGAGTTCCCATTGCGTTGGGAAAATGGTGCTGTGAAATACTTAGGCATCTGGATAAGCAGGGACCTGCAGGAGCTCTGGAGTCTGAATTTTGGGAAAGCCATTGCTTGGTTAGAGGACAAGGTATCCCTGTGGGCTAAACTTCCACTCTCAGTAGCAGGGAAAATCGCATTGGCTAAAATGGTTGTATTGCCTAAATTTTTGTATCTATTCGTGAATCTCCCGCTTATACTTACTCAATCCTTTTTCAGGACACTGCGATCTCTGCTGACGACTCTGGTATGGGCCGGAGGGCAGGTCAGGGTCTCTTGGGAGCTATTATCTTTACCGACCAGGCAGGGAGGGCTGGGGGCCCCAGACATGAAACTGTACGCTTTGTGCGCACAGGCGCAGTTCTTGCAATATTGGGTACACCAGATGCCATTTCAGCCTCATGTAGCTGTCGAGAAGGATGCGGTTGCGCCAGTTCCACTCCGGGTTACAGTGTACCAGAAATTTAAACGCCCCGTAGATTGCATAGGTACGCCCGAGACTCTACGATGGGCGTGGGATGGGTTGCGTAGAAGAGCAGGCGCGCGAATCCTGTACGCACCCTCAATCCCTCTGGCGCATAACCCAATGCTTCCAAATGTTATGGATGAAATTTCTAAAAAGACAGAGCAGTCCATGTCACTTCGCACCTTCGCCGATCTCTACCCAGGCGGAGTATTCAGGGACCCTCCTAGAGCGGAGGAAGGCCAACAGCTATCCTTTGGATTAACTTTTTTATATCATAAACTCCGTGCAGCATGTAGGGAGTTACACGCGGACTTCCCGTCCCAGCCCACCCCACTTACTGCTCTGGAAAATCTGCTGGTCACACCATCACCGAGAAAACTGGTTACCAGACTGTATACTCATATGCAAAATGATGCACCTGGGGCTGTCTCTGCCGCTCGCCTTAAATGGAATAGTGAAATGGATCCCCCTCTGTCCGATGACCAATGGACATATTGTTGTGCCCAGATGACTGACTTATCGCCTAACTATAAACTCAGACTAATACATTTTAAATTCATCCACCGTTACTATAGAACGCCAATTAGTTTATTTAAAATGGGAGTCAGAGAAGACGACTGCTGTTGGAGGTGCGGAGCATTTGAAGCTTCCTTCCTTCATATGGCATGGACATGTCCGATACTCATGGAATACTGGGCTCAAATTTTTGAATCCATAAATCAGATCCTGAGCTTAGCATTGGCTCCATCTCCACTGCTTGGATTGCTAGGATATGTCAGAGACACACATGTTAAAAAACGCAAATTACATGCTTTGCTACTCTTATTTGCCAAACGGCAGATAGCTTTATGTTGGGGGAAGAAGAGAAGACCCACGGTCCGGGACGGGATAAGGGAGGTTACATATGGACGAACTCAGCTGGCTATATTCTGGGAACTAATGCCACCTAACTCCAGACCCAAAGATATATGGGAACTCTTTATTGACTGGGTCAGTGCCAGATCTGAAAGATCTGACGTCAATGTGGTCGCCGGAGTGGTCGTTGAGCCTGAGTGATGTTTCCAAACAGACCTGAGTGTCTGCCTCTGTTGGGGGATGGTGGAACCTGTCTTGTATGCATAGATCGTGGTGGGTATAGGGAGGGGAAACTGCAATACTACTGTCAAATTGAGTGCTGTCTTGCATGATTCTTCATTAAATGAAAACTGCTGAAGTTGGGAAATGTGCTGTGCACCGATATGCCCACAGCTTTGAAATTATTTTAAGAAATAGTTCTATCTCATGATTAGAATGTAATTGATATTACCACACGCCACTGTTTGTGTTGTTTAGAAAGATGTCTGCATTTTGTTTGTACGTCATTGAAAATCAATAAACAAATTAAAAAAAAAAAAAAACACTTCATACGGACCACCTGTTACCAATTAGGGCCTGAAGGAGGGTTTATAAACCGAACAACCACCTCCAAGTCCTCACTCCTGAGGCACATGAGATGGAGTAGGTCGTGAAGTTCTTCAATGGATGACGTGAGTACTGGATATTTGGCTTTCTACCATGTGAACGGAGGTTATTATTCCTCCCCCTGGACTTCCCAACAGCAAGCTAAAAATGTTTGCGTTTTTCTCAGTGTTTCTCTCAAGGAGGTGAAGACATCACCCTCACTGGGTGAGTGTTTTCCTCCTTTTACCACAGTGTATGAAACCACCACCGATATGTTTTTATGTATGTGTCACATGTTTGTCTAACTTGGTTCCATCTCTACTTGTTACAAATCACGAATTCACGCTTGCTAGTATTGCATGCCTCTACAAGTACTATACAAGACTGCTCTGTATGGGGCTATTATATGATTTCTTGTCATATCTTCCTCCCCCAGGTCAGTGATTTTACATTCTGCAGGTACACTTATAGGGTACTTAGTGTTTGGACACTACTTGTTGCACCCGTGGTCCCAGACACTATGTAGATTAATTATAAATTTTACCTGCAAGAGTGTGTGAGGGCCCCATTTCCAAAAAGGAACTACCCCCCCTTGTAGTGGCTCCTTTTCTCTGACCTTCTCCCCTTTGTCCTTTGTCCCCTTTAGGAACAGCATACCTTTTTCTTTTGAGAATTAACAGTGGAGCATGTATGCCGGACCTTTATGAGCTCTAGGTCCCCAATTCTTTTTGATGGATTATTTATATAAACCTCCACTTATTTGTACTATTTTTCTTAATGATCGTCTCCGCTCTAGCAGTTACTATTCTCTTAATATACCTCTATGGCGGCCATCTTTGCATCAGGCACGAGGATAGCTTGTTAATTATCTCGTGCACAGTGCAATTGCCTTATAATGGATACTTCTAGGGTGGGAAGAAAAAGAAACTACATTATTATCTATCGGAGACGTTAATTCAATTATGGCGGCCAAAAGTGCTTATCTGAGTCGCAGACTTGAAACGCATTAGCAGACAAAAGGAACGGAATACGGCCCAGTAGTGGATCTAATGAATATGCAGCGGTCTGCCTGATTTCAATATGGCTGTCGTTTTAGACAGCAAATGAACACTCATGCGTGGCGTACAAAGGGTATATAAAGGAGGGGCTTACCAATCATGTCTGTTTGACGAATGAAGACCCGATCGAGGGGACGGGACTGCTAGATAAATAAGGTAAAGACTAGGGTGTGTTTGGGACAATAATGTTTCCTTTACTTAAAAAGTCCTTAAGTTTTAAATACCGATATCGGTTGTTAATACAACAGGAGGGGAGGCAAATCGAATATATGTTTGTCAGAGCTGGGTGTAAATCACATAGGCTTGACATGAAATATAAGTGGCCCGATTCAATTGTAGCCATGAGCCTTGCTATAACGGGGACCCGAGGGGAATGCAAAATATTGAATGAAGAAGTTTCAGTAAAATGATTAACATGTGCAAAATCCTAATCTTATCGGGACTGCTAGATAAATAAGGTAACTATTAGGGTGTATTTGGTATAAGAATATACATTTTTTAAAACCCTTAAGTTTTAAATGCTGATATCGGTTGTCGATACAACAGGAGGGGAGATAAATCAAATATGTGTTTGTCAGAGCTGGGTGTAACTCATGTAGGCTCAACATGAAGTATGAGTGACCTAATTCAATTACAGCCATAAGCCTTGCTATAACAGGAACATGAGGGGAATGCAAAATATTGAATGAAGAAGTCTCAGTAAAATGATTAACTTGTGTAAAATCCTGATCTTATCAATAATATGATAGCAGGATAGAAACAATAAGGCAAATGTAGAACAGAAGAAATACTTCCCTATGTGATATTAGTAAATCTGAGAGCATTTCTGGTGGTGGAATACTCATACAGAAACAGTATAAGTAACACAGCAATATAGCTTTATGACAAATCCCCCTGAGGAGGGCCCTATATGTAGCGAGTTATTCGAGGTTGATACAAATATGTGAACATACTATAGGTGAATAAGGGGTCTATATGTTTTGGAAGGATAGAAACAAAATGGAGTGCATTTGTCCGGACCACTTTTTCTCATTAATAAAATAATTCTTGGTGATAAAGAATGAGGTATATTTTCAATATATTGAGGTATATTTTCAATATTATCAGAAGACGAGGGCGGAAGTAAAGAAAGCTCCCCACAGAATTTCACGAGAAAAAGAAGTAAGAATTGATAGTAAGGCCATCTACCATGAAGAGTACAAAATAAAAAAGAAATGGAGTTTGTCCTTTGCGAACACAACTAGTGATACTTGAGGTAAGATAAGGGGGGAATGTTAACTATGAGGCTCAACCTAGTGAGAGAGTCTTCAGATGTAATTATAACAACGCATATGTCTCACTGTTATGCAGAGATTTGTGTGATGGTAAGTGGGCAGATAAAGAACAAAAGTGGATTCACCGCTAAGATCAATTTGGTGATCATTTTAAAACAATATTAAATAAAAAGATCATTCCTTCAAAGTAAGTTTTATTACCAATATCAATTTTTAAATCAAGAAAATATGCTGCTGTAGGGAGTGTTAACTATAAAGGCACTTCTCTGTTGCAGAGACATAACCAATGTAAACTAAACCGCATGTGACAAAGAAGTAAAAGTCCACTGTGGTCAATGGTATGTCAATAAATATCAAATATCTACTTTAGTAAATAACAGAATACGAGGGATCAGTGCAGTGATTACAACCACCTAAGACAATCATGTTTATGAATAAATATGCAGAATAAGAACTCTTTGGTGAGTGATTATGGATAACTTGAGAATCCAGAGTCAGAGTTGGAAATATTATTCATATTGATTATAGTTCCGATATGCATAAAATAATATGGTTAATATAGGGAAACTTGTGATGTGATAATAATTTGAATTATAGAGAATGGTTGGAAGAGCTGGAGGAATGAGGAGAGTTTTGCACTGAGCCTGCTTATGCAACTTTGTCTGTTCTTTATGGTTCATATACCTGAAATATGTTTTTATCTTTTTAGATTACTTTATTGGTTTTTCATACTTTGTCCTGAAGAAGGTGGGGTGAACGAACTGTATACCACCAAAACGCTGCGTCGACAACTTGTGATATTACTTGTTTTCTTTGTAGTATTTGATGATAACTTGCAATGAGATGTGTTTTCTTATGTGAATTATGATATTGTGTAGATGTATGAATATTGAGATGAATCAACACTGTTTTTATAACATTATAAAGGACTGTTTTAATGAGATGTTAAAGTGATGAGATATTGCATAAATTGTGAATAAGGTTTTTTAAATTTTGTTTTGAGGATATTCTAGTATATGACCTATATACATCACTGTACATAGAATATTTTTGTATGTTGAGGGTTTATTTAATGAAATAAAGGAGACATTTTTGCACTAAACAGGGTTCTGTGTATAAATAGCTGTGTGAATGATAAATATATGAGGGTTTTCCTGAATAAAGATGAGTGTATAGAGGTAAGACTATAAGTGTGAATTACAAGTGGGACCTTTCATTGTTTCCATTAATATTGAACCCTGTCCCTTTTGTTCGAAGGGTATCTCTCCCATACTTGTGGTGTCATAGACTGTATGGGAAACATCACTATTCAGGCTTGCCAAACTATTTTTTAACGTCCAGAACATGGGTCCCTATGATGGCTAAGGCCTTTACAGGTGATATCAACTCTAGGACTGGTAATTAAAGCATCTGTATAGAAAAGCCAAGAAGGTTATAAAAGACCCATCTATGGTGGTTTGGGAAACAGGACCACCTATGGTGGAGGTCAAGGAGAGGAACATCCAGGTCATGAGTGAAAGCAGGGCTTTATAAGCAGTCCACTTCCTTTAGGAAGGTGCTTGGACACGTTCTGTGTTGTATTGCCTCCTTCTTAATCGCTACATTATGTTCACGTTATTGCCTTCTTGACATTTGTTGTTTTGTTTCCCTTCTTGGTTTCCAGAATTCTTGCCTGAATTCTTACTCACACTCTGAATTACGATTTGGGATTGTTTGCTGACTGGTTGTCTGAACTCAGTCTTGCTCTCTGGATTATGATTTGGTTGTGTCTGCTGAATGGTTGTCTGAACTCTGACTGGGTTATATTTTGGTATTGTTTGCTATTCCTGATCTTCTGCTTCTCCCTGAATTCAAGATTCCTTGAATTGTCACTTAGGTTCCCTCTAGCATGCTATTATGAAGCCGGTAAGCATATTCCCCAATACCTTCTTTCCTAAGATCATTTCAATATTTATGCAACATTTGTTTGCCATTCACCTTTAAAAATGTTATTGTGAATCCCCGAAGTATGAGGGAAGTGTAATTGATGAGATTGTACCATTCCAGCTGTCTCTTCTCTTTCTCATTTCCATCCCCCCTCCTCTCCAGAGTTTAGTTCTGCTATTCATACTCACTGATGAATGGGCGGGGCTATGTTCTGAGGAATCTGGCAGATTGTCTTGGAACTCTGTCGATCAAGAACCAAGAATTCTGACAGTATGGGGATAGAAAAAAAGACAGAACACAGAATCTTCACTGTTAACCATTGGGCGGTGTCTGGGATGCAAGAGAGAATGATTGCAGGATCAGGGACTATAGGCAAGCTATTAACCAAGCAGAGATCTTGCATGAAACTGTATACATAGTATTTGAAAGATTTTGGTGCTACAGTTATGCTTTTGCAAGAGACACACTTATTAAGATCAGAGTGTAGGGAACTGTTGTTGAAGCAGAGTTGGGTCAGTCAGGTGGTGGCAACAGACCAGCCGCATTGTAGGGGGTGGCAGTTGTTTTTAGGGCGAATGTGGGGATTGAGGTGTTGGGAAGTAGAGCGGATGAAGGAGGACGATGGGCTATCATTGAGATTAGGTTACAGAAGGAGTGGTTTACAATAGCTAGCTACTATGGGCCTAATACAGATGCGGAATCGCCCCTTCGGCAGCTGCCCGCTCCTCTTCTGGATTTTCACTCCCAATTAATTTTAGGGGGAGATTTTAATATTATTTTGGACAATGTACTGGATAGGTGAAAAGGACATTCTCAAATACACACTCCCAGAACACGTGCCCTGCTCCTCTCCATGATGAAAGATCTGAATCTCTGTGATACAGCGAGAAGACTGGAGGGGAAGCGTAGGGATTATACCTTTTTGAGTAAGAAGTATGGTCATTACTCAAGGCTAGAATTCTTCTTAGTAGAATGGGCTAGTATGGATAAATTAAAGAAATTGGAACACCTCCCCATCCATCTCTCTGATCACGCTGCCATAATTATGCACGTTGTTTTGATGGGTAAAATGTTCATCGCCTTGATACCCTTGGGTGATACATGCACTTTACAAATACAAATACACGTTATGTTATGTTATGTTAAAGCGAAGGCTATGAGATGGACACTTGACTGGAAGGTTTTGTTTCATACAGACTCTGTTTTGGAGTTTTTTGGTGAGAACAGATGAGTTTTTTTGTTTCAACAAGGAGACAGCAAGATTAAAGGTGGGTTGGGACGCATACAAAGCTCACCTGAGGGGGATACTAAAAAGTCTGGTGGTATCCAGGAATAGAGAAGAGAGAAGCAAGTTTCAGGAACTGAAGGAAGAGCTACTCAGGTTGGAAGAGAAGCTGAAATCTGCTGGTTTAGATGTAAGTAAAAGGGAAAGAATAGAACAAGAGCTATACCAGCGCCAGGCAGCGTTTAAGGCATGGACAGAGATTACGGAGAGGAAGCGGTGGGAGGCCTGTAGAGTGAGGAAATTGTAATATGAAGAGTGCTGAGGTAAGCTGCTTGCATGGATGACCAAAAATGATAGAGGCAGGAACATTATAGCAGGGATACAAGAGGAATGATCAAACGTACTGGTAGAGGATGATGCAGGGATTGAAGGAGCATTTTTGAGTTTTTTTCCAAAGGATATACTCTGAACCCAACAAATCCAATTTAGATTATGTTAAGGTATGGCTGGAGACAAGAGGGTTGCCTTCCATTCCACTAGAAGCCCAGGAGTTCTTAAATCAAGAGATTAGTGAGTCTCAGATATTAGCTACTATTAAGTGTTTGAAAAGAGGGAAGGCAGCTTGCCCAGACAGGATCTCGAAGGAGGTCTATATCTCTATGGCAGACAAGATAGTCCCATCCTGGGCAATACTGTTTAATTCGATCTTGTTGGAGGGCTCTCCCATTCCCTCGCCTTGGAACGAGGCAACTATTTATCTGATTCTAAAACCGGGCAAGAACCCGAGAGATTGTCAGTCATATCGACCCATATCTCTGTTAAACTGTGACTATAAAGTTTTTGCAAATATCTTAGCTAAACGTTTGACAAAGTAATTGGCAGGGTTATTCATCAAGATGAAAAGGGTTGCTTGCCAGGTAGTATATTGAAGCAATTAACGCATAGCTTAGTTGGCACAATTGATATTGCCACCGACACAACCAAAGCTTTTGACCAACTTAACTGGGAGTACTTGATGCTGGTACTTCAGCACCTAGGAGTCGGAGGAGTCATGTGTAAGGCAATACAAAAAATCTTTTCCTCTCATACAGCGAGGGCTCTGGTTAATGGTTCCCTATCTGCTTCATTTGATATCAGGTGAGGAACCAGGCAGGGGTGTCCTCTATCCCTACTTTTGTTTACATTATATATATGGTTGTGATCTACAAACGCTAAAAAACTGTAGAATTTGCCTTTATCAAATCCACATTGGATCCCTCATATGGTTGAATCTCTTTTCTTTTAATGTATGAGTGTAGTTTGAATGAGTAGGTCTGACTGGTTAGAATGATTTGTTGAAGGTTTTCTGTGGGGTTATGTGTACGTCTATTTAAAGGATTTATACTGTACTAGATACAATTCTTAAGTATAGGCATGTACAGACAATGATATATGTATATATGATTGTATTTTTATATTAACTGTTCATAAAAAGAAAGAAAAAATTAACAAAAAACTTTTTTTACTCAAAGGATACATGTCAGAGATTGAATATAATAAATAATAAATTTTCTCTGCAATTGTTTGGTTTGTTGTATATAGATGTTGGGTTTGTAGCATATCTGAACCGAATATGGTCGCATTAAAAGCAATATAGGTCAGTTTAGAGGTTTCTGCAGTTAGCTACATTATATATAGAACCATTGTCGCAAAGTTTAAGGTTAAGCGCAGAAATAGTTCCTTTTATATACAGGGGAGTGACTAGGAAGGTAGCATTGTATACAGATTATTTGATGTTGTACACCTCGGACATCACCCAGTCATTACCACACATAGAACAAGAGTGGGCCTTTTTTGAGGATTTTTCTGGATACCAAGTTAACAAAGCTAAGACCGAATAATGTTGTGGAACATGGTTTGGGAGGGTGGAATAAGGTCAAGGAATTTATCAGGTATTTGGGAATAAGTATAGCGCATGACCTTGACAATCTTGTTGAGATTAACATGGAGAGGGTGAGGAAAGAAGTGCACAAGTTGATGTTCAATTGGCAGTCTTAACCCCTTACGATTTATGGGCAGGTTAATCTTGTGAAGATGACGATCGTGCCCAAGTTTACCTTCTTATTTGACAATATTCCACTTACTTTTGGGAGAAATATCCTAAGTAAGATACAGGGGAGAATATCATCCTTCGTCTAGGCTTCAAAAGGTATCAGGCTATCCTGGAAAAAGCGGAGAAGGAAACTAAGGGAAGGTGGTCATGCACTTCCTGATATCCAGCTGTATTGCTGGGCATTTCAGCTACATTACTGGAGGATGTTGTTTTCTTCTCCGGGTGAGTCTTGGATAGGAGTTCTCTATAAGGCAATGTTAGATGAGGGCAGGAATGGAGGGTTCCTCCATAAGCTTAGGGCCCCCAAATACTTCAAGAAAGTAAGATTGAAGTGTCTGAGGTCAGCAGTCAGACTATGTGAGAGTGTTACTAGCGATCCCGTACTTTAATAACTTATCGCCAATCTGGGACTCTACTGGGTCTCCGGAATGTTTAAAGGACTTCTCAGTGGCCATTCTGCAGAAGGCAGGGATTATGATTTGGGGGCAGATAATCGTGGGAGATAAGTTGTTGCCTTGGGATGAGTGGTCAAGGCTTGTAAGAATGGGTATGTCGAGATTCAAGTATTATCTGTTGGCTAATTGGTTTAGGACAAAAGACTGTACAAACTGTGAACTTCTTGACATAGCGAATGTGGAGTTACAGGACACTAAGGCTTTGAAAAAGGAAGTAGCTAAGTGGTATTTACACCTCACCAAGACAGCTGAGAAGAACATAAAACATAAAACCAGTGTATAGCGTATGGAAAGACTTCTTGTCGCAAGAGGAACTACAGGATTTTTGGCAAGTATTTTAACTTACTCTATTCTACAGTGAAATCTGCGCCTCTCAAGAAAAAACATGTGTTCACTCTCCACAGGATTTATTGGTCACCCAAGAAACTGGCGAAAGTCAGCAATATAACAGACCCGAGGTGTAGAAGATGTAGAAGTCTGGATGCTGACGATTTCCATATGTTTTCTACCTGTCCGATTTTGACTCATTTTTGGTCTCTGGTGGGTAAAACGTTTGCAAGTATCTTTGGTAGGCCAATGGAGGTAAGCCCAAAGTTGATATTATTTCGAACACAGGGTGACACTGTAGAGCGGGGCCTGGCTGCAGCGGACTCTAGGAAATTACACTTTTTTTTGTATCCTTTTGGCAAGAAGAGAGATTTGTTAGAGGTGGTCTCACCCTGAACCTCCTAGCTGGTCAGACTGGTGGCGCTCAGTGGTCTATGTGCATGAGATCGAAAAGAAAATAGCAGTCAGTGTATATGGGGCCATCTAGGTGGGCTGTTGGATACCGGTAGGGTCCTGTGATTATACCTCTATGCCTGAAGACAAGTCAAGCCTCTGGGTACCATTTCGAGACTGCTGGCCTTGGAATGGATCCTGTTGAGCATTGGAGGTGGTTGCCAGTCTGTATGCTCATATGAGGTTGTAGGAGGACTAAAAAAAAAAAAAAGAAACTGTATACAATGATCTTGCACAACCTTTTGATTAGGAGAATTGGGGTATTACAAATACTGAAGTAGGCACTAAAACCCATTGTTTTATTAAATCAGGAATAATATGTTTAATTATTTTAATAGCATCAGGACATAATGGAAATTGTGGAACACGAGGCACCTTTTCCATTGGATTCACTTTGACCATGAGTGGGTCTAGAGATGAAATGCAACCAGCATCATTAGGATAGGTAGACCACAAAACAGAGGGAACTTGCTTAGGTAACAGTTAAATTTTCAGATACCTGAGAATCACACTATTTTTTGATGGCTTGACTCACAAAGCACAGCCAACTCCCTGTTGCTCGTGGAACATTCATAAAGACTCATTTACTGGTTCAGAAGACTATACAGCTGAGCTTGCACAAAATGTCTCTCCCTTACAAGATTTCAGGTGAAGTAGGCATCAAACAAAAAGCATTATTTTCAGTAATAGGACCCAAATTAATAGAAACAGGATCAGCAGTAATATGAGAAATTCTTTGGTTTGAGATATCGACTGCATCTATGAACAAGTCCAAGACAGATAATGAGGGACACTCAAACGTTTTGAGGAGATATTGTCTGGCACTGGTATAGCTCACACATATGATGGGTTTTCTGTTGATCAAATACTTAACATATGGGCAATTTTCATCTATCAGGATGAGGGTGCTTATAACACAGTATGCACCTCTACAGCTGTCCTAGTAATCAGGATATTGGTTGTGAACTATTTGTGTAAATTCAGGAAGGTTGGGTTGTGATGTGAACCCAGCGGTTAGGTTAGGGCAATCTCTGTTCCAGTGTCCCAAATGAACACAAATGAGACACGACCCTCCAGGAGGATTTTGCTCATTAATTACTTTTACATTTAGTTAACCTATCCCCCCTCCATCTTAGCGCCCACCCTGAGCACCTCACCCTCCTCCCTTCCCCCTCCCTTTTATACTATATTATACTATACTATAGGATTTATAAAGTGCATGGTGACCCAAAGGCATCCCAGCGCTGGGCTCAAAGAGGTCGCACCATACAGAACAGGATGTTGGATCTGCTGCATTTGTAAAGACATTCCTTTTGATGAATTCTTTCTTTCTTCTCTGAAAGACCACACAGTGGTTAGCCACCATGACCGGCTAAGTCTTTACTTTGCCATCCGTTACAAAGAGTGTGCAACTGATTCTGACCATTCTACAACAACCCCCACACAAAAGCCACCCTCACAGTCTCCTAGTCAGATTCCGTGGAGCAATCTATACCAGAGTATCATTCAAACACATCCCTAAGCCTAAGTAATCTGCTGGTGATTCTCTCTTGTTTTGCATTTAATTAGAGATCTTTGTCCAGTCATTCTTGACTGAACATAGTTCTGTTCTATCAAAGCATTCAGCAACCTGTCCTTTGCTGATTCTAAAGCAGCATCATCCGCTGTACCTGTCAGGGCCAATCGTTTTATCCACACATTTTCTCTCACTTGGCACCATCCCAATTAGACTTGTACATGTCAAACACCATTTGCAATTCTTCACAGAAAATTTCAGGATTCCCACAAATGCCTGCATTTCCTCATTTCCGGTTGCTGCAGCATGTGCACCACTGGCACCTCCCACAGGCATGGGGAAATTTTCTTTCTTCTGTGATTTTCTTTGGTGGTTCAGTAATCTGGGGAAATAAGTCGGGAGGGAGGGGCAGCGGAAAATATTTACTTCTTCATACCAATGAATGAATGCTGGCCATTGTTCTGCATCACTCTTATTTCTGGAGTCTTTTAATCGTTTTCTCAAATTAGTCAAGCAGTTGAAATCAAAGTTACCTCCTTTCGAAAAGCTTTTCTTTCCATACTCGTTGTTTGTCTCAACCACTGTTTTAAATAGTTGCATGTGTTTTGTTCATACTGGTGGTGAATAGCATGGGCTAGAGTCCCCTTCGCCGGGGCCTCTTTTCCTGCTTTAGATTTCTTAGCCCCCAATGCTACCCCCAGTCATACACAGGAACACAAAATAGGTGTCTGCCTGCCATGTGCTACAGCTCTTCCCTGGAAGAGGGAGACAAATGGGAAGATTGGTAAAGAGGGTAAATTGTTAATTAGTTTAACTGATCTCGTGGAGGGGGATTTGAGAAGTATGTTTCTCCCACACCCACTGACTCACTTACGTTCGTATGTTCGGTTGGCCCGGTAAGCTTCAGGTGGCTACCGCTTTCCCCCGGACTCCAGAACGTCAAAATAACTTCATGCTGAGCTTGCCGCTGCCTAGGCTTGTTGGTGGCCAGCCTGGCTACCACTACCTTTGCTTAACACTGCACCTCGAGGGAACTCCCCAGCACCTTCAACTGACCACCTCAGTGGCCCCATTGTCAACGTTTTGCATCCGTTTCCTCAACAGCACCGTCTGAGCAGTAAAACCAGCTACCCCACAGCTTCCGCTTCAGCACCAGGGACAGCCAGCACCACTCTGCGCCTGGGCCCTACGAGCCAGGTAAAATTTGACTGACTGGTGTGGCCTGGTCTTGGGATCCGCATAAACTTACCCCTCAGTGGGTTCCACGCAACGTGACCTGCAAGTGGCCGATTGTCACTGATGCTTTTTCCCATTGACCGCAATAATAAAGTTTTGCAGTATTGAATTGACTGATTTAGTTTTCCTTCTAAAATCCATAACTCTGGCTATACTAAACCGATTGACTTTGTTTTAGTGTCTTTAAATTTATATAAAAAAATCTGCTTTATTTTTCTACATTGGTGTCAGATTTCTTTCGAGTTATGTCAATGACTTATCGTCCATGTTGGTACTCTGAAATGCTTAACCCATGTTACTCTAGTAAAGCTTGACTGCTATGTGCCACTCCACCAGGACTGAGCTAAGGATTTATTAGTGAGTGTATTGTGAGAGTATTACATAGTGAAGCCTAACCAGCCTCACTGCATAGTACTCCACTTTCCACATAAATTAACAAATATAATTAAAAAGATCAAATAAATTCATAGAGGAAAGTGGAGGTGATGGTGGGACAATGTAATGTGGGTTAAACTTAAAATGTAAGTATTGTGTCTTTAAATCTTTATATGTCATATTTAGAATGTAGTTGTGTAAGTGTTCTGGAGTTATGGAACTTTGATTCATTGTTTGCTCTGCTGCTGTGGCTGGCGGTCGTGGGTCCTGTTCATGGAATAAACTTAAACTCCACATTCATTTACTTCGTCTGGATTTTTATTCATTATTCCTTACTACAATTTATGGCGACGATTCTTTTCTACTATTTGGACCCACGGACGTCCTATTCTACGTATTTGGAGTATTTTTCAACTTTACTAAACAAAGAAGGGAAAACGAAGAACAGAAGCAAAACGGAAAAAACAGAAGAAATAAAAAACGAAAACGATTTTCTGTTTCAACGTTAATGATTGCTGTCGTTCAACTCCTTCAACTGCGCTTTTGGTAAAGTACATTTTTCTTATATGCAGTTACCTGCTTGGGCAACTGCCATCTTGCTATCATTCAAATGCATTGCTCGCGCTCACCGAGTGTTTACCAGCGCATGCTTTGATTTAAACATAATTCTCGCGCTTACCGAATGTCTGCCAGCGCATGAGAGTATGTTCTTTATCAGCTGCTGCACTCGAGTGTTTGCGTGATCTTCATTCCACGCTTTGTTTGTGCGCAAGTTTGATTGAAGTCTTCACGTCACTACGTTATTGAACGTTTCTACAACTACTTCAATTTGCTTTGGAAAGCACGTTGAGCACGTTTCTTAGTTATTGGGAAGAATTTAATTATCGTGTGTGTCAACACGTCGTTCTATTATAAACCAAGCACCGGAGCAATTAACCTCGAGGGTTTTCAACTGAAACTTGATCATTTTGAAATTGTTACTGGACCAGTTTACAGCTCCGCTTCATTTCAACGTTCACAAGTAATATTTTATTTATTTTATTCTTTTTCATCTGTTAACATTGTGCTTGTTGGTACACTCTGTGACAGGCACACATTGACTGTTTGTCATGGCTTCTTCGAATAATATCATGCAACCACCTCCATTTCTTCAAAATCCTGGTAAATCATTGACACCTTGGCATAAATGGTTTAGAGTTTTTGAAAACTATCTTGAAGCTATAGATGCCAGCAAGTTTACACCTTCAAGGAAAAGAGCTTTGTTATTTAATCATTTAGGCAGTGCTGGCCAAGATGTTTTTGATAATTTGCCAGTTATTCCTGCACCTGCTGGTGATGAGACTTGGAATGTTTTCTCTGAAGCTTTGGCACGTATTGGTAAACATTACGTCGATGAACCATCAGTTATGGTCGAGAGACATAGGTTTTTTAAACGCAAACAGATGTCGGAGGAATCTATTGAAGATTATTTGGCAGTTTTGCGTGTGTTAGCTTCAAAATGTGAATTTGGAAATTATTTAGACACTTCTTTACGTGATCAATTAGTATTTAATTGTTTCAATAAGAAGATTCAAGAACGCATTTTAACATGTAAAAATCCATCTCTTGAAGAAGTTATGGATATAGCTAGGAGTATTGAGCGCTCTGTTGTCTCCTCTAAAATTTTAACAGAGTCATCCACTGGAATATTTTCAGATAATGCAAAGGTTGTACATGTAGCTTCATTAACAAATGCTTGTGATTCTGATGTTAATTTGATTTCACATAAGAACAAACCAAAGAAAACAGGTGAAAGGCGGATGGGTGGAGCATGTTACAGGTGTGGATCAAAATGTCATATGGCCAATTATCCTAATTGTCCTGCTCAGGGTAAAAGGTGCAACAATTGTAAAACAAAATTGGGCATTTTTACACTGTATGTAACTCTAATAAGGAAAAGTATAAAGTTAGTCAACTTGATGTTGAGAATGACTCTGTATGTGATGCGATTAGCAATGTTTCATTATCTGTAGAGGTTAGTTCATTAAGTGATTCTGAAAAAAGGCGCAGAGGGCCTATTTGTGAAGTACAAATTGGTTTGATTAATATTGGAATAATGGCTGATTCAGGGTCTCCCATTACCATTTTGGCAGAAAACACGTTCAACAAGTTTTGGTCCAATAAGTTATTGAAGCCTTCGAGTGTAAATCCCAAAGCATTTGGTGAGTATGACATAATCATGAAGGGTTATTTTGATGACAATATTAAATTCAAAAGTTGAGATATTTTTACCAAAATATATGTAGCAGTTAATGGGTGTGACATTCTTGGTTGGCAAGATCAAGCTAAACTTGGGATTATACTCAGACCTGGGCACTCTGAACCAGTTATACTGGGCGATATGCCAATTTTATCTGTTCAAGAAACTAATGTGCATGAAGGGATTATACAAAACCTACGTTCTAAATTTGCAGATGTGTTTTCTAATGAGATTGGAGTTGTTAAAGGATTTCAACATACCATCAAATTGAAGAGCAATGTCACTCCTGTTATACAGAAAGTAAGACCTGTTCCTCTCTCTGCCAGGGATGATCTTAAAAAGTTATTAGATGATTTGTGTTCCCAAGGTATAATTAAGCAAGTAGAATCTTCAGAGTGGGTTTCGGCTGCTGTTGTTGCACGTAAGAGTTCTGGCGATATACGCTTGTGTGCGGATTTGAGAGTCCTCAATCGAAATATTCTTGTGGACTGTCATCCCCTTCCCAGAATTCATGAAATGTTAGCCAGATTAGGAGGGAGTAACTATTTTTCTACTATAGACTTACGTTCGGCGTACAATCAAATTCCCTTATCTGAAGATTCCCAACCTCTAACAACTTTTGTGACACCGTTTGGTGTATATATGTACAAGCGTATGCCATTTGGTCTGGCATCCGCTGCCAGCGTATTTCAAAGATTGATGGATCAAATGTTTGGAGAAGAGAAGGGTATACAAGCTTTCCAAGATGACATTTTAATTCATACCGAGAGTTTAGATCAGCATATAATTTTATTAGAGAAGGTCTTGAGTAAATTGGGTACACAAGGAATGACTGTTAATGCTGACAAATGTAAGTTTATTACTCAAGAAGTTAATTATTTGGGTCATAATATTTCCAAAGGGGGTATTAAACCTAAAGTGTCTTTATTGAAAGGAATCAATGATGCACCTATTCCTACTGACAAAGATTCACTTAGAGCCTTTCTTGGCTTAAGTGAATATTACACCAGATTTGTTCAGGGCTATGCTATTATTGTTCAACCATTAAGGAATCTTTTGAAGAAAAATACCAAGTATGTTTGGTCTGAGGAATGTCAAAATGCTTTTGTTTCGGTTAAAAAGCTAATAATAACTGCTTCTGCTATTAAACCTTTTACTTGTGGAGAGAAATGTATCATAACGGTTGATGCAAGTGCCAAAGGTCTGGGTGCTGTATTAGGCCAAATGGTGAATGGTCAAGAGTGCACCGTAGCGTTTGCTTCACGCACTCTCAATGAAGTGGAAAAGAATTATAGTACCATTGAGCGTGAAGCACTTGCATGTTCGTGGGCTTCTGAGAAATTTAAGATGTACATTTGGGGAACTAAATTTCAACTGTATACTGATCATAAACCTTTGAAATATATGTTGGGAGACAGTTGTTCTAATAAGGCTTCTTCTAGACTTATTAGATTACTAGCAAGACTACAAGAATTCAATTTTGATATTAAGTACATACCAGGAGGTAAAAATGTCAGAGCAGATTGCTTGTCACGGTTACCAGTGGAAGGTGACTGTGTAAGCAGCAGGGAGAAAACTGATTTTGAATATGTTTTTACAGTGGATGATATAAATGAACAATTTAAAATCTCAGAGAAAGAATGGGTTGAAAGTTGTGAGAAAGATGATTGTTTGATTCAGGTAAAGAAATTTCTTATTGAAGGTTGGCCGTGTGACAGGAGTATGTCAACAGATGTAAGAATTTTTTCCCCAAGTAGCTTCCGAATTATCTGTTGTCAATGATATTGTAGTTAGGCAAGATTTGTTTGTTCCACCTGTGAGTTTGAGAAGTAAGATCATTTCATTGGCTCATGAGGGACATTTGGGTATTACTGCAACTATTAAAAAGATTAAACAAATCTATTGGTGGCCAGGTATAGGTGGTTAAAAGATTTGTAGAAACATGTGCACAGTGTTTATGTTCTGACAAACATTGGAAGACGGCTACCGCTCCTTTGTGTACTGTGATGTGGCCAAATGGTGCATGGGAAAAAATAGGTCTTGATTTTACTGGTCCTTTCAATGTTTTTAAGGGTGACAAGAGATTTCTTATAGTTGCTATTGACTATTTTTCAAAATGGTTGTACTTTTCTTTTGTCAAAAGTGCGGATACAGCTTCTGTTATTTTTTTTTTGAAGCATTTGTTTTGTATTGAAGGTAGGGTGAAAGAAATTGTTACAGACAATGGAACTCATTTTATTTCTGAAGAGATGACCAAGTTTTTGGACAAACATGATGTCAAACATATTCTTGCACCATTGTATAGCCCAGCTTCCAATGGTTTGGTGAAAAGGGCCAATCGTTTGATAAAAGAAGGCGTGCAAACAGCTGTGGCCAATAAGTTAGATGTAGCTGAATATTTACATTTCAAAGTGTGGAACTATAACATTACTCCACAAAGTACTACAAATGTTGCTCCTTTTGTTTTGTTGAGAGGGAGAAAACCTATTTCTGTGCTTAGTCCGACGTGGTTGTTACATAAAGTTGAGCTATCTCACAATCTTGACCTACAGAGTGTGCAGGCACATGTCAAACAGAAACAAGACATGTACAAACGTAATTATGACAAACGAATGCATGTGAAAGAAGGTATTTTATCTGTTGGTGATTGGGTTTTAATCAAAAAACCTATAAAGGTCAGTAAAGGACAATCAAAGTTTTCAGAACCAGTGAAAGTATTGAAAATAACTAGGATGGCTGTTTTATTACAAAATAGAGGATGGTGGAATAGAAATGCCTTGGTCAAAGTGACTGAAGAACAAGCTGAAATTATTATTCAGAAACTTGGCAGTCAAGGTAGTACGAGAGAGAAGGAAAGGAGTGATTGGTTTGATCTTGAATGGTTGACTCATTCAGCTTGTAATGAGAATTTGCAAATGAGTGGTGTAACTTCTTCTTGTACGAACCTAGACAGAGGTGATAATTCCACCACTTCAGATCTCGGTACATGTTCTAGCAATGATAATGCTGTTTCTGGAGGTGATGGGGACAACTTGCTTAGGAGTAGTTCTAGGATAAGATCAGCTCCTGTTCACTCTAGAGATTATGTGTATTATTGATTTTTCTTCTGTTTATTAAAAAAAGGGGGGGTGTAATGTGGGTTAAACTTAAAATGTAAGTATTGTGTCTTTAAATCTTTATATGTCATATTTAGAATGTAGTTGTGTAAGTGCTCTGGAGTTATGGAACTTTGATTCATTGATTGCTCTGCTGCTGTGGCTGGCGGTCGTGGGTCCTATTCATGGAATAAACTTAAACTTCACATTCATTTACTTCGTCTGGATTTTTATTCATTATTCCTTACTACAAACAAGCACAACAGAGCTCAGTCCTAACATCAAATGGTTGTGAGACTATTCCTCCCTCTGGAATGCAGCACTATTACTGAATGCTATGAGCTGATCTACTTCCTCATTCATTTGACAAAGCACAACTTCTGCTTCTGTGTTTGAAACACCTATTCACTTGGAATTGTAATAATATCCAATCCCCTCAAATATAAGAAGCTATTTAGGATGTTGTACTTGCCATCTGAGGGTAAGGGTGACAGATCAGATGGCAAGTACAACATCCTAAATAGATGTTTCAAAGGTAAATGGATTTTGCATCTGCATTTATAAACATCACAGAAATTCACTGCTGGAATACTGCCTGTTCCATGTACGGACATTTTTAAAATGAAAGTTAATAAAACGGTTATCCATATTACTAGGGGGCAGTGCCAAAATCAACCAAATGAGCACTAAGGGAGGTAAAGGTAGGTGGGAAAGAACTGTAGGGTGGAGAAGTATGTGTGTCTTTGTAGCAAACACACGTGATGGCAACCGCGGGTTAATATAAGGCAAGGGTTAAAAAGAGGTTGTGGGTATGTGTGATCATCACACCTAAAGGACAACTGCTGAGTTTAGTTAGGATTCATTTGCTACAAAAATGTGTTGGAACCAGGAATAGACATCGTACTTGAGACGTAGTTGGCTACTAAATAAACAAGCATTTGATAAATGCATTCAGTTTCGCCTATGGGATTAATAGATTTGCTTGTGAATTACTACATGTAGTAAAAGTGTGTATTAAATATAATCGATTCATGATCATTAATGCTTCGTGCTATAGCTTCTTGAGGACGGCATTGATAACGAGACATGAATGAGTTCTGTAGCATAACATACTGATACTTTGCTTGCCGTAAATGTGATATGTGACAACAGTAAACAACATAATAAAATCCGAAGTGTGGGGGTCGGAGACATACATGATATAATCGGCTGATCAAATCCCGTGCAGGGGGTGAAAGCAGCATCTGCATGGCGTGATATGAGGCAAGAAAGTGTTGAAGCATAAGGCAGATGTAAGGAAAGATACTGTGACTCGCAGATCGTGCTGGTAACGTGGCAGGACGGAGAAGCCATTCATGAAAACAAGGGGTGGCTCAGAGGGTTGTTTGTACTCCTGTCTGGAGGGAGAAGCAAGTGGTAGGGGCAAGTCTTTGTTGCACACAGGGCCCGCCTTGGTGAATGACACTAGGTAGAGGAAATAGTGCATAAAGTGGAGTGACTTTGATTCATGGTGACGCTTCTAGGGAGGGAGAGTGTCGTCCTCTCAGAGCCTAGAAACTTGCTGTAAGCTCATCCCACCCAACAACAGGGGCACTTCTGAGGTCACCTGGTCACTTCTCGCCTGATTAGTGTGCTCTCAGATTCATCCCTAAAGTCGATCAGTAGCTGAGGGAGGAGTGGCAAAGACATACTATGGAACACATCCCCAGTAACAAGATCCGCCCGCCAGTTGGGGCCACCGCAAATCTCAAGTGGAGATGGACAGGGGATTATGGAAATAATGATAAAACAAAAACTTACCTGTCCTGCCGCCGACGCTGCCGGCCACCTCGGTGCTCCACTTCTCTCCTGCTCCTGATGGTGTCCCAGTAGTTTCTGGGACACCAGCACAGGCTCCCCACACAATCCTGGCTCTGCTCTCAATATCATGAGAGCAGCACCAGAATTTTAACTGAGCGGCCTAGTTTGCCACTCAGACAGTGCCTGGGAGTCTGTGCTGTTTCTCCAACTCAACTGTGCAACACAGCTGGGTTGGAGAGACATAGTGCTCATGTCTGTTTGGCCAGCCTAAGACCGCTGGCCAAACCAACATGCGCATTTTACAGTGCACCTACCACTCCTCCTCCCTGCCAAGGCCTGGCTTATCCATCCCCACCCAAGACTCCCTAGCTCAGTCAGTCAGCAGAAAAAAAATGATAATATTGTTTTATTTTCATTTTGTTTTCATTTTATTTTTTCGCTGACTGACTCAGTGAGGCAACACTCCTTAGCCATTACGGAGGAGCCACCCCTGCCAGCTGCGCTACCCTGGAGTAGAACACCCAGACTCCAGTAGCGCTGATCTGGCTGTCATCGAGCCTCGCACACGGGGCTCGTGTTGGTGAGCGGCACAGCGCAGAGCAGCAGGCGGGGCTGGAGATCGGCCACTATAGAGGTGGTTTGAGATTCCTGTCCGCACGCTCCATCGAGGAAGGTTGCTAGGCAACCAGGAAGGCGCCCATTCGCTCGGGAGCCTGCTGCTGACTGGGGCCTTTGTCATCTTCATAGGCAAATATTTACTTCTGTTATATTACACCAACTTTTGTAAAGCGCTCTGGCAGCCCTTGGTGTTTGGTAGCAGTAGACTAAGCGTTTTACTTTTTTTTTTTTTAAAGTTCCGCTTCAAAAGCAGATGAAAACAGTACTTGGACTATGGGAGACTGATAAGAAACACACGCAGAACAACAGGATATAGTATGCTACAGCCAACAGAAATGTAGGAAAAGTAAGTAAGTGGCAATTACAGGAACCAATGAAAAGCAAGGGTGGGATGTAAGCCCCTTTTAGGATCCATATTAACAATAGATTTTGCAGCCGAAACCTAAAAATGATGAACAGGACTATGTACAAACAATGTGAGCAAAGAGACAGCATCAACATGTTATATCACTGAGAGTACTCTATTTTTAGCCTAAGACTGTTAAGTGAGAACTCCTATTAAAAGGAAAACATAATGCAACTGTGTTCTTTTGCTTTTCTGTCTCACGACCTTTTGACCAATTAATTAGGCCAGGGAAAGGAAATATTTTCTCCTGCAGGTGGCCGCAACTACCTGTTGTCATGGTAGCAGGACATTCCCCTTGTTTTTGTCTCCTGGTACATCTCCGCCCTTCCTCCTGTCACCTCCATAAGTCAATAACCAAACCAGGTCTTATCTAATGCAACATGCGTAGGTTACATTTTTTATGCTCACATTTAGCCTGTTTATATTTTGTCCTATAAATTATAAATAACTCTTCTCAGAAATCCACTTTCCATTTCTGTCTGGTGTAAATATTCTGGGAGGACAGCCAAGAACAAGATGTTCCTGTGAGACTACCAGCTGCGTAAACAAAATGCCTGGGCGTAGTGCCATTGTTTTTGTGTTATCTTTAATATACAGCCATGTTGAACCATTCGAGTGACAGAGCATGAGGTTTACTATACAGGAATACATCTTTCACAGCAGGCAACAGCTCTTTCTGTGAACAAGCTGATACTGGTTCAGGCTGTACTCTAAACCAAAGGTACAGTTGCCAGTGCCTACTCTAAACATACAAATAAGAGCTGAATAAAAGAAGCAGTATGTTATCAACAAATTTGAATCTCTTCAGTACAATGGATCTCGGTACTCTGCTGTGTACTGAAGTCTGCTGTGCCACTGTAGATATCTGAAGACATGATTAGAATTTTGTATCCCTGTGTACAGTTTAGTGGATGAGTTACTCTGTCACAAACATGGAGGATGTCCTGCCTGCCATATTAGAAGTGCATTATAGAGTATGCCACTTGTAATACAGAGCATAAGATGTCCACCACCTTTTGATGGAGTGTCTCGTCTGCCAAACTCTTAAGTAAGGCCCTTAGTTCCTTTCCACTATAGAAATTCATTTAATGGTTGCTATAAAAATTATATTTAATTATTGAGTTTTATATAGCGCGAACAAGACCCTTTTGGGTAACACAGCACTGTACAAGAATAATGAAAGCTAGTTATGATTCAGACAATAAACAATATACATGCACATGGTATTGGTCATGGAGGCAATAGTTACAGTAGCAAGTAGTAAGAAGACAGGAACACACAGTCACTCGTAAATATTGGCATGGGCTAAACACAATGGGTGTCAGGGTATTCTGCAGTAATTAGTGTGTAGATGGTTGGGAAATGGAAGATCAGCACGGATCCCAGGTGGTTTGGAGGAAAGAGTGATAAATAGAAAATCAAATAGGCAGGTAACAGCATCATGCTTGGGGAGAGTGAGGTATAGCCTCAATATGAAAGGAATCTGATGGATAGTAAAAGTTTTACTTCTTTTTTGAAGAGGGATGTTGAAGGGTTCGACCTGGTCTCCGGGAGGAAGAGAATTCTTGTTTTGGCTTAAGTAGTAGGGAGCTTGTGCTTCGGGAAGATCTATTTCCGCCAGATAGGGTCCGTTTCTGAGCCAGGTAAGAAGGAGTGCTGTGGTGAAGAGCTTTATGGGTCATGCAGGCAATGTTTTTTTTTTTTAATATTTTTATTAGAAATTAAACATATAACTTGAATCACATGAGAATGAAATTACATAAGGCACCACATTTATAACATCCACATGATCTATAAAACAATAAGAACTCACATCTGTGTTGTGCTCTCTAGTCCATCCCTGTGACGCATTTCCATATCAGCAGTTGGTGACGTACACAGCTCACCTCGATACACATTCCATTTACCCCATTTTCTATCCCATGTCATTTCTTAGGACAACCCCGAGATTTAAACACATCTTTCTCAGCTATCATGCATTTATCAAGTTCCTGCATCCAACTTCTTGATGATGGCTCCTCCCCCACTCCCCATTTCATTGCAATAGCCCGCTTGACAAGTATATATCCCAGTGTGGTCAGTTGTTGTTCCACTTCCGTTAGATCCGTTGCTTCCCAAACATTAAGGAGCCCTAGTCGTGGCGTAAGACTAATTTCTTTATCTAACCCCCTCGCCATGTGTCTTGTGGCACATTCCCATAAAATTTGTATGCGGGGACATTCCCAGATAGTGTGATAGAAAGTTGCTACCTGGTTGCAATTACGAAGACAAATCAAATCTGGTCTGTGCCCAATTTTGTCCAGCGTGACTCCCGTGAGATATGTTCTATGAAGGACTTTTAATTGAATTAATCGAAGCCTAAGAGAAATGGCTGCTTCTTTCGGGGACATCAATGCTGTTTGCCAGTCATCATCCTCCAATTGTCCCATATTGGTTTGCCATCTCTCCCGAAGAGTATGGAACGGATCAGGAAGATTATTACATAATTTCTTATATGTCAGTGAGACAGCTTTCTCCAACATAGGCTCCGATAGCAAACGATCTTCAAGAGGGGAGGACTCTGGGAGACTGGCAAAGTCAGAAAGGGCTCCTGTCAAGGCGTGACGAATCTGTAAATAACGGAATATTTCCCCCTGAGCTAATTGATATTGAGTTTTCAGTTCCGTGAAGGTTAGCAATTTACCTTTTTTCACTAGATGGCCAATGGACAAAATGCCGATGGTATCCCATATGTCAAATCCTGGTTGGTGACATAACAAACCTAACTGTTGGGTGAACCAAAGCGGAGTGGCTTGGGTCAGACGACCCGACCATCCCAACCTTCGAGTCGCTTGGTGCCATATCTCCACTGTATGGGCTGTCGGACCCAGGTATCGATTTTTCCGAACTTTGGAGTAGAGGGCTCCCAGGTATCCCTCCCTACCCATTTGGTATTTATCCAGCAAATACGCTGGGTCCTCCGGCTAACGATATATCCAGTGGTTCACCACTATCAAGTGAGAGGCCCAGTAGTATAGGCGCATGTCAGGAAGGGCAATACCACCATCATACCAGCCCTTAGTCAGTTTTTGTATAGCTATACGGGGCGCTTTCCCATCCCAAAGCAGAGTTCTAACTTCACTGTCAATATTCCTAAAGTACGAGTCGGGGACTCTATGTGGACAATTTTGAAGAATATACAAAAACCGGGGGAGCGCCAGCATCTTAAAAAGGGCCGTTCGACCCAACAGGGAAAGAGGAAGCGACCGCCAGTGCTTTACATCATTCCGAAGGCGTTCCAGTGGAGCAGCCAGGTTATTATCATAGAAGGTCTGAAGGTCAGGAGTTATAAAAATACCCAGATACTTAAAACCGACCGTCGCCACCTCCACCTCACACCCCGGGGGCAGTCTCGGTATCGGACCATGAATTGCAAAGATCACCGACTTACTCCAATTGATGGAATAGCCGGAGTATTTCCCAAAGTTAGTAAATATATTTAGGATTCTATGCACCGAGGCGTAAGGGGATGCGAGATATAACAGAATATCATCTGCGTACAGCGATATTCTGTCTTCGTGACCTTCCGCCCATTTCAACCCTTTAACGAGCGGATCCTTCCTCACAGGCTCAAGAATCAATGAGAAAATTAGGGGGGACAAAGGGCAACCCTGTCTAGTGCCTTTCTTCAAGGAAAACTGTCGGGACACGCGATTATTAACCCTAACCTGCCCTTTGAGATCGGTATAGAGCAATCTGACCAAGTTCCTAAATTTCGGGCCAAACCCCAGGCGCCGAAGCATCTCAAAGAGATATGGCCATTCTATCGAATCAAACGACATTTTGGCGTCTAGTGCCAATACTACCGAGTCCTCCGCTATAAGGTGTCTGCGGCCGAGGACATTCTGAAGTCGACGGATATTCAATGCCGTATTACGGCCGAGCACAAAACCAGATTGATCAGCATGGTTTAATGATGGGAGTTTTGAGATCAGACGAGTCGCAAGAATCCTTGCTAAGATTTTCGCCTCTACATTTATAAGCGAAATAGGCCTATATGAACCGCAGTCGTCTACTGGCTTCCCAGGTTTTCGGATCACCACAATGGAGGCCAGCCGTTGATCTTCCGGCAGGCCCCCTTCTGGTAGCTTTCGTTGTACATTTCTAACAGATGGGGCGCAACATGTAGAGACGTCAGTTTAAGGAATTCAACGGGGACCCCGTTGGGCCCCATCGCTTTCCCTGATTGAATATTGTTTATCGCCTGGCGGATTTCATCTTCCGAGAGATCTTCCTCTAATGCCTCTCTATCTTCTAAGGACAAGGTAGGTAGCTGGATATCAGCTAGCAATTGCTGGGAATCGTCAGCTGTGGCAGTAGTCGAGGAGGTATAAACCCCCTCTAAATGATTCGCAAACGCTTCTGCAACCTCTTGTGGATCTGAGATGAGTCAGCGACCGTCAAGTGTCAATCTAGGCACCCAACGCTCATCTTGCTCCCTTCTCTCCAACCATGCCAGCAATTTGCCCGCCCTGTCACCCATCTCGTTAAGCCTATGCCGTGTGGCTAGCACACGGGCCCGTTCCCGCTCTTCAGACAGAGTTTTATACTCCGCTTGTTTAAGGTCTAAGCGGTGGGCCGTGCTTTCATTAGGGGATTGTGCGTGGTCGAGTTCAAGCTGTTGGAGATCCTTCTCCAACTGCGTTAGTTGCAGCTGTTGTTTTTTCCTATAGCCCACCTTGAGCGCCAGTGCTTGCCCCTTCAAGACCGCCTTAAAAGCCTCCCATAGGATTTGTGCCGACTCAACGGACCCCAGATTGTCAGTGAAATAATTTTCAGTATGTGTCAGCAAACTCTCCTGTATATCTGGGATTTTCAGAAGCCAGGGGTTAATCACTATCGTATTCTGTTGTCTCTGGTTATGGTAAGTAAGCTCCACCCATAACGGGGAATGATCAGAAATGCCTCTGGGGAGGCAGCGTGGGCTGCGCAAATCACTGATGTTTGCCATGTGAGTCAAAAAATAATCTATTCGTGATAAACTTTTGTGGGCATTGCAATAGTATGTGAAGTGGGTAAGGTCCGGGTGGAAATATCGCCATACATCTGTAAGTCCCATGGCCGTGGCAAAATCGGACAGGGGTGTATTGGGACGTGCCTGAGGGCGTACTGGTTGTCTGTCTAGGTGGTCATTAAAGGTCATGTTAAAATCCCCTCCCAGGATTAAGGTTCTACTCGGGAGATCTACCATAAGTTTACAGAGGTCTACAAGTGCCTCCTTACCCAGCGCCGGTGGAAGATATACAGAGATGACATTAAGCGCTCTACCTTCCCAGCTGGCCTCTAGCACTGCAAATCTGCCCAGGGGGTCTGCCCACGTCCGTAACAGAGTGAGCGCCAGACTATGCAGGCAATTTTGAGGTGGATCCTAGCTTCATAGGGTAGCCATTTCAGTGATTGGAGGTCAGGGGTGATATGATCCCATTTTTTTGAGTCAGCACGTTCAAGGTAACCTTCAGCGGTGCAAGTTTGATTTACAGAAGGCCCACAAGGGTAGCACTACCATAGTCTAATTTAGATATCACAAGTGCTTGTTCCGCTGTTTTGACATCTGCCGTGTGAAGGACAGGTTTTAGTTTTCTTACTACATGTAGTTGATGGTTAGCTCCTCTGGTGGAGGCACTGATGTGATATTGGATAGAGAAGTTATTGTCCAAGATTATTCCAAGGGATTTAGCAGAGTCAATGATGTGTTGGGTCCAGTTCAAGGCAGTGAGATGTGGGAGGAAGTCTTTGATACTAGGGGGGATACTGAAAGATGAATAATACTTGGGTTTGAGTGCGTTAAGTTTGAGGTGATTACGAGTCAGTCAATGCTGAGTTTTTGTCAAGGTGTTATTGAGGATGCGGGTGTCATCGAGTGAGGCAATTTTCATGTAGAGTTGAGTATCGTCCACATACATGTGGCAGGAGATATGAGAGTGTTTGAGGAGTACTATCAGGGGCTCCATGTACAGGTTAAAATGTGTAGGGGAGAGAGTAGACCCTTGGGGGAAGCCTAAGTTAACTGGTGACTGATAGGATAGAGCATGGTTGATTAAAATTTGTTGAGATCTGTTGTGTAGGAATGAGGAGAACCATTTCATCATGGTACCGGAGAGACCCATCCTGCGTTCTAATAGGTTCATAAGTGTCTCATGTTTGACAGTGTTGAACGCAGCTGACAGGTCAAGTAGGATTAATAAGCAAGATTCATTCTGCTCACATGAGCGTAAAGCATAGTCAACAATGTGGACCAGTGCGGTTTCAGTGCTATGACCCGGTTTGAATCCAGATTGACATTGGTTTGAGGAGCTGGATTTGCTTGACGTGACTGCGAATCTGTAGGTGCACACATTTTTCCTGGAGTTTGGCCAAAGTTGGGATGTTGGAGATAAGGCAGTAGTTATTGGGGTCAGGCTGGTCGGAGTTGTTTATTTTTTAAAGATAGCAGTACCCTGGCCACTTTTTAGGCAGTCTGGTATGGAGTCTTGGGTAAGGGAGGCATTGATAATCCTAGTTCATAAGGGGAGTAGGAAGTGAATGGTCTCATTGAGGAGTATGGAGGGAAAGAGATTGTTGAAGTGGTTGGAGTATTTCAGAGATGTCAAACGTTTTGAGATGTAGCTTTCATTGAAGGTTTTAAAGCTGGACCAGTGGGCATTGTTTGTAGGTTTGTGGGGAGGGCTTCTAAAGCATTCCTCCTGAGGATGAGGGGTGGGGTGTGGGGGGTTTGAACAGTAAGAGTTTCATAGTGTTCTGGAGATCGGTGGTGATGAGCATGGTTTTCTCAGCAAAGAAGGAGTGAAAGGTTTCGTAATTGGGTAAGGTTTTGTTCTCTGAAGAAGGGGCATTGCTTTTCCAGTTTGGTTTTTAACATTTCCGAACAGTTTCTAGAGCAGATTTACTGCCGTATCAAGCTGATTTTGAAAAAAATACTGCTTTGGCGTTTCTAATGTGCCTATTATAGGTGCTCCATTTCTGTCGTACAAGTTTGAGGTTTGTCTGAGAGAGGGTAAGTCTCCATTCTCTTTCAGCAAGTCTTTTTTTATTTTATTTTTTTATTTGAGATCCAAAGCAGCGAAATGCATAATACATAAATAAAAACATACATAAATACATCCATCATTGATTGTAATAAGCAATAACGAAGAACAAACCATGGTCCTGCATAGTATCCCCTTACATCAAAATAACTTGACAACCTACTAAATTACATTTGGCCGCAGCTCATTAACCTGCCATATAATCCCTCAAGACCCCCCAAATCAATAACCCCAATTTCCTTTTTCTATATCCTTTGACAGCATACAGACTGTATTTCATGTTAAAAACATTAAAGAACTTGGCACGCCACATATCAAAGGACGGGGCCTCTTGATGTAACCAAAGTGACGCTATTGCTAACCGAGCCACCGACGTAGCCACAAAAATTAAATAACGATATTTATACAATAGTTTCCCCTGGCGGAGTTCTTCCCCAATTCCAAGCAGCAACCTGGGTCTTACCGTCCAATTTCGCTTCTTAACTCTGATAGTAAAATCTACGCAAAAATTTTGGCCACACGGTTGGCCAAAATTATAACACCAATAGTATCTTTAAAACAACATGGTTTTATACCTGGAAGAGGGACGGTAGACCATGTGAGTAGAGTAGTTACTCTCTTTGACATTGCACAGATAGAAGCTCGAGAATTAGGGCTGATTTTACTCGATGCCGAAAAGGCATTCGACCGGGTGTCTTGGAATTTTCTTTGGAGGGGATTACAACAAATGGGTTTTGGGCAGGGATATATCCAAGCCTTACAGGCCCTATACCATCTTCCCTCGGCGAAAATATGCTCAATGGGACATTCCTCGGAGACCATCCTGATCTCTAGAGGCACACGACAAGGGGGTCCATGCTCACCACTTTTATTTGCGTTGTATATTAACACCTTTATTATTATGCTTGAACAGAGTAAAAAGATTATGCCTTTTATTGTACTACAAGAACGGTTTCGTGTAATGGCATACGCCGATGATATTGCGATTGTTACTTCCAACGCCTGTCTCGCAATACCCGAAATAGAATTTTTAGCGCAGAAATTTGAGGCGGCATCTGGGTATAAATTAAATACAGCCAAAACCCAAATCTTATGTACTAGTCAAGCAATGAATAGGGATGCTAGGCTGGTTAGGGAAGCTATATATTTGGGTATTAAGATTCGCACCTCTGTAAAAGAGATTGTTGAGGTTAATTGGGGCGATATTATTTGTGGAGTAAAACGGTCACTCGAAAGGTGGGAGAATCTTCATCTGTCACTAGTTGGCAGAGCCAATGTTCTGAAGATGAATGTTTTGCCGCGGGTTATGTATTTTTTTAGGGCAGCGCCTTTGGAGGTATCTGCTAAACAAATCCAGCATCTACAATCACTCTGTGCCAGGTACATGTGGGCACCGGGGAAACCTCGAAGAGCTGCGTGATATATGACACTTTCTCGAGAAAGAGGAGGGTGGTCTATACCTGATTTTGCTTTTTATTACTATTCTTGTATTTTGGCTAATGCACGCATTTTGCTGACTGGGGAAGAGGTTAGTAATTTGGCTGAAGCCCCCTCAATCTACCAGATGATTCTTGGCTCGGAGGGGAAGCATTTCCTGTTTAAAAGATTGGATGGCAGCTACTTGAAAAGAACCCGTTTTAAGGTGTTAAATGCCGTCTTTAAAGTCTGGAAGAGTGTACGGAAAAGCTTTAAGATTCCTGTACTCTCTTTGTATACCCCTACTAATGCCACCGGAATTTTGCCTTCGATCTTTTGGGACCAGGTGGCTGCAACTTGGAGAGAGAAGGGTATTATCCGACTTGGAGATATGTATCAGGCCGATGGGAGGTTATATTTATTTTCGGAGTTGGCGGAGAAATACCATTTACCCCCAACCCAATTTTTCAAATATTTGCAAGTAAGGGACTTCTTGGGAAAACATCCTATTTGTACCACAAAGTTTAAACTTTTTGAAATCATTAGACGACAGGGAAATATCGGGTTAATTTATAAAATATTGTTAGAGGGTAGAACCGATGATTTAGAAAAGTACAACATTAAATGGAGAACCTGGCTGGGAAATCCTGAAATTTCATTGGAGAAATCTATTGATCTGTCCGGGAGGATTTTTATGGCAGCTAATTTAAAAAGTCAACATTATAAAATGTTATTTAACCTGTACCATACCCCTGTTAAGGTGATGAAGTGGGGGGGGGTCAGCATGATGGGAAATGCTTTCGTTGTGGAATAGACAGTGCAGATATTTTACATGTGTTTTTTGCTTGTACTGCATTAGACTCTCTGATAGGATCTGTAGAGAGGTTCCTGTCAGAAATTACGGGGGTCCCCGTAAAAATCTCTGAAAATCTCTCTTTCAGCAAGTATGAGACATCATTGTTCCTCGTTAAGTTTAAAGTTGAACCAAGGGTGGATCTTTTGAATGGGACTCTCTTTTGTTGTTTGGGAGCAATGGTATCCATGAAGTTTGACATGGAGTTGATGTAATGATTAGTGAGGTCATGAGCATCAAACATGTTGGAGAGAGGGAGCAGGTTACAGTTACTAATAGCCGATAGCGTGATTAGGTTGATGTTACCGGTGTCTCTAACCCAATGCTTGACTTTTACAGGTTGACCCCTAGAGATAACTGCCCTTTCAGCTATGAAGAAGGTGATGCAATAGTGGTAAGTCCAGTTGCAAGGTAGAATAGTTACAATTTGCATGGAGTTCTCCTTTACAATGATTAAATGGTGTTGTTCCAGTGAATATAAAAGTCGCCCAAAAAAATCTGGTTGTTATGTTCTTCATTATTGGAGGGATGATCTCCATGATCTGTTCGCTGAATGTGTGGTTTTCGCCAGAATGGTGGTAAATCGTGTGAAGAGAGCATGTTGAGTTGTTATTGGTGGTGATGATGACCCTAAGATATTCGCAGGAGGGCAGTGATAGAGAATGCATTTGTTTAATAGATAGATTGGACCTGTAGATACAGGCTTGGCCACCCCCGAAGCGCCCTGAATGGTCTAGCCTAGTGATACTTAAAGTACGGCTGGGGGGCCACTTGCGGCCCCCCTGGTGAACAGGAACACAAGCTGCTATTTAGTTGCTGAGCACTAATATTCAGAAAGAAATGTTAAATAAATGGGCAAGCATTTATTAACCTGCAAATAAATGCTTGCCTGTTTATTTAACAGTTTTTAGACCTCCTTATACAATCCCTGACCCACCCAGACCCTCTACCGTCACCCAGCAGGCATCAGTGCGGCCCTTGGTCACACCACAGACCGTACTTTGTGGCCCCTGGGCACATGTTTGCAAGTATTCATGGTCTAGTCTGATGATGTCATGACTGGGAGGGACTAGTATGTCTAGAATAGGGTATGAGGATTTGTGCAGCCATGTTTCAGTGAGTATAAGGATGTCGAGGTCAAGGTTAAATACAAGATCAGTTATATACCTTCAGGATTATGTTTCAACTCTCTGCAATTTTAGTGGAACTGTGAAATTCTAGGGACTGAAACATAAGTAATATCTATGTAATATTATTCAATTTTAGCCTGATCTTACTCTCTTCTCTGGAAAAAAGTAACTGCCTGGTTCTGATATATATTCTTAAACCTTTTCTTTACGTATCACCTTTACTTTTCCTTGACATTTCGCCATCCAGTTGTACATTTTCTTCATTCTTACAGCATTTTTTTTACACAGGAATCTTCACAGAGAACACTTTGTAAAAAAAATCACTGGTAGAGCAGGAAAACAATTTTCAGGAACAAAGTGTATTCACAATCTCGTAGCGTTAAAAGCAATGACCACTTCCTTTTTGTAGATAGAGAATACTGTCCCTTATTAAGTTCTCATTGGAGAGATAACCCATTGCAGAAAAACCTTGGACAATGGTTCGAATGATATAAGCAAGCAAATAATGAATTGACAAAAACTTGTCACAATCATATTCCGGAGGACATCAAAGATGTCAAGGAGAAAGAATAATCACTATTGAACGAAAAAATATCAGAATCAGGAGGTACATGTTCATAAGGGCCTTACTTGGAATTTGGTGTTCAGCAAAAATGATTGTGACTTTATGAGGGTGTGTTATGACATTATATCTGCTGCTTTCACAAATAACTAGGCATGATTCATTTCCCAATGTATGCTACAAAAAATACTCACTTCCATAAAACAAAGGAGGGTAGCAGTCTTAGGGAGCCACCTAGTGGTTGTGCAAAATAAGAACAACAGGTCAGGAAATGCCCTTTTTAGGTATGACTTGACAGTGAAGCTGTTGACAGATGAAATGTGATCAACTTAAATAAGAGCTTTTGGGAGTACTATAGCGAAGGGCTTTGGCTCCCTCCACATGTTGGTACCCAGGAGTACATGCTTTGATTGGGAATAATTTGTGTGCTTCCACAGGAAAAAAAGTGCTTCCCTTCCTTAAAACTGTGTTTATTTTATTTGTTTATCCAGCTGCCTGAGCCAGAAGCAGTATGGCTATCTGAACTTGAACTTTCTGAGCATTACAGAGAGAGTGGGTTAGGCTCCACCCACATGTTTGTTTCCCTGAGTACAGGATTTGATTGGACCGAATTTGTGTGCTTCCACTTAAAAGACTGCTTGTATTGAACTTTTCGCTTGTGACAAAGCATTTACTTGATGCAGTAGGACTAAGCTGAGTATGGTGGCAAGCCAAAGATCATGGCTATAGGACTGATCTGAGACATTTATTGTGAAGAGAATATGTTAAAGTCAATAGGTATTTAATTGGCATTTACGAATGGATTGCTATTACTCTATGTTAAGGCCTACAGATAGATATTTTGTTACATGGAATTTTACAGATTACAGTAGTAGGTAAGGGTTTGTTAGTGTTGGTTACCCGATGTGACAAATCGTCCATATAGGAGGTTTGCGCTGTGAGAGAATTTTAAAGACAATAAGCTCTTAAGGATGGGTTGTTATTACACTGTGCAAGAGCCTGTAGACAGGTGTTTTGTTACACTAAATCTTGCAGATTACCATAATAGGCAAGAATTTTGGTGTTGGTGACCCATCCAAACAATCCATGGGGAATAGAAGATTTGCACTATGTTAATCCCTACTAGGCTCTATTAGTATAGAATTTATATTGTTTTCACTATTGTATTTTGTACATATTTGTAATTTTATTACAGTATACCTGATGGCTGCCTTGTGGGAAGGATTTATGAGCTGGTTATGGTGATAAGCCATTGATTAAGATTATAGGCCTGACTGTTTCTAATGCAAAGTTACAATAAAGGCGGTAGGCCTAACATATTTATTGTGAAAAGCATATGTTAAAGTCAACAGGTGTTTAAGGGTAGATTGTAATTACAATGCATTAAAGCCTACAGATGGGCATTTTGTTACATGGAATCTGAGAGACTGCCTTTGTAGTAGGATTACCGTGATAGGCAAGGAGTTTGGTGCTGGTTACCCCATTCAAAAATAAGAAGTTACCCTCTAGGTATAAAGAATTTAACACTTACGTGGCAAAACTCAACTGATTGAAAACCACACAACCATTCATCCAAAATTAGACCAATATCACCAAGAAGCACTGTTTGAATTCATATAAAATTATACATTTTTATTTGAAAAGCTGAAAAATTTCTTTCAATCACATTCAATGTAACATAAAATATGTGCAAAACAAGCTATCCATAAAATCCTATATTCAGACCTATATGAAAATTCATATACACACCAAATTTATTCCATGTTCAAATTGGCAAACCTAATTAAAAATGACCTTAAAAAATCATTTACACATACTACAGACATTTGTTTTTGTCATCAAGGGCCCACTAATCGAACAATCAATCATTGGTTAAACCACAAGCATATATCAAAAAAAGACTCTTCTTTCAACCAATGTTGGGTCGAGTTAGTGTTAGAACAGTTCAGCATCGACGCGTTTCGGTGGGTTCTTAATGATCCAGACCACCTTCTTCAGAAAAGGAATAGATGTCTCCCACTAATTCGAACCTATCACAAAACATGTGAAAAGAAACAAAAACCATTTTCAGATTTAATCCAATCTCTACTATTTTAAAACACAATATAGTTATACGCTAGATAATACATCCTACATACACATAAAAATACATGTTTAAATATCTTGGTGGCATGAGAATTGCACTTATTAAAACTCTTGTTTGCTCATATGGATACGTCTTTTGTATATATTTGAAAAACCATGTTTAGCATATCTTGGTGATATTGGAATTGCTCCAACTCAAGTTTACTCATACGCATCTACACTCACACACAACAACAATGACCCTGTCTAATCTTTTTATCTCCATCCTAATAAATAAAGATATGGGCATTGACCCACCAACAATTCAGGTGTAATACCTAACATATGTTGCTCCTTTTCTGATGAAACCACGGGTCCTTAAGCCTCATCAGGGGTTTCTCAACGATCCCATAAATATGTGAATCTTTATTATGAGCTTTGGGAAGGCAAAAAAGGGAATGATAAAGTCTGTATATGATACCACTATAATCCCTTCCCACCACTAGTCAAGAGCAGGAATCATAATACCTGAAATTATTTATATAGTTCCTTTTTCATTCTGTATGTGGGATTGAACAGTCTCCACTGGTTATTTGTTCCACACAACGATTACATAAATCAGCTTTTATTGGGGCCTGATAAGTGCCTGTAAATAGCAAGAAAATATATTCCTTACGTAAAAAGAATCATACTTATTTTGTTATCATGGGTTATCTAATGTATATATTTTAAGCTGAAGAAAATATATATGCAAATTTGCTCACATCAGTTTTATTTCTCTATTGAGAGCCCTCCATATATATAAAAGTAAAGGGGATATAAACCCAGGGCTATCCTCAAATCTTACCCAAGTATACGCCCATTTTTGTACCATCTAAAACTTTAGAAACAGTTGCCCCTCGATTGATCTTTCTCAGTCATGAATGCGGGCTTGTCATTTATTGCCTCTGTTGTAAAAAGTTTTTTTAAATAAAAATATTTACATATATCCAGACCTAAAGGACCCCCCACAGTAGTGCCTGCACTTGGTTGATTAAATAATATTTCAGCAAAGCGGGTACTTCAAAGCCGTACTATTGGCCCAAAACATTACACAATATGTGGGACTTGTAAGAGGCTCCCGTGAATCACCATTTACTCATCCTCACAAACGTGTAATAAGGCAGGCAAAACTGCCCACCTTCCCCTACATATATGATCAAGTACCTGAACTCAAAAAGTCCCCCCGCTTACCGATAAAACTGCCTCAAGTCCTGATGCGATCACCTCTCGTCTCACGTTTGAATTTCGAGACGCAAGGAATCTTGGGTCTATATGCGCGCGTAACACGTACGTCATGTCATATTCACAAATAAAGTCACTGACGCACCATCAAATGATGGCGCCGCCATCTTAAAGTTACCTTCCTGTGTTGGTGCACGCTGCGCCCACACTATCCAAGTAACCACTATTCGTCTTCTGCATAAATGCTAACTTCATGTAATATGAGAATCAGTAAAACCTGAAATGACGGGGTGGATATTAACCAACATACTCCAATTCACGTAACAGATTCCTCATACTCCTGCATTTAATGATAGAGCATCGTGAATAAAATAAAGTCCTACCCAACCACTATGAATCCAATGCTCCATGCCACACCTGTTTCACCCCAAATCACAATTAAAAACGTGTTATAGCTAGTGAATCCGCCATTTTGGAGCATCAAACAGGAGGAAGAAGAGCATGGTCCTGTTTAGATCTGCCCAATAACTATCTGTGTAGAGGGCACCTAATTCTTTGTTTAACAAAATGTAGGAACAAGGGGAAACCTAAATAATTACACAAACGCTAAATGTTTCCTTAAGGGGCTAATATTTTACTAGAATTACTCAAATACAAGAAATGCCCCAAACCGTGTAAATGACAACAGCTGTCAAGCTCCAGCATCTCAGCAAAAAATGTGTGTGTGTAATACTCCCAAGTGGGCAACTTCTCAAGTTACTAACTTGTCCCACTCGTCCCTCAAATTAAGTCCATTTCTGATTGTGTTAATACCATTGTTCTCTAGCTTTCCTTTTTTCATTCAAGTTTCCTCCTCTTTTACCAATGGTGACCTTCTCCACAATAAACCACTCGAATTCTGATTCTTTGTGGCCATACTTCTGGAAATGAGCAACCAGGGGGGCACTTGTATTCCAGCAATCTAACTCTTAATTCTCTACTAGTTTCGCCCACATATCCCAAGCCACATGGGCATCTTAACAAATAGATCACTTTTTTGCTCCGGCAATTGTTAAGCGTGTGGGCCACTATTCGTCTTCCATTGTGTGTTATCTCCTTCAAAACTAAACATTGCATACAGATATTGCAGTTGCCACATTTTGTGTTCCCCTTAACTACACTGATGTCCATAGTCCTCTGCCTCTTTCCTGAATCATCTCTATAAATGTGTACCAGCTGGTTTCAGAGATTACTATTTCTTTTAAATGCAAAGAGGGGTCTCTTTAGTTGGATCTCTTCCTCATCATTTCAGATGTTACAATGTCTGTTAATTACATTTTTTATCCTATTACTAATCCCATAAAACTGGCTCACATATACTTAACATAGCATCTCTATCGTAAAACCTAGCTCGTTTCAGGGAATGTGACCCTAGTTTCCTAGGATATCCTCTGTCCATAAGCTTCAATTTTATAACCTCAGCATGTTTATAAAAATCCTGTAAATCCGAACAATTCCTCCGAAGACGGAGGAATTGGCTAAATGGAATGTTATCCTTTTGGGATTTCGGGTGGAAACTGGAGTAGTGGAGCAAAGTGTTTTTATCCATCGGTTTAGTATATCATTCCACCTCCAGTTTTCCTTCCTTATCCTTTACGGATATATCTAAAAAATCAACTTTTTCCTTGCTAAAATGTGAAGAAAATCTCAAGTTACTGTCTCCCAGATTCAACCAAATTAAAAATTCTTCCAGCAATTCCATTGTTCTCGCACAAATGAAGAAAATATCATCAATGAAACGATGCCACTCTAGCACATTTTCAAAGAATGGGGCCATTTCATTGTAAACATGTTTCTTCTCAAATTCGCCTACATACAGGCAGGCCAGACTAGTAGCACAGGTGGCCCCCATGCTGATCCCCTTCTTCTGGCGAAATAACTGATCCTTAAATAACAAGATATTATTTCTCAGGACCATGGTAGTGCATTTAACAATAAATTCCATATTGGCTCCCTCAATTTCTATATTCTCTAAAATTTCTCTTATCACTTGAACAGTGGATTCTTGGGGGATATTAGTGTATAAAGCCTCAATGTCTAATGTGACCAGACATTGAGTACTTTTATTAAAAGATTTATTTTACAGGAGAGAGATAATGTGAGTGGAATCCCTCACACATGATCTCAACTTGCTAACAAGTGGTTTCAGAAAAAAGTCAACATACTTGCTAAGTGGTTCCAACAAAGAACCCAGACAGCTGACAATAGTTCTTAAAGGTGGATCTATGCTGTCTTTGTGGATTTTGGGTAATCCATAAAGAGCCAGAATTTTGGGTTCCTGGTTATTCAAAAATTTGAACTCCTCTTCACATATCCAAACTCTCTGGCTTCCGTCAGGAGTTCAACACATCTCTTCCCTAAGATCGATAGCTCTTTCACCTGAACTTTTTCATAGTGTTCCTCTATTTCTAAGAGTTTGTTTACCCTTTTTTCATAGTCCTTAGTATCAAAGACCACAATGCCCCCTCCCTTATCTGCGGGCTTTATGGTAATCGTGAGATCTTCTTTTAAGGTGCTAAGGGCTTTCCTCTGACTTTTAGATAAATTATGGGAATATGGAAATGCTTCAGTAAGAATTCCCTGAATGCCTACCTCCCCTGCTCTTTCAAACACCTCTACGTTCTTACCCACTTGTGCTAGTGAGGGAGTGAAAGTGGACTTGGGTCTTATTCAACCTTGCTGGTTACCCCATGACAAACAGTGATTATAGAAGATTTGCACTGTCACAATCCTTGTGATGTCTTATTAGGAGAGATAGTATTTTATTTTGCCAACTGTAATTTTGTATACTGTGTAACTTTATGACGGTTTGCCTGATGGTTGCCTTCTTGAAAAGCTTAGGATCAGTACAGGAGGCCTCGGTTGGTTTTGGTGACAGGCCAATAATAACAGCTAGAGGTAGGGTGCCCAGGTGTCCCAGATTTGCCCGGACAGTCCCGGTTTTCGCCCGCTGTCCCAGCAGATTTCGGCAATTTTGGCTTATGTCCTGGTTTTTGGAGGGAATCGACTGAAAACAGTGATAGGCACTTTTTGGGGTGTTCTAAAGCTGTGCTCTTAACAGCTCTTACAAGTAAGCAATTTAATTAACAGGTATGATGCTGGTTTTAGAAATTACATTTTATTTATTTCCTTAGTGCCTCTTCTGTGTTCTTATGTTGATGGGAGCTGTCATTCTACACCGCTCCGTGGATGTAAAATTTCAGTCCTTCTTCTAATTTTGCAAAATGCCCCGGTTTTTGCTTCTCAAGATCTGGTCACCCTAGCTAGAGGCCTAATTGATACACTGAGAAAAAAACTCTGAGGGCGAATGCAAGAATGAGTCAGAGGATGGTTGAATGGATGCATGAGTGCAAAGGTGAGCGAAAGAGTGCATGTATGGTGCCTTTTTGAGTGCCTAAGGCCATCAATGACACAAAAAGCACTTTTATTTATAAGCCAGACCTATTGGTATTGTAATGCTTTTTGTTAAGGGGAAGTGCTTTAGATGAAATATGGCATGACAGGAGCGTTGAAAATCTTTGCACTATTTCTGGCCTCAACAGGATCTGGCTTGAGCACTATTTAAATTCCTAAATCTTTCCAATTGTCTGGCCTGTGAGTGTCCTGCATAAACAGGAAGCCACAACATTTCTTAACTGTCAGAAAACACAGTGGGAAAAACAGTTCTTATCGGTGCACACATTTGTTTTCTGCAGTTTCCGGCCTCAGTGCTCTTCCTGAATATCCGTTTTCGCACGGTTTTTAAGTTGCTCACATCCTGTCTCATCAGCTAGAAACAGTGCACACGATAGCGGCTCAGACTAGCTTCTCTGTTGCTTTTGGCAAATCTTCATAAGTCTAGGGACTTCTTCCCAGCCACATTCTGTTTTAGCCCATATGAAGCGGCGGGAACACATTGAAGAGAAACAGGTATATTTTTCTCCTCAATTAGGCATTTCTATTTCAAACTCTGTCTTCATTAGCGTTAAATCTCAGGAAGATACGTCTTCAAGGGCTCTTTTTTTCTGACGTCTGTTTCTTACCATTCGGTTCTCATGATAGTTGCGACTCAAGTCCATAATCTGACGTGAATAAGAGTTGGCTGGAGTCACTGCTTTTATGATTCTGACACATATAGAATCCATAATTCGGACACACGAAGTATATCAAATGCATGTTTGTGCTTTATGACTGGCTGATGGATGGATGAAATCACAGCACATGCCTTTACCACGTGTGCCATCACTAAGCATGGCAAATATATTTGAAGTTAGTAGAATCTATCTATCTATCTATCTATCTATCTATCTATCTATCTATCTATCTATCTATCTATCTATCTATCTATCATTTAAATTTAATTACAATTTGTTTTTTTTTGGGGGGTGGGGACCCCTGAACCTTCCTTTGTTTTTAATTTACTCCCAACCTTGCATTACCACTACTCACCCCTACACCCTAAAATTACCCTTACCTCCCTTTCCCACTACACATCCCTAAACACTAAAATTCCACATACCTTCCTTTACCACTACACCCTCCTAAACCCTAATATGACTTTTTACCCTTACCTCCCTTTACCCCTTACTGTTTCTAATGCAAAGTTACCATAAAGGCAGTAGGCCTAACATATTAATTGTGAAAAGCATATGTTAAAGTCAACAGGTGTTTAAGGGTAGAGTGTTATTACAATGCATTAAAGCCTACAGATGGGCATTTTGTTACATGGAATCTAAGAGACTGTCTTTGTAGTAGGATTACCGTAGTAGGCAAGGAGTTTGGTGGTGGTTACCCCATGACAAACAGTGATTTTAGAAGATATGCACTGTCACAATCCTTGTGAGGCCTACTTAGGAGAGATAGTATTTTACTTTGCCAACTGTAATTTTGTATACTATGTAACTTATGACTGTTTGACTGATGGTTGCCTTGGCTGAAAGCTTAAGGTCAGTATAGGAGGCCTCGGTTAGTTATGGTGACAGGCCAATGATAACAGCTAGATGCCTAATTGATTCACTAGCAAGAAAGCTCAGATAACATAGGTCTGATATTTTTGTCAGGAAATGTTATGATAACCACAGTCGGCTTGACATATTGATAGTAAAAGGATATGTTAAAGTCAATAGGCATTTAAGTGTGGATTGTTATTTCTCTGTATTAAAGCACATAGTTTGGTTCTGTACCCATATGCCCACTGTGTATAGGTGACAGCATGTTTTCTTTTTTCCGACTTGCATTCGTTTAATTTATCTTGCATATGTTGTTGAGTTTGTGTGTATTTTATTGCAGTCGTATCAGGGAGCAAATGTAAGAATGAGTCCGTGGACTGATGAATGGATGCATGAGTACAAAGATAAGTGACAGAATGCATGAGTAGTGACTTGAGGGCCTTAGCCCAGCAATTACACAAAAAACACTTTTACTAATAAGCCAGACCTATTGGTAATGCTAATGCTTTTTTTAATAGGAAGTGCTCCATAGGCAATATAGCATGTTGCCAGGTGAGTTGAAAATCATTGCACCATTTCTGGCTTCGACTGGATCTGGCTTGAGCACTATTTAAATTCCTAAATCTTTCCAATTGTCTGGCCTCTGAGTGGACTGCATAAAAAGGAAGTCAAAACATTTCCTAGCTGTAAGAAAACACAGTGGGAGAAACTCAGGGGCGTAGCTTCAGGGATGTAACTCCACCCCAAATACATGCATTCTTGGATTGGTCGTTAGGTCTGGGGGCCGTGAGATGGGTCTGCTATATCTGTGTATGTTTTTCTTGCTGTTCTCATTTCACTGAGAGATTTCAGCTTCTTTATTTTTTGGATCGGAAACTTAAATATATATAGTGACTGATTTACCAAAAAAGTGGTAAATATGCACCCACTGAAGTATTTATTGAATATGTGCAAATTTACAGCTTTTTGTAATTCACAAACTTTTGCAGTACTAGGATTGGAAACGGCACCATTCTCAGGTTTCCAGGCATACTACTGGCAGTCAAACACCCAAAAGGTGATGGGACAAATGCTTGGAAATCGTCTTATCACTGGCAATCGCTTGGGGTAGTATACCAACTTGGCCTGGGTATAATTTATATTACACTGGCATAAGTTCGGTAATTTTGCATTACTCTTGTTATGCGTTGTGCGTTATTCCTAAAATTACACTATTATGCCAGTTTGCATAATTATGCACCATTCGCAGTAAATGTTTACAGCGAATGGTGCAGTTTGCTGTAAAAAGTTACAGGAAGCGCATGGGAACAATAGAAACGCAAGTGGCTGTTATTTGTGGTGCTCTTGTTTAAATGCATCTCCTCGCACCAAAAATTGACATGAGGATGATTTACGTGTTAAAATATATGTATAACAGAATTGCATTTCGTATAATTACGCATAATTATGCACACCCCTAATTTCACCCCATTGTTTTTTGCCCACTATGCCACTTTAAACAGAGGTCCACTTAATGCCCCTCATGTGAAAGGCCAACTCGAACCTCAGTCATCTCATCTCTCCACAAGGTGACCCACTTTTTTAGTTGGGAAATTTGAGACTCAGACCCACCAAAATCTCACTGACTAAGCTACACTCCTGGAGAAACTGTTCTAATCCGTGCACACATTTATTTTCTGTAGTTGCCGGCCTCAGTACTATTCTTGCATACACGTTTAAGTACATGTTTTAAATTGCTCACATCCGGTTTCACATGCAAGAAAAAGTGCAAAGGAAAGCGGCTCAGGCTAGCTTTTCTGTGCTTTTGGTAAATCTTCATTGGTCTAGGTGCTTCTTCACAGCCTCATTCTGCTTCAGCCCATATGAAGCAGGAACACATTGAGGAGAAACAGGCACATTTTTCTCCTCAGTTGGACATTTCACATCCTGTCTTTATTAGGGTCAAATCTCAGGAAGATACATTCTTCAAGAGCTCTTTTTCCTGATGTCTTATTTTCTAAAGATAGGTATTTTTTTTATATAAAATGGCACAAACTATCTTTGTAGGGAAAGATTGTGGTGTTGGTTACCACTTAGTAGTACGGGTAGAAGATTTGCACTGTAATAATTCTAGCTAGAATCTATTCTTAGCTGTATGCCAGGATTTTGTGATAATAAAAGTTAAATACATCCATCCATGCACAGAAATATATTCATATAAATACACAGAAAGCCATTGGGTCAACTCTGTTCTGCCATTGGTCGGTCATCTGAGTGTCATTTGCACTCTGCTTTCATCCATGGCAGTATGGGGTAAATTGTTCGGTCGACACAAGTCTTTGGCTTTCTTGCCCAGTGAATGATAGAATTTTCTGATCACATGTGTACATCCACCTAAAAATTCGGTGTCAGGGCTAGTTGGCCAGTCCTATAGTTTTTAATTTTCTCCTTTTATAGTTCCCTTTCATTTCCTAGATTCTCCTCTTTTTTATTTTACATTTTCTTAAGAGGATATTACAGCTCTCAAGTAAGGGCTAAAGGGCTGCTTGCTTGCCGCTCATTTAATCTACAGCGCCACAACCCACATGGCTGCTTCCTCTAAACCAGGAGACCACTATGGAATAATGTCCCTAGTGTATCATTGCTTTAGCATTCCAAGATGGCCAACACTTTGGTTTTAAATGTGGTGGCCATGCTAGAACTTTGGAAACAACGCTAGACTATTTACAATACCTGTCAATCAATCAGGGGGTTTGTAAAGCGTGACTACTCACCCGTGAGGGTCTCAAGGCGTTGCGGGGGCTTCTGATCCGTCTGTGTGCAAGGGTTCAGTCGAAGATCCAGGTCTTGAGATCCTTCCTGAATTGGGTAATCAACGGGGATTGCCAGAGGTGGAGGGGCAGGGTGTTCCAAGTCTTGGTGACGAGGTAGGAGAAGGATCTTCCTCCCGTTCTAGTCTTGTGGATCTGTGGGGCGGTGGTCAGGGCCTGCTTGGCGGAGCAGAGGTGTCTGGTGGGTACATAGAATGAGAGGCAGTGGTTCAGATATGCTGGTCCTGCATCGCAGAGGGCTTTGTAGGCATGTGTGAGGAGCTTGAAGGTGATTCTTTTGCTGACTGGGAGCCAGTGGAGTTCTCGAAGGTGTTCGGTGATGTGGCTGCAGCGGGGGATGTTGAGGACCAGTCTGGTTGCGGTGCTTTGAATGCTCTGTAGTTTCCTGAGAGCTTTCTGGGTGATGCAGGCGTAGAGGCGTAGCCGTAGTTGAGTCTGCTGGTGATGAGTGCGTGGGTGACCGTCTTTCTGACTTCAGTGGGAATCCATCTGAAAGTCTTTTGAAGCAGGCGGAGTGTGTGGAAGCATGAGGAGGATACGTGTTTATCTGGCGGTTCATTGTAAGCGAGGAGTCCAGTATGATGCCGAGGTTGCGAGCGTGGTCCATGGGGGTGGGGGGAGTTACCAGTGTGGCAGGCCACCAGGAGTCGTCCCAGGCTGAGGGGGTGGGGCCCAGGATGAGTACTTCGGTCTTGTCTGAGTTGAGTTGAGGCAGCTGTCTTTCATCCAGGAGGCAACGGCCTTCATCCCGTTGTGGAAGTTGTTTCTGTCGGTTGTGGGTTTGTTGGTGAGAGAGAGGATCAGCTGGGTGTCGTCGGCGTAGGAGACAAAGTTGAGTCCGTGGTTCCTGACGATGATGGTGAGGGGAGTTATGTAGACGTTGAAGAGGGTGGGGCTCAGGGAGGAGCCCTGGGGTACTCCATAGCTGATCTCTATGGGTTCTGAGAGGAATGGAGGTTGTCTGACTCGCTGAGTTCGGCCGGAGAGGAAGGAATGGATCCAGTCCAGGGCCTAGTCGCGGATGCCGGTGTTGTGGAGTCTCGTGATTACGGTGCGGTGTAAGACTTTATCAAAGGCAGCCGAGAGGTCCAGCAGGATGAGGGATGCTGTTTCACCCTGGTCGAGTTGGGCGCGGATGTCGTCGGTGGAGGGGAGGAGTGCGGTCTCAGTGCTGTGGTTGCTTCGGAAGCTGGATTGGGAGATGTCCAGGATGTGGTTCACTTCGATAAACTCAGAGAGTTGGGTGTTGATAGCTTTCTCAATGACCTTGGCTGGGAAGGGGAGCAGGGATATGGGTCTGAAGTTCTTGAGGTCTGTCGGGTCAGCAGGGGGTTGATCTCTGCGTGTTTCCAGTCGTTGGGGAAGGTGGCGGTCTCCATGGAGCAGTTGATGGTGCAGCAAAGCTTGGGCCGATGGAGGTGGCTGCTCTATGGAAGATGTGGTGCGGGCAATGGTCCGAGGGGGCTTTGGAGTGGATACTCTTCATGGTCTTAAGTGTGTTGTCTGTGGTGAGCTGAGTCCAGTTGAGCAGGATCTTTTCGGGTGCGGCGTGGTTGGGTGCAATGGTGTCAGGCATGGTGGGAGGGTCTTGGGTGTCAAAAGTGTCATAGATCTGCCTGATCTTGTGGTGGAAGAAGTTGCCAAGTTTGTTACAGAGGTCTTGGGAGGGTGGGACGTCTGTGGTCTCGCTGTTTAGCCTGGCGAACTCCTTAACGATGGTGAAGAGTTCTTTGCTGATTTGTGCGTTGGCGTAGATTCTGTCTTGGAGGGCTATTTTCTTTGTGGTCTTGAGGAGAAGGTGGTGTGCGGTGACGGTGACAGTGGTTTTGAAGGTTACGTGGGTTTCCAGGGTTTTGTTGTTCCTCAATCTCTTCTAGAGTCGTCTGCCGGTGCGTCTGGTCTGGTGGAGGGTGGGAGTGAACCAGCTGGCTTTCTTAGAGTGTTGCTTGCCAGGAGTCTTTTTGAGGGGAGGCAGGGTGTCAGTGCAGTTGGAGAACCATTGGTGAAGGTTGCGAGCTGAGGTGTTAGCATCTGCTGATGTCGGCGGAGTGGTAGTGCTGAGAAGGGTTGTGCGATTCTCTTGTTCCAGCTACGACAGGGGGACGGTAAGGGCGGTGAATGAGGTGAAGGCGAAGTGCACGCAGTGGTGGTCGGTCCAGAGGAGTTTGATGGTGTGGTTGTAGGTGATGTTTCTGCTGGTGGAGAAGACGGGGTCTTTGAGTGTGTCCTGCTGAGTGGGTTGGAGCGGTTACCAGCTGCTTGAGTCCCATATTGGCAAGGTTCTCCAGAAGGGATGTGGTGTTCTGGTCACTGGGGTTGTCCAGGTGGAAGTTGAGGTCGCTGAGTAGGATGTAGTTGGTGGATGCAGGAGCCTGGGGTCCGATGGCATCGGTGAAGGGTGGGCGGGAGCCGGGAGGCCTATAGACGAGCGTGCCGCTGAGGGTGGTGTTGGGGTTGGTCTGGATCTGGAAGTGGAGATGTTCCATGGTTGTCGTTGAGTCGTCCGAGTGGGTGGTCAGGCGGAGGGTGTTCTTGTGGACGATGGTGATGCCTCCTCCTGGTCGGTGGGTGCGGTACTTGCGGGGGATTTTGTAGCCATCTGGGATAGAGGTGGTGATGTCCTGGCCAGAGCTGGAGTTGGTCCAGATTTCCACGAGGAAGGCGATGTCTGAAGAGATGGAGTCGAGAAGGTCCCAGATTTCTGTGGCATGTTTGTGGAGGGAGCGCGTCCTGAGGAGGATGCAGTTGAGCAGGTTGGGTGCGCTGTTGGTCATCTGGGTGACAAGAGGAGCTCAAGTGCAGGGGGGCTGATATTGCCGACCCCCGGTAACAAAAACGGCCCCCCAGGGGCCCAAAACCAGCCCCCACCCTAGCGGCCTACCGGGGAAACGCCCGGTGCCCGCTATGGCCAGTCCGGCCCTGCTCGAGTGTAAAGGTGTGCGAGGGTGTAGCTGTTGGTTCGACAGGAGAAGGGTCCTTTGGGTGTCCTTGGGTGACCCGGCGTGGCATCCTGTGTTGAGGGCGTGGAGGGTGCTGGCTTCATATCGGTGGAAGGTCCGAGAACCAGGGTCCGTAGCGCTGGGCGTGGTCCAGGCGCAGATGGGCTTGTCTTCGGCGCACCTTAGGCGCACCAGCGGTGTGGTCACACAGCGGCCGCCATTAAGTAGTGTGCGGGGGCGGGACAGATGGGAGGTGGGCAACGCGGGAGTGGGAAGAGTCATGGGGGTGGGGGACACGGGGGATCGCAGGGGGAGGAGCGGCGAAGGAAAATAAAAATGCAAAGGGGACAGAAAAGAATCAGTTAAAGGCAGAAAAAAGGCAGCATAAAAGGCAGCAAAAGGCAGGAAAAAGCAGAAAAAGAAGGACAGAGGGCAGCCCAGCAGCAGAGCAGTGACGCTCTACCACTAGACCACCAGGGACTCGAACTCCTGACCAGAGGGACAGCAGCAGCAACTGGGGCAGCAGCTGCCAGGCGGAGCTGCGCAAGGGAAGGGAGCAGTCCACTAAAGGTTCAGTGCAAGAAGGACGCCATCTGCTATGTTTAGTTTTATTTTTGTAAGCATATCCCCACTGTGTATAGGCGGCAGCATGTTTTCTTTTTTTCTACTTGTATTCGTTTAATATAGCTTGCATATGTTGTAGAGTTTTGGTGTGCTTTATTGCAGTTGTATCAGAGGGCGAATAGAAGAATGAGTCAGAGGATGGATGAATGATGCATGAGTGCAAAGGTGAGTGAAAGAGTGCAAGTATGGTGCCTTTTTGAGTGCCTAAGGCCATCAATGACACAAAAAGCACTTTTATTCATTAGCCGGACCTATTAGTATTGCTAATGCTTTTTGCTTAGGGGAAGTGCTTTAGAGAAAATATGGCCAGGAGCGTTGAAAATCGTTGCACTATTTCTGGCTTCGACAGGATCTGGGTTGAGCACTATTTGAATTCTTAAATATTTCTAATTGTCTGGCCTCTGAGTGTCCAGCATAAACAGGAAGCCAAAACATTTCCTGTAAGAAAACAGGGGGGAAAACCGTTATATTCGGTGCATACATTTGTTTTCTTCAGTTTCCGGCCTCAGTGCTCTTCCTGAATATCTGTTTTCACACGGTTTATAGTTGCTTACATCCTGTCTCACAAGCTAGAAATAGTGCACACGAAAGCGGCTCAGACTAGCTTCTCTGTTGCTTTTGGCAAATCTTCATTGGTCTAGGTGCTTTTTAACGGCCTCATTCTGTTTTAGCCTATATGAAGCGGGAACACATTGAGGAGAAACAGGAATATTTTTCTCCTCTATTGGACATTTCTATTTCAAACTCTGCCTTCAATTAGCCTTAAATCTCAAGAAGATACGTTCTTCAAGAGCTCTTTTTTCTGACTTCTTAGTTTCCTACCAATTGGGTCTCATAATAGTTGGGATACAAGTCCATAATCTGATGTGAATAAGAGTTGGCTTGAGTCACTGTGCTTTTTATGATTTTGACACATATATGGAATCCGTAATTCGGACATACGAAATATATCCAATGTATGTTTGTGCTTTATTGTATTGTAATTGCATTTATATAGCGCTTACTACCCTTGACGAGGTGTCGAAGCGCTTTTTCGGCCAGTAGCACGCTACTCCGGAACCCATAAAGGATTAGTGGTGAATTAGTATAGTGAAATATGAAAGTAATTTGAGTGGTGGATATGTTAGTCAGTTATTTGGATTCAGAAGAATAGTGGAGGGATAGAAGAGGGAAAGGGTTTGCATTTATATAACGCTTACTCCCACTGATTTGGGGTGTTGAAGCGCTTTTTGAGCGAGTAGCATGCTATTCCAGAACCCATAAAGGATTAGTGGTGAATTAGTATAGTGAAATATGAAAGTCATTTGAGTGGTGGAAATGTTAGTCAGTTATTTGGATTGAGAAGGATAGCGTAGGGGATAGAAGAGGGAAAAAGGTTTACATTTATATAGCTCTTGCTACCCCTGATGGGGTGTTGAAGCGTTTTTTTCGGCGAGTAGCACGCTACTCGTGAACCCATAAAGGATTAGTGGTGAATTAGTATTGTAAAAATATGAAAGTAATTTGAGTGGTGGAAATGTTAGTCAGTTATTTGGATTGAGAAGGATAGCGTAGGGGATAGAAGAGGGAAAAAGGTTTGCATCTATATAGCGCTTGCTACCCCTGATGACATGTTGAAGCTCTTTTTTGGCGAGTAGCACCCTACTCCGCAACCCATAAAGAATTATTGGTGAGTTAGTATAGTGTAATATGAAATTAATTGAGAGGTGGACATGTTAGTCTGTTATTTTGATTGAAAAGGATAATGGAGGGCTAGAAGAGGAAAGGATTTAGACATTTCTTATGACTGTTTGGCTGACGGATGTATGAAATTACAGCACATGCCTTTACCAGGTGTGCCTTTACCATGCATGCCTTTACCATGCATGCCTTTACCATGCATGCCTTTACCATGCAGATGCCTTTACCACGCGTGCTTTCACTAAGCCTGGCAAATATATTTGAAGTAAGTAGAATCTATCTATCTATCTATCTATCTATCTATCTATCTATCTTAATATAATATTTAATTTAATGTTGTTCTTTTTGGGGGGGGGGGAACTCCCAAACCTTCCTTTTTTTTCAATTTACTCCTAACCTTGCATTACCTCTACCTACACCGAAACCCTAAAATTACCCTTACATCCCTTTACCACTACCCACCCCTAAACTCTAAAATTACACACACCATTCTTTACCACTACACACCGCTTAACCCCAAGATTAACTTTACCTCTCTTTAACGCAACCCACACCGAAACTCTAAATTTACCATTGCCTCCCTTTACCATTAACCAACCCTAAACCTCGAATTTACCCTTGCCTCCCTTTACTACTACCCAACCCTAAACCCCAGATGTACTCTTACCTCTCTTTACCACTACCCAACTCTAAACCCTGAAATTATCTTTACCTCCCTTTACTACTGCCCACCTCTAAACCTTAAAAATACCTTTGCCTTCCATTACCACTATCCACCCCAAACCCAAAAACTTTGAGTTACCTCCCTTTACCACTACCCACCCCTGGAACCCTAAAATCACCTACCTGTACAAATTGTGTTTGTGTGTGTATAAACATATTAAGAGATATATATATATATATATATATCCACAAAAGATGTGGTAAGCACGCAGGGGACTGGAGTGAGCAGGAAACATTTAGTGCGATCAAACTGCCTCTGAAGAAAGAGCTCGAAGGCTCTGAAACGCGTCAGGCAGCAGGACAGAAATGAACAGAATTACAATGCCTGTTCCTTTGAATTAAAAGATTTTGCTAAATCACCGGCTGGAGGAGTGCGTGTCTAAATGCATGGACGTTGTGAAGGGATATATATATATATATATATAAATTCGCTTAAAAAACAAAGGTTAAAGTGCCTTTATAGTTATTTCTCAGTGACAACATTAACATTTTGAAGTAAACAAACCACAGAAATTCACCAGTTATAGGTAGCAGAGCTAACTATAACTTACGCCCCCGCCATGCACTACTTTTGATCTCACATATGACATCTCTCATGACGTTCTGTGACATCATATATAACATCACTGATGACATCCTAAATGACATCCTTAATTACATCACTGATGACATCATTCAAGCTTCTTTCTTTTGTAAACATTGCTCTATAAATGGGTATACCATTATATCTATGAAAGTAAGTGCAAAATAGCTTAGAATAATATGAAGTGTCATCACTGCTATCATACATACAACCCCCATAGGAAAAGCAAGCTTGTGTTATATGCAACACTGACTCTATACCATACACTTCATGCGTATCCGAGTTCATGTTGCCTCTGAACTAGAGATGAAAGGGTAAACTATCCTGCACACTGTGTTCAATCTGTATACAAATGTTCAAGGAAAACCAAGTTCCTCCAGATACTGAAGTCCTGTTACAATTGTTTCCCCTAGCAGATAAGCGCTTTGGTATTAGTGGCCACAGCTGTATCCATAACCATTGCAAAGCCTCACTATAAATCCACGGCTACACCCCTCCTTCCTTACACGCCGGGAGGAAGGAGCTGGCGCGTCCAGGTTTCCAGACAACAATGCACCTTGATGAAGTAAGAGGGTGTATGTGTACAGTGATATTGATCCCTTGATGTATGTTACCATGAGTGGGGGTAGTCATTGCGATTTACTGAAATTGAAAATACCTTCAGCATTGTTATTCTTAGGGTTCGACCACAGGGGTTCTTGGGCCCTTCCTCCATGGGCCCGGGATGACCCGATAGTGGGGTAAGATTGTCAGCTGGTCTCACAACTTGATATCAATATTGTCGTCACACGTGTGCAGTCACTTCTCACCAAACATGCAAATGTTGCATACTGGTGGTTATTTTTTTATATCTCTGAGCTACTTAACTGGAAAGGTCTCAATATCATATTTTTTCTGTTACAGGTACTTATGGGCCTGATACATAAAAGGTTGATAAAGATCACCCTTTTCTTAGTAGCGGCATATTAGTGTATATTAGCTTATATTAGTGTATCTTTGCCATGGATCCCGTGTTTCCGTCCTGAAGAATGCCACAGACTCACATGAGCCATCAGGCAGAAACATGTTGATGAGACAGTGGTGATGAGGTACTAATTCCCTTTTTATCTCCACATTTGTTTTTTAATACCAAGTGTCATTTCTAGTAAATATAAAGGTCTGTTTCGGATGTCACATTGGTTTTTAGTCAGTTTAGATCACAGGTCTGTTCTTAGGTAGAAGTGCCTCCCTGAATCCAGGTGTAGGCCCGCTCTCCATCACACCGGATTTTTGGAGAGTGTGGGTTGTCCTATGATGAAGCATGACACCTGGTGGTATGTGAGGACATCCCATCACATTTTTGTCCAGTAGCAAATTGTTTTTAGTAAAATCATGAGGGATATATAATACTCAAAATAGAATTTCGGGTAGCTCTATTGTGTTAAAACATTGTGTTTGGAGGCTAGCTCACCCTTGAGGCCCCATAGCCTCTAGTTCCCTGTCTTGAATATCCTCCATAGCGAGTTTTGATGTGAGTACAGCCGTTGGCTGTGGTAACATAGTTGGGACATACTATACATTGAGATAGTGTCTGTTAGAAATGGGGGTCTCTTGTGGCAGGTTGTTACCCTGTCCAAGTAGGAATCCTTCTTCCTAGTCGGGATAAGGGAGTTACACTTCTGACATAACCCCTGCTCACCCCCTTGGTAGCTTGGCAGGAGCAGTCAGGCTTATCTCAGAGGCAGTGTGTAAAGCATTTGCACGTATCATACAGTAATACAGTGAAAACGCTATGTCGCGGGCCAGCTACGGTGTCTGGAAGACCCTCAAACAGTACCTTTAGTAAAGCAGGGCGTTGGGCACCTCGCGATGAGCTCTGAAGAGCCAACGTCGGTAGGTGTCGTTTCTGGAGGTCAGTGTAGGAGTCGTTGGGCCCTTGCAGTCACACGCATTGCAGATCGAACTCCATGGTGGTTGAAGGCGGGAGCGCCGGCGGGCGTCGGGCTGTGGTGCAAAGTGCAGCAATGCGGCGTGCGGTGCCTTCAGGTCGCGTTGCAGGTAGCAGCTTGGTGACGGCATCCAGCGACGTCTGTGAAACCAGGGTTGCGGTGCGAAGTGGGACAGAGCTTGTTGCAGTGCAAGCAGGTCACAGTGCAGGCAGCATCGTCGTCTTCATTGAAGCACTGTTGCCTGTAGACCCGAGCCTGCGGTGTGAGACGGGGCAATGCAGTGCAGGCAGCAGCGTTGGTTGATGAACTGGAGTTGATGGCGCTGATGTCGGTGGGCCAAGGCTGTGGAGTGGAATTGGGCGGTGCATTGTATTACTTACAAGCACTGCCCCCAACCACGGTGCAGGCAGAGCCGATGTCAGCTTGGTGCGGCGGGCTGAGGTGCGAAGCGGGACGGTGCTTCATGTTCTTCATGAGTGGTGTCTACAGGTCACGGTGCAGACAGCGGTGTCGGTGACGGCGTTGCGTCATTGTCGGGGATGACAGGGCGGCGGTGCGAGGCGGTGCGGAGTGTGGTGCCCACAGGACATGGTGCAAGCAGCGGCTTGGTGGCGGCGTTGGACGGCATCGTCGGTGAGACCAGCGTTGTGGTGCGAAGTGCGGCAGTGCCCTCTGCGGTGCCTTCAGGTCAAGGAGCCCGGCAGCGGCGTCTTTGATGGCGTCAGGTTACCTTTGTCCTCTGTGGCAGCTGAAACATCCAGTTCCAGAAGCCGGTACCCAGCAAAGTTGAAGTCTTTGATTTCCCTGAGACTTCCAACAGGAGGCAAGCTCTACATCAAGCCCTTGGAGATACTTAGTATGCAGAAAGAACAGTCCATCCCTTTCCCTGCCCAAAACAGAAGCAGCAACTGCAGGTCAACCCAACAAAGCAACAACAGCAAAGGGGCAGTCCTCCTCCTGGCAGCTCTTCCAGCTCTTCTTCCTGGCAGGCTCCTAAATCCAGTAGTAATCTGAAGTTCTGAGGTCAGGACCCCAATATTTTTACCCCATTTCCTTTTGAAGTTCTGTGGTGTTAGCAAAACAAAGTTTTCCTGGCACACATAATTCAGTTCCATCTTGCTTAGACCAGGTTCACTATAGGAGGTGGAGACATCATTGTGGAAGGCAGACACAGTCCGTTCAGGTGCAAGCAACAACTCCTCCCACTACTCTAAATGCAGCCAGGTATATTCAGCCTGGTTATGAGTCACCCAGGAAAGGCAGGACACACCTCAACCCCCAGCCAGTGTGTGTGCCTAGTGTGAATGCACGATCCTTGCTCCTGTCACCATGAACCCAGACGGGGAAATCACAAATGGCAGAGGCACACAATTTCTGAGTTCCGGCATACTAAACTCAATTTTTCTATCAGCGTCCCCTGGCAAGCTACATTTGTAAAAGTGTTTACAAAGCAGCTCCCATGTTAATCTATGGGAGAGTAGTGATAAATGAAATACACAGTAGTTCACTACCAGGACATGTAAAACACCCTAGTACATGTCCTACCTTTCACATACACTGCACACTGCCCATAGGAATGCCTTGGGCCAACCTGAGGGGTGCCTTACATGTAAGAAAAGGGAAGGTTAGGGCCTGGCAAGTGGGTGCACTTGCCAGGTCGGCATGGTAGTTAAAAACTGCGAGCAAACAATGAAATGGCAGCTCTGAGATACCTTTGAAAAGCTACTTGAGTGGGTGGCACAATCAGTGCTGCAGGCCCACTAGTAGCATTTGGTTTACAGGCCCTGGGCACACCTGTGTACATTACTAGGGACTTATTAATAAATCAAATAATGCCAATCAGGGAAACACCAAACTTTTCAGTAACCCCAGAACGTGGGGATAAGTTACTCTGTAGTCACAATGGAAGGAGGCAATGAGTTGTCATTTGATGAGGCCCCAATAGCGGAGATTCTTAGAGCCCCATCCCTTCTATAAGAAACAGTGGTTTCACAAACCTTGATGGGCTCAGACGATTGGGAGGTACTGACTGCCATCAAAAAGGAACAGATTAGAACTTCATTACGTGGAGCATTTATGATGGAGTACCTGAGAAAGAATGCTGCACCTAGACTGTTACTAACGAGCACCAAATATTTTTGAATAACATGGGAGTTCATTTTTGGAAATGCACAAAAGACTGGCTGGTGTTAATCAGAAGTACAGCTAAAAAAATAGCAGATTTACTATTCATTGAGATTCAAACCAGCGAAATTAATCTAAAGTCTTCAGTACATATCTCTGTATTTAAAAAGAAATTGGAAGAGATTAACTCAGATCAATCACAGTACAGAGAGTACTTGACCTAATACAAGCTGACTAAATTAAAAAAAGATGTAAAAAAAATCAGCCATGAGAAGGTGTTCCCATGGGGGGGGCGTGGCTAGGCGCCGATGTGAGGGGAAGTGGACTCCGGAGCTCCGTCCGCGGCTTTCCCCTAACAGCAATGATCCTGATCCAACAGTGAGGCCCCTTACCGCAATACTGGTGGCGGAACTAATGGTGCCCAGGCTGGACTTCTAGCGGTGAATTTCGGTGCCTCTGAAGAGGTGAAAACGCCGTTAATTCCCTGACTGAGCCCCGAGTGCGGCGCATCCAAGATGGCGGCAATGTTCTGGAGCAGCGGCCTCCAACGAAATCAGAGGCGGTGGGCTTGATCTGGTTGTGCGAGCTGCCCGGTGGGGGTGAGGAGTGCAGACCTACGGCGGAGAGCAGTGGGAGTGGTGGCCCTGGAGACAAGGTAAAAAGGCGCGTCCTCCTGGGAATTGCTGCGCTGCACTGCACCTACAAAATGGCGGCTGTGGGCCGTAGTAACAAACCCTGGCGGCAGCGGAGGTGCGCGGCAGACCAGGGAGGTGCGGAGAAGGAGCGCCGGACGGCAGAGAAGCCGACATATGCTGATCAGGGGAGCGCTGGAGCGTACACCTCGTAACCTGAACTGCAGCGCTAGGAGGTGAGAGGGCAGCACTGGGCCAGCCCTAATACGCAGGGAGGACTGAGGGGTAACTCTGAGGGGCGAAAAGTGGCTGACAACCCGGGAGTACGAGCCCGTTGAATTGCACCGGGGACTGGCTGGGAGGTCCACGGCGGATAAGGCGCACGACAAAGACACAGGGCTGAGCTGGGCGCCTGCGACCGCCTAGTTGAGACACATCATTACGCCTCTGAGCCCCATTGCTGCAGAACAGCGCTAGTGGGAAAACAGAGGTATTTTACTAAGCAGGGGACTGGCCCGGAGCGCGTAGAAGAGCGGAGGCCATCGCGCTGAATGTGACGCGGCCTTGAAACACCCCCTGGGTGTATATGGCAGGAACAGGGGAGCTGAGGAGACGGCAGGCAGAGTGACTATAAGCACTAATTGAGGATCCGCATAACTGAGTGGAACCTCGGAGGGCTGCGTATACTGTAGAGAGCCCGACGAGCGGGAAACTCGTCTGCTTACAACTAGATCCTAGGGCCTGCCCCACATTGACGCTGAATCAGTAGCCAATGATCTGTGTACATTGCTGACATCGCCTTGAAGCAGCCCAGCGGGCGTGTGCAGGCCGTTAATAATGAGGAGAGTGTCTAAAAAGAAGGGATATACTGTCCTAACCGTGGAAGATGCAGGACAGCATACTGATGATGAAGTCGAGACGTCAGAGAGGCGGAAAGATATTGCCCCTGAGGGACCTACCCTAGCAGACATTATGCAGGCCATCACCTCCTCAAGAGAAGCCCTGGTGACAAAGATAGATTCCGTAGGGGCAGATCTCAACTTGTTGAAAGACCACCACCGCAAGCTCAAAGAGAGAGTGAAACTGAACGAGAAAAGACTGGAGGAGGTCCCGGAAGCAGTTTCCACATTGCAGCGCTCTCCGAAAAATGTAGAGGCCAGGATCAAGGTAGCGAAGGTCGCTCCTGCAGAAATAACTTATGCATTGTGGGAGTACCGGAGCGAGAGGAAGGGGCTGATGCAGTGCACTTCCTGGAGAACTGGCTTAGAGCGGAGGTAGCGCCGGAGGGTCTCTCCTCCTTTTATGCGCTTGAACGTGCTCACAGGGTCCCAGCTAGGCCACCCAAACCTGGAGCTCCTCCTCGACCGCTGGTGGTGCGACTTCTTCACTATCAGGATCGGGACCACATACTGCAGCAAGCCCGAGAGAAACAGAACTTGCAGATTGGGAATAATAGAGTGATGATATTCCCGGATTTCACCAGGGAGGTACAACGCCAACGTGCTTCCTTTATGGCCATCAAGCGGAAACTGCGCCAGTTGCAAATCCCCTATGCCATGCTGTTCCCGGCGCACCTCCGAGTGATCGATAAATCAGAGACACATTTCTTTACTGCCCCGCATGACGCATGGGAATGGTTGGAGACCCGGAAGAGCACGGAGACTCGTACTTCATCGCCGGTCTTGACCCAGCGGACACGGACCACTTCACCGCTGCCGCCAAGAGCTCCCTCACATAAAGAACGCCGACTAGAGCGGCACAAAGCTTTGCAGGCAATTGCAAAACTTAGTTATGGAGGTGCTAGCCCGAAATCGACCACCAGCGAGCATGGCATGGACAGATCTGAAAGCTCCCACCCAGGCAGCACGAACGGAGACTCTGAGATTGACCCCCCGGACGTCACTCCTCAAACAGCGGATGAAATAGCCTGGAGTTCGCACACCAGGTCGTATGTAAGAGGGTCTTATGGCACTGGGAGTTGACTACTGCTGTGACTCACGTCTTGTAGCAGCAAACTGATGGCACCGAAGCAGATACTGGGGCTCTCAACTGACCTAAGAGGTTGGGGGAAATGACCTGGGGGAGATCTGGGTCCAGCAGGGTCAGCTTTACGCCCGCCACTTTTCGTGAATAGTTGTTCACACGTTCTAGTTTGGATGGGAACTTGTTTGTCTGTACCTGTCCTGGGGAGGGGGTGTTGGGGGGTTCCTATTGTTGAGGGGATTTTGTTTGGGGCCAGGCATGGTGCTATGAGGGAAATTGCTAAAGGTATGACACAACTGGTACAATGGGACCCGCCATAGGTCTTAAATGTATATCCTGGAACGTTAGGGGGATGCACACCATGTTGCGCCGCCATAAAATACACGCATATCTGGTCAGGAGAGGGGTGCAGATCGCCCTTTTACAGGAGACTCACTTATCGCAGAAGGAAGGAGCTGCATTACAGCGAAGATGGAGGGGGCAGGTGTTTTATACTACATACTCTGCCTTTGCCAGGGGAACTCTGGTCTGGGTGCGGGCGGGAGTCCCTTTTCAGTATATCAGGCAAATAATAGATCCGGAGGGCAGGTTTGTGGTGCTGTCAGGGCTATTAGACGGAAGGGACATAACGATAGGAAGTCTCTATGCCCCTAACGTAGACCAGCCCGCATTTTTAGCGCAGCTCTCACGGACACTAGCGTCAGTACTGACAGGATCGGTACTGCTAGGGGGTGACTTTAACTGTATTACTGATGTTAGACTGGACCGCTCTCACCCGCCACTCCCTGACGCTCCCATACATAGAATTGCAGAGGCTAGACGTGACTGGCAACAACACTGGGGTTGGACGGATACTTGGAGGGCCCAACACCCAGAGGAAAGGGATTATTCTTATTTTTCTGCATTACACGAACTACACATTAGATTAGATTCGATCCTGTGCTCCCCGGAAGTACATGGGGGGGTTAGGATAAGTGAATACTTGACTAGAACGATTTCCGATCATAACCCGCTGCTGGTGACATTAGATTGGATACGGGTTAGGCCTAAAATACCTGTCAAGCAAGCCTGGCTGATGACGGCTGAAATGCCAGAAACCGGTCCTAGGATGCTTGTTTCCGGTCCAGGGAAGACATGGCTTGGCAGTTCGGGCTGGACTGTTCCCATGAGGCACAGGGTCAGACTGATTTGCATATGGCCATGTCTGAACTGGGGTGGTGGAGTGAGCTAAAGAATGATGATGGATTAAACCCAGATCAGTTGACTGGGGGTGAGTGTTTGATTGGCTCAAGCTGCTCCGTCCATCATCCCCTTTTGTATCGCTTGGTCGCCCTAAGTTGGCGGGGGTATGCCCAGACGTGGGTCCCTTGCTCACTTTGCCACTGGATTCAAGCAAGCCTGGCTGATGACGGCTGAAATGCCAGAAACCGGTCCTAGGATGCTTGTTTCCGGTCCAGGGAAGACATGGCTTGGCAGTTCGGGCTGGACTGTTCCCATGAGGCACAGGGTCAGACTGATTTGCATATGGCCATGTCTGAACTGGGGTGGTGGAGTGAGCTAAAGAATGATGATGGATTAAACCCAGATCAGTTGACTGGGGGTGAGTGTTTGATTGGCTCAAGCGTTCCGTCCATCATCCCCTTTTGTATCGCTCGTCGCCCTAAGTTGGCGGGGGCATGCCCAGACGTGGGTCCCTTGCTCACTTTGCCACTGGATTCAAGCAAGCCTGGCTGATGACGGCTGAAATGCCAGAAACCGGTCCTAGGATGCTTGTTTCCGGTCCAGGGAAGACATGGCTTGGCAGTTCGGGCTGGACTGTTCCCATGAGGCACAGGGTCAGACTGATTTGCATATGGCCATGTCTGAACTGGGGTGGTGGAGTGAGCTAAAGAATGATGATGAATTAAACCCAAATCAGTTGACTGGGGGTGAGTGTTTGATTGGCTCAAGCGTTCCGTCCATCATCCCCTTTTGTATCGCTTTGGTCGCCCTAAGTTGGCGGGGGTATGCCCAGACGTGGGTCCCTTGCTCACTTTGCCACTGGATTCAAGCAAGCCTGGCTGATGACGGCTGAAATGCCAGAAACCGGTCCTAGGATGCTTGTTTCCAGTCCAGGGAAGACATGGCTTGGCAGTTCGGGCTGGACTGTTCCCATGAGGCACAGGGTCAGACTGATTTGCATATGGCCATGTCTGAACTGGGGTGGTTGAGTGAGCTAAAGAATGATGATGGATTAAACCCAGATCAGTTGACTGGGGGTGAGTGTTTGATTGGCTCTAGCTGCTCCGTCCATCATCCCCTTTTGTATCGCTTTGGTCGCCCTAAGTTGGCGGGGGTATGCCCAGACGTGGGTCCCTTGCTCACTTTGCCACTGGATTCAAGCAAGCCTGGCTGATGACGGCTGAAATGCCAGAAACCGGTCCTAGGATGCTTGTTTCCGGTCCAGGGAAGACATGGCTTGGCAGTTCGGGCTGGACTGTTCCCATGAGGCACAGGGTCAGACTGATTTGCATATGGCCATGTCTGAACTGGGGTGGTGGAGTGAGCTAAAGAATGATGATGGATTAAACCCAGATCAGTTGACTGGGGGTGAGTGTTTGATTGGCTCAAGCGTTCCGTCCATCATCCCCTTTTGTATCGCTAAAATACCTGTCTGGCGCCTGCGACCGGAAGCACTGGAAGATCAGGTGTTCCGGGCCACAGTAGGTTCCGCTATCGAGAATTATTTTTTAGATAATGCCAACACAGCGACAAGTCCACTCATCGAACGGGATGCCTTTAAAACTGTTATAAGGGGCCACTGCATTGGGGAAGTGGTAGGAGTAAGGAAGGTCCTTATGCGGGACGTACAAAACGCAGATCACCAGCTCCGGGAGGTAGAAAAGGATAGGCCGGAGAGGATGGACAAGGCAGCAGACCTTCTCGCGGCTCGGGAAGTATTGGCAACACAAGTACAAAGGCTGCGCTGCTTCGATTACAAGGCTTACATCGCCCGGGACCATGCTGAGAGGGATAAATCTGGGGCACTGTTAGCCTGGCTGGCCAACCCAGCGCGCAGAGGGGCGACGATACTCCAACTACGAGGGCGGGAAGATGAGATCTACTATAGTCAACGGGATATCAACGTCCAGTTTTTGGAACACTACAGTGCCCTATACCAGTGTAGGCTTGATCCCAGAGTAGAGGAAGAGGTGGGATTCCTGGAGGATGTAGAACTTCCAAAGGTAGATGCTGAGGCAGCAGAAGCTCTGGGTAGGGAAGTCGAGATTGGGGAGATACGTAGAGCCATTAAACATATGGCCAGGAATAAGACACCGGGGATAGATGGGCTGCCAATAGAGTTTTATTCAACATATGTAGATATCTTAGCTCCTCAACTAGTGGCGCTGTATAGCAGGGCAAAATGAGAATGCTGTCTACCTGCTTCAACGAGGGAGGCGGTAATCATTCCACTTTTAAAACCCGGCAAACCGGCCTGGGATCGAACAACATATCGCCCCCTCGCCATGCTTAATTTGGACTATAAAATATTAAGCTGTGTATTAGCCAGCCGTCTACTTGTACACATGTCGACGCTAATACATACTGATCAGGCGGGGTTTATCCCAACCAGGAATACAGCGATGAACATATGTAGGCTGCTACGAGTCTTAGAAGCGGACACATACCGGAAGGAGGAGGCGTGCATTTTGGCAGTTGACATCGAGAAAGCTTTTGATAGCCTCGAGTGCCATATCTTTTTAGAGTTATGAGGATGTTTGGGTTGGGGGAACATTTCGTGGAATGGACGGCAATCTTATATAAAAATTCTACTGCTAGATTCAGGACGGGGGGCTGATTTCGGATGCCTGCATGGTGGGCAGGGGAACAAGACAAGGCTGCCCGTTGTCGCCCCTGTTATTTGCGCTGGCAATGGAGCCTCTGGCCGCGCACGCTAGGTCAGACCGCTATTATCAGGGGTTGGAGGTGACGGGACAACTCCAATATATAGCGCTCTATGCGGACGACCTCCTGATGTTCCTGGCTAATTCAGGAGAAGCCCTTAGAGGAGCCAAAGACCTCCTGAGTGTACTGGGGAGAGTCGCAGGGCTTAGGGTAAATTGGGCCAAGTCATGCCTTTTCCCTACGCACTTGGATAGAGTTGGGCCGCCGGAAACAGAGGACGTGACATGGGAAAACAGATGTCTGCCCTATTTGGGTACTCAAATATACCATGCCCCTGTAGATCTGCTGGAGGGCAACATAGGGCAAACAATACGCAGCACCAAAAGCAATTTCGAGTTCTGGGGGACTCTCCCACTGTCTGTAGCGGGCAGGGTGGCATTGTTATGTTATGTTATGTTAAAAAAGATTTGTAAAGCGCTCGTACACCGGTTGGTTTCTTGGCGCTGAAGATTGTTAAAGATGTTGACGCTGCCTAGGCTCCTCTATTACTTCGGGTCACTTCCACTCTGGATTCCGCCCAAAATATTTGCTCAACTCAATACATTGATTACGGGTTTCTGTGGGGTACTGGAAGACGGAGAGTGGCGCTTACCACCATGATGAGGCCCAGAGCGGAGGGGGGGTTTGCAGTGCCAGATCTCGAAGCCTATTATCATGCAGCACAGTTACAGTGGTTCATGAAGTGGATGGCAGGGCGTCTCAGGAATGCAGACGACCTTGGAGGTCAAGATCCGAGTTTGCGTCTCCTTTCCCGGGTGTTGTTGCGACTCCCCATGAGAGATCGTGCGACCCCCTCGGACCTGCAGACGGTGCGCAAGTGCTGGAACCGATCACTTAGACGGGCGCAGATACGATGCCCCTATGCGCCGGACATCCCGCTAGCTATATGCGAGGCATTACCCCATGGTGGGGATTGGCGTAGATTGCAGGCATGGGGGGAGGTAGGAATCTCCACAATAGGGGATTTATATGAGGAAAATACCTTGCTTCCTTTTAATGATCTTTTAGAACGCTACGACCTCCCAAGAGGAGATTTTCTTCTACATGCCGCCCTGACAGCAGCTATCCGAAAGCATTGGCAGGAGGGGATAGTGGAACCCCAGACTTCCATGGTTTGTCAATATATAGTGATAGCTGCTGGAACTTTTAAGGCGGTCACTTGCCTCTATAGACGCCTCACGCAGGAGATACGCCGACCCCTGACAGCCTTATGCCTCAAATGGGAGGAGGACTTAGGTGAGGCTATTGATGAGAAACCATGGGGAGAACTTGTGGAAAGGGCCTGGAAGAGTACTAGAAATGCGCGGTTCCAGCTGATTCACTTCTATGTATTGCATAGGGCATACCTTACCCCGAGTAAGATTAACAAATATTTTGGGGCCTCGACAGCCTGCCCGAGGTGTAACATGGAGGGTGCGGGGTTTTTACACATGTTCTGTGATTGCCCATGATTGGGAGAGTACTGGAGAGGGGTGACTGCAGGGTTGGCGACCACGACGGAGAGAGAAGTAGCACTGACCCCAGGGTGTTGCTTGCTACACTGGTTCCCTCACACTGCCAGGAATAAGGTCACTAGCAAGTTCATAGACTTGGGGTTGGTGTTGACTAAAAGAGAAATCCCTAGCCATTGGAAGGCGAGAAATGGCCCTAGCGTGCCAAGATGGACGAGGGAACTTGTGAAGTGGGCAGAATGCGAAGGGACCTTCAGACTGCAAATGGCCCAAAGAACCGGGAGTGAAAAGACGTTGGAGGCAGCGAGGGCATGGGTGGCATTAGTGGACCTACTGCGACAACCGACTGATGACGAAGAGGCAAACCCTGGCGGGGAGGACCCTACTGCGGGAGATTGATCTCTTGGCACATCTAGCATCCCTGACTGCTGACCGCATAATAGGACTGACCGGTATAGCAAGCATCCCACACAGCTTCACCAGTAGGGCGGGTTCAATGGAATAGAACACACTGTGTACTGTTGGATCAACCAACACCCACATGAGGAGGATTTGATAATAAAGCGGCATGCCTGGGGGGTGGGGAGGGTGGACGTTTGGAGGGGAGGGAACTCTGTTGGGGATTGATTGAGAAGAAGAACCTCGAGGAGATCCATAACTAATAGCGTGCGCTGCAAAGCACTAACGGACAAAGGGCTAAAGATCACCCCGGGGCTAGGATGAACACTTATTTCCTTGCTCATTAGCGGGACTGATTATTGTTTGCAGCTGGACATCCTGAGGTTACTATGGTTCACTACATTTAGATGTAAGTTGAGACTCATGTGCAATTCCAATAATCTTTGTGAGATATTTAAATATGTCTTCTGAAAAGCAATAAAATTCTGTTAAAAAAAAAAAAATGAGGTGTTCCCATATATCACTGAAGAACACTATGAAAAACCCCAGACTCCGCTACCCCAGAGGCGTCAGTCCAGATATAGACCCCCACCACTTCAGCTCAGGGGATGATAGAAGTAGCATCAGCAGTGACGAGGGCGGACCAAGGAGTCCACCTAGAACATACTATCCAGACTCATCGGGTAATCTACCCATGATGCCCTTTGGGTACTGGCCCCAACCATTCCCAACAATGCAACAGAGATTCCCCTTTCACCAAGGCCCCCCTTTTTTATACAGAGGCAGAGGCTAAGGAAAAGAGAGACAAAAAATCCAAAAACAGGCACCAAGGGTAGTCTGGGAGGACCAGCAACTGACCCAGATGGTCACGAAGAGCAAAGGGAAGGAACCAGCTCCATCTACGAGTAGGGACCTACCAGTATAGTGAACCTGAGCACTACTACCCTCACAGACACTGAAATGGAGGTACTATCCAAAGGATTGGGTTTTGTCCCTATGCCAAAAATTGACTTGTTCACCTTATGCACGGAGTTGGCACAATTCTTTAGGCACATTAGGTTATAGTCCTTCTTTGAAAATCAGGATAGCTCCGTAGAAGGAGATAAAAACACAGGACTTAGGAAAAAAATCAACCTTTGTACTTCCATCACAATCCTTACCATGTGAAGTAGTGGCCTTCGAACAAGCTGTCCTCAAGGAGGTGGATGAAATTCAATGTAATACCAATAGTGTCTTCCATTATCTCAATAGAAAGGAGAAACATGCCCATGATACTCTAAAAAAGAATACTGAGCTGGTTATAAAATCAGCTGCTACAGGGGGAGCCGTAGTGGTGATGAATAAAGTCATGTACGACACTGAGTGTCTCAGCCTGCTTTCTGATGAAGACAGTTATGAAATCTTAGAAACGGTCTCCACCCTGAGACTAATGGATAAAACCAAGTCTATGGTGGAGGAAGCATTCATTAAGGATTGGAATACTAAACTTGAAGCAGAATTTCTAATTGTGGAAAAACCCAGGACCCAGAGGTTTTATACCCTTCCAAAAATACATTAAAACAGAATGCCACCACATGGCAGACCAATTTTCTCAGGGATAGGTTCACTAATGGAAACCTTGTCACAGTTTTACGATTGGTTTTTGAGGCCGATTGTAAAAATATCCACTTCACTACTAACGTGACACCAAGGATGTACTGTGTCTACTCCAAGATATGGAGATCACGACCCCTGATGACATGATAATACCCATGGATATAGAAGCTCTGTATACCAGCATCCCCCAGAGCCGAACGCTTGAGGTGATAGAAAGGATCTTGGCAGAAAAAGAGTGGGACTTTATGACCCTGAGAAATTTTTATCATGGAATGTGCTGGACCAGTGGCGGCAGCCTCTGAACCGGGGAGGGTGGGATAGGGGTGGCGGCTGAAAAAAAATGAAAAAGTAAACTTGCCTTCTCCGCCGCAGTCGCACGGCTCTCCTGCAGTTGCACGCCTCTCCGCTGTCTGCTGGCAGCACCGGAAGAACCCAGGCTTCCGAACTCTCCCAGCCAATCACGTTGCTGCCTGAGCAGCGTCGTCATTTGTCTGAGCGGCCTGTTTGGCAGCTCAGGCAGTATGTGGGGAGGCAGGGCATGTTCTCAACGGAGCTGTGCAACACAGCCTAATGGGGAACATGCCAAGTGCGCATGATGGTTTGGCCGGCCCTAGAGGGCCGGTCCAGTCATCATGCGCACATACGGAGGGAGTGCAAACCACTCCTGCTTCCTCTGCGGCGAGCCAGCCCCGCCCTGCCTGACCTGGCTGGAGCACAGAAAAATAAATTGATAATAACTTCTTGTTATTATCATTTTATTTTTATTTTGCACTGTTCAAGGAGCAGTGGGGCGACGTTCCTCCACCTTAGCCGAGGAGCCACCACTGTGCTGAACAGGCACTCACAGAAAATGTCTTTCAATTTGAGTGGATGATATACCATCAAGTACGGGGGACTTCAATGGGGAGTACCTTCACCCCAAGTATGACTGTCTGCGTGCATCAGTTTGAGGCAGACCATATATTTACCCAGAAAACCCATATAGAGATCACATTAAGTTGTGGCGTAGATACATCGATGATGTATTGGTAGTATGGCATGGAAATTAACAACATGCATTGGAATTCGCCAATTGGGTCAACTCTAGAGACATACACCTGAAATTCACACATACAATATACCAGGAAGAAGCAGTGTTTCTACACCTAGTGATCACCATTGGTCAAGGAAGTGTTAGCACCAGTGTCCATAACAAGACTGCAGATAAGATTAGTTTGCTCTATTTCTTGACCAGAATTATTGAATTCTAGTATAAAATATGTGTGCTGCAACAACCATTAGACATAAACAGATATATACAGTTATGAGCACCAGTAGAGTAAAGAAAAGGTAGAATTCTACCATAGTGCTAAAACAATGAATATACGCAGGCATATAGATACATAACAGGAATAATGCGTACTCCTACGATGCAAACCCTAGCTAGATGTACCTAAATATACCTAGCATGTATGTAGGTGTATAGCCAAGAATCCCCTTAGGATAGAGCCAACCCCATTACCTGATGTGGGAGAGCGAAGGACCCCGTCTTTGTCTCGAGATGGACACCCCACAAGGGATGTCAGACCACTGTGTGCTGGAGTGTCTGCGTTCAGGTACCTCAGCGTCTCCCGTCAGCGTGTCAGCTTGGAAGTCTTTCTCCTCTTATTTGCCCTGTGAAGATGTAGTGCTTATATATCCGAAAGGCCCTCGGGGGTTCTACCTAGAAATGTACTATGGGCATGTCGGGCAAGGCTGACGATAGAGGTGACCCTTATACAGAGTTATTATGCAGAAGATGGTAATCCTGCTGTGATACTGAGAATCCTCATGCATAATACATGAGGCTAGTTTTCGGAGTAAACTCCACAACAGTCATGTAGCACCTAACTAGGTAAAATGTCAGCGCCAAACCTGTTATGCAGAACAATGGTAGAACAGATGTAGGTAAAAGGTTGTGTAACTACCTAGGCCTATATTGGGGTACATTGGGGTTCATAACAGTGTTTCCGTCCTGAAGAATGCTGCAGACTCACATGAGCCATCAGGCAGAAACATGTTGACAGTACAGAGGTGATGGGGTACTAATTCCCCTTATCTCCACGTTTGGTTTTTAATACAAAGTGCCATTTCTATTAAATATAAAGGTCTGTTTAGGATATCACATTGGTTTTTAGTCTATTCAGATCACAGGTCCGTTCTTAGGAAGAATTGCCTCCCTGACTCCAAGCATAAGCCCGCTCTTTCTCAAACCTGGTTTTTGGAGAGCGTGGGTTGTCCTAATATGAAGCATGACACCTGGTGGTGTGTGAGGACATCCCGTCACATTTTTGTGTATGTCCAGTAGCAAAGTGGTTTGAGTAGAATCATGAGGGATATATAATAGCAAAATAGAATCTCGGGTAGCTCTATTTTGTATAAAACCTTTGGGCCCGATTCACAGAACTAATCTGAGACAAAATCCTAAACTTACTACTTTTGGTATTCACAGAAGGCACTCACTACTTTTGGTATTCACAGAATGCACTTACGACTACTAACTTTACGTCCGCAATCGGGCCGGAATTTCCACACTCAGGCCGGAATTTCCACACCGGGAGCGGGATTCCCGATCCCGGGCCGGGATTCCTGCTCCCGGGTCGGAATTTCCGCTCCCGGGCCGTAATTTCAGAATCCAGGCCGTAATTTCCGATTCTGGGCCGGAATACCCGCATCTGGGCTTGATGATCATTTCAAGTGCCTACCATCCCCCACCATCCCCCACCATAAGTCAATTAACACTAACTGCAAGACCAGCACCACAAACCATATAAAAGCAGCACACATTCAAGGAACACGTTTGGCCACAGAGAGTTCCTGTTTTCATTCGCTGTTCATCGCTCGAGGAAAATGTACCAAATGAGGAGGAAGAAGAACTTCACTACTGAGGAGACCACCATGATTGTGGAGTTCATTGTGAGGCACCACAAACGCCTATATGGTCTCCCACCTTACTGCACCAGTGGCACACAGATGGCAGCTCTATGGCAGCAATTAGCCACTGCTGTCACAGCATTGGGGGAGGAGAGGCGCACAGTCCAGGACATCAAGAAGAAGTGGCAGGATGAAAAGAAGAGGGTGAAGGAGATGTACTCCAGGATCGAGTTGAACAGGATTCTCCCTGCCCCACACTCTGGACCCCGCCTCCGTGTCACCCCACTAGAGGAGGATATCCTCACTACAATCCACCCCCACATGCTCCATGGGCTGCCTGTGAGTGATGTCCGCAACGTAGTACCAGGTAAATGGAATGACACGAATAAGTATATGAAAAGATTGTCTGTGTTGCACTGCCATTGTGAGTAAGGAAGTTGTCCAAAGTTTATATAAAAATATAGTCAGTCAGAGGCTCATGTGTTACCCTCTGTATGTTGCACCACAAGTCCCAGAATCCTTTGTATTAGAAATGGCAAATCCCTCTCCCACTATTGAAAACATGGGCCCAGTACTGCTGCCGTATATACCTAACACTGTTAAGTAGCAATTGACAAAGTGCCCCTTCCACTTATCCAGACGCGGCTGGGTCAGTCAAGAACGTAATGGGGTGGGGGTTGTGGTGCAGAGGAAAATCAACTGACAATGGAATAGGGAAAATAAATACAAATTATCCAAAAAGTAACTCACCTTATGCCAGCCAAAATCACAAAGCAGAAGGTGAGAGAATCCTTATCTCAAAACATTTCATTCACATATTCCGTTGTCTATTTCCCACCCTGCCACGCCATTACCTCCCCAACGCCCCACTGCTCCTACTTGCACCGGCCGTGGCAGTACTTCACAATACTGTTAGCATGCAGAAGATATGAGGAAATGTCTGACAAGTTCCACATGTGCATTTTCCATTTGGTGACTTTTCTCTCTTCTCACCTATTGACACATTCAGCCAGAGCACAGACAACCTCAGTAGCAGAGGTCCCTGCATCTTCTGGGAGGAAACGCTTCCAGAGCAACGCTTACCACCCTCACTAACTGGTAAGTCAAACTGGTCAGGAGATGGACAAAATGCATACATTGTCAGCAGACAACAGAGGGACATATAGGGCCCAAATATCAAAGGTAACCGGAGAGGAAAAACTAGCTTTACAACTATTGGAGTTCTTAATGGACATTTACCTTTAGCAAATGACATTTGTGAATAGCGAAAGACAAAATATAATATATCTTGGCTCATCATACCTTTGTAATTTGGGAACATTAAATGTATTCCACCAACAGTTCCAGAACTGGGAACTCAATCCTGGAATCGAGTGCCACAACAAGTCAAAAAGGAGTCCCCACTATATTGTAATTGTTTTTGTAGACCAAATCAAGAATTCCAATGTTAACAAATATGACAATGATGAACAAGAAGTGAGATACTATTGTCAGAAGTATTGAGAATGCATCCACTGTCCAACTTAGAATGTTTTTACTATACATGAAATTGCCCAGTCCACCCAGCTGGTTAGATATGTTTTCAATTGGATGGCTTGTTTTTTGGCCATTAACAAAACACGATAGAGCACCTTACCTCAGGATTTGTAGTCATGTCATTTTGATAGACGTTGCTTCTAGGCAGTGGGGCCATTATAAGTTAAATGTGGGATCACTCATGATATTTAGTGCTACACACTTCTGCAACGGTAGTGCCCACAACTGCTTGTGCTTATCCTTTGTGCCTGAAATTGAGTGCATCACATGTGGCAGCAGAAATGTAAAGTTGCAAACACACTTATCATTGTAGGTCCAATGATGTCCTCCCAGATTCCAACACCCACATTGACTTCTGCTACAAGGTTGGCTGTGACATCTGGTCAGGGACCACACACTGGGCAGGTGCTGGGCCATGGTAAGCAAACCCAAGAATAATGTACCTGAATGCTCATGAAATGTGCCTTTAATCTCCACTGTATGTTGTATGTGTAGTACAACACTGTTGTCCTGCATCACAATATGCTCACATATGGCATTTAACCACATACCAGATCAGACCATGGTGGCTACTGAAAGGATGACACAAAATGTATGCCAAGTGAGTGCAGAATGGACATAAAATAGTACATTGTGTCATATGAAGTGTCCTACACACAACTGGATTGCAATTCAATGATATGAAAACTCTCTTGCAAAATATCAATGGTAAAATCATATTGAAATTGGTGTGGATGAGGCTCGCACTGATGCCAGTTGGGTTCTTTTGAGATGGGTGTATGGGCTGCTAAGGTGAATCTTCAGGAAGTGAAATTTTCAAATCACTTGGCTGAAAAGCACAACGCAAATCCAGTTCAGGGGGCAACCATCAAAGCTTCTCAACTTACCCACAATGTGGGATCCTTGACAAATGTTGCATTCTGCTTACCTCCTCTTCCACTGTATTCACATATATAAGTGAGTGGTTGACATATGAGGTTAGGATGTCTGCTGTACAAGACACCATCCGTTGTCAGCTAAGTACTACCATGATGTTGGAAATGGAGTATGCGAACAGAGGACACTCAAAGGATGGACATAACAAATGTGTGATCTCTCATTCCAAAATGAGCTTTGGGACTTCATGGGTAGGGAAGCACAAATGAGCCACAGTATGTACCTGACTATTGCACATCTCACACATGAACTCTGCAATGCAATGTTTGAACTGATGTGCAAATGTGATACTGGTCAGCCTGGTGATGTACACTCCTTTCGACTTGTCAACAGACAACATCATACTCATGAAACATGTTAGTCTTAATGGTGAAGGTGTAATCAATGTAATGCGGAGGAGTCCTGATCATTTATCCCCTTCCTTGAAATATCAGTAACCTTCTCATACAAGTTTGTCTGTTGATGTGTCATCTCATTGATGTCAGTGCTGTGTGGAGGTAACAGCTGACAATTGCTGCATGTGAGCAGGGGCCCACATGTAAAGTCCATGAGGTAAACATGCTGCACATTGTCCAGGAATATCCTATCAATGGTCATTGAGAATGACATATACATGTTAGCTCATAGCTACCATCTGGTGTACTGAAATATGGACATGAATGTCTCGTCACAGCTGCTGACAGGATGACACCAGTGCAGCGTACAACACCATCCCGGGGAATGCAAGACATCCTGGCTGCAGCAGTGAAACCCTCTCGCACCTGTCCCTCAGGTAAGTGTGGCGTGAAGTGTTTCCCTATCATAGATTACTAAACCATGACAAAGATCAAAATCCCCTTCTGCATAGAATCTTCAGTCGTTGTATACAAAGTTACATACATATTATAAGTGTCACATGTGCCTGTTTGTAAATTAGTAATGCAGATCATTGAGAATGGTGTCACTTCCCTCTACCGCTGCTGGATCAGGGATAGCTTTGTCAACAAAACCTATGAGGAGCATGGTTCAGCAGTTGACATCAGGGGGATCGCAAAGGGACAGAAAGTTGTGGCTGGAGCTGGTGAGTTTGCTTGTGCAATGTACATCTCCGTTTAACACCTCAGTGCTATGGTGTGAGATGTCATTTGTAGGAGTACCCAAACCAGGTCACATGTACGTCATCTGTTGATGCAAAGTACAGTTAATCCAACCCTTGTGTTGCGCCACATCTTATGCTAGGTTAATTACTAATACGGTTGCAACCTCTGTGTTCCAGGGGATGATGATGATGAGGAGGATGGACCTTCCACCAGTGTTGGGCGATGGGCAATCTGAGGCAAAAAAAACACTGCTCCTCCAGGCAGTTATGTCGGGTGCAAGTACTGCGCAAGAGGAGGAGGAGGAGGAAGTACCTGAGGATGAAGGATTGGAAGATGATGGTGACTATATGTCCATCCTCTCCGGGGATGACGTCTCTGATGCCATGGACAGAAATCTTACCACATTGCCCAAATCTTGCAAGGCATCACACCCTCCGCCCAGCAAAGTGCCTCAGCCTCCTCCAAAACAAAAGATTGCTGGTCCCCAGCATAGAGCTAACCAGCCACAGCTCACACGCATCCCAACATAGACTTCACTCCCTCACAGCCCTCACATCCAGGACAGACATGGTGGTTCCCCTACATGCTCCTCCCTATACAGTGTATCCCAGGCATCCTCTCCACCATCTGGGGGAAGTACCAACCCTGTTGTGGTCCAGGTATCCCCTGGGCACCATTATCCTGTCCACAGGCTTCCACCTGCCACCCCCCTTGCTGTTGGACCTGCTGGTCTCATCCATGGCCGACTCCTGCAGAGAGGGCCTGCACCTGGCTATGGTGGCCAGTGGGAGCAGGACTTCTTCCAACAGCAGTCAGATGTGAGGCAGGACATTCGTGCCATAGGGGCTACCCTGTCAGACATGTCTGAGTCCCTGCAGGACATGCTCCAATTCCCTCAGGTGGTGGACAGACTGACCCATGTTTTGGATAGGATGGATAGAACTTGGCAAGACATGTCCAAGAATATCAGAGACATGATATCCATCCAAAGGGAAGAGAGTGCAAGACACCATGCCTTGGCCATGAAGATGATGGAGGGCATGCTGAAAGTGATCCAAAGTCTCCCTTCACGGTCAACGCAGGGAGGGGAGCCATCACATCTGCCTGCAGCACATCACACCCACACACCTGTACCACCAACTGCACAGGACCACAGCAAGGGTACACACCCACAACCGCGCCCTGAACAGGCACTCCCACAACGTGCCCAACCACCACCACCCCCTGAACAGGCACTCCCAACACCTGCACAACCAGCCCTTGTCCACGCACAAACACCAACTGTACATACATCATCTGCCCCTGCACATGAACTTCACCCTGTACAGGCACATGCACAACACCCACCTACACGTAGGCGACAAGCCAGACATGATCCCTCACAGCGATCATCACCTCCGAAATTGCGAAGTCGCAAGCACGATCCCCATTGACAACATCCCAAAACTAATTGACCACTGTGAATATGTGTAAATAAAAAGTAATTATCTTCACAAGTCAAGATTCTGTTGCGTATCATGTCCTGATAGGCAAATGTATACCAATTTTGGTGGCCTAGAGATGTGAGGATGTATGTGTGTGTGTGTGTGACACATTTACAAGTGTAACCCCATCATTGCAACAAGCCATAATGTGCAGAGCAGATGACTCACAAAATACATGTCCATATTTTGTACAAGACATTCACAATGAAGTCAAACAAGTTAAAGAAAGTAGGATTCAAAAATATATTTTATGAAAATAGAAGTGTGTGATTTGAAAAACAACAACAGTCCGTTTGGAAGGGAGAAAGGAAAACAAATGATGATCTTAATACAGAAGGAGAAGGGAACTTGTATTGGGGTGGGGCAACAAAAATATAACACGTCAGGGAGCGTCAGGGGAACCAGTCTATTTACAAAGGGACAAGGAAATAATTGTCCGCAAAGAAAATTCTGTCCAACAGGTCAAGTGTCCTTCTGGTCATCCTCTAATACCACAATGTCCAGATCCTCCGAGTCCGATGCGGGCACATGGCAGGCCGGTGCAGGAACAGGCACCACACGGGGTCAGGACACACGATGAGTACAGGGGGAAACAGTGTGGGGCAATGGACAGGGGGAGACATTGACGGTGGTGTGGGAAGGAGGTTGGGAAACAATAGACGACATGGCTGCAGCCAGGGAATTGACACTGGCAGTGAGGGTGGTCAGAGCTCCGGCAATTTCCTCTCGCATCATGCGTATCTCTAGACACATATGCAGCATGATGCGATAGGACATGTCTGGCTGACCCTCACATACCCACATCAAGTCCTCTGGGACAGCCACAGAAGGAACAACACAGGGAGGGGTTTGGGTGGAACATGAGGGGTGTGGTGCCTCAGGTTCGGAGCCAATGTTGGGGTCGACCTGGCAGCTACGATGAGGGGGACAGGTTGCAGGGGATGCAGCTGGAGGCCCCGATGGAATGGGGGCCTCTAGAGGTAGGGAGGGGGTGATGGCAGGCCCAGGTTGGGTAGTGGCCTGCCCCGGGGACACCTCAACAGAACTTACTGGTGAATGGTCCGGGGGAGAGTAGCTCTCCTCCCCCCCCTGGCCAGAGGTGTCCAGTTCTTCCCCCCCACTTCAATGTCCACAGCCTCCACCCGGTACGTAGCACCAGAGTTGTCTTCCTGGTCAGTCTGGGTGGGCGCAATCCCCCTGCCTCCTGATGTTGAGGGTCCCGCCTCATCCTCTTCTTCCTCACTTGTCGAAAGAGGTCGTAGCCGCCGGCGCACCAAAGATCTCCTGCTCCGAACCTGGTCCTGCTGTTGTTCCACTTGGCCAGCTGTGCCCACTGAAATGTAAGAAAATCATGATGTAGTGGTTGTACACGTCAGGACAAGACACATACCTAGATGAGCCAAGGTGAGACTTTGTTTTCCTCTGATCACACTATACAGTTGTCAGTGTTTATGAGCTTACATTACGTGTATGTTCACTGTCATCTCCTGATTTGAGTCTGACATGGACATCTCACGAGAATATTTGTGGCTTACACAACTGTATTGGCCAACCCTCAACTTTGGCATTCTTGTGATCTGTGTGTCCTGTCACTGCTACATGGGCAGGTTCCAAACCCAGTCTACAAAAGGAGAGCAGAGAGAGTCCAGATGGTATTGAAAAGGGCCTATGATATGGAGTCTCAGCACTTTTACGTCTGGACAAATGTTATCTGATGTGTAGCATTGTATGGGACAAGACAAATGCTGATTGTGGGTCACACATCCACATAGGGTCTGGGCTATTTGGTTTGCTACGTTGTGAGTCTGGCCTTTTGATATTCCCTCACAAAAGCTGACAATCCAGTGCCACATATTGGCTTCGGTGACTGATAAGGTAGTGCTGTGCACCGGTGAATAGTAGTGGGTCGCTGTTACAGCTACCTGTACATGAAAAATGGCATACAAGCCACTGAGGGTAAGACGTGTGTCAGTGGACACACTTGGCAAAATTGGAAACACTTAAGAGTGAGGCAAGGATCTCAAAGTCTGTCTTGACTCCATGGCACATGATGATCTGTCTCAATCAGAACCCAAACTCAACAAATGCAATGCAAGTCACAGCATCCAATACCCATTGGCCTCTCATACACACACTGGACAGTGTCTGTACCATTCCTCATCCAATGCACACATCAGTTATGATTCCCTTGGTTCACTGTTAGTGGTGCTAGCAGTGCAAATTTCAGTACAAATGCACGTGTGTGGCTCAATTCCCCAGTTGTCATGAAGAAACTACAACTCCCAGAATGCACTCTGCCCTGTACAGTCCATATGCCACAGTGAACCTTTTGCTTCATGATGACTGCTGCATAGACACAGAATAGGTGAATGGAGGCATGGGACACACAATGGTACAGCTCTGTCTTCCTCACATCATACTTCCAGACACATATTGCATATAATGCACTTACCAGGTCTCTGCTGCTCATGCTCCTCCAGCTGAGCATGGAGGGTCGGCCAAGCTGCACGCAGGACCCTCCTGTACAGTGGGGAGAGGCGAGGACAATGCACATGGTGCTGGGAAGACTGGCCCAGTAACTCCTCAGTCTTGTGCCGGGCCCAGCGTTTTAGGTCCTCCCAGCGCTTGCGACATGCCCTCGCCTTCCTGGTGTGAACGACCACTGCACTGCAGCACTCACCAATGTCGGCCCATAGCCTGGCCTGGGCTGCATTGCTCAGCTGGTACTCTGGCCACCCATATAGCTGAGGAAATTTGGACAGCACCCCCTCAGCCAAGATGTCTAATTCCCTTTCAGTGAAAGGGGGTGCTTTCTCCTCATAACCCTCAGCCATTTGGGTGGAAATAAGTTTGGAAAGAGCAGCAGGATGGCAGAGGATCTGATTTGTGAGAGAGGATGACTCAGAATGAACACAAAATGGCTGTCAACAACTTCCTGTGATGTAGTTCAGTCTCCCACTTCCTGTATATCATTTCCTGTATAAAATAATGTGTTCCGGTTCATTTTCGGAGATTACGGCCCGAAAACGTAATTTCCGGGTCCGGAGCGTCGGGTCCGCATGCGCGTTGCACGCTCCGGAACCGGAAATTACGTTTTCGGGCCGTAACCTCCGAAATTAAACCGGAATTCATTATTTCATACAGGAAATGATATACAGGAAGTGGGAGACAGGAAATACATCACAGGAAGTAGTTGACAGCCATTTGGTATTCATTCTGATCCATCCACAATCACAAATCAAATCCACTGCCATCCTGCTGTTCTGTAGTGGAAAAACCTGAAATGACAGTGCAAGAGAGAATCATAGACATGTAACAAAAGGGGGAACAGACCATTTAATTATATTTTGGCTTGGACAAGGGGGGGGCTGACACAACATCAAACCCCAGTTTAGTTTTCTCCTACTTTGCATTATGGTACATGTAGTCCATATTTAGTGCTCAACAAGAGTTGTGTGTTGTGTTACCGTAAATTGGGGGAAGCAGTGCTGTGTATCACAGACACATAGTGCCAGATTCATCCATAACATCGTCACTCACGTTGTGGGCCCATCATTTATGGGGGAGTCAAATCTGTTGAGGGCAAAGGCTCTAAGAATGCAATAGTTATGCCCTTTTGTGATTAAGAAACCCATCCTCATAAGGTCCAGGAAGGTCTCTCAGAACATGTACAGTTTTTCCTCTGCGTCAATAGATTCCTTAGGGACATTCTTTTGACTACTGTCAACAGCTGTGGTTTACATGCAGTTAGTGTGGCTTGCAAAGTAGTTTCAGCATGGAATTTTTGGACAGTCGTAATTATCCAACTTTCATCATTGACAACAGACTTCAAACCACATTTTGTCCATGACACAACAGGTTGCTCATGTGAAAAACGTGGCAACCAGCTGATCACGGACTTGCATACCCTGACCTTGGTTATGTGCAATGGCCCGGTTTCCCAGATTCAGAGCTAGCCGAGGTACAAGAGGTATGTGTAAGCCATGCGTTAAAGCTATGTTGTGCAAAACACAACAGGCTAATATGATCTTGCACACAACTTCAGGGAGTACAGTAGCACACCCCCTGTACAGTCAAGACATCTGAATCGCGACTTCAACAGACCAAAAGTGCGCTCTATGATTGCTCGAGTCCATATGTGTGCCCTATTGTACCTACGCTGAGGTACAGTGTTTGCACGTCTGTAAGGGGTGAGGAGTTGTGGGGAGAGTGCATACCCAGCGTCGCCTGAGAAGGGAAGAAAGGGCAATTGGTTAAATTTCCCTCTTTGATTTACACAGGACATGATCTATACTTTGGTACCTGCAGTGTCTGTTGAGACCGTGTATGTTGCTTTATGATTCTTATTGTACAATAGTTGTGAATGTAAGGTGGCATTCAGACATTTCAATTACACATATCCCTCATTTTTAGCGCTTGGTACTTACCCAGTAGCCACATGTTGCCAAATTCTCCCGCAGCCATCAGCCGGGCAAGAGGTGACATGCGGAATATGAAGCTGTCATGGGTACTGACTGGGAACACTGCATGCACATCAATGAATCGCCCACTGGCATCACAGACAGCTTGCACATTGATGGAATGCCATCGGTGTCTGTTGCAGAAGATGTGTGCAATGCGGAGGGGTGGCTGAAGGGCCACATGGGTACAGTCAATTGCACCCAGCACACGTGGGAAGCGAGCAATGAGATAGAAATCTCTAGCTGCCCTTTGTCTGCTGGCCGGTGTATGGGGCATTCGTATGTGGTGGTGGGCTCTTGCAGTGTTGCATCTCAGTACCTGATGCAAGCACCGCGACTGGCTTGCCTGGGAAATGCCCACATGGTCACTGGAGACCCTTTGGAATGACCCACTGGCAAAGAAATGGAGAGCAGAAAGGATCTTGAGATAGGCTGGAATGGCATGGGAGCTGCAGGTCACAGAGTCAAGGTCCTGCTCCCACTCACATACCATCTCCAAGATGACTTCTGGAGGGAAACGGTATCTGGCCCTGACATCTTGGCTGGTCATCCCAAATAGATTGATCCTTTGTCTAAAGATCCTCTCTACTCTCCTCCTCCTCCTCAAGTCTTCTTGCCGCATGGCAAGGGGCAGAGCAACAAACACATTCAGCGACCTGTTGAAAGGGTTTGTGTGCGTCTGCTCTGCATTCATACATGCTGCAGGGCTAGGATTGGCTGCAGTGTGTCAGCTGATGCATGGTGGGGGGATGGTAGGCACTTGGACAGGTGTTTACCCTTGAGGAAAATGATCAACGGCCAGAGTGCGGGTATTTCGGCCCGAAATCTGGTATTCCGGCCCGGAATCAGGAATTCCGGCCGGGAGCGGGAATCCCGGCACAAAAGCGGGATTCCCGCTCCGGGTGCGGAAATTCCGGCCCGAGTGCGGAAATTCCGTCCCGATTGCGGACGTAAAGTTAGTAGTCGTAAGTGCATTTTGTGAATACCAAAAGTAGTAAGTGCCTTCTGTGAATAAAAAAAGTAGTAAGTTTAGGATTTTGTCTCAGATTAGTTCTGTGAATCAGGCCCATTGTGTTTGGAGGCCAGCTCACCCTTAAGGCCCCATAGCTTCTTGTTTCCTGCTTTGGATATCCTCCTGGGGTGTGTGTTTCAACATTGACCCTATACCATACACTTCATGCATAGCCAAGTTCATGAACTAGAGATGAAAGGGTAACCTATCCTGCACACTGTGTTTATTCTGCATACAAATGTTCAGGGAAAACCAAGTTCCTCCAGATACTGAAGCCCTGTTACATAACTAATGCCCTACTATGGACAATCTTTACCTATATAAAACCCCTGACAGTCACTGAGCCTACATTTACAAAAAGAAGGGGTTATAAGTAGAAAAGTGAATATTGTTAATACTGTTTACTCTAAGGAGAGAGTTTACTTTCTACAACACTGTTTGCAGACAGTGAAACTCTCATGAGAAATACACCACAGAGGATTAAAAAGTATCTACTAAGAAAGTGTACACTGTATGCAAAACCTGTCCAAAGAGCCACTATTTACTTAAAATACCCAAGGTGTGAAGGTGCTAAAATCATACTACCTGCAGCTTTCATACTGTGGTGAAAACTTTACAGATAGCCCATCTTCTAAAGCAAAACAAGCACATGTACCTAGGTTAGTACCTGGTGCACACAGTCTTCTATGGTAAGTAGAAATTGTCATGCTGAGATGATTATGTTTAATAACTCAAGGCTGCTTACAATCTCAGCACTGCTGGAAACTTCTTCTGCAGTACCAAAATACTTGTGGGGAAAATACTGAACAAAAGTCAACTGTTATCTGCGCACAAAGTTACTCTTTAACACGGATTTATCATGTTTTCAATACCTGTACACACTGATGGTGCATTAGGAGCATATGTGTTTGGTAAACACTTATACCGATTAGCTGGACAGTGACTGTACAGAATTAGGTAGGAAAGCAATATGGTAATTTCCCGCGACTATGTAAAGTATACTACAAACTAACATACTCGTTGGATGATGTCATCCATGATGTCATTTAAGAGGTCATCAGTGACGTCAGAAATGATGTCACAGAGCATGTCATTAGCTATGTCATATGTGAGGTCATAAGAAGTGCATGGCAGGGGCACAAATTATAGTTAGCTCTGCTAACTATAGCTAAAACTGGTGAATTTTTTATTTTTTATTTTTTAGTTCAAAATGTTAATGTTGTCCCTGACAAATTCACCTAACTATAACGTTACTTTAACCTTTGTTTTTTTCAGTGAATTTCTACTGTTTTTTTTAAACATAAAGTAATATTTAATTACCACGGCTGAAGGGGCTGGCTGCAGGGCCTGGCAGCAGCATCCAACTCCCCCCCCCCACATACAGCCAACCCTACGCTGAGCACGGCCGAAGGGGGTTGGCAACCAGGCCAGGCCCTGTGGGCAACCCCCCAAAAGGCAGCCAACACCAAACTGCATAGAGCCTTTGGCTGTGCATGGCGGCGGGTTGGCCACAGGGCCTGGTCCTGGGGACCCCATCTCCAAGGGTTTTGTTTTTTTTTTAAAGGGAAGAGGGGCCACGTGGCCCGTCTTCCCGAACCCATATGGCCCTGGGGACCTCATCCCCCAGGGTCTTATTTCAAGAGGAGGTGGGCCATGTAGCCCCTCTCCCCGAGCCTTGTTAGACCCTGGGGATCCCATCCCCTAGGGCCATTACTAAAAATAAAGGGGAGAAGGGCCATGCGGCTCCCCTCCCCAAGCCTTCACAGGCCCTAGGAACCCCATCCCGAGGTTAATTTCTAAAAATTAAGGGGATGGGGGCACCGTGGCCCCCTCTCTGAGCCGCTATCAGCCCCAGGGACGCTATTCCCTGAGGCCCACCCAGAGCCGGCATTGCTCCCACCCGGAAGGAGCAGCCACTAATTCTGCTCCCTCCGGGAGGGAGCAGTATTTTGATCTGTTTCCCTGCCTGCTTGAGTGTGGGTAGGGAAACAGATCAAAAGTCTGCTCCCAGTGGGCAGGAGCATTTTCAAAGCTCCTGCCCGCTGGGAGCAGACTTTGTGTTTACTCCCGCTTGTCGAAAGTTTTGGAAATGCTCCTGCCAAGCGAGACCAAACACAGGTTTCCCTGCCCACATTGGAGCGGGCAGGGAAACCGCTATGTGCTGGGGAGTGGATTACCCAGGACATAGCTTGTAAACCAGCCCCAGGGGATGGGGACCTTTAATGACTTGGGGGGCCACGTGACCCCCCTCTCCATTTTAAATAATTTTGGCCTCGGGGTAGGCTCCCCGGGGTTTTTTGAGGCTTGGAAGGTGGACCGCGCAGCCCCATCCCCATTTTGTAAAATTTCGGCCCCAGGGGTGGGCTCCCTGGGGTCTTTAATGGCTTTTGGAGGGGCGCAATGCAGCCCCCTCCTCCTCATGAATACAGCCCTGGTGATGGGCTTCCGGGGGCATAAACCTAATAACTGCAGCCCGGTCGCCATTTTTTCCGATCGCAGCCATTTTTACAGATTTTGTTTTGTTTTTGGCTCTGGGGTGGGGGGTCCCTCGGGGTCCCCCACCCATTGGGCCTAGGGGTCAGGGTATCCCTACCCTGCCGTCTTATATATATATATATATTTTTTTAAAACATGTTCAGGACAAGGGACTAAGGGCCAGATTTACGACCCTCAGTGTTTGCGACTGCCAATTTGCATTTTTTGGCGAGTCGCAAATTGCGAGTCTCAAACACATTGATGTACAACAGTGTCTGAGACACTATTTGCAATTACCAAATGGGTCGCAAAAGACCTGACTCATTAATATTCATGAGGCAGGTCGCTTTTGTGACCCATTGGAAATGGCCGCCACTCATAGGGATGGTGGCCTGCTGGGGTCATCAGACCACCATGTCTGTGGGTGCTTTTTCAATAATGCAAAAGAAACAATTGATGGACGGAATGCTGGACAATGCAAACATTCACACCCAGTCACAAGCATCTGGGCTTAATCCATCATTCTTTTGCTCACCACACCACCCCAGTTTGGACCCAGCCATATGCAAATCAGTCTTGACCCAGTTCCTTGTGGGAACAGTCCAGCCCGAACTGCCAAGCCAGGTCCTCCCTGGACCGGAAACAAGCATCCTGGGACCGGTTTCAGGGCATCACCCTTCATCAGCCAGTCTAGCTTGAATCCAGTGGTGTAGTGAGCACGGGACCCACGTCTGGGCATACCCTTCCCACTTAGGGCGACATATGCAAAAGAAACAATTGATGGACGGAATGCTGGACAATGCAAACATTCACCCCCAGTCGGGGGCGTGGCTTGGCCAGCAATGGAGGTGGCAGTGCTGTAGCGGGGCTCCGTCTTCGGCTCCCAATCCTGGCCGCATAACCTCGGGGAAAATGGAGGACTGAGGGCTACCACACACGGTTGCAGTCCTGGAAGGGGCCCCCGATGCTCCGGAGCAACTGTGAGCACTGGAGTCTGTGCTCGCTCGGTGTGGGCCTCCCCGACTGCTGGCGGACTGAGGGCGGCTCGCGCGGCCGGGCGCTGAGAGGTGCGTGAGTCCGGGGACTGACCCCGCCTCCTGGGCCTTGCCTGGCGGGCGTGCTTTGTTCGCCTTTGAAGACGACGGTGCCCAATATTAGACCCGGTCGGGACGGCCCATTGCCGGTCGGGTGGTGAGGCCCCGGGACCTGTATGGCCATAGTGGCCGGAGAGAACCGCGCGAGGCTGGGAGCCGGGCCGCTTCTCGGGCCTAGCCTGGAGAGGACGTAATAATAATGCTGTGGGGAAGGCGCTAGGGACTGCGGGAGTCAGTGCTGGTGCGGTGATGACCGAGGACCGGCCAATCCCCTGACATAACCGCTGAGCAAAAGGAGGAGAGGAGCCGGCTGCCGGGTGAGGTCAGTGACTGTTTCAAACGGTGAAGACACGGAGGAGTTGCTCGAAGCGACCGGAGAGCCTTAACGGTGCCCGAGCGCACCAGTCCTTCTGCGGCTGTGGGGCAGAGTTTTGGGCTCTACACGCCCTGGCGCCTGGGGGTCGGAGTGTGGGGATCTGAGTGACCCCTCGAGGAGTCCGCGGTGGTGCGACACGGCTCGCAGGGACTTGTTGGACTGCTGCAGCCGCAAGAGGCGTATAACCCAAGGCGGGGGTGGTGCGTGAATGGTGGGCCCTCCTCTGCATATCAACGAGAGGTGCCCTGCTGCCATTAAACACCCAGCTGGTCTCGTCCGTGGTGCTTCGCTGAGGGCGGGTAGCCCTGCACTTGCAAGCTGCTGAGCTGGGGGACGCTACAGGGTACTGTTGATGAGGCAGATCGGTACTGACTAGACGCCGCTGAACTACACCGGACGTGGAAGAAAGGTGTAGATCCTGGACTCCGCACTGACAACTGCCGGACCGAGAGACGCCCAGCGAAGAGCACAACTTTGGCGGCTCCATGTCGAGAGGAGGCCGAACGAAAGCAGGAACTGGGGGAACAGCAGCCCCACCTCCACTGACTCGGACACAAGCGGACAAGATGGCAGGAGTGGAGACGGTAGACCCAATGTCGCACAAACTAGACGCAGTCCTGGCAGCTGTTGAAAAGCTAGGAGAAACAATGACTCAGATCCGCAACTCCTTGGAGGGTAAAATAGATAAAGTGGCGCTGGACCTCACGTTGTTGCACGCGGACCACCGGAAACTCACGGATCGCACTGCTGCCACCGAGGGGGACTTGGCGGAGGTCTCTCCACGAGTCTCTGTGGTGGAAAAGGACATTCGCGAACTTCAGAATAGGGTGGATTTCCTGGAGGACAGAGCCGAGGACGCGGAAGGCAGGGCCCGACGCAATAACGTGCGCGTAGTGGGCCTGCCGGAGGGAACAGAGGGAAGGACAGCTGTGGCTTACGTCGAAGACTGGCTCCGGACACTTCTGCCGGGAGGTGCCCTCTCTCCACAGTTTGTGGTTGAGCGAGCGCATCGGGTCCCTGCCAGGCCCCCCCACCAGGCTCCAACCCACGGCCGCTCCTGATCCGCCTCTTGAATTATCGGGACAGGGACACCATCCTCCAGGAAACTCGAAAATTACAGGAGATACGAGTGGACAACCAGAAGGTCATGATATTTCCCGATTATACCTTTCAAGTCCAGAAACAGCGACACTCTTTTCTTGCAGTAAAGCGCAGACTACGGCAGTGTGATCTAAAATACTCTCTGCTGTTTCCGGCGAAGCTGCGGGTTGTGGCGCATGACAGGACTCACTTTTTCACTACCCCAGAAAGTGCTGAGGAATGGCTTGACTCTCACAATGATGGAACAAATGGGAGGGAGGAACGAGCGCCAAAACCCCCACAGCGGAGGAGACGTCGACGACAACGGCCGACACAACCCCGAACATTGCGAGCTCCTGGCCCTGCGCCGGACCAGATACTGAGTGGACAACTGGAAGCGATACAAGCGGTGGCAAACATCGGGGACTCGCTGGGCACCCATTCACACTCGGACTCGGACCGGCATGGGCCGCCTAGCGATGATGACCTGTTGGACAATTTATCTGCCTCTCCAGGATCCGATATTCTGCCCCATGTCACCCCGCAGACCTCGGAGAACATTGCCTGACACTCTGTGTACCATTTGTTAGTTTCTGTTATTGCAGACAGTCCAAGTGATGCATAACCTCACCAGATACGCAAGTATATAATTGTCTGTATAATTTTCAGATGCCGCACACTTCTGTTGATTTAGGTTATGATGAAGTGACAGTCAGGGTACGGTTACGACACACAGATAGGCTCCTTCTACTGGCCCCTTCATATATGGGAATAGTATAAATAGCACATGGGCGGTGGCCCTATCTTCTTAGGATGCGGTCAGGGATGGGATTAGCTGCAAAGGATGACCCTTTTCCAATTTCCCCTATCTTTCCTCTGCAGTACGTTTCCCTTAGGATAACTTCCACATTGCTGTGCACCACAGTTTCCCCAGATATTAGTTGTGTGCTATTGTACAGACGGTTTGGGCACTTGCCTGTTGCATAGTTGCTCTCATGGTATTATTATTCTATATGTTTTTAATATTTTGTATGCCATCTTATTTTAGCAAAGGTATGTTGGCTGCCAACCAAGTACGTGCCAGACAATTCATCTTAGAGCAGCCACTGTGCCCCTACGGTTGGCCCCTCTCGCCCTCCAGCCGGGTGAACCCCTCAACACCCCTGATACTACACAGACATGGCGCCCTTAAAATAGGAACCTGGAATGTGCGGGGCATCCATAACCCAGCGCGCCGATATTTAATATACTCATATTTACGGCGACACCACATACAGATAGCACTACTCCAGGAAACGCATATACCACAGACAGAAATTATACGTCTTCGCAGGCGTTGGAGGGGGCAGCTTTATGCGACAGGCTACTCCGCATATGCGCGTGGGGTCCTGGTATGGGTGCAACCGGGAACTCCATTTAGGGTGACTGATACAATGATAGACGAGGGTGGCAGATATGTCATGGTGAAGGGAGTTTGGGATGGTAAGCCGATAGTAATAGCGTCACTATATGCACCAAATACTGAGCAGGCAGCCTTTTTGGATCACATCACCCACAAACTGGCTGTCTGGCATGACACACCCATGATCTTAGGTGGTGATTATAACTGTGTGTTAGATGCCTCTCTCGATCGTTCTTTCCCTCCCCTGCCAGGCACAGTCACACATGTAGCCATGAAGGCGCTGTTGCGTTGGGCGGAGCAGTGGCACCTCTCGGATGTGTGGCGCCAAAGGAACCCGCAGGATAGAGTCTATTCCTACTATTCGGGGGCCCATCGGCTGCATACGCGCTTGGACCGCTTCATGGTGTCCGACGATCTCTTACCATGTATTACAGGGTCCTCCTATATGGGACGTACACACTCTGATCATAACCCGCATCTACTAGACTTGCGATGGGAGGTTGAGCAGCCCCCGATCCCATTGTGGTGTCTTCAATCAGATGTGCTCTTGGATGCGCCATTCAGGGATCTGTTGGCCACTACCATAGCACAGTACATTGAGGAAAACGCAGGCACGGCCTCATCGCCATTAGTGGAGTGGGATGCTTTGAAGGTGGTTTGTCAGGGGCCACTGTCTGGGGACACAGGCGGGAATGCGAGTGCAGTTAGAGAAAGACCTTACCAATCTCGAACGGAAATTGCTCGTTGACGAGCAGGGGGCCACGGAGGGGGCAGAGGAACAACGAAGCCGGCACGGAGAGGAACACGCACGGCTGTTGGAGCGGTTGAAATGCCTTAACTACGCTGCACACGCGGCACGGACACATCACATGAGTGATAAGGCCGGTAGGCTGCTTGCATGGCTAATTCGCCAAAGCGAGTCGTCAGCGCCAATAGTATCGGTCCGCACAGCGAATGGGAGAGTAGCGCACACGCAGAGAGATATACATGATGCGTTTGTGGCACATTATCAGGAGTTGTATAAATCGCGCGCGCGAGCTACGCTTCTAGAGATGCGACGCTACCTGGAGGGCCTGGCCCTACCACATCCCACAGGTCCTCAGAGGGAGGAGCTGAATGCCCCTCTCACCACCGAGGAAGTCCGGGAAAGTATCTTTTCCCTGTCTAACGGGAAGTCGCCAGGCTCGGATGGGCTGCCAACGGAATTCTACAAGGCGTATGCTTATCTTTTGGTGCCGCAGCTGTTGACGGTTTACCAGACCGCAATGGCCGACTCCGCGTTACCAACCACGCAGAGTGAGGCTCTGCTGGTGTCCCTTCTAAAACCTGACAAAAATCCAGACTCTCTGGGTTCGTATCGACCATTAGCGCTCCTTAATACGGACTACAAAATATTCGCATCACTCCTGGCCAGACGACTGGTGCACCCAGACCAAAATGGATTTGTTCCAGCTAGGTGCACATCGCTCAACATTCGTCGGTTTTTCAGAATTCAAGAATATGCAGTGGATAGATGGCCCCGCTCGGGATGCCTGGTACTGGACCTGGAAAAGGCATTCGATTCGTTGGAATGGCCTTACCTGGCGGCAGTCCTGGACACATACGAGTTGGGGGAGAATTATTTGAATATGATTCGATTATTGTACCAGCGTCCCACAGTTCGGGTACGTACCGGCAAGTTAATCTCTGACCCTATTCGAGTGCGGCGAGGGACGCGACAGGGCTGTCCTCTGTCCCCGCTGTTGTTCTCCTTAGCGATGGAACCTTTGGCTATGCTGCTCAGGAGAGATGGTAGAGACTGGGGAATACCACTGGGGGATGGGCTACACGCTGTCTCCCTCACGCTGACGACCTGTTGTTGTATCTTCGGGATGTTACTGTTATCCCGGAGTCCATTGCCGGAATACTCAAAACCTTCGAGGAGTACTCGGGTCTCCGGGTGAACTGGGCCAAATCGGGACTATACTCATTCCGGCATGGCATATCGGAAGAGGAGGTACTTTTCAATACTCAGCCAATTGCATGGTACCCCACCACTTTCCGATATCTTGGTATATTTATATACCGGAAGCCAGAAGACATATTAGATGGCAATTTGATGAGAGCAATATCGGCGATCCGTGCTCAGATACAGTTTTGGAAAACGCTACCATTGGGTGTTATGAGCCGCGTCGCCCTGTTGAAAATGATTGTACTCCCTAAACTACTATACTATTTCTCAAATCTCCCAATTTACGTACCTAGTAAACTTTTTCGGGAGTTGGAGCGTCTCTCCCGAGACCTCATATGGAATGCGGGGAGGCCACGAATTGCTCTGTGGAAGATGTATGCCCCCATAGACCAGGGTGGGCTGGCGGTCCCCAATTTGGAGCTGTACTATTTGGCTGCTCAGCTTCAATGGGTGACGAAATGGCTAGATGGCAGGTGTCTGGAGGACACGGCGACATTGCAGCAGCCCTGGACCCACCCGAGGGTATGTCACCTGTTCCACCCGGTAGCTAAATCCCCGCGACCGACACAGTTATATACGGGACTGGCACATAGGTGTTATAAGAGGAGTCTCTACCTCACACGCGCGGCATTCCCATATGCCGCTACATTGCCATTACTGGGGACACCCCGGGGCAGGACTGGCACTTCGTGTGCCGCCCTGATGCCCTGGCGAGCGGTGGGCGTAGACACACTGGGTGATCTTTACAGGGATGGCGCACTGTTGACATTTGAGGCGTTGACCGAGGACACTGGACTGCCGGCGGGACAGTTCCTCCTCCATACATCCCTCCTGTCGGCTTTGACAGCCGCATGGGGTGATCTGACAGTAGAGCCACCAACGCATCTAGTATTACAATACTTACATGTCATGGGGGCAGGATCGCATGTAGTGCATTGGCTGGTAGAAGCGCTCCTTACGCATACACTGACACCCGATGCGGCAGCTCCGAGGCAGGTGGGAGGAGGACAGAACCAGGCCTTGGACGGAGAAAGAATGGGGTGTCATTCTGGCTGGGTCCAGGAATATACCGCGGAACGCCAGGTTCAAACTTATACAGACATATATCATTCACAGGGCGTACCTTTCACCGGATAAGATAAATCGGTATTTTCACATTGACACCTCTGCATGTCCGCGTTGTCAACAATTAGACGCAACTTTGCTGCATATGCTGTGGGATTGCGCCTCCAAAATCCGTATTTGTAAAGCGCGAACTACTCACCCTTACGGGTCTCAAGGCGCTGGGGGCCGTTGTGGAAATTAAGTGAGCTATTGCCCAGAGTCACAGGATGCTGAGCTGAGCTGCCGCCGGAGCCAGGGATCGAACCGTGACCCCTGTGCTCCGAAGTCAGCTGCCCTGGCCGCTGCACCACACCTCTCCGCCTCCCTTCTGCAGTACTGGCGGGACGTGACCACGACTCTTGCCGCTAGTACAGGCACACTCCTGCCGCTATCGTGGGAAGTCTGCATTCTAGGGCTTTACCCCCGATCCCAAAAAAATAAAGTAACTACGAGGTTCCGAGATCTAGGGCTGATAACTGCAAAGCGGCTGATAACCAGGAAATGGAAACACGCAGACCCCCCAGTGGCAGTCAGTTGGAGGGGCTCATTTACAGTTTGGGCGCAAGCAGAAAGCACGGTGCTGCACAGGGAGGAGACAGCAGGGCTCCGTAAGTACCCCATCGCCCAAAGCTGGGACATATTATTGGCTACCCTCCGATGTGGAGACCCAGATGAAGTAGGGACCCCTATAGCTAGTCCGCAGCGCACAGGAACACGACCTAATGCGCGGTCGGGGAGGACCGACTTGCTCTTGGAGGGTGGGGAGGGGCAGATTTATGTGCCCTTTGTACCATTGACACTGAACGATTAGCTGTTATCTTGACGCCTGAGTGGGCAGGCTGTATTCACCACCAACTGAGTGAGGAACTCCACAATAGAAGTACTGGTTGTACGAGTCACACCGAGAAGTGTAATAATTACATTTATAATAGGATGGCTAGTTCATATGTTATGTTTAAGTTAATTGATTGTTATAAGAAACATTGTTTAATTATCATTTTATGGTGGAGACCTCTTATCTTTTCAAAGTTATGCAATCTCTTATCTTCTGTGTAACATCGCATTGATCCGGATTGATAACTGTCCCTGCATGCATTGGAGTCACTCCGATACTATATAGCGACATGTTGATTCCTACCAGATGTCTCCTTGATGGGCGATGGCCAACTAAGCCTGTAATGTTAGATCCAGGATGTAACGACAAGTGAATGCAATAGCACAAAGAAAGTTCAATATGAGTGATCATGCGCGACAGGGCGGCTGATGTATATGTACTATGTATGAATAGTGGCGCACTGTTGTGGTACTATGTAACACTGCTTTCATTTCTTCTTATTACATTTGAGATATATGCCGACTATCAGCCTACAGAAAGTATTGTACAAAATACGAGATATGCCATGACGGATAAAATAAAAAAAGAAACCTATAAACAACAATAAAGATATTTAAACAAAAAAAACATTCACCCCCAGTCATAAGGATCTGGGCTTAATCCATCATTCTTTTGCTCTCCATACCACCCCAGTTTGGACCCAGCCATATGCAAATCAGTCTTGACCCTGTTCCTTGTGGGAACAGTCCAGCCCAAACTGCCAAGCCAGGTCCTCCCTGGACCGGAAACAAGCATCTTGGGACCGGTTTCAGGGCATCACCCTTCATCAGCCAGGCTAGCTTGAATCCAGTGGTGTAGTGAGCACGGGACCCACATCTGGGCATACCCTTCCCACTTAGGGTGACATATGCAAAAGAAACAATTGATGGACGGAATGCTGGACAATGCAAACATTCACCCCCAGTCACAAGGATCTGGGCTTAATCCATCATTCTTTTGCTCACCACACCACCCCAGTTTGAACCCAGCCATATGCAAATCAGTCTTGACCCTGTTCCTTGTGGGAACAGTCCAGCCCGAATTGCCAAGCCAGGTCCTCCCTGGGCCGGAAACAAGCATCCTGGGACCGGTTTCAGGGCATCACCCTTCATCAGCCAGGCTAGCTTGAATCCAGTGGTGTAGTGAGCACGGGACCCACATCTGGGCATACCCTTCCCACTTAGGGTGACATATGCAAAAGAAACAATTGATGGACGGAATGCTGGACAATGCAAACATTAACCCCCAGTCACAAGGATCTGGGCTTAATCCATCATTCTTTTGCTCACCACACGACCCCAGTTTGGACCCAGCCGGAATCCGGTCCCAGGATGCTTGCTTTCGGTCCAGGGAGGACCTGGCTAGGCAGTTCGGTCTGGACTGTTCCCATGAGGCACAGGGTCAAGACTGATTTGCATATGGCTGGGTCCAAACTGGGGCGGCGTAGTGGGCATAAGAACGATGGATTTAACCCAGATCGCTTGACTGGGGGAGAATGTTTGAATTATTCAGCATTCTGTCCATAATTTGTTGCAGTTACACTTTTCGCCCTAAGTGGGATGGGTATGCCCAGACGTGGGTCCCTTGCTCACTGTGCCACTGGATTCAAGCTAGCCTGGCTGATGAAGGGTGACATACCCCGAAACCGGTCCCAGGATATTTGTTTCTGGTCCAGGGAGGACCTGGCTAGGCAGTTCGGTCTGGACTGTTCCAGTGAAGCACAGGGTCAAGACTGATTTGCATATGGCTGGGTCCAAACTGGGGTGGCGTAGTGGGCAAAAGAACGATGGATTTAACCCAGATCTCTTGACTGGGGGAAAATGTTTGAATCATTCAGCACTCCGTCCATCATTTGTTGCAGTTATGCTTTTTCAATAAAGCAGTTTTTTGGGGGGAAATGCAGACCGTTTCCCTTAAAGGTTATCAGGATGCATTTAAAAAATAAAAATGAAATGTTTCGGTTTAATTTTTAAAAGCAGGCAGTGCTCCATGGGACCATTGCCTGCTCTTAAAAACCCTTTTTGCTGCCAATCACAAAAGGGAAAGGGTTCTCTGGGGACCCCTTCCCGTTAGCGACTGGCTTACCACCAATTTGAAATTGGTGGTAAATGTGATTGTTTTGCGACCGCATTTCCGGTCGCAAAACAATCTTACATCCCCTTGCGACTCGGTATTAGGAAGGGACGCCCTTGGCATGCCCCTTTCTAATAGTGACCCGCGAAACCTATTTTGCGAGTCGGTAACATTTTGCTGACTCGCAAAATTGGTTTGGACATAGTGCAACCCTCTTTAGCTGTCACAAATGGGCCGATTTCCCGTTTGCGACTGCTAAAAACGGTCGTACATCTGGCCCTAAGTCCCTGAGTCCGGTAACGGCTGCCAGCAACATTTTTCTTAAATTGGAGCACCAGCGAGAGGTTCAAGAGATCCAACCGTTCAGATATAGAATTATCTTTTACCCTTAATTTATCAAAACTACTGAACAGATTTACACCAAATCACAGAAAGCACAATCTGCGGACCAAGATCTAGCTTCCTGCCAAATTTGGTGTAATTCTGTTCAGCAGTTTTTGTGGTAGCCAGCCTTAAAGAAGTCAAAAGAAAATGCTTGGGGATTTTGCATATTGTAACCCCCCCTTTTTCTCACCCCCGCTTGATGGATCACCCCGAAACTTTCCATGCACAAACTACTCAAAAAGTAGCACCTTTTTGGAAAGTTTTGTGGAGATTCTTCAAACGGTGCCAAAGTCATACAAAAAACGCTTTTCCTATGCTCTTCCTTATGGTGGAAAAGCGATCCTAACTTTAACTACCTAGTGGTGAACGCCACTAGGTAATGTACATATATGGGGATAGCTACGGCCGCAACGCGTAGGCTATACTGCACTGTTTGATGCACTAGGTGTAATATAATGAATTAAAATACCAGATGAAGCAAAATTTTAGATGTGCCGCGCACTGTTTTGTTGAACTGATCGAGTGGCATTGAGAAGCAGTTCGGAGGAAAACAAACTCACCAGTGTGTGTATATATATATATATATATATATATATATATATATATCAACACAAAACCATCCCATTCAAAAAAGGAACTGCACTCTGGGAAGGAAGTGAATCACTCGGTAGATTCCATCACGAGGGAACCGAGAGAATATGACTTTCTCAATTGCTGAGTGTTTAAGACTGAGTGGATTGTTTATATTAGCTGTTTTGTTTTTATGTAAAGTGACATTATACGCAGGTTCTTGTAGTAACGACGGACCACGAAGAACTGGTTTAGTCTCTCGAAGTTGCATTTCACCAGCGAACACTGGGTGGATTTTGAAAAGGAATTTGTTATATTTTTTGCTTTGCATTTTCTTGACATTTTAGCCCAAAGTGCGCCGACCATAATAATGGTTTACAATGAAACGCTTTGCCTCTAGTGTGCCTGAAGTGCTAATGTAAAAATGAGGATATTTATAAGACAATTAACACGCATGGTGGAATTGTGCTATTCGAGCTTGAAATTTAATCAATTTTGAAATATTCATTTTAGAAGTGAAATAGCGTGTTTTAAGTTCAAAGAGATTACAATACTTTATTGGAATTATTATGAGACCCCGAACGTTTTACATTTGTCGTAAAGGAGTTGTTTACAAAGAACCTAACAGTATTTTGATTATGTTTATGGTGACAAAGGAGTATAAATGTGTTTACAAAATGGCGCTCTCTAGCTGATGGAATAAACAGAGCGATTCACTTCCTTCCCAGAGTGCCATTCCTTTTTTGAATGGGTTTTGTGTTGATTTTACAAGCGCTAGCGATAGAGCTTTAACATACACCACCAGCGTTCTGGAAGCAGGCCGACCTAAACCGCAATTGTTGGGAATAAATATATGTATATATATAGAATTTGAAAAACCTTAGAAATTCACTGAAAAAAATAAAGGTTACTGGGACATTATAGTTAGGCTCAGATTTCAATTGTACGAAACCATAGAAATTCAGCAGTTAAAGTTACCTGAGCTAACTATAACTTGCACTGCTTATGACCACACATATTACATCACTCATGACATGGTCGGTGACATCACTGATGACATCACTAATGACATCTCAAATTACATCAAGAACACACTTCACCTTACTGCTCACTATTTGATCAAACACAACAGGAAAACATTTTACTTATAAACTGACAACATTACCACAATAAATTAATATTACATATATAACCATTCTATCTTGAAAACAGCTGCGCTCCTTAAACAGAAATTAGATCGAGGAAGTGTAGTAACGGCGTCGCGACATTCCTGAAGACTGCAGGAGAGGGTTATATTTATATCAAGGGGCAAGAGAGGAAGAAGTTTGAGAAGTAATGTGGAGGTGTGAGTACAGAAAGAAGCAGTAGCAACGGGCATCAGGTGGAATAGATAGAGGGGCAAACACGAAAGGGTGCATGATAAAAGGGGCAGATAACAAATGGTACGAGTCGGAAGCAGCAGATTTTAAATGGATAGCTGGGGAAGGGGTGGACACTGAAAGTCAAAATGAAGAACCTGAGCCATAAGATGTAAATGGTGGTCATACTGATGGGTAAGTGATTGGAAAGGGCAGATAAAGAGGGAGAAAGGCAGGAAGAGGGGACAGGCAAAAGGCAAATGTCAGGACATCGAAGAGGTTTGGAGTTGGATCCAAAAACAAGTTCGAGCAGACATAGGAGAGGGCATTAGATGGAAGCTGCAAATATTACTTCTTTAAAGTTTTAGAAACCTCTCATTTATAAAACTAGCTGGACTGGACTATAACAAATGTAGAAATAAAAACAAATGTAACAATGCCTACGAATAAACTACAGACCGACGAACAGCCAAGAAAGATACAGAAATTACACAGAGAGGAAAACAGATCCAGCCAGCGCGATCAATGCCAAAGAGAGCACAACAAGCTGTTTAATTGTTTTGCAAAACACTAAGTGTTGAATGCGTGCACAAGCACCCACACAAGTTTATCATCGCTGGAGAGAACTCGCTAATTGCTTTACAGTTTCTGAAATTTGGGGTTTGAACTTCTGGGCCGCCAGAGATGGGAAGCAGTGAAGGTCAGGGTAGATGAGGTGTGGGGCTCATGCAGTGCTGATTCTTAAGGCTGCAGGGGACCCCCACAAGGACTGCCCCCAGACTCCAGCAGTGACTGACCCCATGCCTTGACTGTCCGACTACAACAACCAGCAGTCTAGAGATGAAAACCCACGGATCTCAGCCTGGTGTGAATACTGGATTGCACTCGAATAGCACACACATAGTGCTATATGCACCGCGGAGTTGCCTAAGTTTGAGGAGGTGGCATTTATTTTAATTTTTTGAAGTTTTCTGGCAACAAAAGACGCTGAGGAGCGCGTTAACAAGCAGTACCATGGTTTAAGCAAGAAAGCAGCAGTCTTAGAACACGTCAGTGTATCCAAGCTGGGCAGAAATGGCACCAGGAATATAGTGGGGTGCCTGGACCTTCTACAACAGACACATCAATATGCCCTCGGGACCTGGTCCACCTGGGGGCTATACAATAAACAAGCATGGGAGCCCACTCTTTTTATGTAAAAATGTTTGCCGTGGATTCGCGACTCTGTCGCAATTTCGTGGCTCAGAAAAATGCTTTTTTGCTTTGCCAGGGCTAGGGGGTCAGGGTATTCCTACCTTGCCCTCTTTTCTTTATTTTTAATCTTATTGTTTGGGACTCGGCTGATGCTGAGTCCTGATATGGCTGCCAACACTTCCTGGTTGAAGTGTTGGCAACCAATCAGATCTCGGCATGAGATCAGAAGGGTTCGTGGAGCCTTTGCGTCCCTAGATATCCAAATTTGGATTTCTTTTATTATCTCAAAAATGACTGGACGGATTTACACCACATCACAAAATGCACTCTTTCTGGACCAAGAGCTAGCTTTCTGCCAAATGTGGTGCAATTCCGTTCAGTGGTTTGGGCTGTAGTCCTGTCTAAAATCTCTATGGGAATTAACATGGGAAACACACTTTTTTGACCCCCTCCTTTTTCTCAGCCCCGCTTGATGGATCACCTCAAAACTTTACATGCACAACAAGACCCAACGTGACACTTTTTTGGAAACTTTCGTGAAGATTCGTCAAATGGCGTCAAGGATAGAGGCAAGTCAAAAAACGCTTTTCCTATGGAAACATGGTCCTAACTATAAATCACTACCTACTGGTGACCGCCAGTAGGGTGTAAATATATATATATATATATATATATATATATATATATATATATATATATATGTGTATATATATATCCACACAAAAAACCTGTTAGTATCGCTGTATACTCCTCAGTTCCAGCAAAAAACCACAGTGCAGCGGCTCCAATGTTCAGCGTGTTTTATTCAAGCAAACACCTTCACACGATCCCACCGCGCTTCGAGCTTTTGCTTCTTGATCACGGGTTAGGTTTACTTTGCTTCCGGTTCATTATTTAAAGTGACACCACAATGTAACGTGCACGTAATGGAAATAAACAACATATTCTCTCTGTTATACATTTCATCAATAAAGTTGCATCGGAATGATCGACTCTACTTATTCGCCAGTTTACAGAAAACGTAGACCTTCATAAATTGAGTTTTTAACAATTATAAATGCATCATTGTTGCCACCACGCGCCCTTTATGCTTGCGTGGTGAACTTAATCACTGAAATACAGCCCAAGTGGCAATCGCATCTTGCCATGATTTCATTCTTGAAAACCAATATACATTTTCCGATTCAGTGGGCAGTTCATGTTTCCTGCCAAAATACGATAAACTGTTCAACAGGCGATCCTGCTGAAAATGAACGCAAATGAAGGTTTTCTTCACAGAAGGTAATTTGTACAATTTTGCCCAAGTGGGCTTTTTCGATTTCTCAACTAGCACATACCAAATTCGTAAAGATGTTCCTACTGTGCAACAGTAGCCAGATATTTTTAGCTCTTCAGCATTTTTCTCATCTGAAAGAAAAAACAGAACAGAACAAAATCAGTGATTAAAATCGATACCACGAAAACCTGTTACAATTAAAATTATTCTAAAACCAAAGATAGTAAACATTTTTACAGGGAAATCAGCGCATCACCTTATCTTCTGTAGAGTTATCCTAAATGTACGGACAGTTCTTCATCCAGGTTTAACCCTATAGGGTGAAGAGTATTATATTTAATGATCATCTTAGACTCAAGTCTTCTTAATTCTAGTGTCCTGTTTCCACCTCTTCTCTAATCGGTATTTTGTCAAGGACAACAAATTTTAAAAGATTACAATTCTGATTGTGGCAGGCCTCAAAATGTCGAGCAATTGGATATTGCTTGTCATTGTTCTTGATTGCTCTCATATGCTTCAGCACACGCTTTTTCGCTTTGTGTATTGTGCTACCTATGTAAAATTTGTTACAAGGGCACCTAAGAGCATAAACGACATATTCTGTATTGCAAGAGAGATGTTTTGAGATGGTATAAGCTGGTTGATTTTCAGACAATTTGAGCAGTTTACAATTTTCACTGTATTTACAGGCTTTGCATTTGGTGCAAGTGTAAATCCCTTAATCTCATTTTTGTCTTTATCACTATTCACCAAACACGTGCTCAATGTGTCTTTCAATGATCTCGCCTTCCTAAAGTTACTGCTGGGTTTTCACCTACTGGTTTCACTAGATCTGGGTCAGTTTTAAGAACTTCCCAGTACTTTTCAGACTTCTTCTGACATCCCATGACTGGTTATGATAGGTTGTGATAAATCTTATTTGTTCATCTTCACTCACTAGTTTTGGCTTAAGTATTAACAGTGCGTCTCGCTCAGTTTGTCAACTTTGTCACTTGCTTTTTGATTGTTTTTTTAGTATACTCTCTTCCTAGGAATCTCTGAATCATAATGTCTTTTTCATTTTGGAATCCCTCTTCAGTGCTACAATTTCGTTTGGCTCTTAAAAGTTCACCAAACGGAATGCTTTGAATTAGATTCGTTGGATGACAACTATCCGCGTGTAGCAGACTATTACCAGCGGTTTTCTTACGGTATAATTTGCTGGTCAATTTGTTGTCTGTTACTTCCAATTTCAAATCTAGAAATTCAATGGTGGTATTGTGTATCTGACTACTGAATTTCAAATTTAACGAATTGCTATACTTAATGATAATTCGTTAAATTTGAAATTATGATTCAGAGATTCCTAGGAAGAGAGTATACTAAAAAAACAATCAAAAAAGCAAGTGACAAAGTTGACAAACTGAAGCGAGACGCACTGTTAATACTTAAACCAAAACTAGTGAGTGAAGATGAACAAATAAGATTTATCACAACCTATCATAACCAGTCATGGGATGTCAGAAGAAGTCTGAAAAAGTACTGGGAAGTTCTTAAAACTGACCCAGATCTAGTGAAACCAGTAGGTGAAAACCCAGCAGTAACTTTTAGGAAGGCGAGATCATTGAAAGACACATTGAGCACGTGTTTGGTGAATAGTGATAAAGACAAAAATGAGATTAAGGGATTTTACACTTGCACCAAATGCAAAGCCTGTAAATACAGTGAAAATTGTAAACTGCTCAAATTGTCTGAAAATCAACCAGCTTATACCATCTCAAAACATCTCTCTTGCAATACAGAATATGTCGTTTATGCTCTTAGGTGCCCATGTAACAAATTTTACATAGGTAGCACAATACACAAAGCGAAAAAGCGTGTGCTGAAGCATATGAGAGCAATCAAGAACAATGACAAGCAATATCCGATTGCTCGACATTTTGAGGCCTGCCACAATCAGAATTGTAATCTTTTAAAATTTGTTGTCCTTGACAAAATACCGATTAGAGAAAGAGGTGGAAACAGGACACTAGAATTAAGAAGACGTGAGTCTAAAATGATCATTAAATATAATACTCTTCACCCTATAGGGTTAAACCTGGATGAAGAACTGTCCGTACATTTAGGATAACTCTACAGAAGATAAGGTGGTGCGCTGATTTCCCTGTAAAAAATGTTTACTATCTTTGGTTTTAGAATAATTTTAATTGTAACAGGTTTTCGTGGTATCGATTTTAATCACTGATTTTGTTCTGTTCTGTTTTTTCTTTCAGATGAGAAAATGCTGAAGAGCTAAAAATATCTGGCTACTGTTGCACAGTAGGAACATCTTTACGAATTTGGTATGTGCTAGTTGAGAAATCGAAAAAGCCCACTTGGGCAAAATAGTACAAATTACCTTCTGTGAAGAAAACCTTCATTTGCGTTCATTTTCAGCAGGATCGCCTGTTGAACAGTTTATCGTATTTTGGCAGGAAACATGAACTGCCCACTGAGGCGGAAAATGTATATTGGTTTTCAAGAATGAAATCATGGCAAGATGAGATTGCCCACTTGAGCTGTATTTCAGTGATTAAATTCACCACGCAAGCATAAAGGGCGCGTGGTGGCAACAATGATGCATTTATAATTGTTAAAAACTCAATTTATGAAGGTCTACGATTTCTGTAAACTGGCGAATAAGTAGAGTCGATGATTCCGATGCAACTTTATTGATGAAATGTATAACAGACAGAATATGTTGTTTATTTCCATTACGTGCACGTTACATTGTGGTGTCACTTTAAATAATGAACCAGAAGCAAAGTAAACCTAACCCGTGATCAAGAAGCAAAAGCTTTGAAACGCGTTGGGATCGTGTGAAGGTGTTAGCTTGAATAAAACACGCTGAACATTATAGCTGCCGCACTGTGGTTTTTTGCTGGAACTGAGGAGTATACAGCGATACTAACAGTTTTTTTTGTGGATTTATGGGGGTTGCTATCCCGCGGCACGGCTCACCGCACAAAGAGGCTTGGGCTACAGCGATTGCTTAACGGTGGAATATATATATATATATATATATATATATATATATATTTACATATATTATCTACTGGCGGTCGCCAGTAGATAGTTATAGTTAGGACCTATTTTCCATAGGAAATCCGCGACATTCTATTTGAAATAACTCTTGCGTCGGTTGACGAATCTTCGCGAAATTTTCAAACTTTATGGCCCGCTCCGGTCCGCTCCTACCCTGAAAGTCTCAGGGTGATTCGTCAAGCGGGGGCCGAGAAAAAGGGGGGTCCCTAAACGTGTTTTCCCCATTCATTTTCCCATAGGAAACTTTAGACACGGCTACAGCCCGAACTGCTGAACGGAATTACACCAAATTTGGCAAAGAGGTAGTTCTTGGTTCAAAAAGAACCCTTTTGTTAAATGGTGTAAATCCGTTCAGTAGTTGCTGAGAAAATCAAAAGTAAAAACACATATATATCTGGGCGGAGCCTAACCACACATGTCATCGTGAGATCTGATTGGCTGTCAGCACTTCATCCTGGAATTGCTGGCAGCCATCTTGGGACCAATATAAATGATAGTACCCCTTTGAAATGCATTGTAGTGAATCGAAGATTTTGAGGGTTACCAAAAGGAGAACTATAAAGGGTGATAACAGACTTTAGTTACATTAGAATTCATTTGTTGATGGTACCATACTAATTTCAGGAATTGTGGTGTGTTCTAAGGTGATTTTACCCTGTGAAAAACCTTCTGCTGGGATATCATGAATCATGTTTGAGAGAAAACTATTTTCACATGCTTGTCGCATACAGTTTTGGAAGGTGCCCCAGAAGCTAAAATGAGAGCATATTTTCTGTAAATTCACATTATCTTTCTCAGTCATGTGAGAATGAAGTCTGACATTCTCAGTAAAACATGTACATCCAACAAGGGCAGAGACTGTCAGTTGATTCCTTTGTGTTCTACTGCAGCTTCCCAGAGTGTTCTAAAGAACAACTAGAGTGCTAACAGCCTTACTTATGACAAAAGTATGGCACACCTAAAGCCATCTTGATTGGAATAAACTGGTAACACTTAAAACATTTAATTTAAAAAGGAACAAAATGATGGGGTTCATCTTGTCATAGAAATTATGGTTAGTGCTCTGGAAAGAAAAATTAGGACATGTTTCAAGTGTGATCTCAAATATCTTCCTGTTATATTTCAACAGGAGCAGCCTGTCAGTTGATGCCTTTGTGTTCTACTGCAGCTTCCCAGAGTGTTCTAAAGAACAACTAGAGCGCTAACAGTCTTACTTATGACAAAAGTATGGCACACCTGAAGCCATCTTGATTGGAATAAACTGGTAACACTTAAAACATTTAATTTAAAAAGGAACAAAATGAGGGGGTTCATTTTGCCATAGAAATTATGGTTAGTGCTGTAGAAAGAAAAATTAGGACATGTTTTAAGTGAGATCTCAAATATCTTCCTGTTATATTTCAACAGGAGCAGCCTGTCAGTTGATGCCTTTGTGTTCTACTGCAGCTTCCCAGAGTGTTCTAAAGAACAACTAGAGTGCTAACAGCCTTACTTATGACAAAAGTATGGCACACCTGAAGCCATCTTGATTGGAATAAACTGGTAACACTTAAAACATTTAATTTAAAAAGGAACAAAATGAGGGGGTTCATTTTGCCATAGAAATTATGGTTAGTGCTGCAAAAGAAAATTTAGTGCATGTTTTAAGTGAGATCTCAAATCCTCTTCTATTTCATTAGAAAATTCTGACATGCAGACTGAAACAATCACTTTCAATACCAGCAGTAGACTTCCAGTTAACTCCTTGGTGAGCAGTAGCTTTACTACAGTGATCTAATGAACAACTAGAGTAATAACATTCTGAATTTATGGCAAATGTGTGACACATCTGAATGCCTTCTTGATGGAATCAAAGTAAACAACTGAAAGCATTTCCTACTGAGGAGACTGCAGTAAATGAGGAAATTAGGAAACTTCATAACAAAGAAGTCTTCCAAGATGGCCACCAGTGAAAAAAGAGCCCAAATGTAGCACAAATATTACCGAGATGTAGCCCACATATAGCCCAATGACAAAAGTGTGCAAAACACTTTTTATTTTTAGTTTTTTTGCAGTTTTATGTAGTGCAGACTTGTCAGGTATTGGAGGGTTGCATCTTAAAACATGACCCCCCTACACTACAAAAACACCACTGCACTACCCTAAACCCTAAAACACTACCCCAGCACGACTTCCTACACTACACAAGCACCACTGCACTATCCTAAACCCTAAAACACTACCCCCAGCATGACCCCCTACACTACACAAACACCACTGCACTACCCTAAACCCTAAAACGCTACCCCACCACCACTGCACTAACCTAAATCCTAAAACACTACCCCCAGCACGACCCCCTACACTACCCAAACACCACTGCACTACCCTAAAACATGACCCCCTACACTACACAAACACCACTGCACTACCCTAAACCCTAAAACACTACCCCCAGCACGACCCCCTACACTACACAAGCACCACTGCACTACCCTAAACCCTAAAACACTACCCCCAGCACGACCCCCTACACTACACAAACACCACTGCACTACCTTAAACCCTAAAACACTACCCCCAGCACGACCCCCTACACTACCCAAACACCACTGCACTAACCTAAATCCTAAAACACTACCCCCAGCACGACCCCCTACACTACCCAAACACCACTGCACTACCCTAAAACATGACCCCCTACACTACACAAACACCACTGCACTACCCTAAACTCTAAAACACTACCCCCAGCACGACCCCCTACACTACACAAGCACCACTGCACTACCCTAAACCCTAAAACACCACCCCTTCACGACCCCCTACACTGCCCGAACACCACTGCACTGCCCTAAACCCTGAAACACCACCCCCTTCACGACCCCCTACACTGCCCGAACACCACTGCACTGCCCTAAACCCTGAAACACCACCCCCAGCATGACCCCTACACTGCCCTAACACCACTGCACTGCCCTAAACCCTGAAACACTACCCCCAGCAAGACCTCCTACACTGCCCGAACACCACTGCACTGCCCTAAACCCTGAAACATCACCCCCAGCAAGACCCCTACACTGCCCGAACACCACTGCCCTAAACCCTGAAACACCACCCCCAGCACAACCCCCTACACTGCCCGAACACCACTGCACTGGCCTAAACCCTGAAACACCACCCCCAGCACGACCCCCTACACTGCCCGAACACCACTGCACTGCCCTAAACCCTGAAACACCACCCCCTGCACGACCCCCTACACTGCCCGAACACCACTGCACTACCCTAAACCCTAAAACACTACCCCCAGCACGACCCCCTACACTACACAAGCACCACTGCACTACCCTAAACCCTAAAACACTACCCCCAGCACGACCCCCTACACTACACAAACACCACTGCACTACCTTAAACCCTAAAACACTACCCCCAGCATGACCCCCTACACTACCCAAACACCACTGCACTAACCTAAATCCTAAAACACTACCCCCAGCACGACCCCCTACACTACCCAAACACCACTGCACTACCCTAAAACATGACCCCCTACACTACACAAACACCACTGCACTACCCTAAACTCTAAAACACTACCCCCAGCACGACCCCCTACACTACACAAGCACCACTGCACTACCCTAAACCCTAAAACACCACCCCCTTCACGACCCCCTACACTGCCCGAACACCACTGCACTGCCCTAAACCCTGAAACACCACCCCCTTCACGACCCCCTACACTGCCCGAACACCACTGCACTGCCCTAAACCCTGAAACACCACCCCCAGCATGACCCCTACACTGCCTGAACACCACTGCACTGCCCTAAACCCTGAAACACTACCCCCAGCAAGACCTCCTACACTGCCCGAACACCACTGCACTGCCCTAAACCCTGAAACATCACCCCCAGCAAGACCCCTACACTGCCCGAACACCACTGCCCTAAACCCTGAAACACCACCCCCAGCACGACCCCCTACACTGCCCGAACACCACTGCACTGGCCTAAACCCTGAAACACCACCCCCAGCACGACCCCCTACACTGCCCGAACACCACTGCACTGCCCTAAACCCTGAAACACCACCCCCTGCACGACCCCTACACTGCCCGAACACTACTGCACTGCCCTAAACCCTGAAACACCATCCCCAGCACGACCCCCTACACTGCCCGAACACCACTGCACTGCCCTAAACCCTGAAACACTACCCCCAGCAAGACCCCCTACACTGCCCGAACACCACTGCACTGCCCTAAACCCTGAAACACCACCCCCAGCAAGACCCCCTACACTGCCCGAACACCACTGCCCTAAACCCTGAAACACCACCCCCAGCAAGACCCCCTACACTGCCCGAACACCACTGCACTGCCCTAAACCCTGAAACACCAGCCCCAGCACGACCCCTACACTGCCCGAACACCACTGCACTGCCCTAAACCCTGAAACACCACCCCTGCACGACCCCCTACACTGCCCGAACACCACTGCACTGCCCTAAACCCTGAAACACCACCCCCAGCACGACCCCCTACACTGCCCGAACACCACTGCACTGCCCTAAACCCTGAAACACCACCCCCTGCACGATCCCCTACACTGCCCGAACACTACTGCACTGCCCTAAACCCTGAAACACCACCCCCAGCACGACCCCCTACACTGCACGAACACCACTGCACTGCCCTAAACCCCGAAACACTACCCCCAGCAAGACCCCCTACACTGCCCGAACACCACTGCCCTAAACCCTGAAACACCACCCCCAGCAAGACCCCCTACACTGCCCGTACACCACTGCACTGCCCTAAACCCTGAAACACCACCCCCAGCATGACCCCCTACACTGCCCGAACACCACTGCACTGCCCTAAACCCTGAAACACCACCCCCAGCACGACCCCCTACACTGCCCGAACACCACTGCACTGCCCTAAACCATGAAACACCAGCCCCAGCACGACCCCCTACACTGCCCGAACACCACTGCACTGCCCTAAACCCTGAAACACCAGCCCCAGCACAACCCCTTACACTGCCCGAACACCACTGCACTGCCCTAAACCCTGAAACACCAGCCCCAGCACGACCGCCTACACTGCCCGAAAACCACTGCACTGCCCTAAACCCTGAAACACCAGCCCCAGCACGACCCCCTACACTGCCCGAACACCACTGCACTGCCCTAAACCCTGAAACACCAGACCCAGCAAGACCCCTACACTGCCCGAACACCACTGCACTGCCCTAAATCCTGAAACACCACCCCCAGCAAGACCCCCTACACTGCCCGAACACCACTGCACTAAAGCCTGAAACACCACCCCCAGCAAGACCACCTACACTGGCCGAACACCATTGCACTGCCCTAAACCCTGAAACACCACCCCTGCACGACCCCCTACACTGCCCAAACACCACTGCACTGCCCTAAACCCTGAAACACCACCCCTGCACGACCCCCTACACTGCCCAAACACCACTGCACTGCCCTAAACCCTGAAACACCACCCCTCAGCACGACACCCTACACTGCCCGAACACCACTGCACTGCCCTAAACCCTGAAACACCACCCCCAGCATGACCCCCTACACTGCCCGAACACCACTGCACTGCCCTAAACCCTGAAACACCACCCCCTGCACGACCTCCTACACTGCCGGAACACCACTGCACTGCCCTAAACCCTGAAACACCACCCCCAGCACGACCCCCTACACTGCCCGAACACCACTGCACTGCCCTAAACCCTGAAACATCAACCCCAGCAAGACCCCCTACACTGCCTGAACACCACTGCCCTAAACCCTGAAACACCACCCCCTACACTGCACGAACACCACTGCACTGCCCTAAACCCTGAAACACCACCTCCAGCAAAACCCCCTACACTGCCTGAACACTATTGCTCTGCCCTAAATCCTGAAACACTAGCCCCAGCATGACCCCCTACACTGCCCAAACACCACTGCACTGCCCTAAACCCTGAAACACCACCCCCAGCACGACCCCCTACACTGCCCGAACACCACTGCACTGCCCTAAACCCTGAAACACCAGCCCCAGCAAGACCCCCTACACTGCCCGAACACCACTGCACTGCCCTAAACCCTGAAACACCAGCCCCAGCACGACCCCCTACACTGCCCGAACACCACTGCACTGCCCTAAACCCTGAAACACCAGACCCAGCAAGACCCCCTACACTGCCCGAACACCACTGCACTGCCCTAAACCCTGAAACACCACCCCCAGCAAGACCCCCTACACTGCCCGAACACCACTGCACTAAAGCCTGAAACACCACCCCCAGCAAGACCACCTACACTGGCCGAACACCATTGCACTGCCCTAAACCCTGAAACACCACCCCCTGCACGACCCCCTACACTGCCCAAACACCACTGCACTGCCCTAAACCCTGAAACACCACCCCCTGCACGACCCTACACTGCCCGAACACCACTGCACTGCCCTAAACCCTGAAACACCACCCCTCAGCACGACACCCTACACTGCCCGAACACCACTGCACTGCCCTAAACCCTGAAACACCACCCCCAGCATGACCCCTACACTGCCCGAACACCACTGCACTGCCCTAAACCCTGAAACACCACCCCCTGCACGACCTCCTACACTGCCGGAACACCACTGCACTGCCCTAAACCCTGAAACACCACCCCCAGCACGACCCCCTACACTGCCCGAACACCACTGCACTGCCCTAAACCCTGAAACATCAACCCGAGCAAGACCCCTACACTGCCTGAACACCACTGCCCTAAACCCTGAAACACCACCCCCTACACTGCACGAACACCACTGCACTGCCCTAAACCCTGAAACACCACCTCCAGCAAAACCCCTACACTGCCTGAACACCATTGCTCTGCCCTAAATCCTGAAACACTAGCCCCAGCATGACCCCTACACTGCCCAAACACCACTGCACTGCCCTAAACCCTGAAACACCACCCCCAGCACGACCCCCTACACTGCCCGAACACCACTGCACTGCCCTAAACCCTGAAACACCAGCCCCAGCAAGACCCCCTACACTGCCCGAACACCACTGCACTGCCCTAAACACTGAAACACCAGCCCCAGCACGACCACCTACACTGCCCGAACACCACTGCACTGCCCTAAACCCTGAAACACCAGCCCCAGCATGACCCCCTACACTGCCCGAACACCACTGCACTGCCCTAAACCCTGAAACACCAGCCCAAGCACGACCCCCTACACTGCCCGAACACCACTATACTGCCCTAAACCCTGAAACACCAGCCCCAGCACGACCCCCTACACTGCCCGAACACCACTGCACTGCCCTAAACCCTGAAACACCACCCCCTGCATGACCCCCTACACTGCCCGAACACCACTGCACTGCCCTAAACCCTGAAACACCAGCCCCTGCATGACCCCCTACACTGCCCGAACACCACTGCACTGCCCTAAACCCTGAAACACCAGCCCAAGCACGACCCCCTACACTGCCCGAACACCACTATACTGCCCTAAACCCTGAAACACCAGCCCCAGCACGACCCCCTACACTGCCCGAACACCACTGCACTGCCCTAAACCCTGAAACACCACCCCCTGCATGACCCCCTACACTGCCCGAACACCACTGCACTGCCCTAAACCCTGAAACACCACCCCTGCAGCACCCCCTACACTGCCCGAACACCACTGCACTGCCCTAAACCCTGAAACACCACCCCTGCACCGCCCCCTACACTACCCGAACACCACTGCACTGCCCTAAACCCTGAAACACCACCCCCAGCACAACCCCCTTTACTGCTCGAACACCACTGCACTGCCCCAAACCCTGAAACACCACCCCCAGCACGACCCCCTACACTGCCCGAACACCACTGCCCTAAACCCTGAAACACCACCCCCTGCACAACCCCCTACACTGCCCGAACACCACTGCACTGCCCTAAACCCTGAAACACCACCCCCTACACTGCCCGAACACCACTGCACTGCCCTAAACCCTGAAACACCACCCCCAGCACGACCCCCTACACTGCCCGAACACCACTGCACTGCCCTAAACCCTAAAACACCACCCCCAGCATTACCCCCTACACTGCCCAAACACCACTGCACTGCCATAAACCCTAAAATACTACCCCCAGCACAACCCCCTACACTACCCGAACACGACTGCACTGCCCTAAACCCTCAAACACTACCCCCAGCACGACCCCCTACACTACCCGAACACCACTGCACTGCCCTAAACCCTAAAACACTCCCCCAGCACGACCCCCTACACTACCCGAACACCACTGCACTGCCCTAAACCCTAAAACACTCCCCCAGCACGACCCCCTACACTACCCAAACACCACTGCACTGCCCTAAACCCTAAAACACTACCCCCGCATGACCCCCTACACTACCCAAACACCAATGCACTACCCTAATCCCTAAAACACTACCCCCGCATGACCCCCTACACTACCCTAAACCCTAAAACACTACCCCGCACGACTCCCTACACTACCCAAAGACCACTGCACTACCCTAAACCCTAAAACATGACCTCCTACACTACACAAACACCACTGCACTACCCTAAACCCTAAAACACTACCCCCTACACTACACAAACACCACTGCACTACCCTAAACCCTAAAACACTACCCCAGCAGTACCACTACACTACCCAAACACCACTGCACTAACCTAAACCCTAAAACACTACCCCCAGCAGTACCCCCTACACTACCCAAACACCACTGCACTACCCTAAATCACTACCCCCAGCACGACCCCCTACACTACCCAAACACCACTGCACTACCCTAAACCCTAAAACACTACCCCCAGCACGACCCCCTACACTACCCAAACACCACTGCACTACCCTAAACCCTAAAACACTCCCCCAGCACGACTCCCTACACTACCCAAACACCACTGCACTACTCCTAAATCTACCCCCAGCATGACCCCCTACACTACACAAACACCACTGCACTACCCTAAACCCTAAAACACTACCCCCAGCACGACCCTCTTCACTACCTAAACACAACTGCACAATTTGTTACAGGCGTTGCAACGCAGGCCTGTGGTGCTTACTGGAAGTACCTAGTGGGCTAGTTGGGCCCCAGGGACCCTCAGGATTCAAGGTGACCTAATCCCCCAACTTAAAACGCACCACGGGGCGCGTTTGCACAGTGGTGAAGGGAGGGGCGGGGCCTCAGGTGACATGTGCGCAAACACGCCCTGTGGTGCGTTTTAAGTTGGGGAATTAATTCCCTTTGAATCCTGAGGGACCCTGGGGCCAACTAGCCCACCAGGTACCTTCAGTAAGCACAACAGAGTTGCGTTGCAGAGAGGTGAAAAAAGGTGCGTGGCCTCGGAATGCCTCTCTGCAACTCAGCTCTGTGGTCCTAACTGTAGGTACCTGGGGGCTAGTTGGGCCCCAGGGACCCTCAGAATTCAAGGGGACTTAATCTCGCAACTTAAAACGCGCCACGGGGTGCGTTTGCACACATGTCACCTCAGGCCCCCCTCCCTTCACCACTGTGCAAACGCGCCCTGTAGCGCGTTTTAAGAGGTAGTTTTAATCCCCCTGCCCTATTATGTACTAGGGACTTGCAGAGGAGGTCATGCTAATCACAGGGGTACCCCAACGCATAGTGTTCCCTAGTGTATGTAGGTGTTTTCACTGTATTCTAAGTGTCTTTTAGCATAGCACTGGCTCTGGTTAGTCAGAGTCAGTTACCACCAGTACCCGTCTGAAAAAGTTGTGGGCACAGGATGATTTTGCAACAAGGCCTCTTTCTGCTCCTCTGTTGGTTCTTTCTGCACATCTTTTGCTTCTTTCTGTGCGTTTTTTCTTCTTTCTTCACATGTCCTACCTCTGTAGGCATAGTTAGAAACTAGCATTTAAAAAACCTTTGAAATTCACTTAAAAATCATAGGTTTCAGGCACGTTATAGTTAGAAATTAGCATTTAAAAACCTTTGAAATTCACTGAAAAAACCATAGGTTTCAGACACGTTATAGTTAGAAATTAGCATTTAAAAAACCTTTGAAATTCACTGAAAAAACCATAGGTTTTAGGGACAGTTATAGTTAGTTGGACATTTCACTCGTACAAAACCATAGAAATTCCCCGTTATAGTTAGTTCAGCTAACTATAACTCGCGCCCCGCAATGCACTGCTGATGACGTCACATATTACATCACTCATGACATGGTCAGTGACATCACTGATGACATCACTGATGACATCTCAAATGACATCACTGATGACATCATCCATGTGATAATTTCATGCATCTTCTCACACCCTAATATAACTTTTGATACACCCACTCTAAATTACAGACTGCCATTCTCAAAACCATAGACACTCCAACACCAAAAACTACATACCCACTCACTGATTCTTAGGTCTACACACACATCCACTCACTCACCCGTACAGTCACTCATACTTAGTCACTCAGTACAGGACTATCATATGCACTCATACACCTATATAAACACTCACACACCGCCACTCATCCATAGAGGTACTCACACACCTAGTCAGTCATGCAAAAACTTAATCACACACCCATTTACTCACCTATACAGTTATACACACACCAGCTCACTTACTCATACAAATACTAGCACATTCTTACGCTCTTATACAATCACTGATACAAGTACACACTCATCCATACAGCCACTCACAATCACACACTCTCACTTATAGCCATTTATATACTCCAACACACATATATACTGCCTTTCACATATGTAGTTACTCACACATGTACCACTGAGATATACATTCAATCACTAACACACCCATACACACACTCACCCACCCATACAGTCCATCACAGATGCACTCTTGAAACCATGCACCCAGTGAATCACCAACTCACACATCTATGCACAGAGTCACACACACCCCACCCACACAAACACTCAGGCACCCATACAGATACTCAGACAATCAATCAATAACCCATGTAGACACTCATGTAGCTATTCAGAAAGCTCATGCAGCCGCTTACAAACCAACAGACAGACGGATACAGACATTCACACAGTTTAGTCACTAACCCATGCATTCAGTAAGATACATTTAATCACTCACTTGTAGAGTCAGTCACTCACGTACTAAATCATCCATTCAGACACTTATACACCCACTCATTCTTCAATACACCTTTCCCTATATATATTAAACATATTTAAACTTTACAGAAACACACAGTCACTGGATGATGTCATCAGTGATGTCATCAGTGATGTCATTTGAGATGTCATCAGTGATGTCATCAGTGATGTCACTGACCATGTCATGAGTGATGTAATATGTGACGTCATCAGCAGTGCATTGCGGGGCGCGAGTTATAGTTAGCTGAACTAACTATAACGGGGAATTTCTATGGTTTTGTACGAGTGAAATGTCCAACTAACTATAACTGTCCCTAAAACCTATGGTTTTTTCAGTGAATTTCAAAGGTTTTTAAATGCTAATTTCTAACTATAACGTGTCTGAAACCTATGGTTTTTTCAGTGAATATATATATATTTACATATATATATATATATATATATATATATTTTTGTATTTTCACAAAACTTCCCTTTTCTGGTTTAGCTACTGAGTTCATAATTTTGAGGTGATTTGTCAAGCGGGGGCCGAGAAAAAAAGGGGTCCCAAAACGCATTTTCCCCATGTTACGTCTATGGGGATTTTTCATTTTTTGAACACACCCACAGCCCGAACCGCTGAACAGAATTACACCAACTTTGGCAGAAAGCTAGATGTTGGTTCAGAAAACTTGCTTTTTGCAATTTGGTGTAAATCCGTTCTGCAGTTTCAGAGATATTTAGGATTCAAAATATAGATATCTGGAAGCCCAAAATCCTACTGAAATTGTACTGAAATTTGATTGGCTGCCAACACTTCAACCAGGAAGAGTTGGCAGCCATCTTGGGACCAATATACATGATAGCACCCTATTGAAATGAATTGTAGTGAATGGCAGGTTTTGAGGGTCACAAAAAGGAGAACATATAAAGGGTGATAACAGATTTTAGTTACAATATAAATCATTTGTTGATGGTACCATACTAATTTTAGGAATTGTGGTGTGTTCTAAGGTGATTGTACAAGGATCATGTTTGAGAGAAAACTGTTTTCTCATAATTTCCCCACAGAGGTTATGAAAGGTGCTCCAGAAACTAAAATGAGAGCATATTTTCTGTAAATTCACACTCTTTCTCAGCCATATTACAATGAAGTCCGACACTTGCTTCTCTTGTGTTCTACTGCAGCCTCCCAGAGAATTCTACAGAACAACTAGAGTGCTAGTGGGGTTATTTATGATAAAAGTATGGCACACCTGAAGCCATGTTGATTGAATCAAACTGGTAAAACTTAAAACATTTAATGTAGAAAGGAACAACTTGAGGGGGTTCAGTTTGTCATAGAAATTACAGCTAGGGCTGTAGAAAGAAAAATTAGGACACATTTTAAGGGAGTTCTCAAATATCTTCCTATTCTATTTCATTAAAACATTCTGACATGCAGACTGAAACATGCTCTTTCAACACATCCACACATACAGACTGAAACATGCACTTTCAACACCAGCAGCAGACTGCCAGTTAACTCCGTGGTGATCTGCAGTTTTTCCACAGTGTTCTAATGAGCAACTAGAGTGCTAACATTCTGAATTTTTGCCAAAGGTTTGGCACATATGAACTCCATCTTGATGGAATCAAAGTAGAAAACTGAAAGCATTTTCTACTGAGGATACTGCAGTAAATGATTAAATTAGGGAGCTTTATAACAAATAAGTCTCTTAAGATGGCCACCGGAGAAAAAAGAGCCCAAATATAGCACAAATATCACTCAAATGTAGCACAAGTGTAGCCCAATGATAGAAGTGTGTAAAACACTTAATTATTTTGGTTTTTTGCAGTTTTATAGTGCAGACTTGACTCAAAGGTATAGGAGTGCTTTACATGAGCATCAGTTACATTACACAAGGACACATTCATTTTGGTTTTAGGCATGGGGTGATTACGTGATTTGCCCAGAATCACAGGATGTTGACGCCTAAACTCGAACCTGGTTCCCCAGTAGCAAAATCTGCAGCTCTGGCTGTAACACCACATCCTCTCCCTTAAGTGTGACAAATAATCAAGTGATCAACTGGATAAAAAAAACACAAAGATAGCAAATTATTTAAAAGTGCTTTGTTGCTATTTGAGAACTCAGAAAAGATGTCCTCATTTTAGTTGTTTAGAGCACTAACCATCATTTCTATGGGAATAAGACCTTCTGATGGAGGAGGGTGCAAAGGCAACAAGCTGACCATGCTGTGCAGGCAGGAGGGGCAGAGGCAGCACAACGGACCATGGAGGGCAGGGAAAAGGGGGCAGGGGCAACAAACCAACCATGCAGTACAGTCAAGCCAGGTGGGGTGATATAAAAGACCATTGGGTGCAGAAGGAAGAGGCAGTGGCAGTACAACCATACTTGCCAACAGACCCTGTTCAGGCAGGAGACTCCTGCTGTTTTTAAGCCTAAAAGGCCTTTATTTTATATGTCTCCTACCTAAAATCTCCTCTTTTTCAATGTAAGTCAATGGGGAAAATCAATTCCCCAGTTTTTTTCTCAAAATCTCCCTCTTACCAAGTTCAAAATATTGGCAAGTTTGGTACATTGGATCACAAAGGGCAGGAGGAATGGGGTAGGGACACGGATAAGAGAGGGCAGGAGGGAGATGGGCAGTGGCATTCAACTGACCTTACAAGGCAGGCTTCAGGGGTTGCAGCAGCACAATACATCACACAGGGCAAGCAGGATGGCAGTACAGCAAATGGACCATGGAAAGCAATAGGGAAGGAACAGGGCCATGCACATGGACAACAGAGAGCAGAGGGGAAAGAGGCAAGGGCAACAACCTGACCATAGCCGGCAGACAGGAGGGACAGTTGCAGCATAACAGACCATAATGGCAGGAGGGAGGGGGCAGGACAACGACAGCAGAACATACAAGGCAGGAGGGAGAGGATAGGGGTCTGCACATGGAAAACCGAGGGCATGGGGCAAGGGAGCAGGGCAGGAGCAGCAAGCTGACCTTGGATGGCAGGTGGGATGGGCACTGGAAGTGCAACACACCATTGAGGGCAACAGTGAGACTATAATGGAACACACCGAGACAACAGAGGGAAGGTGGGAGGGGGTCAGGGGCAGCAAGCTGACCACACAGGGCAGGTGAGAGCGGCTGTGGCAGCACAGACGACCATGCATGGCAAGCAGGAGGGTTAGTGGCAGCACAACGGCCATGGTGGGCAAGAGGGAGGGGGTGGGGGCATGGACAAAAGACCATGGAGGACAGAAGGGAGGGGTAGGGGCAGGACACAGACAAAAGAGGACAGGGGAAGGGACTTCAACACAGACCATGCAGTGCAGACAGGAGGAGCAGTTGCAGCACAACAGAGCATGGAGGGCAGAAGGGAATGGCAGCAAAATGGATCATGGAGGACAGGTGGGAGGGGATAGGGGCATGGCACTTGGACAAGCATGGTAGAGGTGGCAGGGGCATGCAGCAGCCATCTGATCAAGCTAGGCAGGAGGGAGGGGCAGCGGCAGCTCAACAGAACACTCAGAGTAGATAGGAGGGTGGAAGGTCCATGGAATATGGTGGGTAGAAAGGAGGGAGCAGGGGCATGCACACAGACATCGGACAGCAGCGGGAAGGAGAGTAGGGAGAGCAAGCTAAGCACAGAAGCTAAGCAGGAGGACAATGATGCTGAATAGAATTGGGGAACAGAGGGCAGGAAGAGTGGGCAGGAACATCGAGCTAAATGGAAGGCATGGCAGCACATCGGACCATGCAAGGCAGGAGGGAGGGGCTGGCACATGGACTCGACAACAGAGGGTAGGGAGGAGGTGGATGGGGAAGCAAGCTAACCATTTAGGGCAGGCAGAAAGAGCAGTGGCAGAACAAAAGCCACGGCTGAAATGAGGTAGGAGGGTCATGGACATGGACAATGGATAGCAAGGAGGTGTGGGGCAGGAGCAGCAAGTTTGGGTGGGGCCAGCACAATGCCAGGCCAGGCCAGACCCTGAGTTTAACCCCACCCCCACTGTGAATTGCGCTGGGCATCTTACTTCACGGAAAAAACCTTAGAAATTCACTGAAAAAAACAAAGGTTACAGGGATGTTATAGTTAGGAAACAGAATTTAAAAAAAACTTAGACATTCACTTAAAAAGCCAAAGGTTACAGGGACATTATAGTTAGGCTCAGATTTCACTGGTACAAAACCAGTGAAATTCAGCAGTTATAGTTAGCTGAGCTAACTATAAACCACGTCCCCGCAATGCACCGCTTATGACCTCACATGTTACATCACTCATGACATGGTCAGGGACACCACTGATGACACCTCAAATGATGTCACTGATGACATCATCCAGTGACTGTGAGTGTTTTTAAAAGTTTATGAGTGTTAAATATAACATGTTTAATTTAGTTGAAAAAGAGGAAAAGTAGGATATTATTTGTTTGGGGCACTGTTATATAACTTCACCTTTTTAATTTGATTTTCATTTCATGCATCCGGTTTGGTGTGTGGGAGGCTGTAATGTCTGCATTTATTGTAACATACAATTATTCATCTTAATATTGTGTGTGCTATGGTTTCTTATTTTCATTCCAGTCCCTCTTCCTCCTCCGTTCTGTTTGCGTGCGTGAGCCCCATGCGCTGTGAACTTCACCAAAATGTGAGTCGAAGCGTTCAGTTGTTTGTGCTCCTTTGTACAATAAACATGGTTTTAGTCATACTGCCCTCGTTTTTACAGAGGCTTCACTGGGAGGCAAACATGGCACTTTTATCTGTCCACATTCTGACTTCTATACAGAAGGAATTAGTCTGACTGCTGGAGCCAAGTACATATGAGGGAACAAGAAGGCCATAAAGTAAATCATATCATTGGGTGTAAAATCATTTTAGGTGGTGTTAGTGTGTACAGAACAACTCTGACAAGTTCATCAGAATGGAATGGTAGACTGCGGGGGTTTTAAGTCATCTAAACTGGTTGAAACGTTCTGGAACAAGTTCAGTCACGTTACAACTGTCCCCTAAACTTGGAATTGACATAGTAAGCACCACAAGGAGGCATAACCTTGTCCCAGGGGGGGTCCCCCTTTGCACCAGAGAGCTGAATGTTTCATGCACATGCAGAAAAGACCCACAAAAGTGCTGCCAGCAGATGAATAGTGAATAAGAAACTAGGGAGTTGGAGGTAAAAAAGGGGATTTCATTTTGCTGTACTGAACAACAGAAAACTAACCCCAACTTTTGTATTTAAGTTAATTACTGGAGAAGCTAATGAGGCTATTTTGTTATTACTGAGGGAACGCCGTGGACAATATTTCTCTAATATCAAGTACCGCCTCTTCAGCTCATAAAGAGTGGCAGGAAGCTATTATGTGAGCAACATTGAAGGAATAAATGTAGAGGACAAATGACTACATCTAGGTGAAAGTAAGCATGTGCACAGGCAAAACGGAAGAATGGATATGAAGGAGAATGGAACTGGAAAGGATGGTACAAAGATCAATAGGATGAAGGAGGGTTGACTTGCATAGACTAATAATTGTCATGTGGAAATTGAGGACGTTGCCGTGGAACTGGAACACGAGATTGTTAGAAATTGGCCCACTAGTTGGCAGAGGTATCACCCTGTCCAAGTAGGGACCACAGTCCTAGTCAGGGTAAACTAGATACACACTGAAAGATAACCTGTGCTCACCCTCTGGTAGCTTGGCACAGATCAGGCAGGTTTATCTAAAGTGGCAATGTGTAAAGTATTTGTGCAACACACACACACACACACACCTCTTAAGATCGAGCCATTCATAGGCATTAACATCGAAGTGACCGCAAATCTTAGGCGGCTGCGGTGCAACCCCAGCAATATCAGCAGCATATCTCTTATGGCAAAAACACTATATGCTCAAGTGGCAAGTCTCACGATAAAATCAGTAGAAGTATTGCAAAATTTCATCTTAACTGTTGGTGAGAAACTATTGAAAGGGCCATCGAACAGGGTAAGCCAACAAAAGGGAGCACCAATAAAATCACAACCTAGCCCAGAAATGAAAACGCAAAAGCAAATTATAAATCGAACACTGAGACAGATGCGAAAAAATCCAACAAATCAAGACCTACAAATTGCTCAACGGGAAGCGAAAAAACTGTTAAAAAGGAAGAAGTGGGAAAAAAAGAAACGGAAAAACGACGAATTATGGGCCAAGCTCCTCCACGAAGTTAAACAAAAAAGCAGCTCAAGGTTTTGGCAAATAATCAAAAGAATTAAGAATCCAAACCATCTTGGTTTAAACTCTAACATAACGGAGGAAGCATGGACAGGATACCTCTTCAAGCATTTTAACAGTACAGTTGCCGACAATGAGGAGAACCCTGAAGAAACAGGGAAAAAGGGGCCCAGCAATGAAACCAACAGGGAAAAAATAGGCAATGGCCAAACAACGGCCACTACCCAAGAATCGGACCCAAAAGTAATCATGTCACCCTCTTGTATGTGTAAACCAATGCTAGATTAAAATTCTTCTCTCTCTGCCAAGACTGAACATCATGACTCCACATCAGCTGATATTAAGAGGCAAATAGCTAGGGGCAGACCAACAGGTGACCCGGCCCAAACGGCATTCCACCACTGCTATACAAAACAGACGCGGAATTCTGGAGTGTGGCATTAACACCGGTTTTCAAAGATATAAAGGATACCCTGACACTACCGGAGTCCTGGGCAGGATCAATAATAAGCCCAATTTTCAAACAAGGCGACAGGAAACTCCCAAACCACTATCGGCTCATTGCCCTTATAGACGTGGAGGCCAAGTATTTTGCAGGAACCTTACTGGAGGAGTTAACATCATGGGCATCTGAAAATTCCATCATCCCAATTAATCAAACAGGCTTCTGCCGGGGTCAAGGGACCACAACAAACATCATGGCACTGACCCTACTGATGGATGCAGCAAAAGAGGCCAAATCTCCCCTATTTCTTTGCTTTATTGACTTTACTGCCGCTTTTGATCACGTCGATCATAATAAGCTCTGGCGGAAATTGGAAAATTGGGGAATACCTAAACGGCTTTTGGACCAGTTGAAACTACTGCACACAAACACCTGGATTAAGGTTAAGCTAGGAGCAGGAACGCACCTCTCCAAAACCATCCCGACAACAAAAGGGCTAAAACAGGGTTGCGTTCTAGCTCCGCTTTTATTTAACCTTTTCCTTGCGGATTTGCCAGGAGAACTCGATAATTGTCCTTGTCATGCACCAAAACTGGGGGAAATTCCGCTGTCCAATCTGCTGTATGCGGACGATTTGGTATTGATAAGCCGGACTCCCATTGGCCTCCAACATCTTTTGAATGTAACTCATTCCTTTTCAGAAAGGAATCGCTTGCAAATAAATTTTACTAAATCCAAAGTCATGGCAGTGAATTATCGGAAAAAGAGGAAGATCAATTGGTATCTAAATGGACAAAGGCTGGAATTGGTAACTACTTACATATACCTGGGAGTAATTCTGGACCATAAGAACTCGTTCAAACCCCAATTGGAGTCCTTGCAAGGGAAGGGAACTGCGACTTATCTGGCGATAAAATCTTTAAAGGTCAAACTTCCCGACTTAACGTTTGGTCCCTTGCTTCAGGTTTTGCGTGCAAAGCTACAGCTGACCCTCACATATGGGAGTGAACCCCTTCAAGGAAAGGATGCTGCACTATTGGATATATTGATAGCTAATTCATACAGGGCAATCTTTAACCTGCCAAGATATGTTTCTCCAGCGCAAATTCGGCTAGAATTCGGCCTTTTAAAACAAACACTGGAAAGAAGGGGCGCGTATGTCATTAGTTGGCACAAGATTCGCAGCTCCGAGGTTGGCTCTTTAAATTCCAATCTATGGGAAGAGCTGCTCCGACATCGAAAATCCTCAGCCAGAGATTATTTATTTGATTCACTCCTAGCTTTGGGACTGTCAGACCTTTGGGGCACCCCCACTGATCTTTTGTCTTTTGAAAAAATCAGCGCAAATTATATCCTCCATTGAGGATAAGGAGGCATTAACTAAAAGAGCGCATGGCTGGATCACGCTTAGCGATTACGGAACATTGCAACCTCAAGCGTACCTTAACATTGGAGTTAACTTAAGGACGAAAGAAAAGTTTTTAAAATTACGCCTCGGAGTAATCCCAGTTGCCCCTCACCTGCCGCCTTGGGAAAGAAAAAACTGCCCACAGCAGTGCCGCTTGTGTGGAGCTGGCAAGGAAGATATTATTCATGTTGTTTGCATCTGCCCTAAATTAAAGGATATTAGGCACAATCTGTTACGTCCATCCTTCAATTTACATGGTGTTCAAACATGCAGGCAGGCAGGCAGTCAAACTGTGTTTTAATCCAACTAAAACAAAATTAAACTGTTGGGTCACAAAGTTTTTTGACCTAATAACAAAAATGCACAAGAGTACGCTGAGACCGGATCAACAAGAGACAGTCCGAACAGTTCCTTGACGGTAGCCTGAAATATCTAAAGACGCACCACGGGCACCTGATGTCGAAATAACAACTGAGTCATGGAATAATGTGAGGAAGTATAGCTTCCCTAAAGACTAATAAACTGCAAAAAAAGGCACAAGATCAAGTTGTGCGCGTCCTAATAAGAGGTAGCGCGATTGCCCTTTGATGATGATGAACGAAAATAATGCACATTTTTAAAATTCCAATTTTATTGATGACTATAAACTGGTATTAAGTAAACTTTTAAATTGTAGAAAGCTGTATAAAATGAACTTTTAGCAATTTTAGCAATGTTCTATTTTTTTGTAAAGGTTTTTATTAATCATGTACAAATAAAAAAATTACCATTACCATTACCACAGTAACACAATGAAAACACCACACAAATACTCCACACAGAGTTTGAAGAATGGAGAATAATTGTATGAGTAGAACAAGACCAAAACAACAAATATCCAATAAGCAGAACCGAAGTTATGAATTTTTAAAGAATAAATCAAAAAGCAGTACTTAGATGTAAATATCACTAAGGTGTTACTTGAGGTCAAGCTGGACCAGGGCAAATCCAAAGTTCACTGTGCCTCTGGATTCAAGCTAGCCTGGCTGATGAGGGGTGATGCCCCGAAACCGGTCCCAGGATGCTTGTTTCCGGTCCAGGGAGGACCTGGCTTGGCAGTTCGGTCTGAACTGTTCCCATGAGGCACAGGGTCAAGACTGATTTGCATATGGCTGGGTCTAAACTGCGGTGGCTTGGTGAGCAAAAGAACGATGGATTTAACCCAGATCTATTGACTGGGTCAGAATGTTTGATTTGCTCTGCATTCCGTCCATCATCTGTGTGTCTTTTGCTTTCTCGCCCTACGTGCGCCGGGTATGCCCAGACGTGGGTCCCGGCTCACTGTGCCCTGGATTCAAGCTAGCCTGGCTTATGAGGGGTGATGCCCCAAAACCGGTCCCAGGATGCTTGTTTCCGGTCCAGGGAGGACCTGGCTTGGCAGTTAGGTATGGACTGTTCCCATGATGCACAGGGTCATGACTGATTTGCATATGGCTGGGTGTAAACTGGGGTGGCTTGGTGAGCAAAAGAACGATGGATTTAACCCAGATCTATTGACTGGGGGAGAATGTTTGATTTGCTCTGCATTCCGTCCATCATCTGTGTGTCTTTTGCAAATCCAAAGTTCAGGCTGACCATGATGGAGGGCAGGCTGGCTACAAGACTCACGCAGGCCCGCTGAGAAAGTACCTTGGATGGAGCAAAGCATTGAAGTTGAAATCTCGATGCATCTGTGCCAATCCGCGCAGGTGATGAAGAACCTATTCACGATGCAGGCCCTGTGTTGTCACCGAGCCATGCTGTCCATTGTCGTCGAGCCAAGCAGTCCATTGAGGCATGCTGTCGAAGGGCAGTACGTCGGTTCTGATCGATGCAAAGCTGTCACTGCATCGATTTGGATGGTTCTGGACAGCAGGAATCACCTTTCAAGGGCCCAGGACTGTATTGGCACCACTTGGCAGGGAAGGACTCAGAGATGGCAGAGTCCAGCTGCCGTTGCAGAGTTGAAGGAAGTCTTTGATGGCCCTGAGACTTCAGAACAGGGGCCAAACCAGCAAGTGCTTGGAGTCACATTGGATTCAAGTGAGATGGATCCAGTCCTTGTCCTCAGCAGGTCAGCAGGGCAGCTCAGCAAAGCAGAAAGCAGTTCCTTCAGAGCAGCAGTCAGGCAAAGTGGCAATCGTTGTGGCAGAGCAGTCCTTACTCCTGGCGGAGTTCTTCACAGGTCCAGTGGTGGACTGTCTTGGTAGAGTCAGAGCCCCAGTACTAATACCCAAAAGTGCCTTTGAAGTGGAGGTGACTTCAAAGCAGGCCACTGAAGAGCACAGGTCCCCTTTCATCCCAGCCCTGCTGGCCAGGATATCTGTGGGGGGTAATCAGCCCTTTGTGCAGGAAATAAGACAGTGCCTATTCAGCTGTAAGTGTCAGCTCCCTCTCTCTCTTCCTGCCCAGGAAGAGCTATCAGAATGCAGACGAGTTCTCTTTCACACTCACCCTTCCTGTGTATGTGGCTGTCTAGAGAGAATGCACAAAGTGTAGCTGTCACCCACCCCAGACATGTTTTGGAGACAGGCTGCAGGCACAAAGAGCAGAAAATATCCAATTTCTAAAAGTAGCCTTTCTAAAATAGTAATGTTAAATCCATCTTTAGAGGATTTCTCATTACTATTCCAAGATATGAAACATGATGTAGCTACTCCTTCTAATCACAAATAACAGCTTAAAAGTGTATTAAGGAATTTCCAATGCCAGCCTATGAGATGAGTGGACAACTAATAGAGGATAGTCCTGAAAATACCGGAACACATTTCAGTTCTGGTTCTAAAAAGATTATCAAAATTTTCCAAAGGACATCCGTAGATATTCCAATAACCTGTGTTTTTATACAATAACCTCTTGTTTATTACTTGTTGATTATGGTCACCTCACTGGGGTTATATTGAGTCACGTGTTTACTGTTTTATATATGTGTATATAGTACCAATATATGTGAGTTATGTGAGTTTTTCTTCTATTTTTTATCAATGAAAATTTGTATGAAAAAATAAACATCGCCCACTTCGGCTGAAGTGAGTGTTGATGATCTATTCTTAGGGCTACTTTCTTTGTGTTAAACATTACAATGTGTCAATTAATCTAATCATTGTCAAAACACTTTTCTGTTAGGCTTAACAAAGTTATTGCAAAATGTGTTATATTTGCAAAAACTAATTATTCATTGTTGGAAATGAGTTTCTTGTGAACGATTGTGCTTAAGCTGATTCACTTTCTAAAAGTGGCATTTCTAAAATAGTAATGTTAAATCCATCTTTAGAGGATTACTATTCCAAGATATGAAACATGAAGTAGCCACTCCTTTCTAATCACAAATTACAGCTTTAAGTGCATTAAGGAATTTCCAATGCTAGCCTATGAGAGGAGTGGGCCGCCCAATAGTGAAAAACAAATTTAGCTGTTTGTTACTACCAGTACATATAAAACGTAATAATTCATGTTCTACCTTTTTCTTACACAGCACCCTGAGCTTAGGGCTACTTAGGGCCTACCTTAGGGGTTACGTATGTGTAAAAAAAGAGGAGTTTAATGCTTGGCATGTGGTTTGAAACGCCAAGTCGAAGTGGCAGTAAACTGCACACACAGGCCTTGAAATGGCAGGCCTGAGAAAGGTTTGAAAGACTACTTGGATGGGTGGCACAAACAGTGCTGCGAACCCACTAGTAGCATTTAGGTTACAGGCCCTGGGTATATGGTATACCACTTTACAAGGGACTTACAAGTAAACTAAATATGCCAAACAGGTGTAAATCAATTATACCAAGTTTAGAGAAGAGAGCACACGCACTTTAACACTGGTCAGCAGTGGTAAAAGTGCTCAGAGTCCTAAGGCCAACAAAAAGAATCGTCAAAAAGAGGAGGAGGAGGGCAAAAAGTTTGGGGTGACTCTTCAGAGAGTGCCATTTCAATAGATATTAATGCAATGCATTGTAATAATATTGTATGGCAGATCAGGAAACCATTTTAAGGTGACCAGGTTCTAAAAAGGCATAGAACATGCAGGTTGCACGTGCAGGATGATCAAGAATATGTGAGAAGCAGATGAAAAGATTTAAACTATTGGAACCAGCTTACCAGATCTTGGATGCTGGCGGGAAAGCAGATAGGAAAACAGGAGTTTGTGTTCACTGACCTTGGTAGGGTGGACAAGATAAGATATGGTCGGAGCTATTCATGTTAAAGGACTAGTGCGAGTATAAGTGCTTCCAGAGAGAATGTGCACAGTTTCCCACTGAGCCCGCTCCACCACAAACAATTTCTGTTGTTCAGTAAGTTGGGCATGGTTTCTGTATATGAGAACTAGGAGCAATACTGACAACCCACTATAGCAAAACAATACCTCTCAAAAATATTATGAACTATAAAAACACCATGAACCAAGTAACTGCCAGGATTAGGTCTTAGCAGAAGCATGTGATTAGACATAGAACAAATTGAACTGGAGAACGGAGTTAAAGAAACTGAAAGGGCTCGGTCATTAGACTGTTAACCTAAGGTTTACACACAGATACACTCATTTACTGGTCTTTAGACAATTCTGTAGTAGAAGGGGTAGAATAAGTAATAAAGAGTTTAATTAGCATGTAGCTGATGCTTGGAAACCTTTTGTTAGTTGTTGTGGCTTTCCATTAGTACTAGTCCTTCTTCCTCTCTCCATTCTTCCCTTTGTGTTTTACTGTGTATCAGTACCTAAATGTACCTTGTCGCTCCCTGGTTTGCACCCGCCTAGACCGGCATAGATGATGAAATGGGCATGCTTCCACTACAGCTTCAAAAAAGGTGGCTGCGGGTAGGATTCCAGCAAAGGGTGGTTATCAAAGAACAAGGCATTATAGAACTATTTACTGGAACCCTGCTCTTTTTATAGCAGCAGTGGCTAAAGAAATATGCATGGCTGAGCTCATTGTGTCTTCCAGTACAACCATGTCACAAATTCAGCCACTCAACTTGTGGAAATACTTCATGTATATGAAAAGCAGAGGCAGTCTTTTGGGATAGAAAAGGTTGCCTCTATGGCTCTGGAGAGAGTGCACCCTTACCCCGAGTTTTCCTCGTAGTGAGTCTCTGGTTATTTTAGATTGGTTTGCCTCAGCACAACTGACAATTATGCCTGTATGCTGAGGGGCCACTGTGACATAGAATGCAACAAAGAGTAGGGGGCTATAGTGTGGAGGGGCACTCTATGTGTATGCTCTTTTACGGAGGATGAATATCATTAGCTCACCTGGCGGTGGATGACTGACGGTGGTGGCAGCGACTGATTACACCTGTTAGAGAGGGCTCTTTACCTGTTGCCTACACAGGGAAAGTTGCCTACAGGCCTCTCCTGTTTAAAACTGTCTGCCAGTCCCCTGTAGCATGGTTGTTTGCTCCATCCAGGTGGTACATGGATATCACCTGTATGTTCATCCTATCTATATATGTGTTGTAGGACGAGCATTGAGCACATGTGCCATGTTTGCCTATTGCAGCCTAGAAATCCATTCTGGATCTCTTGCGTGTAAGTGGTACATAAGGTGGAGGACAGAGGAACATGCCAGACAGCAATGTGAACTGTATGGCTCCCCCAAAATATTCTTGAGGTCCAGAGTCTAGGGTGTGGTAGATATGAGCCAGAGGACCTCTCTGAAGCCCTGCCCCCTTCCTGCTTCATCACTTCCTAGAGATGTCAACCTCAGCAGGTTGAAAGCTAGCTGAGTGACGAAGCCTTTCCATCTTTTTTTTTGGGGGGGGGGTTTATATAGCGCAAACTAGATCGGAAAGTATCAGAGCGCTTTACATGAGCACCAGTTGCGTTACAGACGGACACATTAATTTCTTTTTTATGTGTTAGGCACGGGGAGATTAAGTGATTTGCCCAGGATCACAGGATGTTGAGCGTCCCTGCCAAGACTCAAACCTGGTTCCCCAGCTTCGAGGTCAACCTCCCTAGCCGTTAGGCCACATCCTCTCCCTGCTCTTGTGTGCCTTTCTTTTGGTCTTACTGTCAGGAAGCTCCCAACACCACCCATACATCCTACTGACACTTGAGGACAAAGACTGTGGCTTGACCAGGCTAGGTTGAATGCCAAAAGTGAGGAAGTGCCTGAAACTGATCCAAGAGCTGGACCAGTGTAATTCACAACCTTTCAAAACTGTAAGGATTCACTCTCAGCCCTGGCAGAGCCTCCAACAATAAGCGTAGGTAGTGAGTTACCAGGGAAGCGCTGTAGTGGGTAGAAGAGAGCAGCATCAGGGCAGTGGAAGAAGTTAATGACGGCATGTGGAGGTTGTAGTATAGGTTATAGGTGGGATCCAGGAGGCATATATCAAGAAGGAGTTAGCACAAGAAAGGGCTGTAAAGGTAGAGTCAGCTATGAACAATTTTGTCTTTGTTAGGTTCCCACTTGTCATATTAGTTCGCACTCAGATTTTGCTTTTCTCATGCCTGTTTTGTTCTGTTCATTGTTGACTCATGTTAGTTTCGCTAGCAGCTTGTTCTTTATTTTCTCTTTAAACTGTGTAATGCAGTGTTCTATCCTGATTCTCTTATGTTAGACGGTTGCATGCCGGTCATGCTTGGGATCATCACCTTTCTTTTGGAAAAGCAGATAAGACCTGAATCAGCTGGTCAAATACGTGTTGATGTAGGGAGGTCGTTCAGTTTGGAATTATCCACGTGAGTTGGGATGTTTTACAATTTATGGTATGCAGAGTTTTTCCAGTCTGACTCTGTGAGACCGCAACCAGACTAACCACATTCATTTGCAGCTATGAAGTCCATACTCTGAGTCCAGTCATGTCCTGTTCCAGTCCAGATCTCCTGTTTTCTACCCTACCCACTTTCTTCTCCTCAATCTTGAAACACAATTGGCATATGTATCGAACAAAACCCTGAGCTATTGTGTCAGGATTTCTCAATAAACTGTGCCCGGGATACCACACCAGTGTACAGTGAGAAAGATATCTGAGCTATAGGGTTGGGGTCGCTGACTGCCAACTCCCCTTGATCAGGAACAGGAATCTGGAAGTTCTGCATCCTGCCAAGATAACCTGCCTTGAAACCTCCTTTATGGAAGGGGCCCATTAACTGCCCAGGAGGGGTGCTAGGAGCATCCTCATATGAAAGAAAGGCTGCATAGAAAATGATGGCCATGAGGAGCTGTGAAGGAAGAGCTGAAACTAGCTATCTTAGAGCAGAAAGGGATCTGAACTACCACTCTGTAAGGTGAGGCCTTTTGAACCTGGCTCTCTTTCAGTGTGCCTTCTAGGTGAGGTAGTTCCCTCCCAGGATCTCTGCTTGCGTAAGGCTCCTTTTTGATCTCCCTATGCCTCACCAATAGAGCATTCCGGAATATGACGAGAAATGGTGAATGTGTCTACAAATGGCAAAAATGAATAAGCATCTGTGACAGCCTGGCACAGAAGAAAACTTGTAACCTCTACCAGTGGTGTGATCACCAGAAGGAGATGACTGAAAAATCATGACCGCACTTTGGCAGTCCCAACGTCAATAAAATCATTGTTGCGAAAAGTGGTTTCTGCTTTGTTTGGAAGGCATGTTGGGGATTTAGGACTGAGGAATACTCAGCGATGGGGAACTCTACTTCCCCAACTAGCTGAAGCAAGTGCGGCTCCTGTCCACTGGAGCTGACACAACTCCACCTCTCCTGGGTATGGTACAATAGATGGCAGGGCTGGGGCACAAGCTGTCTCTACACAGCTGTAGGTTAGTGGTAGAATCCCTTTATTCTTCTGATCTTGTGTTCACAATACATGGAGATGACAGCTAACATGTGCCTTCACCCAGCAGACGCCTGCAAATCAGCATCAAGATAAACTGCCAGGCCAACTGAGGTTGAGGGACATGAGCATTCCGCTGGGAGCCTAGAAATAGCTGCATAGCACCAACATTGGACTTGTAATACCTAACGCCCTGGAAGAAGAAAGTAAACTGACATTGTACTCCACAAACCCTTGGGGGGCACGTCCCGGAGTAGCAACATTTCTGAACATCCTGGTTTGTACTTCATTCTCCTTTTGACTTCCCTTTTCATACATCTGCAAAACAAAACAGCTAAGCATAGTTTACCATTGATTCACATTATGTTGTTTTAAAACAGTGTGAATACTCTTAAATTAACATGCCTCTTCTGTTGACTTTTATAAGAAACTGTTACCATCTTCACATTTCTTTAAATTTCTTTAAAACATGTTAATTTGATCTCATCATCAATTGACTTGTCTGGACCCACCATTCTGAATGTGGCCCACATTTGTGCCCTCGGAGAGAGGCACCCAGACCCTGGTGGGAGAAACCATGTTGCCATGACCATGCATGGTCTAAAGTTAACACCAAAGACGGAGAATAAGGTCATCTCCAAGTCTTCATCTGTTGGCGTGTCTTGGCCGTGAGTCATGGAGGCCGCAACTTGATAAGCTCCTGTGTCGGCTCAGCCGTTCCCGGCCCCTGTCAGACAAGTGGAACTCCAGGGACTGTCTAACTTTCTGTTCATGTGAGAGGCTGGGGTACCTGAGAGGGGAAGCTAAACGTTGCTGCGGAGCCCCACCAGGCTTCCTAGGCAGCGCCCAATCCCGTGCGGCCTAGGCAGGATGGTGCCCAGCGGCCGGGATGCACTCTGAGCGTTGCCAGCAGCTCTCCAACTGCTGCTGTGGAGACCTGCAGGACCCAAACACCGGACCGGTGTCGAGGGACTCCCCCGCCCAAGTGGGTTATGTTTGCCCTCAACGTAGACAGCCCACCTTCGATCAGTTGGGGAAGTGGTCTGCGCAGGCTGATCACCGACGAGGCCCCTGGCTCCTGTCTACACACCCCGGAGGAGGCCTGGAGAAAGAATTAACAGCTGTGGCACGTGGGTGAGTGTGTTCACTGATATGGATTGGCCAGCGATATAGACGTCCTGGAAGAGGACCAACGAAAATTGTCCAACAGAGTAGGGAAGACTGAGTCAGTTCTCCAGGAGCTCCAGCCACAAGCACTAGATTTGCAGAAACAGATGCGAGAGTTGACCAATTGGGTACGCTTCCTGAAAGAGTGAGCTGAGGTCATTGAGGGACAAGACTGCAGGAACAATATTTGAATAACTGGGCTACCAGAGGAAGCAGAAGGTATTAACCGTACTCACTTTATTCAAAACTGGCTCTCTGACAAGGTGGCCAGTGAGAACTCGCTGCTCTGTTCACAGTTGAGAAGGGTCACCGCCTCCTGGAGCCCGAACTCGTCCTGTGGTGGCAAGGATCCTCAGCTAAAGGGAGCAAGACATTGTAATGAAGCGGGCCTGAGGAGAGAAACATTTTGATGTTGATTCAAGAAAGATTGTGATTTTGTCTGATTACACGCTGGCAGTCTAGCACTGCAGAGCCAGCTTCACAGACACTCCCACCCACTCCCCCAACCTAACACTCCAGGTCCCTCCATAGCAAGGGCCCTTAAGGATTGGTTGCTACATTGGTCACTCTGCAATGTTTGGCAGCATAATCAACCTACACTTAAGGAACATTTATATTACTCATGGGTACATGATGCACATGTTCGATTAGACCAGTTTGTGGCCCATCTCAGTCTCTTACCAGAAGCGAGATTAACAGAACACTTAAGCATGATCATAATCCCTGGCTACTGCATATGTCCTGGGGAAGGGGAGTAACACCCTTACCCACAAGGCATCTTTAACAAGACATACTAGCTTTTTGCATTGCTGCGTGAATTTGTAGGGCACTTTTATGGGGAGAATGAGGGCTCTATCAACACTCATTCCACAACGTGGGTAGGATTCAAAGTAACACTCAGGGGTTGTTGTATTCAGACAGTAGTGTAGGTCAGGAGGCTCACTGACAAACAGCTTCCCACTCTAGATGAATGGCTCCGCAAACTGGAGACAAAGTTGATTGCCAATAATATGTACCTGACACCCTTACAGGTAGCTATAAAGGAACATGTCGCATTGGTGGAATGACATTGTTTAGACTATGCAACCTACTTGGCTCGACAACATGGGGAAGGTGACAAGTCTGGTAGACGTGGGACTTCTTAGATGGGCATTGTTCAATATACCCAAGAAGCCGTAGATCGATATTTCCTGGACTACTACAAGCAATTATATGACACCCATGATAGTTGCGATTTAGTTGAGATATATCGCTTCCTAGATTGACCCGTCAGGAGTTTGAGAAATTGGGACAGCCCATCATCCCTCAAGAGGTGAAGGATACCCTCACTTTGTTATCTCGCGGGAAAGTTCCTGAGCCCAATGGCCTCCCACTGGAATTATACGCAACCTTTGTGGACCAATTAGTGCCCCAGTTAGTTTTGCTTTATAACAAGGCGTTTGAGAATTAGATCCTCCCACTACGACTCTAGAGGCGCTGTTAAAGTTCTCTTAAAATCTGAGATACCCTCGAACGAATTATCAGCATATTATCTTCTCTCCACCTTAAACTGCATATTACAAAATACTTGTGAAAATTCTCGCAAATAGATTGCTGTAACACATGTCACACCTCATTCACACTGATCAGAGTGGCTTTATTCCAGGCCGTAGTATCCAGCAAAACATCTGACAGTTGTTTAGGATAGCAGAATCAGCACCCTCAACTTGGCCGTATGCAGCCGTCCTGTCGGTCGATATGAAAAAGGCCTTTGACACACTTACCTGGAGATATCTACATCAGGTCCTTAAAAAAAAACCATGTCGTATCTGCCTTTTAAAGGTGGATTAAACTCCTCTACAACCACCCTTCAGGGTGAGTGTGCACTGGCAGAGTAATTCGTACTAATACCAGGTTTGCCGCAGAGCCAGACAGGAGTGTCCCATCTCTCCCCTTCTATTCGCCCTTGTGGTGAAGTCATTTGCGGAACGAATTCTATCAATTAGCATCAATTTCAAATGCCATTTCCTATAACGCTGTCTGTTTATACGCTGATGACTTGTTGATCTACGCGGAGCAGAATTGCTTTTGGACAGAGGGAGCTGCATGTTAGCAGCTCCCTCTGTCCAAAAGCAATGTTGGCTCCCGCAGGATGCGGGGAGCCAGCAGGGACCATGAGGGCCTTGAGGCTCCCCCCGTGGCCCCCATCAGATAAGAGTGGGTGCCCTTGGTGCGGCCAGGGCACCCAGAGTAGAGGCCAGGCCCCAGGGGATGGGGTCCCTGGGGCCCAGGGAAGGGGAGACACGCGGACCCCCTTCCTAAAAAATAGAAAAAAAAGAAATTTAAAAAAAAAACGCAACTCGCCAGAGGCCCCGCCCTCTTTCTCCACCACTCTGCAAATGTGCCCCCTGCACAATGCTGGTTGGGGTATGAAGTCTCCTTGGCTGCTGAGGGTCCCTAGGGGCCAACAAGACGCCCTGTTACCTACAGTAAGCCCCACACAGCAGGATTTCTGAGAGGTGGTTGGTGGCCACGTCTCATTTCTCCACCACTCTGCAAACACACCTCTCGGCGCACTGCTAGTGGGGGGATGATGCCTTGTTGACACCTGAGGGCCTCAGGACTAAAGTGGACTTCATCCACCAAGCAGCAGTGCACCAGGAGGTGCATTTGTAGAGTGGTGGAGAAAGGGGGCATGGCCTCCAACAACCTCTGAGCAATCTAGCTGTGTGGGACTTGCTGAAGGTAACAGGGGGGGTAGTTGGCCCCCAAGGACCCTCAAGAGCCTAGGAGACTTCATCCATGAACTAGTAGTGTGCAGGAGGCGTGTTTGCAGAATGGTGGAGAAAAGGGGGCATGGACACCGAAAACCTCTCAGCAATCCCAGTGTATGGGACTTACTGGAGGTAACAGGAGGGATAGGATGATTTCCACTTTACTGCTGAGGGACCTTGGGGGGCAAGAAGCCCTCCTTATACCTCCTGTAAGTCCTACACAGCGGGATTCCAGAGAGTTGGTCAGAGGCCCCTCCCCCTTTCTCCACCACTCTGCAAATGTGACTACTATTTAAAAATCCATAGAAATTCACTGAAAAAACCAAAGGTTACAGAGATATTATAGTTGGGCTCAGATTTCACTCATACAAAACCAGTGACATTCAGCAGTTATAGTTAGCTGAGATAACTATAACTTGCGCCCGAAATGCACTGCTTAGAACCTCACATATTACATCACTCATAACATGGTCAGTGACATCACTGATGACATCTCATAATATATATATATTATATATATTTATACAACATCGACAAGGGTAAGCATGATTCAACCTTCCCCTTTCAAGTTAAAATCAACATTCAATCCCATCACTCCAAGAGACTCCATAGATACCTTCAACGAACAAGTGACATCTCAAATAAAACAACTCAATCGTAAAGTACAGAACACCAAGTTGAAATACAACAGACGCAATCACCAATATCACGAATTAATGAAGAGGTTACATAACGACAATCGGATAGTAATCTGAAACTCTGACAAAGGAGGGAACATTGTGATCTGGTCCAAAGAAGAATACACAAAAGAGGCGTTATCTCAGTTAAATGACAGGACATGTTACACTAAGAGCAACGGATCAAACTTAAAAGCTCTTTACAACGACTTCTATACCAAACTGCTATCCTGGAAAACCCAGGGATTAATCAGCATGCAGGAGTATAAATTCCTCAAGAAGGAAAACCCGACGACTCCTTCTATTTATTTCATACCAAAGGTGCACAAAGATCCAAGTAAACCACCGGGGAGACCGATCATCTCGGCTAGAGATGGTCTGCTTGAACACACTTCACAGTATGTGGATTATTTCTTGCAAGAATATGTACAATCTCTAACATCATATATAAGAGATACAAGTGATTTTTTGAACAAACTGAACAATTTTGAGTGGCAAAGCGATTACCTTCTCATAGCACTCGACGTAACATCTTTGTACACGAGTATAAGACACAACAACGGTGTGAAGGCATTGGAACATTATTTATTTAAAAGACCGGGACAATTAATGCAACACAGCAAAATGTTGGTGGAGATGGTTGACTTTTGTCTCAACTATAATGTTTTTATGTTTAATAATGTGCTTTACCAACAAACAAGAGGGGTAGCCATGGGAGCCAGCTTCTCCCCCAGCTACGCGTGTTTACACATGGGCAGGTAGGAGGAGCTGGTTCTTGCAACCACACACAGCCAATACATGCAGGGCAACATCAGGCTTTGGCTCCGCTTCATTGATGATTTATTTATAGTTTGGAAAGACACACAGCAAAGAGCAACTGAATTTGTAGCAGCGATTAACAATAATGAAATTAACCTGCACTTCACAGCCACCATCAGTGACACTTCAGTAAATTTCTTAGACACCCAAGTGTACATACAGAATGATAAAATAGAGACAAGGGTGTATCGCAAAGAAACGGCTGGCAAATCAACCTTGCACGCCAGCAGCTCCCACCCCAGGCATTTGGTAAACAGCATCCCCTGGCAATTTTCAAGTCCATGACACAAGATAGGACTGAGTTACTCAGGGACAAACGCAGGGACGACACAGGTTATCCAGATCAACTTGAAAACAAAAAGAAACAAGAGGCTAAGGAGTTCAGGATAATCATGGGATTCAGCAAACAGGAAAGGAATCTGCGGTCAATAATCAAACGCAACTGGCCCTTAGTTCTGAGTTATCCAGTGATAGGACCCTTGCTACCGCAAAAAGTGTCAATCACACATAGTAGGGGACCCTCCATGAGAGACAACTTAGTGAAAACTAGCCCTGAAGTGATTGAGGGGTCCAGCTGGCTGATGACACACAAAGGTTTTTATAAGTGCAAAACCTGCAAGGCTTGCCAGCAGGGTCTCAACAAAACCACATACCAGACCCCGTTCAGTACAAGAGAATACAAAATCACTAAGCTTTTAACTTGCAAGACTGACCATGTGGTATATGTGTTACTATGCCCATGTGGTCTACAATATATAGGAAGTACCAAACTTCAAGCACATAAAAGAGTACTTCAACACATGCGAGCAATAGTAAATCAAGATAACACATACCCGGTGGCACGCCATTTTAGGGAGCACCACAAGTCCAATAGTCAAGACCTCAGATATTACCTCATAGATGCAGTACCCCCCAGTAGAAGAGGGCAGAACAGAGAGACTAAACTACGAAAGTTAGAGACACGATACATCATTGAAATGGACTCCAAACACCCAGGGGGACTCAATACGACAGAAGATTTATATACATGCCTTTGATATTTGATTGTTAATATTTAATATTTAATATGTAATATTTGATGTTTAATATGCAATCTTTAAATATTTAAGAGCCAACATCAATTTACTTAACCCTTAAGAGAGCAGAAAAGTAAACGAATATTGTATTGTATAGTATAAAATAACAATGCATGGTAGAGAGGGGTCAACAGGTATTTAAACCCAACATTTGGCAAGGTGGAAAGAGCAAATAGCTCCACTACTATAATTGTAAATAATTAATTAAACAGTGACCATAAAAGGAACAGTACAGTCACCATTGTTGACATTATAGCAGCAATGGGAAATTAATTTTATTATTTTGATCAGCATAGAGGCACTAAGTCAGCTTAACACTTTAATATTAAAACACATTAGCACTTTAAGGCGGTCATTGAGTACACACATATAAAATAGCAAAACAACAGTGAAGCACATTGGCATTTCATGAATGTGGCACCAGACATTGTGATTATAAATGTAACTATACAGGCAGACACTTATACAACATTGCAAGGATTTCTTTGTCCATGAAATGATTTCCTTTTATTAAATTGCGAACCATTTTAAGGTTTTTACAATTTTAATGAAATGTTGGAGGTTATATGTTCAATGTTCAATATTTAATATTTATTTAAAAATATTTATGTGCAATATTTATCTACAATGTTTACATATGCCAAACATGACTTTGCATATATTGTTGAAGCAAGAAACTCTGGTTTCTTTTATGTCTATGACTGCATACTGTTTTGCACGTTGCACTTTGCACGGAGCACTTGTCACTTTAAAAGCAAAAACTGAAACCGTGGCGCCATGTCATGTGAATAAAGGCTCGATCTGAGCCGAAACGCATAATGGCTGCATCGCAATAAACAACATTTGCACTCATCTGGTGGTCCGTGTCCATATGTAGGATCAATCCGGGTAGACAACGGAATTCAGGATATAAATGTATACATATATATAAATATTTCTCCAAGTTTTTGCCCTGCAATGAGGACGCACTCCGCAACAGATGATTTACAAATCCTTTTTTGCAAAACCGGCATTTCATCCTGATCTCTTTCTCCGCCTGACGCGTTTCGGGGTTCCAACCCCTTATTCATAGGCTTGCATTGATTTCACAGCAAAGCAACTTCCCTGCATGCTTACAATTTTATGCACATCCGGTGTGCCTCTCAGGTGAGTCAGTTTTCATTGCATGCCGGAATTTGTAGTTCACTATCGTGCCGATTCAAACCCTCCAGTGGGTTCTGTGTAGTTTCAATGCGAAAACATTATCCATTTATTTAAAAGCCCTCCGGTGGGCCTCAGGAATTAAAACATCCAGTTCTGAATTTCATTCTCTGCTGCGCTGCTTGTGATTAGAATAGTTCTGAAATCCAGCAGCCTCAGATTACGTTCTTCAAGTGGTGCAGTCCTCTGCGGCTGGACCTGCCGTAATTTATGTCTCCAGGTTTTTGCCCTGCAATGAGGACGCACTCCGCAACAGATGATTTACAAATCTTTATTGCAAAACCGGCATTTCATCCTGATCTCTTTCTCTGCCTGACGCGTTTCGGGGTTCCAACCCCTTATTCATAGGCTTGCATTGATTTCACAGCAAAGCAACTTCCCTGCATGCTTACAATTTTATGCACATCCGGTGTGCCTCTCAGGTGAGTCAGTTTTCATTGCATGCCGGAATTTGTAGTTCACTATCGTGCCGATTCAAACCCTCCAGTGGGTTCTGTGTAGTTTCAATGCGAAAACATTATCCATTTATTTAAAAGCCCTCCGGTGGGCCTCAGGAATTAACACATCCAGTTTTGAATTTCATTCTCTGCTGCGCCGCTTGTGATTAGAATAGTTCTGAAATCCAGCAGCCTCACATTACGTTCTTCAAGTGGTGCAGTCCTCTACGGCTGGACCTGCCGTAATTTATGTCTCCAAGTTTTTGCCCTGCAATGAGGACGCACCCCGCAACAGATGACTTACAAATCCTTTATTGCAAAACCAGCATTTCATCCTGATCTCTTTCTCTGCCTGACACGTTTCGGGGTTCCAACCCCTTATTCATAGGATTACATTGATTTCACAGCAAAGCAACTTCCCTGCATGCTTACAATTTTATGCACATCCGGTGTGCCTCTCAGGTGAGTCAGTTTTCATTGCATGCCGGAATTTGTAGTTCACTATCGTGCTGATTCAAACCCTCCCGTGGGTTCTGTGTAGTTTCAATCTGAAAACATTATCCGTTTATTTAAAACATCCAGTTTTTAATTGTATTCTCTGCTGCGTCGCTTGTGATTAGAATAGTTCTGAAACCCAGCAGCCTCACATTACGTTCTTCAAGTGGTGCAGTCCTCTACGGCTGGACCTGCTGTAATTTATGTCTCCAAGTTTTTGCCCTGCAATGAGGACGCACTCCGCAGCAGATGATTTACAAATCCTTTATTACAAAACCGGCATTTCATCCTGATCTCTTTCTCTGCCTGACGCGTTTCGGGGTTCCTACCCCTAGTTCATAGGCTTGCATTGATTTCACAGCAAAGCAACTTCCCTGCATGCTTACAATTTTATGCACATCCGGTGTGCCTCTCAGGTGAGTCAGTTTTCATTGCATGCCGGAATTTGTAGTTCACTATCGTGCCGATTCAAACCCTCCAGTGGGTTCTGTGTAGTTTCAATGCAAAAACATTATCCATTTATTTAAAAGCCCTCCTGTGGGCCTCAGGAATTAAAACATCCAGATTTGAATTTCATTCTCTGCTGCGCCGCTTGTGACTAGAATAGTCCTGTTATCCAGCAGCCTCACATTACGTTCTTCAAGTGGTGCAGTCCTCTACGGCTGGACCTGCCGTAATTTATCTCTCCAGGTTTTTGCCCTGCAATGAGGACGCACTCCGCAACAGATGATTTACAAATCCTTTATTGCAAAACCGGCATTTCATCCTGATCTCTTTCTCTGCCTGAGGCGTTTCGGTGTTCCAACCCCTTATTCATAGGCTTGCATTGATTTCACAGCAAAGCAACTTCCCTGCATGCTTACAATTTTATGCACATCCGGTGTGCCTCTCAGGTGAGTCCGTTTTCATTGTATGCCGGAATTTGTAGTTTACTATTGTGCCGATTCAAACCCTCCAGTGGGTTCTGTGTAGTTTCAATGCGAAAACATTATCCATTTATTTAAAAGTCCTCCGGTGGGCCTCAGGAATTAAAACATCCAGTTTTGAATTTCATTCTCTGCTGCACCGCTTGTGATTAGAATAGTTCTGAAATCCAGCAGCCTCACATTACGAATGTCAGCCTTTCTGTTTTAGCTAGCTCACAGTGCCACTAGAATCTCCTCTTATCGGGGAGAGAATAGTTTCTGGCAACCTCAGAACATGACAACCCTGATCCCTCAGGATCGTGGAAACAATATACTACTTTTCGCTCTGTCACTCGTGCTCACTTATTCGTTCTCAGAGAGTTACACAGAAGAAACAGTCGGGCGTGTTACAATAAGAATTTATTGCACAGTTGTTCGTCTAGTGTAAAATAGATGTGCTGCAACAACCGTTAGACAGTAGCAGATATATATGATTAGCAGTACAGTGAAAATAAAAGGATAGTACAGTTCTACCATCTTGCAATAATCATGAATACATACATGAATATAAAATGCATGATAAAAAGTGCGCGTACTCCTACGATGCCTATCTAGATGTACCTAAGTGTACCTAGCATGTGAGTAGGTGTGAAGCCAAGAATCCCTCTAGGATTTAGTCCAACCCCATTACCTGAAGTGAGAGAGTGTGGGACCCCGTCCTGGTCTCGAGTTGGACACCCCGCGAGGGATGTGTTAGACCACTGTCAGCTGGAGCGTCTGCATGCAGGAGCCTCAGCGTCTCTGTTCAGTGTGTCGGCCTGGAAGTCTCGGTCTCCTCTCCCAACCCTAGCAAGATGTGCTGTATTTATACAAAAAGTATCTAGGGTTTCTTTGTCCCTTGTTACTTGTATTATCCATTGTTGGATTTGAGGATGATGTATGGGATGAACCTTGTACGTAGATATTATGCAGGTGGTGTAGCCTCTGCCTGGTTTCCAAGAACTCTCATGAATATTCATTCATACTGTATGAGTCCATTGATGAAGTTATAGGACGCTATTGTTCAAGGAAAAACCCTCCTTCTGTGCCCAGGACTAGAACTAGGTATAGGTTCAATCCTAAAGGCTCGTTACTGTGTAGTATAAGGGAGATAATGTAGGTGAAGGTGTATGATATTACCCGGGCCTATATTAGGGTACCTTTATGAAACATAACACCCACTCCTCTTCCGAACAGTCAACAATGATAAAAATGCTAGTGAACTACTCTTTTTACTAGGTAGCAGCGCATAAAATTATCAGTGAGCTTCATAACATTTTGTCTTTAAAACCATTTAACAATAGTGTGATAGGGGGGAAGAAAAAATTATTTTCGAAAGTTACTATTGGAAATGTCACTCTAAGCCAAAGTCCTAGTTGAGTTCGTTTATACAAATCGAACCACTACAAGCGTCAGATGGCCATGATTTCCCAGCAAAAGTGTCAATTAAAGGAAAGTTCCAAATTTAATTGAGTTTTGAAACAAAAAGGAAAAAAACTAATTCTTTCCCAGCACACGATGAACCAATTATAGATTAAGTGTCCTGGCTGGGAGACGTAACATCGCTGTTGCTCGCAGTTGCAGTGGACGATCCCTGTAATACCTCGCAGAGGACGTCAATTGAGCACAGATGATACTCAGAACTGTCAATAGCTGGTGCAGAGGCAGCTGGTGCTGTAGTCGATACCTGAGTGCGAGTGGAAGCCATCAAGATAGGAATACGCTGGGGACATTGCCGAGCATGGGCCCTCACCGGTTCCAGCATGGTATTCATGTCCGGTGGTGTTGCCGATGGAAGTGTCAGACAGAGATCTAACACGCATTCTTCTCCGCAAAACAGGCATCGAAGAACAGGTAAGATGCAGTCCATCCAGACTGGTCTAAACAATAGGAACCAAGAGGCGCTCAGTTCCTGCAGGCAAGGTGTGCCCAGATGTTGTACCATGCGTTCACGGTATTTACGCTCCAGGAGTGCTTTTGCCATCTCGTTGGTGATTGGGCCGTCCATTGCGTAGCAGGAAAATAACAATCAGGATACCTGCTATTAAGAGCAGGATCAGCGGAAGACCTCCAAAAATGCTTCCCAATATGGAGTGTACAAAGTTTGGAATAACTCCGAGGACTGTCTGAAAGGTGCTTAGAAATCCTGACCCTATGGTCTTAAATAGGTGTACAATACCACTCGTATCAGACATATTAAAGATACGTCCCACCATTTCTGTGAAATGAGAGGGGCAGTTTGTATGTATGAGTGCCTGTACCTCACCCGAGGTCCTTGCGATTTGAAGATCAAGGGTCTCCCGGGCGGAGGTTAAGGGCAGAGTTTGCTGTAAAAGCATGGCTTTCATTCTGCTCAAAGTATCAAATTGTATAAAGAAAACATTTAGCGAAGGCCATAGCGGCGCCTCCCTGACTGTACTTGTTGGGGGAAACAATACTTGCATACAGCAAGTAACCCTGGAGTTCACCGTGACCAGATAGGCAATCCCCGGAAGCATCCCACCACAACCTTGATCATTCAGCATCAAGTAACTCCCATTCGAGAGCAGCTCGAATACCGGTGTAATCACGGTTGCTGGAGTCCCTTTCAGGTGGCAGGACAAGTTTGCTACTGAACCATTACAAGCTCCGTGTAGTAAAATATCCTGGCACATGAGAGAACCACTCAAAGCGTTCTTGCAGTTTGTACCGCTTAGAAACACTTCTCGATCCCCATTCCGGCATCGAAATCTGTACGGTAATTCCCAAGATTCCTTAATGTATTCCTTACCCAATTTTTCATATTTGCCTGCCTGCTTTTGCTCAAGGCAATACTGAAACTGAAAGGTAGAGTTATGTGGCCATGGATTAGCCATTCCGTGGATGGTGATTCCGCTACCGTAAATGGTAATCTATCCAGTTTTTCAATACGCAGCTTTGTATATTTTGCTCCCCTTTGTGCCATTTCTACCTGTTTATCTGTTAGATTGTATTCAGAAAACAGAGACGTACTGTTGATAAAACGCCAAGGCACATGGCCTGCACGCAAAGATTGCAGTGTCCAGCTTAACAACATAATAGAACGTAACTGAGATTGCCCGTGTTGTAATATGGCCAAATCTTGTTCCAGTATGTCTATTGCAGAAGATACAATGTTGCCTAAGGAATATATCCTGGAGGTCAAAGTTGTTAACCCATTATCTACTACCGCTAATGCCTTCTCTAAGTTAATATGGTCTATTTCCCGTATTCTCTCTGCGGCCTCTTGTTGGGATATTTTCCAATTTTCATTGTAGGCAGCATAAATGCCAGCATATATGAAACGTTTCTGCTGTGATTTCCTGGGACCTAGCAAAAGATCCATGTCATGTGTGAGTAAGAATAAGTGCTGTTTCACTTCTGTTAGTGTTGAGGTTTCTAGCCAATCAAGGCACAACTTCCCAACACTGTAGGAAGTCACTACCCCTGGATGTTCTCTTTGTACATAGCGTGGATCTGGCCTATGGATACTGAACCCTTCGGTGGTACCCCAGAATCTTTGCTGACATCTGTTCGTGTCTATGGGCCAAACCAACCATCCTTTCCAATTAGGGTCTGATCTAACGTACCGTAAAATGTCATCTACTTCTGCCCCTTCTTGTGGAGTTTAATTTTGCCACCCCTCCATCTGTGATGGTGTTGGAAACCGAGGTGTGTTCAGGTACTTGTTCTTGGCTAGTCCAAGACAGGATGTCTGTTGCACAGTGTCATTTAGGAATATCATCTGCTGTGGAATGAGCCATGCTCTAAATAGCGCTTCTGTTCCCTGGACTTGCCAGTCTCTAGAACCCCAGACTGATTTTAAGTCTATTGTGTCCTTCCATAGGTCAAAACCCTGTTCAGACAATCGGCCGATAAAGGAAGCAGAGTAAATCTGTTTGGTGTTAGTCAACATAATTTTCTATGCCGATGTGGATGTAACTTTATGATAAAATGACGTTGGGTCAGAAGTGTTAAATCCTGAAAAATATGAGAATTTCTGTGCAGATGTTTGCGAACTACCTTTTGGTAGTGTAGGGCAATGTTCCAACTGGTGGTACTCAAAAACTTTTCTAGGTGTTATAGATTTGTGTAAGAAATGATGACCATAATGTTGGTAACAGTACAAAGTGTCATAGTCTGAAGTACTTTCTAGCATTTCAGTGTTCGGAAATGCGGCAGCTTTCTCTGAATCAGACATGTTATTAACAGTTTCAGAGTCCCAATCATCAGAAAATGTACTGGAGGTAATGATATCACTCAATGAAATTTTAAATACATGAGAAATTTTTAAAAGTTCAGTAGGACTGAATATATCGAAATCAACCTTGTCCCAAACTATACCGTCCGGTATAGGAACTGCTGTAATGTTTACTGATGATAAGTCTCTTTGTTCACGATGAGAAGATTGATGTGGCTTCAGAATCAAATTTACTTTTTCGGCTGCAGGTCTTTGTTGAAGGTAACGTCCATTAATAAGCATGCTAAAAGTTATAACTAAGCCTAGCCAGAAAAGAAAGAACAGTATCCCAGTAATTACCCAGAGTTCTACCCAAGGTGACACCAGGTAAGTTTTTGGGAGAAAGTTCAGAAAGTCCGTAATCTGCTGCTTGCGTGTTTGTTGGGCTGGCGTCGTTTCCGGTTCACTTGGATCCAATGAAAACGTATCAAAGTTCATGAAGTAGCCAGAAGCAGTTCGATCAATTGTTGGAATTGCATCAGGATTTGTCGAAATCGCAGTTTGCTCTTGTCGAGGCGTGTTGACGTAAACATCAGTATTTGGTCTTATTGCAACTTGTGTGCTATTTTGAGTTTGATTTCGGAGTTGAACTTCGGGTTCAAGGGGAACAAGTTCCATAGCATTGTTGCATAGTCCTTCATTCCTTTGAGAGGACTCTTCAAACGTGATGAGTCTTTCTGTTTGAACTTCTTGGATTGTAGCTAGAGGAGGGCGTCTGCAACAGCGGAGTCCACGAGGCCTACTGTTCAGTATCGGCCACATAGTGTGGTTTGATTAAGTCGATTGAGACAAATCGTTTCTCCTTTTTTCCGGCAAGAGGCGGTAGAAGTGCAGTTCTTGTTCCTTGAATTGCTTGGACAGGTACAGGCTTTCTGTATGATGGTCCAAATTCTTTTTTATCCGCTATTTTCTCTCTGACCAGATCCCTGACTTTTGGGATCCAGACAGGTCTTGCCATGACTGCCTTGACTTCCCCAGTGCCGGTCTGTTTCAGGTGGATGTTACTTTGTTGTGTCCTGGATTAATTTAGATCCTGTAAAACAGCCAAACGATCATGGATATCAAATGGTTTCTCATCCGCCACTGTGCCTTCACAATCAAGATCAGGTACCCACATTCTTGTCCCAAATAGGACCTCGTAAGGAGAGAACTTCTTGGCTGGATATTGAGAGCTCGTTGTACCCCATATATATGTTTGACCCAACTACCGCCCTTGCCTAATACCCTAGCTGTTAAAGATTGCTTTAGGTCCCGGTTCTTCCTCTCCACAACCGAATTTCCCTCAGGATGGTACGGAGAGGAGTACCGCAATGCTACGCCCATACTTTCCATGGCCTCTTTGTAAGCCCGAGAGCTAAACGCCGGGCCACGGTCAGAATGTAATGTGCCAACTGCGTATGTCCCTATAAAGACTCACAAATCTTTGATAACAGTTCAAGCGTCAGCCGAGCGCTGAGCCAAACCCATAGGAATCTTGAGCATGAATCCACTGCAACCATGATATACTTGTAGGCCCCATCTGATTGTAAGGGGCCGCAGTAGTCCAGATACACACAAGCGAGAGGTTTGTCTGATTTTAATAACGGTGTTTGTGCCGGGCGTTATGGTGGAGCCTTTCATCTGCTGGCAGATGTCACATTTCAAGACATAGTCTTTAGTTTGCTTTGTTAGGCCTGGCCACCAATAGCGCTGTTTCAACAATGAAACAGTCACTGTAACGCCTGTATGTGCAGAGTCCAAACCCTCGTGTGCTGCAATAATCAAACCTTGCCTACAATCCATATTTGGTATTACTCTGTCCCCCACTCCAGGAATCTGAGCATATGGAATGTTGTTTGCATCTAACTTGTAGGAGTACTTGAGTGGAAATGTCTTTGGTACTGCTGAGCTGCCTTTGCGTGAAGCAATGACAGCAACCATAATCTCACCGTCTATCCTCGTTTTTGAACGAGTGATTGCAACTACGGAAGCTGTGCGTACAGCCCCCTTCGTGGCTTCATCAGCCAATGAATTCCCTTCAACGTGAACGCCATCACGTTGATGACTCAGTGTATGAATCACGTGAGCCCGTGGTAGTTCGTTTCTCAACTCAACTACCTGTTTCCATAGCATTTTATGCTTAATTGTGCCACCTTTTGCGTCTTTGAACCCGTTTTGTTCCCAATGGTGTAAATATTCATTGTATGATTGCACACAGTAAAAAGAATCACACACTATCAGTGTGGGGAATTCGTGATCCGTGTTTACCAGTGCCAGTATTAACGCTTTTAACTCTGCCTACTGTGCCGTGCAGTCTCCTAGATTGCGTTTTGGTGCAACTTGGATGGAACCTTCCATCCTGCACGCGACCTTTAACGATAGCACATGCTGCGCTGTATTGTTGCTTACTCCCTATGGCCGGTTGAGCAGATCCGTCAGTGTAAATAATAGATTCATACTGATCTAGAGGCAAGATTTCATTCGGTATAGGGTATTCTTGTTCGTATTGCAGAAATGCTTGTGTTTTTAGACTTGGATCAAATCTGTACTCAACATCTGTTGCAGTAAGAGAATTAGCCCATTGTATCCATCTCGGATGTAAGGCTTTTGCATTTGGAATGCTAGCCTTTGTAACAGCCTCTAAAGCTGGTACCGGTGTTACGACAATTATGCGTTTTCCTTGAGCCAGTGCTCTTTCTCTTGCTACAGCAGTCTGAACTGCTGTCAGGATTTTTTCTGTTGAAGTGAAACGCATTTCTGCGTTTGTGAAACAGTACCAATCGCATGTGATTTGTATGCGATTGGTACTGTTTCACTTTCATTGAAGGTTAAGTAAGTGTACCCGCATTGACCCGCCATTACACGGATCACTAAGTTGCGTACGTTTACCCGCGTCTGTAATTGTTTAGAAGCTATCATGTCTTCTTGTAGTGAATGTAGGATGTTTGTGTGTTCCTGTGTCCATTGACTAACTGAAAAGTCAGGTTTTATTAAGTCGTAGAAAGGTTTTACTCTTTCCGCATAATCCAAAATGTATGTTCTGCCAAAATTTAGGAATCCCAGTATTGATTGTAAATTTTTTTATGATTTTGGAGGTTGGAGCAGCGCACACTTTTCTAAAAAGTTAGCTGCCAGTATTTTCCCTTCACTTGAAAGCTCATATCCTAAAATCAGGTGGGCGATTTTTGATTTTTTTAAAATTAAATTTGTAGCCCTCAGAGGCGAATCCCATAATTATGGTGCTCACCCTGGTCAAATGCCTTTTTAAGTCATCGTCCGTCAGATAAATATCATCCACATAGGACAATGCTTCCTCATCAAAATTTTGGAGTAATTCGGTTACTTTTGCTGAAAATAACCCCGGGCTATTCTTATACCCTTGGGGGAGACGACAAAATTGTCGCTAGGACCCCAACGCTGAGAATGCGGTCAAATACCTGCTTTCAGGCGGTATATTTTGGCAGAAAAATCCATTTGAGATATCAAGTGTAGTTTTGTATTTTTTCCGCACAATGTTATTCATTAACGCAGCACTGTGTGCATTTTGAACTGCAAATGTCTTAGTGCAAGTGTTTAAATGTCTCTAATCTAAAACTAGACGATATGAGTTGTCCGGTTTCATTACGGGAAACAAAGGATTGTTCATTTGAGAGGTGCAAGTTTCAATCACCCCTTGGTATTCAAGTTGATCTAAGATCTCCCTGACCTGGTTTTTAGCTTCTTGCTTTATTGGATATTGTCTCTGCATTTGGTGAAACTTTTAACGGGATCACGTGGTGGGTTGAATTCTCATCCCATCCGGCATGATTTTTGTACAATGCTGGAGCTAGGGCAACTGCCCACTCCCGTGCATATGTGTGTTTAAAATGTATGGGAAGGAGGTCGGAGAAGGCTGGAAAAATGACTGTTTCTCCCCTAGGGCACTCCATAACGAATGCTGGCGGCCAATATTGTTCAGCTAATAGGATGTCATAACCAGATGACAGATTCTCCCAAAAGAGACCTTTAACTTTCCTAGGCTTGTCCCCCTCCATTTGGAGTGTTATTTCATATAACTTATGTGGGGCGCTTACCCTCGTATCTGGTGTTTCCACCGTGATGTAATCATTCAAGTCCGCTGTCACCAGAAATTCCATCAGGTTCTGGCGAGCTATTGTTACTTCTGTCGCACTGTCTAGCATCGTCTGAGCCCATTCCCCGTTCAGAAGTTGCGTCCTCAGAATTCTGGGCATGTCTGATCTTCAGGCCTGCAACTCTCTTCTTCTTAATTATTATTATTATTATTTTTTTTCCTTAGTCCTCATATATGACAAAGGCTTGGCCACAGCTTGGGAGAGGAACCTGATTTTCTTGTTGTGCCACATACCTCCTTACTCCCGCCGTCCAAAAACCGCCCTTTCAACTGATACCTGAGGCAGATCTTAGTGGTATTCCCACCAAACACCTCATCCAGTTGAATTCGTCTTAAACCTTGGACTTTATATATGGCTTATTTCAACTATCCACCTCAGACCGCCCACGTTAGCTCTGGGAATCTAGCTTTAAGAAACTGTCCCACATTTTCTCCCTTTTAGCCAAACCTGATTGACAATCCAACCTTGCCACCTGCTCAACAAAGCTTAACCACCCCTGACATGTCGGTGGACGTTCAGAAACCCAATTTTTACAATTTTCCCTGCGTGCGGCAGCAATTAATATGAAAAGCAGAAAAGCTTTAGTTTTCCCCAAACCAGATGTAGTTGCATTTAATACCCCAAAAATAATTAGCGATAGGCTTACCTCTATATTGACCCCCAGAATTTTTTTAAAGACTTCTCCCACCTCTTGCCAGAAGGCCTGGATAGCTGGACACTGCGAACAAAGATGTACGTCGTCTGCATTATCCAAGTCGCAATTCGGGCAGCTTCTTCTCTTAGTTCCACCCATCTTCGCCAATTTCTTTGGGGACCAGTAAACCCTGTACAATGTGAACAAATGGTTCCTCCTAAGTGCAGCCGATTTTACCGATGCCCATAATGTAATAGCAGATACTTGCCATAAATATGCCACATCACAGCCAGGCATGTCCAGCTTCCAGATCTCTTCCGGCGGGATCAGGTGACCGTTGTCCCCCTGTATTAATGCCCTGTACCATTTGGATATTTCTTTCGTATATTTGTGGTTATTCTGTAGCTCTTTCTCGATCTCTGTTTCGAACCCCAAGTTTGGCTGTAACCGTGCCCAACTTGCCAACTGATAATATTTGAATCTGGATAACTTATGGTTAGCAACCTGCGATAACGAAGACCAAGACATCAAGCCCCCTTGATCAGCGAGTTGGCCCCATCTCACTAAACCAGTTTTAGTAAAGGGATCACCAAACTATCCTTTAGACATAGAGGGGTTCCTGGGGATCTCCAAATTGGTGCCATATAGCTATAATAGGGGATCTCTAGAGTTCTCCTAATTTGTATCCAAATTTTGCATGCTGCTATTAAGATCCTAAATGTTATCCTTTTGAAAAACTTCGGGTGGCCAAACTTAAATAGAAAGTGATTTGCCTCTCCTGCTAGATTCCATACCAAGGCTCTGTACCATAGAGGCATATCTTTCACGTCCATCAACAAGCATCTGGAATTATTTTTTTAAAAAGCCCAATAATAAAGCTGGAAATCAGGGAGCGCAATTCCCCCCTCCATCCTTTTTTTCCTGAGTTTTCTCCACGCTATTCTCACAGATTTGGACTCCCAAATAAAACTACTGAGTTGTCCTTGCAATTTTTTTAACGAGGCTTGCTTAAAACATAGAGGGAGAGAATTAAACATGAAGGTGAACTTTGGTAAGATCGTCATTTTAACTAAGTTTGCCCTCCCTAAAATCGATATTGGAAGCGAGTACCATCTTTGTAGTAATTTCTTCGACTCTTCGCATTAGCTGATTGAAATTTGTAAGAGCCATTTTTTCCACTTCCTTCGTAACCCGGATTCCTAAATACCTAATTTCTGTTTTATTTAGATGTTTAAGATGCTCTGGAACAGACCTGTTCCATGTCATCGTCTCTGTTTTATCTTTATTTACCAGGTATCCGGAAATTCTCCCAAAACTTCCCATTGTATCCAACTTTATTGGTAAAGATACCTCCAGATTGCTCGTAAAAATGATTAAGTCGTCGGCATACAGAGCTTCTTTTTTTTGCCAGTACCCATACTGGAATGGTGGTATACTTTTCTCGGCTCTAATTTTTCTCGCCAGAGGCTCTATATATAAATTAAACAGGAGCGGCGATAATGGACACCCCTGACGGGTGCCCTTATTTATCTGAAAACTTTCAGTTAGTTGTCCGTTAACCAGTACCTTAGCTGTAGGCGCTGCATATATATTCTTAATTGCTGAAAGAAAGTTCCCTCCCAAACCATTTTGTTCCATTGTCTCATAAAGATACGGCCAACTATCTCGGTCAAAGGCTTTGGCCGCGTCAATCATTATAATTGACAGAGGGGCCCCCGTGACTGTGGCTATATCTATTGCACACACTAGGTCTTGTGTTAAATCTGAGAGCTGTCTCCCCTTCATAAAGCCTTTTTGGTTAACATTAATTAATTCTCCCAATACCCCTTCCAGCCTTTTCGCTAGTATCTTTGTAAATATTTTATAATCTGTATTAAGCAATGAAACCGGTCTATATGACTCACATTTCTTACTATCTTTCCCTGGCTTACATATCAGCGTTATCACTGCTTCATTCCACGAGGTCGGGGTAGGAGTGTGGTGGTGGTATATATTATTTATCGGTTTACCCATAACAGGAGTAAGTTCTTCCCTTAAAACTTTATACAGTTCATTAGGAAGACTATCGGGACCTGAAGCTTTCCCATTCTTTAAATCCTTCATTATATTTTCTATTTCTGAGATTGTGATCTCTCCGTTAAGAGACTCCTGTTGAGTTTCCCCAAGGTAAGGAAGTGTATCTTGTTGCAACCATTCCCTAATTTCTGTTTGTGATACTACTGTATCTTCTGTATACAGCTCTTTAAAGAATAACAGAAAATCCTCCCCTATTGTCTGATCTTCCGTGCATCTCATATTAGTTATATTATTAAAAACTTCCTTAACCTGGTTTCTGTCCTGATCCTGCCTCGCCTTCCAGGCTAGCATCTTTCCACACCCTTCCCCGTATTCATAATTCGCTAGCTTACTGGCCTCCCATCTTTTTTTCACTCTTCCTTCCAGGTATTCTGCTAGTGCCTCCTTTGCTTCTCTTAATTCATTTTCCAACTGCACCACTATGTTGGCTTGCTTGTATGCACTATTTACAATCTTGTCCTGCGTCTCTTCAATGGCTCGCTCCAAATCCTTCAATTAATTTTTTTCTATCTTCCTCTTACATGCTGCAGCACTAATCAATCTGCCTCGAATATAAGCTTTAAACGTGTCCCACACGATATGTGGCGGTGCGGAATGCTCGTTTTGCTTAAAAAATCCAACTGTCTCTACCTTTAGCGTTTTTATAATTTCTGGATCCGCTAGTAACGCTCTATCTACTGTCCACCTGGTGTGTGAGGGGGGGGCCTCTAGCATCATCATTTCTAATTTTACTGCTGCATGATCTGATAGATGTGAAGGTTGATGTGCTACACTACTAATATACTTATCAAGTGTCCGATCTATCAGAAAAAAATCAATTCTAGACGAATGAGAGCACTTTTTATTTTGAAAGTATACCCCCCTACCTTGACCAGCTTTCAGTCTCCAAATGTCCACCAATGCTAGATTTTTTATTATCTGGTGTATATAATCCCTCATCTTAGGTGCGTTCACGGCTGGTCTAGGTGTGGATTTATCAAGTGATGGGTCCAATAGTGTATTAAAATACCCCCCTATAATAATGTAATATTTTGTCGAAAACAGCTGTTGATATAGTTCCCTAAGGGGTGATGGGTCATCAACATTTGGACCATAATATCCTACAAAAGCATACCCAATATTATTGATTTTTACATGACTGATTAACCATCTACCTCGTGGATCTGCGATAAAACCCTCCAGTCTAACTTGAGCAGTGTTCTTATATAATATTGCCACCCCTTCGTGTTGCAAGATTGGTTACTGCATACTAAATGCGTGATCCATTTATTCTGAGTTAGCACTCGCTGCCATTCCTCCCGCAGTAAATGGGTTTCTTGTAAGATTATTACATTGTTATCAGAGAGCTTGAGAAATTCTAGTATCCTCCTTCGCCTGCCATACCCTCTTAACCCATTAACATTCCATGTAAGAACCCTTAGGCTACTAATCATTTTCCCCCTTTGACCTGATATGTATAACACCTCTTCCATCTCTCCCATCTCTTCTTGCCAACATTTGTGTTGTAATGGACCTTGAAATCATATGAGGACCCATTTTTTTTATTTTTCTCCCTAATGCTCCCCACCCTGTGCTAAATTTACAAAAAAACACATTTCTCCGTGCCCCTTCCCTTCTGTCCCCCCTGGGGAACCCTCCCATTAACTAAACTGGGTATTTCTTCATACCCTTTTGAGCCCCGCGTCTCCGGCTCCATATTATATAACTTTTGCTTTTATACCTCTTTATGAGATTTAATCTGTGCTATAAGATTTTCGACCTCGAGTGTCTCCTTTAAATTAAACATCTTATTTCGCCACATTATCCTCAGCATTGCTGGAAATTTCAATTGCGCCGTTGCGCCTAAGGTCTTCAACTCCTGAATATAGCGACCTAACTCCCACTGCCGGGTTGGAGTGGCCTTAGAGATATCAGACCTTATAGTAAAGGTCCACCCCTGACTTTGGTATTGCTTTGCTCTAAGTGCTGCAATAAAAATTATTTCTTTTATGGAATAGGAACGAAAATTTATCAAAATCTTCCTTGCTTTCTCTTTATCTAGCGACTTCCTGAAGGGATCTCGATGAACTCTCTGTATGTCCGCCTCTAAGTCCAGCTCTGCTGTTTCCGGGATATGTTCCTTAAGCAAGTTCACTACAAAGAGCTTGATGTTTCCTCCCTCCGTACCCTCCGGAACATTCAGAAGTCTAAAATTGTTCCTTCTAGAGTTATTTTCTAGCACTTCTAATTTACCCTTAGTTCCTTTTCTGCTGCTTTTAGGGCTACAATCTCCTTTTGGTTACTCCTCACTTTCTCTTGCAAAGTCCCGAGAGAGCCTTCCATAACCAGCAACCTTTCAATAATGTCTACTAACCTCTCTTCTAAACCCTCACATGTACCTTGAATTTTTCCTTGATTGCACTCAGATACTGCGAATTTCTCCTTTATCTCATTTGACAGAGTGAGTAGAATATGGCTAATTTCGGTGCTTCGTGTCTCCTTTACTAAAGAGGACTCTCTTTCTCCTGCACTCTGTTCTCCCCCGACCTTTCTTCCAAAACCTTCAGGAGTGTTCGAGCCGTCTTCCCCCTCCATCTCGACATTTCTAGGTGTGATTTCCTCCGAGGGGTTATTAGAGAGGTCGACATTGGCCAGTGGTGCGAACCGGTTTCAGACATGTATCTCCTGGGACCTTCCAGTTGCAGTTTCTAGTTCCATCTCGCCTGGAGTTAAGTTCTTATCCGCTCTTCCTGTACTGCCCAGACCGCTAGTCTGCTTCTCGGTACCTTTTAATTTAAAATAAGACCTCAGGGAGGCGGTGATTTTAACTCTGCTTTTTATGCTGTTTTCCGGCTGCTGCCAGATTTTTTGGGTACTTGTTTGTAAGGGTGGTTGGTTATAATGCACTCCCTGTCTGACGTCAGTTGGGGAAACTGTAGCTACTATTGTGCTCTTTTGACTTTTTCCCTTACAGTTATGCGACGAGGCTACTTCTCCTAATCCCAAATCAGTGTTTCTTACCTTATATCTGTTTTTACCTGCTCTTGTCGTGGGCACTTCGTAATCTACCAGTATCTCATCTGGACCATCCGTTGTCCTCTGATTATTAATAGCTGCCCCAGCCTCTGCTGCGGCAACTTCTGGATTCCTCCGGGAAAAAGCCTTCGGTTTCCCCCCCTCGAGCGCGCTTTGTTTTTCTTTGGGGTCATAGATGTTGGAGGTGAGTTCCCACTCCTCACCTCATTCCTTGCCTTTACAGGTATCAAAGCCATCCGGGGGAAAGTACTGACTCTGCCCCTGGGGACCTGGAAACAAACTCGGGCTGCTACTCGGTGATCCCGTCGGATCTCCGAGGCAGCCGTTAAGCACCTGGGGGTCATCCTTTCCCTTCTTTCCGACCTCCCCAGGAGCGCTGGAGTGCAAACAACCCGACGATAATGCCCGTTACCAGGTCTTCATCGTGGTAACCGAAGTTTGCATATGCCCTCGAGACGCGGTGAGTGAAAGCAAACCGGAGACGTGCAGAGCTCGCAGCCGGCTCTCTAGCTAGCCGCCATGTTCCCCCCAACTCTCTTCTTCTTAAACTGAGGTTTTCATTTTGGCTTTTCTTCTTTTTTGGAAGTATAGTCTTGAGCGTGCTATTTGTCTCTGGACTTTGTATGCTCTTCTTTGTGATCTGACTGTCCTTCTCTCTCTGAGTTTGTCGATGAACCCTGAAAGGAACGAGAGGAACGTGTATCAGTATCCTGATACCTGTCAGGTTTCCTAATATTATCCCTATTCCTAAGGTTGTACCTCCTTTCGGAGGGCTCCTGTGGAGGAGATCTGTCTCGGGTTTGAGATCTGTTTCCTTTAAAGTTTTGTTGTTTTTTATTATCCCACTTCTTTTTTGAAGAAGCAGGTGTCTACTTGGAAGTGTCCTTTTCAGGACTGCCCATCAGTTGTGGTTTTAAAGCTTTCCCACCTAAACTGTCTCTGCCTAATTCTGCATATGCAGTTTCAATTATTTTGGGTAGTTCGTGTTGCTGATCTATAGGACTGAACTCCCTTAGGCGTTGGCGGATTGCCACCGAAGCTGCTTCCCCTTTAATATTAGCTAGTATTATGGCTGATACCTGATCATAGTTACCTAGTAACTTCATCCCTAAGTTTAGGGCAGGTTCTGCTCCATACTCGTTTTGCATTTGTCTTAATACATCTGATACTACAGCTAAGGATGGTATACCATGAGTTCTGGTATATATGGCAGCAAAGACTGTACCCCAAGTGGTACAATCTTCTACTTGTGGTGTTAACCCCATGGGCAAGCAGATTGTTAGCATTCTGTGTTTTTCATACGGGGTAGTATTCGGGAATACTGCCTCGAGCTGAGTTATTTTCTGAGCTACCCAGAATGGCATTTGTTCACGTTTCGTGGGCATTTTGCCCATTACCGCGTGTAATGTTTGTGGTGTGATTTTAGTTGCTGTACCCTGAGATTGAGTTCTATTTGTTGCAACTGTTGCTGGTTGGACTGTGAAAGTCCTCATGACGAATTGCGTCAGGTTTCTATAGATTTTAATTAAATCATTGTGTTGTATGAGTAAGTCTGCCTGTGGCATTGTGTCAATGTCAGGATGTGGCGTGTAGGCCGCTAATATCGGCCATGTTGCCCCCTCTCCTCCGAGCGGGCCTAATATTACTCTTCTTCTTGTGTGGGGTAGGGTGCCTTTAAACCCGTATAAGTGTTCCTGGTACGTGAGTGGAATCTCTATGTCCTCGAACGGACCATATTCCATTGGTGCATCTCCCTCTGTTTAAGAGTGAAATGTCTGTGTTCTCGCATCTGCTGCTGGGAATGTAACCAACAAATAAAATACCTCTGTTTTGTTTGATTCGTGTGCCTCAATCACAAAAGCTACTAAGCCACCCCTAGGCGATAAACCATTTTCTAACAGTTTCAGGGTGATTGTATGTCTGAATTTTTCTGCAATCGGAATTCCGTCTGTGTCTTCTTCTCCTGAGAGCTGTAGATCTGCTACTGTGTTATTTCCTGTCTCAGTCATTTTTGTAAAGAAGAAGTTTGTTCAAGGGAACTAAGATAAGGTTTTATTGCACAATTTTAGGAACACTGTGTCCTTCAAGCTTGATTAACCAACAGCTAATAAATAGGATTTTTTAGCCTAATCAGCTGTGGCGGAGTTTGTGCCCACCCACTCCAGACGTCTCTGGCGTTTTGTGAGTAGGGGTCTCTGAGAATTAGCATGACTGAACTACTCAGATTCTACTGTTAAATAAGTACCCAACCAACGTTGGCGGCGCCATGTCGTGTAGTTCCTGTATTACCCATACAGGATCTGCGCATTCGGATAACATAAACTGTAGGATTTGTGGCAGACTGGCTCTGAGCACCCCCACCGAGAATGTCAGCCTTTCTGTTTTAGCTAGTTCACAGTGCCACTAGAGTCTCCTCTTATCGGGGAGAGAATAGTTTCTGGCAACCTCAGAACATGACAACCCTGATCCCTCAGGATCGTGGAAACAATATACTACTTTTCGCTCAGTCACTTGTGCTCACTTATTCGGTCTCAGAGAGTTACACAGAAGAAACAGTTGGGCGTGTTACAATAAGAATTTATTGCACAGTTGTTCGTCTAGTGTAAAATAGATGTGCTGCAACAACCGTTAGACAGTAGCAGATATATATAATTAGCAGTACAGTGAAAATAAAAGGATAGTACAGTTCTACCATCTTGCAATAATCATGAATACATACATGAATATAAAATGCATGATAAAAAGTGCGCGTACTCCTACGATGCCTATCTAGATGTACCTAAGTGTACCTAGCATGTGAGTAGGTGTGAAGCCAAGAATCCCTCTAGGACTTAGTCTAACCCCATTACCTGAAGTGAGAGAGTGTGGGACCCCGTCCTGGTCTCGAGTTGGACACCCCGCGGGGGATGTGTTAGACCACTGTCAGCTGGAGCGTCTGCATGCAGGAGCCTCAGCGTCTCTGGTCAGTGTGTCGGCCTGGATGTCTCGGTCTCCTCTCCCAACCCTAGCAAGATGTGCTGTATTTATACAAAAAGTATCTAGGGTTTCTTTGTCCCTTGTTACTTGTATTAGCCATTGTTGGATTTGAGGATGACGTATGGGATGAACCTTGTACGTAGATATTATGCAGGTGGTGTAGCCTCTGCCTGGTTTCCAAGAACTCTCATGAATATTCATTCATACTGTATGAGTCCATTGATGAAGTTATAGGACGCTATTGTTCAGGGAAAAACCCTCCTTCACCCAGGACTAGAACTAGGTAAAGGTTCAATCCTAAAGGCTCTTCACTGTGTAGTATAAGGGAGATAATGTAGGTGAAGGTGTATGATATGGGCCTATATAGGGTACCTATATGAAACATAACAGGGGGCAGTATATAAGTTGCATTCATGAAACAGTGCTTGGCTTCGAAGTTCCTGTTTGGATTCTGACCACGCTTATGTTTTGTCCTTGCCCCAGATAAAGCTTCCGTGGCCTCCACTCATCGGTCTAGCCTTTGTGCTCTTCCTGCACATCCGGTTTCTTGTTCATGTTTGAGGCATTAGAGTCAGTTGACTCAGAGGCACTTTTTTAAATTTGTTTTTCGAGGCTATTCTTTTGTTCTTCCTGCTTCGCCTGGATTGCGGAGTGTTAAGATATTTGCCGTTCCAAGAACCTCAGTAATGTCTATGCCAAGTATCGCTGCAACGAAGGTGATATTGACGTCCCCAAGTTACTCAACCTTTCCTTCTGCCATCAACACCGGAATCGGTCAGTTCACTGATGAAGAAGTGCTTCATTTTCGGGTTTAATTTATTTTGTGTTATTTGGCAGCAAGAACACTCTCCCTTTCTATTTTTACCCTATTAACAATGGCTGGTTTTCCATACCAGTGCATTTTATTTTCTTTGTGAGGAGAGGAAGCCTCATTAGAAAAGACGAGTGAGTGCAACTCATCTTTTCTCTTTGCACTTGATTTGGGAGTTCTAATGGTGAGTGGTTATAGGACTCTGACACAGAGATTTCTACAACTGGGAAGGGGGTTGTTAATACCATTAATTGTAGAATACTAATAGGTGTCCCTTTCTTTTTCTTTCTTTCTTCTAGAACTCTAACAAGGAGTTCGTTGAGTGACACATGTGCTGCCTCGATTGATAAATACCTAGCTTTGCTGTTCAATTGGTGTGGTTTCCAGTCCTCCATCCTCCTTTCTCGCTGACGGAAATTGCTTGCAATTGTGTTTTACTTTTGTTTCACATGCGGGCATCCCCCCTTGGGAGATTGTAGGGCCATCTTCGCTCCTGTGGATACAGAGTTTTCAGGTTACTGAGCGCTCCCTAGGATAAGGCTCCGTTTGCTGGCAGTATACCGCCGAGCCGATTTCGATGTTCCTGATGGACTGGCGGTCTCTTGGCGGGGGAGTCCCAACGGAGTGACATTTCTCTGCTGTAAAGATAGGTAAGTACTACGTGTGAATATCACAAAATTCATATATATGTTGTGTATGTGTCATAATATATATGTAGGTCATGTGTGCTGCATGTTTTATTGCATGTTAAATATCACAAACTGTTACCCTGGACAACATAGTAGAAGTGATGGTAAAGCCTACCTTCAATTCTGGAGACAACAGGTTTGCAGAGTGTCGTGGTCAGGTGATAGCAGCACAGGAAGGACCTGGACAATAGCGTCCAACACAATAGAACCCCGAAAAAAGGTGAGTTTTGACCTCTTCTTCTACCTTTCTGCCGAATCGCGCATATAAGTCCTACACACCCCGCCATGAACAGCTCGTCAGAAAGGCTGATCCTAATCTGGATGGTGGGAAGATTGACAGGTCGCCCTCCAAGACGTGCCTCCGGCTCTCCCGCCATCGACACAGTAGCAGGACTTTTGGCTGTCCAGCACCGGTCTTGTAGCCAAGTTCCCACCGGGATCGTAATCGGGTGGTCGGACCGCCAAGGCAGTGGATGGGAAGACCGCCGAACAAGCGACAATGTAATTGGGCCCCTAATCTTCATTACAAAAAATGTATACTAAAAAGTGAGTATTACAGTGATCTAAACATTGCTGTAGGATATGAGGACATCTGGGAAGACTAGCAATTTTGGTGAGGTGAACCCCCCACAGTACAAAAGGGGCTAGAACAGTCAGGGTCGAATGAAGTGGACATCTTTCAGTGGGGCTCACGTGTGCTTTCACTGATAAGTGGGCCATCAATTCACACTAGACACTGATGCACAGTTTATGTATACAATTCTGCTACAGCCACTATAAACTACACAATACAGTCAGCCTTTTGCATACTGTATCAATATTTTACTTGCACACAACACCATACCAGGGGAAAGAAAGTCCTGACATGACAGCTTCAGCTTTTTAAAAACTGTATCCAGTTTTGACATGAGGTGAAGGACCATCCTGGGTCCCAAGTAAACTGGATTGGGAGAATTGTTTTTCTTCCATAACTAACTGTTTTGCACAAACATTAAAATTAACCTCCCATGCGCAAATGTATCTATTGTCCACATTTCAAGTTTTACTTGGCCATAGTTACCATTGGATGTGTATTAAAATGACCAAAGTTAGTTGCTCCATGTTTCTTTGTTGTGTATCTTCTTTTTTCATTTCAGGAGAAGAGATGAAGCAGCAGCCTTGACTAATGTATCTTTTCATCACTTATGATGTGAATGTTTAGTTTTAAAGAAACAATATGGACGGACCCTGAAATAGTGGAGATCTATCAATCACTATGTGTGGTAAGTCCAAGGACCATTAGGTATATTTAAAGACTCACACACCAACCTAGTTGGTGTCATGCTTCATCATTGGGGTCCCAACCGGAGGCCTAATGCCGACCGGTTGTGCTACGACGCCTGATTACAGCGGAGCAGGTGTAGTGTAAAGATGTGATGTAAAGTTAAAAATACCTCTGAGAATCCTTACCAAGAAAATTTATTAGTGGCGGCTCAGGTATGGTTAAAAACTATGTGAGATCAACTAACAAGAAATAATAATCTGTAGTTGTTTTAGGTGATGTGGTCTACATGTTTCAGCCCGTCAAAAAATTCAAATGGGCTTTCTTCAGGACCTAGAATTAAAGTGAGTGGCAAAGTGAAGGCCACGTGAGAAGTAGTACCAACACACGCACTAAGGTGTGGGACTCGGTGTCGGTATACTTACAGACACCACTCAAAACCTGTTAAGGAGAAAGAAATAGACAAAACAGAACATTTAACGTTGAGCAACATAAAATGCAATCTTTTAAAGCAACTCAAAATTGCAATCTCCAACATGCCGCCAAGATCGACCTAACCACCATCGTGACAGTGATAGAGTAATGATGATTCAGCATGCACGTGTCTAAGGCATGCTAGGCAATTAAATGAGACTGAATGATCACATAGGGACATCATGTACCGAGGCATGCATTATGTAAAACATGTGTCCATGCTAAGGCGTGAATTAAATGATCACATAGGGCATCGTAAGAGTGGCCAAATGAAAGCCACATACTTGTATATTACCGAGCAGCGGGTGAAAAATGCGCGCTGCATGCCAAGTGCTGGTAAAATAATGCGGCGTGGCACGCCAGTGGCGAGTTGCATGTGCGGCCGATCGAGCGCCTGTAAATGCATACATTACAAATTATGCAAAATAGCATGTCTTAAAATAGTAGAAACAACTGTGGCAGCGTAAATTAAAAGGGAGAGGGTTATAATTACAATTAAAAGAAAGAATAAGCAGCTAATCGGGGCATCGGAGGTTTCATCCGATCAACCGATCTGTGGAAAAACATAGAGAAAACAGGAGAGCGGCTTTTAGTGAAAAGCGGCTTTTAGTAAAGAGCCATGAGTCGTGGAGCATACGCCCTGGTCCACAACTACAAAACTTACTTGGTTCCGTGAGGATTCCATAAGATAACCTACTGCGGTCTCCCGAAGTCCCGGCTGGTGAGGGACGCGGTGGGAGAACGGTGCTAAATACAAACTTAAGGCGCCAGACGAGAGTGACGACGCTACGTAAGGGGATGTCGCTTACAAGAAACAACTAGTCTGCGTGTAGCAAAGGAGCAGCAGGGCGGCGGCCATATTGGAAAACTCGCGATGTAAGCGAGATAGAGAATGGCGGCCATCCTTAGCATTCTAGAAGATCACAATGTAAATGCAAAGGGCCATAGTGTGTGCTCTGTAGTAATTTAGCAGAAATGGACAAAAATTAGGAAAAAGATAACAAGAGAAAAAGGATAAGTATTACCCACGAAAGTGTATTGGAAAGTAGTACACCAAACATAAATGAATAAACAGACAGACAGACAGTGCTGAGCATAGAATGCGCTCAGTATTTTAACCTGAAGAGTATGAGGAAAGATTAGCACAGTATGCACAATTGGGCGTAATTTCTAAGACAGATATCAGTAGATATAGATTCTATTAAATAAATTTCTATTAAATGAATCTCCTATGCTGATAGAGGTATGGAGAAAGGTCTACTGTCTCCTGAGACTTTGCCAGGGAATATTATCGTTAAGTCCTATCAGATGACTAGATAGGCTGATAAACCCATCTTTGTTCTTTCTCCAATAGACGATTTTGCATGTTAGGTAGGTTAGGATCTAGGGCCTCGATGACTACCCAGCTGATGTCATTAGTGGTATGTCCAGCTTCAAGAAAATGGCTTGTCAGTCTTGTAGTTGACTTTTTACATCTGATTGTGCTACGATGCTCGCAGATCCTAGTCTTCACTTTCCGATTAGTCATCCCAATGTACGTGAGATTACAAGGACAGGTGATACGATATACGACATGAGCTGTGTTACAGTTCGTGTGTGTCCTTAAATGCCAGGTCTTGCCTGGTTCCAGTTTCAGACTTTTGGTGGTCACGGTTATATGGCATACACTACAATCTCCACACGGGTAGTGGCCCACTGATGTCTCACAGAAAAGCTAGATCTATCAAGGACGCCTTGGTTTCCACACGACCCGCTCCCCAGAGGAAACCCACTAACACTATTCTCAACGCATGGGGACTCCCTAACATTGTGGGCCACTACCCGTGTGGAGATTGTAGTGTATGCCATATAACCGTGACCACCAAAAGTCTGAAACTGGAACCAGGCAAGACCTGGCATTTAAGGACACACACGAACTGTAACACAGCTCATGTCGTATATCGTATCACCTGTCCTTGTAATCTCACGTACATTGGGATGACTAATCGGAAAGTGAAGACTAGGATCTGCGAGCATCGTAGCACAATCAGATGTAAAAAGTCAACTACAAGACTGACAAGCCATTTTCTTGAAGCTGGACATACCACTAATGACATCAGCTGGGTAGTCATCGAGGCCCTAGATCCTAACCTACCTAACATGCAAAATCGTCTATTGGAGAAAGAACAAAGATGGGTTTATCGCCTATCTAGTCATCTGATAGGACTTAACGATAATATTCCCTGGCAAAGTCTCAGGAGACAGTAGACCTTTCTCCATACCTCTATCAGCATAGGAGATTCATTTAATAGAAATGTATTTAATAGAATCTATATCTACTGATATCTGTCTTAGAAATTACGCCCAATTGTGCATACTGTGCTAATCTTTCCTCATACTCTTCAGGTTAAAATACTGAGCGCATTCTATGCTCAGCACTGTCTGTCTGTCTGTTTATTCATTTATGTTTGGTGTACTACTTTCCAATACACTTTCGTGGGTAATACTTATCCTTTTCTCTTGTTATCTTTTTCCTAATTTTTGTCCATTTCTGCTAAATTACTACAGAGCACACACTATGGCCCTTTTGCATTTACATTGTGATCTTCTAGAATTTAAGGATGGCCGCCATTCTCTATCTCGCTTACATCGCGAGTTTTCCAATATGGCCGCCGCCCTTCTGCTCCTTTTGCTACACGCAGACTAGTTGTTTCTTGTAAACGACATCCCCTTACGTAGCGTCGTTACTTCCTCGTCTGACGCCTTAAGTTTGTATTTAACACCGTTCTCCCACCGCGTCCTCACCAGCCGGGACTTCGGAGACCGCAGTAGGTTATCTTATGGGAATCCTCACGGAACCAAGTAAGGTTTTGTAGTTGTGGACCACGGGCGTATCGCCCCACGACTCATGGCTCTTTACTAAAAGCCGCTTTTCACTAAAAGCTGCTCTCCTGTTTTTCTCTATGTTTTTTCCACAGATCGGTTGATCGGATGAAACCCCTCCCATGCCCCGATTAGCTGCTTATTCTTTCTTTTAATTGTAATTATAACCCCCTCCCTTTTAATTTACGCTGCCACAGTTGTTTCTACTATTTTAAGACATGCTATTTTGCATAATTTGTAATGTATGCATTTACAGGCGCTCGATCGGCCGCACATGCAACTCGCCACTGGCGTGCCACACCGCATTATTTTACCAGCACTTGGCATGCAGCGCGCATTTTTCACCCGCTGCTCGGTAATATACAAGTATGTGGCTTTCATCTTGGCCACTCTTACGATGCCCCTATGTGATCATTTAATTCACGCCTTAGCATGGACACGTTTTACATAATACACGCCTCAGTACATGATGTCCCTATGTGATCATTCAGTCTCATTTAATTGCCTAGCATGCCTTAGACACGTGCATGCTGAATCATCATTACTCTATCACTGTCACGATGGTGGTTAGGTCGATCTTGACGGCATGTTGGAGACTGCAATTTTGAGTTGCTTTAAAAGATTGCATTTTATGTTGCTCAACGTTAAATGTTCTGTTTTGTCTATTTCTTTCTCCTTAACAGGTTTTTGAGTGGTGTCTGTAAGTATACCGACACGGGTCCACACACCTTAGTGCGTGTGTTGGTACTTACTTTCTCACGTGGCCTTCACTTTGCCACTCACTTTAATTCTAGGTCCTGAAAAAGCCCATTTGAATTTTTTGACGGGCTGAAACATGTAGACCACATCACCTAAAACAACTACAGATTATTATTTCTTGTTAGTTGATCTCACATAGTTTTTAACCATACCTCTGAGCCGCCACTAATACATTTTCTTGGTAAGGATTCTCAGAGGTATTTTTAACTTTTACATCACATCTTTACACTACACCTGCTCCGCTGTAATCAGGCGTCGAGCACAACCGGGCGGCATTAGGCCTCCCGGTTGGGACCCCAATGATGAAGCATGACACCAACTAGGTTGGTGTGTGAGGGGTCTTTAAATATACCTAATGGTCCTTGGACTTACCACACATAGTGATTGATAGATCTCCACTATTTCAGGGTCCGTCCATATTGTTTCTTTGTAACTTTACCCTGGGGATTAGGACGTACCCCAAAATCCTCGCTCTCTTTTTGTTTTTCGAATGTTTAGTTTTACACAATCCTCGGAAGTATTTGCTAACTAGTACAGCTGGAGTGCAAATCCTGCGATGGGAGTATCATCCTATTTTGCAGATACAGGGGTTGAAGGGTGCTCCTTGCAAGGCTTTACTGCATTTTAGTTGTGAAATAATGATGTATCATTATCTGAATTGCACTTTAACCTAATTGGCTCCCTTCATGGGAATCATGTGTAGGTGTGGCAAGTTTGGGAAATGTTGTTCTTTTTCCCCTCTGGTGCGGGCGTCGGCCAAGGGCTGACGCCTGCACTCCCAAGAGCGTCTGTTGGTCGTTGGCCAAAGCTGGGGATGCTCTAAAGGAAACCTTTGGTGCTTGCATCGGAGATTTCCTTTTTTGTAAAAATGGGTGGGGGTGAAGCAGAATCGCTTCCGCTTCTGTCCCTTCCACCTCGTTGCCGGCTGACATCACAGATTCCCCACTGGAGCGACGAGGAACAGCAGGTGCGTACTATCTCATGCTCCAGTGGGAAATTTAGGCCGAAAACAGCCTCGCCAGGGTTGAGGGGGGCATCATTGGAATGGGGAGAGTCCCCACTTCACAATGATACCTTTCTCAGTTTCCTACTTGTGGATTGTGGTCACGCTGCAATCCACGAGCAGGAAACCACTAGACACCAGGGCTTTTATGTATTTGGGGAGCCACCTTCCCTAAGAAATGGGCCAACCCTCCAGGGGGGCAAATACATTATTTTCACAGTGATTGCACCCCCCAGGTGGCCATCTTAATCTTGATTTTGGAGGGGTTGCCCCCCAAAAAATGGGGGGACCCCCCCATTGGGATAAAAAAATAAAACATATGTTTTCCTGTCAGGGACGCTATTGAGCCCAGAGGAGGGTGTGATCAAGCCCCCCAAGGTAAACAAAATGGCAAACACAATTATTTTGATTTGGGGGGTCTGCCACCCTGGGAAATGAGCCGAACGCCCATGAAGGCAAAAAAATACATTTTTTTTATGTGGTGAAATCTCACCCCAAGGGACGAACAAAAAGGCAGACATAATTTGTTTTTTTTGGGGGGGTATGCCCCCCTTGGAAATGGGCAGAGACCGCCCCCCAAGGAGGACATGATTGCGTTCCCTCGAAAAAACAAATGCCAATATCTTCTGTTGTTTGGGGGGTCAGCTCCTCAGGGAAATGTGCTGACCCCCATGGACATCAATATTTATATAGAAGTATGTTTTTCCTTGGGGGGCCCATTCGCATTCTAAAGGGGGGAGTGAGGTCGTGCCTCCAACCCCAGTGGAAGGGAAAAGGCTGCATGCCTACAGGACAGCCAAGAAGAGTGATGGGCCATGTAGTGGGCATGTTTTTAGTGCTGTCTATTGAAATTGAAAACTGCCTATCAGAACCCCTTTCAGACAGCCATGGGGTGTGCAGGGGTTACTGGACCCAATTGTGGGGGTTGAGGCCTTTTACTCCTGATGCCCCCGGGCCTGACCTACTAAGGACTCTGAGTAACTAAGCCAAGTACCCCTTCTGCACTTGACTCTCAGGACAGTGTGGTCTGAGCAGTCCATGGCTCCCTCTGAGGGAGGTGTGCATACAGGGCAGTGGCGTAACGAAACTTGAGGGGGCCCCCCTGCAAAGTGCATGGAGGGGGCCCCCCACGCTCCTGACCCATTCAGGAGTTCTCAGGCCTGATCGTGCACAGTACCGGAGGGGGACCCCTGGAGCTCGGGGCCCAATGTATCACAGTTGTTGTTGCTATTGTTACGCCACTGGAGTGCAAAAAAAAAAAGGTGGGGTAAAAAATGCGTTTTAAAGTCACTCAATGTCTTTACCTAGTTGTTCTGTCATACAACCACTTAGGTATTGCTATTTGCAAAGAGGAAAGTAGCGGGAAATTTGATAGCCTGATGTGTTAGTGGAATACAAATACATGATTGAATCCTCATGCATGTAGGCATTATTCTAATTAAAGAGGACATAGTAGGAATGTAACAATCTGACATGTTTACATGATCGGTTCTCCATGCATGTATGTAGGCATTGTTATCTGCAAAGAGGAAATAGTGGGCAATGTGACAATCTGACATGTTTATAAAATACCCTTACATGATCATTTTTCCATAAAAATGGCCACTGTTCTTTGCACAGTGGAAGCTTGAGGATCATTCGATTAAGTAAGCACACTCCTTTTCATTCACGAATACTTCAAAGGCATTTTCGGCACATTTATTCCTTTTGGTGAAAAAAAATTCTGAACGAGTAATATGCAGTTTCTGACGCAGTTAGCAGAAAGGGCCTTATGGAACTGGGGACCAACTAAGTACAAAAAACATTGTTCAAAGAGCATGGAATAGTCAGGAACATTGACCTTTAAAGAACCCATACCATAATAAATAACTCTCCTTGTATTGAACTTTAACCAGGTAAAACACCCTTTCTGCTCAAATTTCAGGAGCATTTCAACAACAATTGCTCATATCAAAACCACCCCTGTAACTCCTTTCATGTTTGCAGCTCATTTCAAGCACTCATTACCTGTCCCCGTAAACACTAATAACTTCAGAGCCATGTCTTAAGATCCTTAGGAGTTCCACTCCAAACCCACTACCAATCTCTATAGAGCTTCCATGCCTGGGTGTCAAATACGGGCAGTGGTCGAAGTGGGGGAAAAAAGTAGGGGAACTGTAGGCGGAGAATCAGAGGGCGGTAATAACCTGTGGATTGGGTCAGTGGGCGGAGTCAGAGGTGTGGCAGAAAGAGCAAAATATCCCAATTTTTAGTATTTGTTTCCCATTTCACTAACCGGTTACAGCTCATTACGTTATTTAATTTAACCAATGGATACACATGTTTATTTAAGGCATAATATGAGTTATTGACATTAAAATACATTCACAAAGTGGGATACGTTTCCAATCACAGAATGTCCCAAATATCCTTAAAGGTGGAATCGCAAGCTATTTGTCTCCCAGCCATGGAGTTTGTCATCAGCACTTCTCCTCCCTTTTTCCACAAGAGCAGTTCAAACATGAATGGCAAAATATCCTAGTTTGAAAATATTTTCCACATAATTATGGCTCTGCCATGTTTGCCACATAATACATAATCTGCTGCATAATCTGACGATTTTAACTAGTAAATTGTTTACAGCTCAAACGGATCAAAAGTTCCTAAAAAATGTTACTTGTGCTGCTGTGAAGTGGAGGGCCTTTTGCAAAGGTTGACTGGTCACCTTTCTCACTGCTGCAGTTGTATGTTCCACTGGTACTAACAAGGACAGACTGTTAGCATGTGTAAAAATGTCAAAATAATAAAGTATCAGAAAATTTACAGCACTACTAATACCAGTGTAGGATGTCAGAGCACTTTACATCACACATATTACACAGAGACAATCAATCATACATGTGTAAATCACTCTATAGGAAATGTTACATAAGACAAAGGACAACAAGTTGTAGGAGTCACATAACAACCCTACTAGTAGGCAGCATAGTTTAATAGTGATTGGTCTGGAGAAAAACAAACTCAGAACCATGGTTGGTGGTTCTCTTTAACAATCAGAATTGATTTCTACCCAAATTAACCCTTTTTCTGCAACATTAGGATAATCAAAGACTGGTGAAAAAAACATAACGCTCTAATTTATACCTTGCAGTTTGCATGCAGCTCTTACATGACAGTTAAGAGCTCACTGTTCTATGTTAGGATTTTAACGTATTAACAGCAAGTAACAATAGGGTCTCTCTGACAAAAGCAGTAACCCACTGACCTATTTAAATTATGTGCACTTTGTGATCTGCATGGTACATGTTCCTAGTAGCAGGCACATTAACACTCCACGCTTCCTTTCCATGAGTCAAAACGTCCACTAGACAATACACCATCTCTCTCTACTAAGAACATTAATCACTGGAGTTATCATGACATTTTTATTGTTGCCGAACATTGTTGGAGGCCAGGAAGGAGGCAGCAAGTGCTTTTAAAACCATATTATACTTGCAAACACGACGCCCCCACCTGAAGTCAGCGCCAGCCGCGGTCCATGCAGGTAACAGCGGTGGAGCGGTGGGGCCGGGTAAGGGGGGATTTTGTGGAACGATTCAGAGCAAAATTAATTATTTATTTAATTTTCCCTCTGCATCGTCCCTCGAAATCCCCCCTTACACGGCCCCTCTGCCCCACCGCTGTTACCTGCATGGACCACGGTTGGTCAGCGCCTGGTGCAGTCGCGCTGCACTAGAGCCACCCTGCTCAAGGGTCCTGTGACCTCAGTGACAGAGTCACTGTCACTCAATGGTGTGCTGCTTCAGAGGCCTGCCTGCAAGACTGAAGGTGAACTTCAGAATGAATTGTGGCGGACAGGCCTTCAAAGTTAACCCACACTTGCCACTGCTAGGGTCCACCTGCTGGTGCTAAGACACCAGTGCCTTTAAGATCTTGCGGGCCTTCTAAGGTCTAGCATGGGAATGTGCCCCCTCAGGGGGAGTGGTCTGGTGGACTGGTCATGAAGGCTGAACCTGGATCCCCAGTTCCAAATTCAGCAGCTCTGACCATAGTGCCACATCCTCTCCCCCACTGAACACCATACTACCCCACTGAGAGAAACTTGCACTGCACTGACCCACTATAAACACCTGGATGTGACTCTATTCAAATCACGCACTAGACAAGAGCAATATGCTGCCTAAAAAAAATTTACAACATCCTAGAAAAAGCAAACACTCATAGGGAATGCAAGATTAGGTAAAGCATGTGAAATGTAAGCAGGAACAACATGGTTACCTTTTTCTTTTTACACTCATTATTCAGAAATTAGTGAGTGCTTTTTACCTGAAAAGTTGAGGCCATGACTACAGGGCCCAGAAGGGACCCGCTTCAATGCCCATTGCTTATATCCTTACAAAACGTAAGCCGTATGTTTAAAAAGACCACATTTGTGAATACAGAGTCGCAGTATGCATTTTGTTTTCCAATTCACCGATCAAGCAGGTATTTCAGTACCTCCAGGAATAGGGCACTTTTCCACCCAGGGAAAACAATGTTGTTCAAAGAGTGATGAGAAAACAAATGTAGCACTTCACTGGCAAACACTGTAAAGTGGCGCTAATGTGTTGAGGCGTGAATAAATCAATCTGGCCACCTTGCAACCACTCTGTCTTGCTTTAGTTAGTTAGTTATTTTTCATATTTTGAATGTTTTATTTCTCTCCACCCCGAGGCTGCACTTGGAAATTGAAAAATGTCAGAGAAAGAGGACGTTTCCAGCAAAAGTGTTTTTCTTTTTTGGATCCATTTTACAGGGGAGCAAATAAACGAAAGGAGGAAAGAGAAGGTAATACCTTTTTCTTGAAGTCTCGGTTTTCACTAAATGAGGAGGAGCGAGACAAAGAGGGAAGAGGCGGAACAGAGAGGGGGGCAGCTGCCAGCGGCAGGAGAACTGGACACTGTCCTTGCCTTCTCTGGGCACAAAGAAAAAGACAGAGTCCTTTTCCTTCTCTGCCTGTTCCGCCCGGCCCCAAAAGCCGAGCCTTACCTATCAGCTTTGGCGATTTCTGCCGTCCGGGAGGCATGTTTAAAATAATAAAGTAGGGGAACGGACTGTATGAAAATAAAGAAGTAGGGGCATGCTGTGCCCTGCCGATCTCACCCACTGAATATGGGTAGGTAGAAGCGGTATGCACGGCTGACATTTGGTATCCCTCAGGCAAGGCGGCAAGCGGGACTTTGACGAGTGTAGTACTGTGTGCGCTGTTGCGCTGAGGGGGCCCCTGGAGGCTGGAGCGCGGGGGCTGCGGGGCCATGTCTCCGAGACTCTGACTCACCTGGTGGCAGGCACAAGCAGGCATCAGAAGATCGCAGCTAGCAATTAAATATTCAATTTTGAGCTCACGGTCTGTCTCAGTGCCTCAGACCCACCGGCCGCCTAACGTGCAGTTTCGATTGCGCATGACAATACCACTGAGCCCTGCCCCACCCTGAGGTTGAAGACCACGCAGCTGCGCACCATGTAGCCAGTACGCATGCAACATTTAATTTATGAGGCAAAGCAGCAACGCCAACGAGCGTAACTTTAAAACTACGTCCCAGACGGACGTCACCGACCCAGCTGTTATCGAGTGTAATACTGTGTGAGCCGAGGGGGCCCCTGGAGTGCAGGGGCCCCCCCCCCGCAACGCGGGGGCTGCGGGGGCCTTTGTTACGCCCATGATACAGAGTAGTGAACACAGGCTGACAACCCAAAATGCGCGCAGCAGCAGCAATAAATCATTGTCCTGCCAAATACTCACTTTTATGGAAAAAGAGAAGTATTTTAGTTTCTACTGCTACCCACACAAAGGAAAAATACAACATTCACAGACAACTACATAATCCCTCTTGAGATTGGGGGTATAGTGTTTCAATAACGATTCCCTGTCCCACTCCCTCCTCGTGTTAGCGATAGTGGTTATTCCCTATTCACTATTGGTAACATCCAGGGTATGCACTAATAGCAGTCCGAGTCAAAAGAGCCCACTTTGGCTCTCCGTTAAAGTCTACAGAGTTCTAGCGTCGCAGCACTTCTATTAGCAAGTGCCCCCGGGAACGACAGGCCTGAATCCAGTCTTACCCAAACCGGCAGGAGGGAAACATTTGGAGTTCCTGAGTATGCCCCATGCACGGGCGCTCGCAGCGACCCCAGCCAAGTTCAGGTAAGTAGTCCGCATATGGACCAGGTGACTGCAGCCAGCAGGTGCAGAATCTCTCACTTGCGGTTGTTCTCCTGAAGTGAGTAGAGCCTTTTTGCGTCTCCTCCTGTAGGGTGTTTGTTTGGCTCCCGATGAGGGTGGCTACTACGATTCTGTTCTGGGTCCCTCACCTGGGTGATGGTGCTCCCATGGCGTCCTCACTTCTCCAGCGGGGCAGAACACCGCTCCCGGTGACCCCCTCTGGCATACAGGGTCACCACAACTCATAGTCCATGGACGCCGACCCAATCAGCATGGTGATACTTCCCACTGCGTCCCCTCTTAGCAGTCTTTCTCTGGCAGTCCCTACTGGCATATTGGTTCCCCGCTACGCTACTGCACAGGGTTATTTCCCCTTTGTGCACGCAGTCTTTGTCTGGCAGATCCTCCTGGCAGGCAGGGTTGCCCCTCCACTACCGCACAGGGCTATGGCCCCTTTCGGCATGGCAGCACAACACATGGCTAAGTTCATGATGGCCCTCTCCTGGCATACAGGAGTCATTGACTATGTTATACACATGGGCAACGACACGATTGGTGCAGCAGTCGTTTCCTCACACCTTGCACAGGGAGTCCACTCCACAGGGCAAGTAGGAAGGTGTGGTGCTCCAGGCTCCAGGGAAGGTGGTCTTGGATTCCCTGGGTGATGTTCCCTTACTCAACGGGGAGACTAGCAGGCCTTAGCCCCCAGTCCTGGTCACAGGCAGAAGTCTTGCAGAGCTTCCCCACCTCACGCAGCTAATCTAGCTGATTGACAGATGACAATTTTTTGAGTCTCAACCTTCCCTTCTTATAGTCCAGTCCAGTCACCAAATGTGATTTAGGGTCTGAGTCTTTGACGTTTTATATTGAGGTTCTGCTTCTTTTGACGTATCTACTACTCTGCTCCCTCATCCTCTTGGAAAGCAGTCTGTCACAGCAGGAGTGTCTCCAAAGCTCCAGCACAGGCCATGGGGGTGACTAGAGTTCCCACCTGCATGTCAGCCACAGTGATATGTGCATCAAAAGGTTAACCCAGGGCCCCCAACCCTACTCCTGATGATTCTCTGCACTGTCTCCTGCTGAGATGTCCCGAGGCCCATTCCTTGTGACCTCTCACTGAATCAAAGAGAACCCTTTGAAGTACAGGAAAGGCCTGGTCCTCCCCTCCCAAGTGTGAGTACCACCCACCTTACAGGAATGCAGCAATACAAACATCTGTCTCGGGGGATCACTCTAACTCCTCTCCATGTTTCACCATGAAGTTCTGGGTCTCCCAAAATGGAACCCAGGGCCCTCCATGTATTGTACCATCCACAGGAAAACATGTATACTTCATACACTCACTGCACAGTAGTGTATCCTTTATGTATTGTACCACTCACAGGTATACATACATCTTTCACATGCATTCATCCTGCACGCACTGCACAGCACTACATACTTCAGGTACTGTACCACTATTAGGCACATGCACCTCCAGCACATGCATACACAATGCCCGTACTGCTCAGTAATGCACAGCGGAACTTTAAAAGTGAGCGAGCCTCTAGGTTTCACTCCAGTAACACAGATTAAAAAGGACCTGCTGACTCGTACTGATCACTACACTGTATGCTGCCACTATAGTGCTTGCGCTGCTTAACTCCTGGTGCAGGTGGTAGCGTTCACCACTATGAGGGTAGTGCTTTGGGTGCCATTCCTGGTCCAACAAGACCGCAATCCGTGAGACAGGCTTATGTCATGGCGCACATGCATGATCCGTGTCTGCCTATGACAACAAAAATCAGTATTAGGGATCCAGACATCAGTACAGTTGGGTACTCAGGGCAGGGGTGCACGTTGGTTACTGTGCAGAGGGACCAGTGTTGAAATGTGGGCTACTTTTGATTTTACTATAATAAATAAGGGCCAGAGTGAAAAGATTTTGCGTTATATTTGCATGGCTTTTTTCACGCAAACCCACCACAAAATCCTTGTTGAGGTTTTAGAAAGCAGTGCAAATGGCTATTTGCGTTGCTTTGTAAAAAAAAAATATATATAATAGCCCCTTGTGCTGCCTTGTGTTTCTTTGCATCAGGGAGGTGTTCTAGAGGTGGTGCATTGGCGTTTCTGTGCAACCACCCTTGGTATTTTACGCAAATCCATATCTACGAAGACTTGTAGACATGGACTTACACCAAAATCCGGCACCTGCTTGAGGCTGGCGAAACAAGGAGAAAATCTTTTTTTTTTTTTTTTAGGAGAAAGCCTCAGAGTTGTTTTTATGCTGGAAGAGCCGACTTCCTGCTCAAAAACTATCCTGACCATCACACAAATACCATTGCACTATAGTGCAGTATTCGCAGGAGACTCCCATTGGCCTTGGATTGATGCATTCCTGTTGCAGGCACTCGGGTCAGCCACACAAGTGGGGGAGCATTTTTATTAGGAGAAATGGGGTAATGCTGGGTGGTGTGAATTTTGTGTGTTCCTACCGAATCGGGACGTTTCCTTCACAAATGTAAGAAGATGCAGGATTTTAGGTAAAGTTTGAAGTTTGTAGGGCATTGTGGGTAAGAAAACATTGTGGGATTCACAGATTTCATAGATGGTGTCTGAGCACAGCCCCAACTACCACAGCCACCGCTATCGCAGATCGCTTCATTAGCGCTTTATAGCCTTTTGTGTATTAGCCCGCCCACACAAGTGGGGTATCGTTGTTATCTGGAGAAAATGGGGAACTCTGGGTGGTAGGAAATGTGTGGTTTCCTACAGATTCCAGAACTTTCCCACACAGAAATGAGAGGAAAGTGTGTGTTTTTAACCAAAGTTTGAACTTTGCAGGGACTTATAGGAGAGAAAACCTTTAAGATCCACGCAAGTCACACTACCCTGGACTCCTCTGGTTGTGCAGTTTTCAAAAATGTGTGGTTTCGGTAGGGGTCCCTGAGTGGTGGCTCAGCAAGCCCTAAAATCCACAACTACCCACATTGAGAAATGGTTTTCAGTGGAAAAAGGAGACATCCCCATGTAGCGTTTTGGGCCTTTCCTGTCACGGGTGCTAGGCCAACCCTCACAAGTGATGTGCCACTTTATCGGCAGACTTGTAGAACGTGTTTTTAGCCAAAGTTTGATGTTTGCCAGGGCTGCTAGGTACAATTACCTGTTGAGAGTCATGCAGGTCATGCCACCCTGGACTCTCCCTTGAGTCCAATTCTCAGAAATGTGCAGGTTTGGTAGGTTTCCCTAGGTGCCGGCTTAGCTAGGGTCCTAAATCCACAGTTAGCCAAATTGCAAAAAGGGTCGGTTTTCTGTGGAGAAAGGTGACTTGTCCATGTATCATTTTGGGTCCCTTCCTGTAGTGGGGTTAGGCACACTCACACAAGTATGGTACCATTTATATCAGGAGACTTAGGGTAATGCTGTGTGATAGGACATTTGTGGTTCCCCACAGATTTCAGTACTTTAATTCACAGAAAGATTAGGAATTTGTAAGTTTTTAGCCAAAGTTTAAGCATTGCAAGGGCTTTTGGGTGAAATTACCTGGTCAGAGACACACGTCATGCCACCATGGACTGTCCCAAGTGTCTAGTTGTCAAAAATGCCCATGTTTGGTAGGTTTCTATAGTTACTGGTAGAGACAGGACCTAAATTCAGAGGTACCCAAATTGCAAAAAGAGGGTCGGTTTTCAGTAGAAAAAGTAGATGTGTCCACATTGCTTTTTGGGCCCTTTCCCGTCATGAGGGCTAGGCCCACCCACACAAGTAAGTTACCATTTGTGTTAGGAGACTTATGGGATCAATGGATGGTAAGAACTTTGTGGCTCCCCAAGATTCCAGAACTTTACATCACAGAAATGTGAGCAATATATGTGTTTTGAGCCAAAGTTTGACTTTGCAGTGGGTTATGGGTAAGAAAACCTTATGAGATCCACGCAAGTCACACCACCCTCGACTCCCTTGGATGTCTTGTTTTCAGAAATGTGTGGGTTTGGTAGGTTTCTCTGGGTAGAAGCACAGACAAGCCCCAAAATCCACACCTACCCTCATTGCGAAAACACTGGTTTTCAGTGGAAAAAGGTGACCTGCCCATGTTGCGTTTTGGGCCTTTCCTGTCACGGGGGCTAGGCCCACCCACACATGTGAGGTACCATTTTTATTGGTAGACCTTGGGGAATGCTGGTTGGCATGAAATTTGTGTCTCCTGCAGATTCTAGAACTTTCTGTCGCAGAAATGTGAGGAATATGTGTTTCTTAAGCCAAGGTTTGAGGTTTGCAAGGGCTTCTGGGTAAAATTAACTGGTGAGAGGCACACAAGTGATGCCGCCATGGACTCTCCTGGGTATCCACTTTTCGGAAATGTGCAGGTTTGGTAGGTTTCCCCAGGTGCAGGCTGAGCTAAGGGCTCAAAATCCACAAGTACCCAAATTGCCAAAAAGGGTTGTTTTTAGTGGAAAAAGGTGACTTGTCCATGTTGCATTTTGGGCCCTTTCCTGTCGTGAGAGTAGAACCACCCACAAAAGTGAGGTACCATTTTTATTGTGAGACGTGGGGAATGCTGGTTGGTAGGTAATTTGTGGTTCCCCACAGCTGTCGCAGAAATATTAGGAATATGTGTGTTTTAGCCAAAGTTTGAGGTTTGCAAGGACTTCTGGGTAAAATTACCAGGTGAGAGCCACACTGCCCTGGACTCTACTGGGTGTCTAGTATTCAGAAATGTGCAGGCTTGGTAGGTTTCCCTAGGTGTCGTCTGAGCTCGGGCCTAAAACCCACAAGTGGAAAAAAGGTGACAAGTTCATGTAGCCTTTCGGGCCCTTTCCTATCGTGGTGGATACTCACCCATCATACAAGTGAGTTGCCATTTTTATTGGGATGCTTGGTGCTAGGAAATGTGTGGCTTCCCGCATATTCCAGAACTTTCCATCACTGAAATGTGAGGAATGTGTGTGCTTTTAGACAAAGTTTGAGTTTAGCAAGGGCTTATGGGTATGAAAAACATGTAAGATCCACACAATTCACACCACCTTGGACTCCATTAGTTGTCTAGTTTTCAGAAATGTGTAGCTTTGGTAAGTTTCCCTGGGAGGTGGCTGAGCTAGAGTCCAAAATCCACAGCTTTTGGTGTTGTAAAAAAGCCTGGCTTTGGCTGGGTAAAATATGATGCCTTCTTGTCACGTTTTGGGGTGTATTGTGTTGTTGGTGCTAGGCCCAGCCACAGAAAGTGGGGGCCTCATTTTATCCAAAGATGTGTGGCACTACAGAATAGTAGAACAATGGTTATTACCAATACGGTTTCTTTGCATTTGTGCCTTTCAAATGAAAGCCAGTGTGTAAGAAAGAAGATAGTTTGCAAAATGCCCTTTGGATCACATGCTGGTATGGCTACCCACAAATTCAGAGATGTATAAATACCCACTGGTCCTCAACTCAGAATCCGGGGTACACTTAAGAAACACATAGGTTTCCTTTATACTCATTTTTCAATCTTTATGTTTTACCATATGAATTGCTCTATACTTGGTACACAATGAAAAACCATTGTGAGGTGCAGCTCAGTTGTTGGCTCTGGGTACCTTGGTACCTGAGTATCTTGGAGAGCCTACAAACCCTATATTCATATCCACCACAGAAGAGTCTAGCACAAATACCAGTGTATTGCTTTTGTAAATCGGCCATTGTGACAAGATGACGTTGTGACAAGAAGATACAGATGAAGATACAGATGAAAATGTTAGCAGAAGTGGCTGTTTTTTCCTACTATATTTTTTATTTCAACAGTTACTTTCTTTAGGAAAACCTTGAGGGATCAACACAAATGATCCCTTGCTGAATTCAGAATGTTGTCTACTTTTCAGAAGTGTATAGCTTTCTGGCATCATACATGGGTTTCACACCTGTTTTTCACCACAAACTGAAAGAACAACAAATTCAGAAAAATGGCCTACCTCTTAAAACAATGCTATAACTGTGGTAAAACAAAATTCCACATAGCTCTGCTTGTTCCTGAAAGCTGGGAAGTTGGTGAATTTAACACAACAAACCTTTCGCTTATACGATTTTTAGGAAACAAACCAGACACTTTTTTGCAGTGCACTGTTTCCCAAAATTAGCTATATTTTGGCTATTTTCTTGGTTTCCTCCAGCAAAATCCACAAACCCTGGGTACCTTTATAATCCCCATGAAGTTTCAAAACAGGTATGGACACCTTATGCGGAAATAAAAGTTATGGACGCCTAAGAGAAAAGTAACTCAAATAGCCACAAAAGGGGTTAGCACTGGGGTGAAAAAACATGAGCAGTTAAAGGGTAACTAATGCAATGTAGACTTTCAGATTTTCTGCTACCTTTAGAGAAGATGCCATCTTCTCTTGCCCTAAGGCAAGTCTCTAGCTAAGGAGTTAGAGAGTTGACCGATGACCTTCCCCATTTGCTGACGAATCTTTGTTTAATTCATTAATACTGCCTTTTCGAGGCTTTACGTGCTGACACCCTCTCCCCGACTTTCTTTTGCTTAGCTGAGTCTCTTCATGGGAAACTGAGTCTGCATTGATTCACATTTTGAGACAACTTGATAACTGTTTATCTTTGGATTTATTATTCTGAATGGCTTTTGAATCATATTTACTAATGCATTGATGTATTGACTACTGATTTAAGACTAATTTGATGATTTGAAAATGTAACTTTGCTAATCCTTTAATAAACCTTCATGGTTTGCATATGTAAACTCTCCATCATTTTTGTGCGGCCATATGCGCTTCACATTATTGAAATGCATTGACTGTTGTGTTAGCCTTTGTCGGAACTGAAGATCCATTTGCTTGAGTGAAGCTTGTATTAGAGTTTGCACCAAACATTTGCATGACAATTGTAATTGTATTTATATAGCGCTTACTACCCCTGACGAGGCGTCAAAGTGCTTTTCGGCGAATAGCATGTCACTCCAGAACCCAGAAAGGATTAGTGGTGGATTAGTATAGGGAAATATATGAGTTAATTTGAGCAGTGGACATGCAAGTCTGTTAGTTGGATTGAATAGGAAAATGGAAGGATAGAAGATGAAAGATTCTAGAAAGTGTTATTTGGGAGATCATAGAAGAAAGATGAGGTTTTGAATGAGTAAAACGAGAGATGGAGGAGGGAAGAGCCTCTAGATAGGGATTAAGGAGATTATAGTAGTAACATGAGGTTTGGGATAAGTCAAAGGAGGGCTACATAAGGGAAGAATTTAGAAAGGGTTGTTTGAGAGATGATAGTAGTAAAATGATGTTTGGGGTGAGGCAAGGAGGGATAGAGGAGGGAAAAGTCTAGAAAGCGTTATGTTGGAGATGATAGTGGTAGAATGAGGTTTGGGATGAGTCAGGGAGTGGAGGTGGAGAATATATTGAGAGAGGTATAGGGTAGGGCAGAGTAGGGCATTGGAGAGAGTCAAAGGTGTTTTTTTCTTCTTCTACAGTAGGAGTAATGTAATAAATATATAGATACATAATTACATAGAAAGGGTATACATGTATAAGGAAGATAACAGATCAAGATTTAAAGTTGTATTGTATAAACTCAGACTTTCAAGTGTTGCTGTACTTGAAGCTAATTTATTTGTGTGTTTTTATAACTTTTTTAAATCTTTTCCTCAATATTATAATAGTGAAGCACTTGTAGTTAAAATAGTTATGATAATGTTTACATATTGTGATAGATAAATAAAACAGAGACCCATAAGCATCTAATCAAATAACTTATATGAAAACTATGCAGTGACCTCTAAACGTGTTAAGCATAGAAAATAAATATATATATATATATGTATATATATAACCATAAGTCATATATACCTTTGTTAAGCAGGCATAAAAAATATATATTTTAAAAAACATAGTTATTATACATATTTGAACAAAGAAATACACATAACTAGATACAATACATATAATCAAAATATAAATGTTTAGAAACACAGGATTACAAATCGCCCTCATCGCAGCCACAGACGACATCAGATCCCTCCTTGACCAGGGAAAATTGGCAGCCCTAATCCTCCTCGACCTCTCAGCAGCGTTCATCACAGTATCTTATCACATCCTCATCAAAAGGCTTCACCACATTGGAATACGAAGGAGATGCTCTCAAATGGATCGCCTCCTTCATCATCGGAAGAACCCAGAGAATCCGCCTACCTCCCTTCACCTCGGATCCCAAGAACACCATCGTCGCCGTCCCTCAAGGTTCATCCCTCAGCCATACTCTGTTCAACACCTACATGGACTTAACATCATCTGCTACGCTGATGACACCCAGCTCATTCTCTCTATCAGAAGACCCCTCCGCCACGCTGACTAACTTCCGCCGGTGCATGACGAGCGTCAACGAATGGATGAAAGACAACTGCCTAAAACTCAACATGTTGGCTCAAACTCAATTGGCAATTGGCACAGAAAGGATGTCAGAATGGCTCATATATGGCAAATTCAGGCTATGGTTCTGGTGCAAGAATGCAGGGAGTTGGCTATTAAGGTGGTGGTCAGATGATGCAGAATGGAAAGTTTATTCCACAAAGTGAATGTCGCGGGATCATAATTCTGGGCTTGATAAAGCCATGTTGAAAAAGACTACTCCATGTCATTATGTTAACAGGGTGGGGCACTAGTAACGCGAATGCCAAACATGAATACAATGCCAATACAAAATATGCGATTGCAAAGACCATTTAATGCTAATATGCCACAAGCCCCAACGATGCAGTGAAACATGGCCAGGCCGTGGTTTAATTTAAATCTGAAACTGAAGGTTCAGCAAAATCTTTTCATGAGCCGAAAGTTTCCCACAGTTCCCGGTTTTCAACAGTCTCATAGACCTGGGTTCTGATCAATCACAATAACGGTGCCTAAGAAGGGAGAAAGATTGCATACTTGGCGCAGTCTTAGAGGTAGACCAGAGTGGGCCATATGAGTATGGAGAGATGAATAGCTATCCAGTATCATTTCTAATTGATATTGGAGCCACCCGCTCTACTGTTGGAACAGTAGCGGTCCCAAAGCTACCTCTCGGAGGAACACAAGTCCAGGTTGTAGGCATTTCCAATGAACAGAGCACAAACCCAGTTACAGAAAACGTCCTAGTGAAAAGAGACCCCTTTGAGGAGGACCATCAGTTCTTAATATGTGATTTGAGTCTAGACAGTATACTTGGCACAGATCTGCTCTTCAAGCTCAATTGCATAATCTATTGCACACCGAATGGTGTTGAGCTTCAGATACACAATGAAGCAGCAGACTTTAAACTGAGAACTCAAGAGTCAGCTGTTGGATTGTTCCTGGTCTTGACAAGAGAAGTCTTACCGAAACTCGGTGAAAACAGAAGTCTGGGATTTTACTGGCAAAGGCATTGGATTAATCAAAGATGTTGAACCTGCTAGGATAACAGTGAAGCCAAATGCAGAGTATCCCCGAATGCCCCAATACAAGCTCTCACCTGAGGCGGTGGCTGGAATTACTCCTGTGATTGAATTCATATTAGAGCAAGGCATCTTAAAGCAGACACTGAGGAGTCCCTGCAATTCACCCATGATGGGTTTGCAGAAATTGAAAAAGAAGTGAAGGATTGTTCAGGCTTTGAGAAAGGTCAACCAAATTATAGTACCATGTTATCCCATAGTACCGAATCTTGCAATGATACTCTTCCAAATACCCTCTGAAACTAAATGGTTCTCTGTTATTGACCTGTATCAAACATTCTTTTCCATTCCTCTACATGAGGATAGTCAGTTGCTTTTCACATTCTGTTACGGAAACAAAGTCCTGGCATGGTGCCAAGTTATACAGTGCCCCTCACTCTTTAATCAGACACTGAAGAAAAATATGGAGACCTTGCAGTTGTCTTGTAACTTGGTCTTGTTCCAGTATATCGATGCCTTGCTTGTGGCGTTGAGAACCGGAGACAATCATGCAGACAAGACATCATTGCATTGTTGAACCATTTACCAGAGAACAGTCACAAGGTATCACCTGCCAAATTGCAGTCCTGTCAGAGTGAGGGTCTGTAACTGGGACATCACATTGAGAAGGGAGCTATGAAAGTGTCCCAAGAGAGAATCTCTACAGTCTTGAGAATGAACCCCCCACAACACAGAGAGAAGTCAGGATGTTTCTGGGAATTGTGGGCTACTGTTGTCAGTGGATTCACAACTTTTTCTTTTTCTACAGAGGCTTACAGACAAAGATGTGTTTGGTCCGCTACCTTGGGACAACAAATGCACGAGTGCCTTGTTTGAGCCGAGAAAAAGTTTCTGTCACGCCTTGACTCTAGGAATGCCTAATTATCAAAAATAGTTTGTTCTTTATTGTTATGAGTGCGAAGGATGCGCGCTGCCTGTGTTAACACACTCCCGGAGGAACAAGGTGAACTCTCACCTATTTTTCAGCTGTACATGATCTGATAGCCGCAGCGTTACCGGATGCCTTAAGGTGCTGGCTGCAGTTCAGCAGGGTAAAGGATATCCATATATTGTGATGGTCTGTCACTAAGTCGAAATTCTGTTAACTCGTACTCAAACACAACACATAACAAATAGCAGACTTATGAGGTATGAGCAAATCATCTGCGCACCAAAAACGTAACATTGAGGAGGTGTCAAACATTGAATCCTGCCACACTATGGGGCTATGTTTCATTTCAATTTTGTTTAGATAAAGAATTTTATACAAATGAATTATATGAAAATTATATAAAATAATAAAGAAAATGTTTTGATACAAATGGAAGAAGAAAAAATTTTTTTATCAAGATTTGGGACAATGATTGTGCTTGCATTGTAGGATATATACCTATTGTAATTCGTAATAGGGAGAGGTTCCGTTCTGATTTTGTGCTTATGTTCCCTGCCTCCCTCTCCCTTTATTTGGATACCCAGGGACCCTCTGTTTGTATTATTAGTCCTGCCACACTTTTGCCTTTGCCTATATCTGATGAAGATGATGAAGGGGTTGACCATGACTGTGTCGAAGTTACACAATTGTGTATAAAGCAAAAACCCGACATTTGAGATGTCCCTCTGGAAGAGCCCAATTTTACCTTGTTTGTGATGGTTATTGGTAAAGAGATGGACGAGGAATTCTGAGAGCAGCTTATGCTGTGTGCACCTAAGAAGGTGTTGTGGAAGCCTCCTATTTATGCAATGTAACTTCGGTTTGCAACTGTAAAATATCCTTTTACATTTGGCTCCAAATTTTAAACCAACCACAGGGATGTATGGATTGTACTCGCTGCCGAGTGCACTGTTGCAGCAGCAATACCGGAAGTAGTAGCTTGCTTTTCTTTATTTTCCTTTTTAGGGGGTTAACACAGTCATGTGTCTACTGCCAATACGCAGGATTGCACTTTCTCACCTGATGCACCCAGATCCTCCTACGCTTTAGAAAGCATTTAAGAAAATGGAGTACACAAACCATTCTCCTAAGAATATCTTACAGGGTTAAAAAGATGGCAAAGAAAATAGTCTAAAATGCTGCTCTCGTCGAACCCCACATGTAAGGCTCACTTGATGGGAAGGAAAGACACTGTATATCTTGGTTGAGTAGCAAGACTCCTTGTAGGTGTTTAAAGATCACATGGGTAAGGATGGACCCCCAGGCTCCAGGGACTGTGATCAGGAGGGGGTCATAGATTGTTGAAAGCAGTGCAAAAATAAACATTAAGCCCAACAAGTCATACCGCATTCATTACCTCACAGAAACAGAATAAAACGGACTTCACATGATCAAAATATACAGCACTATTTTGCAAGAACTGCAGCAAATTACGAGAGGTGTATATTGCAGCATTTCGTGCATAAGTTACACTTGTTTGGCGTATTCACAAAAGTTTCCTACAGAGGCAGATGTAAGATTCCTTGTTGTGAAATGAATTTGGGTAAGTAAATAGTATTCATAATAAAAACGAATCTCTTATTGGAATCTGATTTCCCAACTTCACAAAATTTGTAGTTAAATTTCCCCAATCACCTATTTGATACATTCCTTTCTTTGAACGTCCAACAGTGCAAATTAAGTTTAAAACTAGGACTGGAGGGGACTTGGCCCGGCAGGAGCCCAAGATGGCTGCATAGTATTGCATCTCTGAGCTGGGTCTCCTTTTCCCTGGATGGTGACGCAGATCTTACTGAAGTGAAAGCCCAACAGGGAGGGCCGCCAGGGAACCAGCTGGTGCAGCCCGAACATGCATGGAGCCCCCTAACGGTGAGTTAAATCCTGGCGACCTTCTGTACCCGCTTCTCTTAGCCTAAGCGCAGTGTTGCACAGGTGCACACTGATCAAGTCTGTGCGGAAGTTGTGGTTGTGGCTGTGCCTGGCTTCCTGGCAGAGGAGGAACAACTTTTCAGAGGGTTGCGGCATAACAAGGAGGCCACGTAGAACTGCAGGCAACTAGTGAGAGGAGCCGAGGAAGACACAATAAACTGTACGGTGGCGAGGCCTCTGCTCTGAAACATTTAGTGGCAACACTTGTCAGCATGGAGTGAGTGTCTGGTCCTGACTGAATTACTCCTGAGTGCTGAAAGTTCTTTGAAAGGGGTCTGGTGGGACTCTGCGTTAGTGTCTGGGGACATGGATTGCAAGGTAAAACACCGAGGAGCAATAGATTTGGGGAGGCAACATAGGTGACAAGAGGAAAGGCACAGATTTCTTTACTCTCTACAGAGAACAGGATAAGACAGAGGGGGTGTCTGCAGCAAGTTCCCTTTGAGTATTTGAAGCGAACACCAGCCGGAAGTGCAGCACAGACTTAGAATGGAAAACAAATGAAGATTCGGCCAGTGGGTAAGTCGGTTCAGTCCACAATGGATGGGGAGCGCTGAGAGAATCAAAAGTGTAGAGTAGGGCCTAGACGCGACAACAAACACAATGACTGCAGCGAAGTCCAGACTGACAAAGTTTGACTACATGGTCACAGATTTGGCAAACTTCAAGGTCTGCAGTGCACTGTGTACAGTATTTTAAAGTTGAACTTCCACGTGGAACTCCTGGATAATCATCACAGAGGAGCAATTGTTCGAGTGCTGGGGCGCCTTCACTGCTGCCTCCAGGCTCTGTGCTAGATGAAGTTGAAAATTTACTCAGGGAACGTGTGGAGATGCAGGTGGAGCCAGGCAGTGCTTAATTTTTAACAGAATAAGTGCTGTGGCCCAAAGTTTGTTTAGAAGCCCGCGACCAGAACTGTCATAGGTCAAGATGCCGAATACCGTCTTGTTTCAACCTCATGCCTCTTTAATCCACCACCAGACACTCCCTACCTCCTTATCTCATCTTTGCTGGTTCTTTTTTATCCCTGCATTATCCATTTGTCACTGTTCTCCTCCTTTCCGCCTTTTGTGTTTTCTTTGTGTTGTGTTTGGTGAGGAACAATGAGTGCAGGTCACCAGAAATGATTGCCGGTGAGCCCTACCTGTAACCACTGGCTCAAATTAATCACTGGAGGTTAGCGAATTGTGAAGTATGCATATTGTGTCTATCCCAGGAGACAAAGAGACAACATCTCAATGGGCAACACCCTTATAGGACCAGTGATGGTGACCTTCATCTCTGCGGACTGGACGGAGGTGATTTTATGTGCAAGGATCCATAAAAAGATTGTGATAATTCACAATAGCCACTTGTTCTTTCCTTACACACACCCTGACATTCCGAGCAGAAAAGTTATTGTTCGTGAAGGGGAGATGGTAGCCACGGCCTTGTTCCCTCTGTAATTTCCCAGTGAAGCCCAGTGTGGAACATTCTGGAAAGCACTGTTTTTACCCAGGTGGAGTCAGGAAAGGCGTTTCTGGAAGGTGTGCCCACTAACCCTTGTTAATGGGGGAATCTGTAGCTGCCAGTTACAGGGGTAATTCTTTAGGACTTAAGGTGGGGGAGTTTATTTGGGGTTATTGTTCTGCTTTACTACCTTTGATTCTATTCTGTACTCTCTCTGCTTTCCTCTTCTCTCTTTTGTACCCTTCATGGCGCAGCATTATACAGCCAGTGTTATATCTACGAAAATTGTAGGTATTAACTTTTGGATCCATACTTTGAGGTTCCTTTGGATGGGAAAATATGCTTAGTTTATGTTTAGTGAAGACCATGGGCCTAATGCAGGTCTCTGCAGCCCCTGCCGTGCAGAGGGTCCGCAACCCTCCAGGGGGGCCCTACCCTTCAAGTGGGGGCCATTCAGTCCAAGGCCAATGAATAGATGTATGATATGGGTAGACTCGGTGTCCCCTCATCACATCCTGCAGAGGGGACCCCATCATTTGGCGTTACGCCACTGGTGGATACTTCTGTCGAGCGCTTTTTCCTCTGACCTCCACTCAGATTAAAATAGGAAAATGCAGCATCCATGCGCTAAACAACATTTGGGGACAATGAAAGCCAGAACCGCTACGTTTTTAGCTGCTTCAAGAAGGAATGAAAAAGGTGTGTATTTTACCTTGTTCTTCGGATAGCCTATTCCACAGAGTAGTAGTGTGGTTAAAAATTGTTTTTGCCTGTAGCATCCATTCCAATTAACAGACGAAACTACTAGCTCATTTCGGCTGATATTCTAAAACCCTGAGTTGATGAGAAGCAGCACACACATTCCTATGTCTGAGACCATCGTTTTCCATGATATATGGCATTATTAGCAATAACATCCAACTTTTCATCATCTAAACACTCGGATAAAACGGCGGCGCCTGGTGCGACATCTCTTGGCTATGCACCTGTGGACATTTCTGTGGTTTGGCAAGTCTTTGTGCTGATCAAGGTGTCTGAGATAAAACGTCTATGTGTACGTGCTACAGCGAATCAACTTAATTTGCAGCTCTGCACATTTTATAGAAAAAGCCCCTGGTCAGTAAATTGCTTTGGCACAATGATGAGGCGCTTCAAGTAAAGAGTTTAAAAAAAACACAGTATACATGAACGGAAAAATCACTACACCTTTTTGTGAAGTGCACTTGGTTTCATAATAACAAATGCTTTTATTGTGACTTATAAGGCATATGGCTTGGGAATTCTGGCATTATTATAATATCCGGGCCCTACGCATGTTTCCCCCGATATTTTGATCCTCTCTATCCACCAGGGAAAGTTAGCCACATAGAACTCTCCCGCCTGCCACTGGTGCCTCTCGGCGGGTTCATCCTCCGCCCTGTGATAATGCACGTCGGGTATAGTAGGCCAGGCCTCACTGGGTCACGGAATGACTGACAACACACACACTTTAGTTGGTCTGTCGGCTAAAGACCATGAGCAACCTTACGCCCATTTATTTATACCCTCGCCGAGCTCGGCCCGAGAGTTGAAGTGGATACATTTAAACGTAGAGACCGGATGGCTCTCTCCATCCCTCCCATCTTCTAGTAAAATACCATAACCAAACACACATAACAAATGCATCAGCACAGAAAGTCTCTCATCCTCTTACTGGGTGCCGGGTTCGGACGCAGTAGGTAGCTCTGGCTCCTGGGAGCTGCATCCAGCTCTTTCTCGTCATGCTGCTCTCCATCTGGAACATCAGAGGGTGACGGCGTAAAGCCCGGGGACCGCGTGGTGCTCGCTTCCTTCTCGACCTGTTAAGGGGACAGGGGTTCGCCTCTTCCTTGTGCTGTGTCTGGCATACCTTCTCTGTCTTCCGAGCCGTCGTCGTCGCTTTGCCTTGGACTGGCGGGTACAATGTCTCTCTGTATTTCCTTGAACCAGGATATGTTTCTCATGACTGTCTGCCGACCACACTTCGGAGTTACCATGGTCCCATTGATTTGTATGACAGTCGACACTTCTGGTTCATAGAGTGTTCTGAACATCCATCCAAGGTGGCGATCTTTGAGCTCCGACCTGCAGGGTTCAATCAATCAATCAATCAATCAGGGAATTGTGAAGCCCGCTACTCACCCGCGAGGGTCTCAAGGCGCTAGGGGGGGAGGGTGTAGCTCTGAGTCAGCCGAAGAGCCAGGTTTTGAGGTTCTTTCTGAAGGTGTGCAGAGTGGGGGAGCGTCTGATGTTGATCAGGAGCTCGTTCCAGGCCTTTGCGCAATGTAGGAAAAGGCTCTTCCACCCGCTCTGGTTCTGTGGATGCGCGGGATTCTGCGAGGTCGGCGGAGCGGAGGTTTCTCTTGGGTACGTGGAAGGAGACTCTTTCGTTGAGGTATTTGGGTCCGGTGTTGTGGAGGGATTTGTAGGAGTGGGTGAGTAGCTTGAAGGTTACTCAATTCTCGACGGGGAGCCAGTGGAGCTCTCGCAGGTGTTGGGTGATGTGTTCATGTCGAGGGATGCCGAGGACGAGTCTTGCCTTGGTGTTCTGGATGGTCTGGAGTTTGCGGAGCAGGGATTTGTTGATTCTAGTGTGGAGAGCGTTTCCGTAGTCCAGTCTGCTTGTTGTGAGTGCGTGGGTGACGGTATTTCTGGATTCGGGGGGATCCATTTGAAGGTCTTGCGAAGGATGCGGAGGGTGTTGAAGCAGGTGGAGGCGACGGCGCTGATCTGGCTGGTCATGGTAAGGGAGGAGTCGAGTATGATGCCGAGGTTCTGGGCGTTGTCCGTGGGGATGGGGGGGATTGCCGAGGGTGGTCGGCCACCAGGTGTTGTCCCAGGCTGAGGAGGTGGGTCCGGGAACGAGGACTTCTGTCTTTTCCGTGTTGAGTTTCAGACAGCTGCTGCTCATCCAGGATGCAACGTCCTTCATTCCTTCCTGGAAGCTGAGTCTGGTGGCGTCGGGTTCCTTCGTGAGGGAGAGGATGAGCTGGGTGTCGTCGGCGTAGGATACTATGCTGAGTCCATGCTGTCTGACGATGGCGGCGAGGGGGGCCATGTAGATGTTGAGGACCGTGGGATTGAGCGATGATCCTTGGGGTACTCCGCAGTTGATCTCTGTGGGCTCAGAGAGGAAGGGTGGGAGTCTGATCCTTTGGGTTCTGCCGGTGAGGTAGGAGCGGAGCCAGTCGAGGGCAGTTCCCTGTATGCCGGCATCAGGAGTCTGGCTGTGAGAGTGCGGTGGGAGATGGTGTCGAAGGCTGCAGAGAGGTCTACTAGGATGAGGGCCGCGGTGTGGCCTTGGTCGAGGAGCATGCGGATGTTGTCTGTGGCGGCGAGGAGGGCGGTCTTGAGGCTGTGGGTGCTGCGGGATCCGTATTGGGAAGGGTCGAGGATGGCGTTCTCCTCGATGAAGTTTGTCAGCTGGGCGTTGACGATCTTCTCGGTGACTTTGGCCACATAGGGAAGGAGAGAGATGGGTCGGTAGTTTTTCAGGTCCGTCGGGTCTGCAGAGGGTTTCTTGAGGAGGGGCTTGGCTTCTGCGCATTTCCAGTTGTCGGGGAATGTGCCGGATTCGAAGGTGGCGTTGATAGTTCATCGTGGCTCTGGGTGCTATGGCGGCGGCTCTGTGGAAGATGTGCGGCAGGCAGGGGTCCATGGGGGCTCCTGAGTGAGTGCTCTTCATGGTTGTGGTGGTATCTTCAGTGGTGACTGGGGTCCAGGTGGTGATGGTAGGCTGGCTGTCGTCGCTGGAGGAAGGAGTGGTTTCTGGAGTCTGTTCGCTGAAGTTGTCGTAAAGGGCCTTGATTTTCAGATGGAAGTAGGAACCGAGCTTGTTGCAGAGGTCCTGGGAGGGTGTGACGTCCATGGCTTCGCTGGGGGGTTTGGTGAATTCCTGGATGATGCTGAAGAGTTCCTTTCAGTTGCTGGAGTTGGAGAGGATTTTGTTCCAGATGAAGGTCCTTTTGGTGGATCTGATGAGTTGGTGGTATTCTGTCATGGCGTTCTTGTAGGTGTTCTGGTCTTCAGTGGTTTTGCTGTTCCTCCATTGCTTCTCGAGCCGTCTGCAGGTGCATCTGGATTCTTGGAGGTAGGTGGTGAACCAGGTGGCCTTCATGGGGCGCTGTCTGTCGGGGTTGCGGAGGGGGGCGAGCTTGTCTGCGCAGTTGGTGATCCACCGGTGTACTTCTTTGGCTGCAGAGTTGGCGTTGGTCGAGGCGGGAGGGGGATCGTGGTTGAGGGTGGCGTTAAGGTGCTCCTCTGTGACCTTGCTCCAGTTCCTTAACGGTGGGCGTGGTATGGGTTTGTGAACTGTGTCATTGTTGAAAGAGAAGTGTATGCAGTGGTGGTCCGTCCAGGGGGGTTGGGTGGTGTGGCTGAAGTGGATGTTGTTCCCTCCTGCGAAGATGGGGTCGAGGGTGTGTCCTGCCTTGTGGGTGGGGGTGGTGATGAGCTGTTTCAGTCCGAGGTTGGCGAGGTTGTCCAGGAGGGTGGCGGAGTTGGGGTTGCTGAGGTTGTCGAGGCGGAAATTGAGGTCTCCGATGAGTAGGTAGTCCATGGAGGCGATGGCATGGGGCGCGATGAGGTCGGCAATGGTAGTGGTGAATGAAGTTCGAGGTCCGGGGGGTCTGTAGGCGAGGGTGCCGCGTAGGGTCGATCTGGGGCTGGTCTGGATCTGGAAATGGAGGTGTTCAGTGGTGGATGGGGAGTCGCTCGTACTGGAGGTGGAGAGTCGGAGGGAGCTCTTGTGTGCGATGGTGAGTCCTCCTGGGCAGTTGGGCCAGTCCTTCCTCTGGATCTTTTATCTGTCGGGGATGGTGGTGGCGATGTCAGGGGCGGAGGAGGCGTTGGTCCAGGTTTCCGTGAAGAAGGCGACGTCTGGCGAGAGGGTGTCGAGGAGGTCCCAGATCTCTATAGCATGTCAGTGCAGGGAGCGCACATTGAGGAAGATGCACCTCAGAGCTTTGGGAGTTGGGATCCTCGAATGCCGATCATGGCTGACCTTCTCCTGTGTTGCCTGTCTCTTCATTTGAGTTTTTCCACATCTGTGCTTGTGGGCGTCCAGTCAAGATCTTCCGGGATGACATCTCGGGCGTTCAGTTAAATAGTAACATTGCGGGGTGCACCCCATAGTTGAATGTGGGGTCTGTCGATAGGCTTGGAGGAACTGGTGAAGGCAGATTTCGGCATCCTGGCGTTGGTCCACTCCAATTGGGAGGGCCTGGTTCAGTGTCCTCATGAACCTCTCTACCTCCCCGTTGGCTTGCAGCCATTGGGGGATACTTTTCTGGTGGCGGATCGTGCACCACAACAAAAAGTCCTGGAATTCCTGACCCTAGAAGGGGGTCCATTATCAGACTTCACCTCCTCGGGCAGACCTAGCAAGGCAAAGGTCTTCTCCAGAGCAGATTGGACATGGGCGAACACGATGCAGGGTACCAGTTCCACGACAGGGAACTTGGAGTACGAGTTTATGAACACCAGGGTGTTGCGTCCGTCTGAGAAAATCCCAAAGTCTATGCTGACCTTTGACAAAGGTGTGAGACTGGGCTTTTCTGTCAGTACCGGTGCAGCGATTGGGTCTTTGCCTGTTATGGTGCAGGGGTGACACTTCCTGAGTTCCTTATTGACCAGACGTCCATGCCCGGGAACCAGACCTTGGCTCTCAGCCTCGCCTTGGTCTTCGCGGCCCCTAGGTGTTCTATTGAGCGAGGGTGACCATCTGACTTTGGAGGCACCTGGGGATGGCGATTTTCTATCTTCGGAGCACCAGGCCGGTGCCACTCACGCTTAGTTCATTTTGTACTATCCAGAGCTGTTCTGCTCCTCCGAGGTCCTTGACTTGGATCCCTAAAGGAAGCAATGCCATTGCCTCTGGGCCAGGATTTCCTTCACCTTCATGAGGTTGTCGTCCCTATCAGTGGCATCTCATATGTCTTATCGGGTGACGGCAATGGGGAAGGCATTGTCTATGATCATTTTTATGAAACATTCAGTGCGCTCTTCTTCTTGGGCCTGTTTGCTCGATGTGCTTTGCATTGGATGACGTGACAGGAAATCGGTTGTTGCCGCCCGGTTGATAGACACGTTGGAAGTCATAAGCCTGCGGCTGTATGGCCTATCTCTCTATCCGCGGAGAGGCGAGTCAGGACAATCAGGTGAACAATGGTATGAGCGGTTTATGATCCGTCACACCCTGAACTTGTGACCACACAGGTAGAGGTGGAAATGTTGGCAAGCCCACCTGATGGCGAGGGCCATGTGGTTTATCTGGGGATAGTGGGTTCCCGTGGGTGATAACGCCCGACTAGCATAGGCCACTGGCATGCATTCACCTCTGACATTTTCCTGTAAGAGAACGGCCGCGAGTCCTACCGGGCTGACATCGACTACTAACTCAGTCCTGCGTTGAGGGTGAAATTAGGCCATGGTGGCTTGATCCAACAATGCCCCCTTTATGCTGGGAAATGAGTTTTCTGTCTTGGGTCCCCATTGCCACGGTATGCCCGCTTTCGTGAGCTGTCGCAGAGGCTCCGCTAGAGTGGTATGAATCTCCCGCAGTATGTTGCCATTCCCAGGAAACTGCGTACCTCTTTTGGGCTTTGGGGTATCGGTGAACTGTGGATCGCCTCTGCTTTCATTGGGTCAACCTTGAGACCATCTTGGGAGAAGACATAGCTGAAGAAATCAATCAAGTTCTGGTAAAAAGAAAAAAAAATTGGTGTAAGGTAAGGCCGCTGTCTGCCAAGTGCTGGAGGGTAGCCCGAAGTCGGACGTGGTGTTCTTCCAGGCTTTGGGAGTAGATGAGGATATCATTGCTCAGATTTATTACACCTATCAGCCATGAGAGTGTTTCTTTGATGGAATTCTGAAACACCTCTGCCGCATAGGAGACGCCGAAGCTCAGCCGTGTGTACTGCATGGAAAATGTTGTGATGTATTGATTTTCCAGTGTTAACTCCAACTGATGGTACCCTGAATTTAGGTCTAACTTTGTGAACCATTGGGCTCCATTCAGGTCTGTGATAATATAATCCATGGTAGGTGTACTGTGTCTTTCTCTCCGAATGGCTTGTTTCAGCAATCTCATATCGACGCATAGTCATATGGTGCCAGGCTGTTTAGGTTTAGGTGCAATAACAAGAGGGGATACCCATGGAGTGGTACCTGAAACTTTTTAAATGACCCATTGTCTTTCCAGTTCCTGTAATCCCTTCTCCACAAGCGGTCTGAGGTGGAAAGGGACTCTTCGGTGTTGAAGAACTGTGGGTTTTATGAACTTGTCGATTTACAGAGTGACTTGGTGATCTTTGCGTTTCCCCAGTCCTTGGAACAGCTTTGGAAATTCCTTCTATATTATCGTCTACGTGAGAATTGTGGATCTGTTTTGTGGAAAAAAACAGTTCTAAGTCCTTGGCGTGTGGCACCCCAGTACAGTACTTTTTTGGCTCTTGGTGACATGGAACTTGGTTTTCATGGTCCGATCAGAGCTGGTGACGTCGACTTTGATGGTGCCCTGTAAGGACAGCAGTTCAGTGCCCCCATACTTGTAGATTTTTGCTTGGTTAAGAGTGAGCGTTGGGCGAGGCACTGGCTTTTCATATTGTACTGAGTCCATCACATTTACTGATGCTCCAGTGTCTATCACGGCTAGCACAGGGGTGCTCTTCATGTGTACTGTGCACATGGGTTGGGGATGTCTCTTGCGGCCAGAGCGTCTGGCGAAGGAGATAAGGAAGATGAGCGGTGGGTCCTTGAGAGGGGGTCAGTTCTGCATCTGAGTGCTCCTCTAGTGTCAGATATTGCAGAGTCGGTGTGCGTCCCCTGGAGGCTCTTCCTCTCGGTTGCAACCTTCCACCTCGATATACACTCGCATAGTGGTTGATTCTTCCTCCTTTGGAGCAGGTTTGTCCTTTCACTGGGCATGCCTCTGATGGTTAGTGATCAAAACCACAATAGCCACATTTCTTGTGTTGTTTTCCGGGGGCTCCCAGTGACTGTGTTGGCTCCGGGCGCTTTTGCAAAGTGTCTATCCTCTCCTCCTTAATGCTGGGTGTCCGCAAGGCTGAGGAGCAGGCGCAGTTTTGATAAGAGCAGCTTCCATCTCTTCTGTGCGGCTATTCGACAGTTAGTGCGAGGATCAGGATCTCATCCAAGGATATACCGGTCTGGCGGAGAATTAGTCGTTGGAGAGTGGTAGAATTGCACCCTTGGATGATCTATGCACATATCTCTTCTCGCTGGTCAATGGCTACGCACATGCGTGCGAGCTTCCGCAGTCTGGCGTAGAACATGTCTACCAACTCCGATTCGGCTTGCTTGGCTTGGTGCAGCTTGAAACTCTCGTAGTCAGGATTCATATGCGAATCGAAGTGGCTGTTAAGGGTGGCTCTTGCAACGTGGTAGTCAGTGTCATCCCCTGTATTTGGCAGGGTCTCAAACAATTCGTAGAGCTCCTCTCCCCAAAGTGCATCAGCAACAAGCGTTTCGGCACCATCAGTTTCTCTTGTGCCGTGGAAATAGTGGTTTAATCATCCAAGCCACAACCTCCACTGAGATGCTGCTGTGGCGGGGTTGGCCAGCTGGCTGGAGGGGGGAGATGGAGGCATACGTATAGGGCGCTGGGAGTGCTGGGCCTTGTGGTGGTGGTGGGTCTCCCATTGATGCAGTGTATTATGTATGATTATTTCTTTCTTTCTTTCTTTCTTCATGCAGTCTAGCCAGGCAAATATCACTCCCTCGCTGGATGAGGCTGACAGTCTATTGCTGGGAGGTAATGCTGTGAGCCCACAATAGTTGAATTGGCAATGCCACAGTACTTTGAGCAGAAGGGACACAAATGCACTGTCCACATGCTGCAGGGCCTCAAAGCATGCTGTCTCTTCAGCGTACAGCCACCCACGGTGCAGCGCGGCCTGAACAGAGAGCGGGCTGAGACCACGTGAAGGGCCACCACGCACCCCAGATCATAGGCCAGACGCACCAGGTGAACAGTGCAGGTGGGCTGGAGGAGCCGAGAGACTTCTGGCCAGCGGGAGGCGGCAGCCGCAGAGAGCAAGCGGGTCCAGCGATGGCATAGGAGGTAGGGGCTGCGCCATCAGTGTGGTCAGCAGCACCAGGCCACGACTGCACGTCGGGGAAAGAGCGATGGCAGCTTCAGGCGAGGGGTCGCTCCCCCTCGTCGCCAGTGTGATGAGGCCCATCGAGTATAGTAGGCCAGGCCTCACTGAGTTACAGGAATGACTGACGACACACACACTACAGTCGGTCTGTCAGCTAAGGCCACCAGCGACCTTACGCCCATTTATTTATACCCTCAGGCCGAGCCTATCTGTGCCCGATTTAACACCACAGCTTGTGGATCTAACCACACCGTCCCTGGATCTCACTGTAAACCCAGTGTGCCTCCTCCACCCTGGCCCACCTGCCAGCTTCCCTGCTTTGTGGCTTCAGGCCACACACACACACTGGTCTGTTTTCCCTTGTGAGGGAATCAATCAATCAATCAATCAATCATGTCACTTATAAAGCGCACTACATACCCGTGAGGGTCTCAAGGCGCTGGGGGAAGAGGGGGGTGGTGCTGCTACTGATCGAAGAGCCAGGTCTTGAGGAGTCTTCTGAAGGCCAGTAGGTCTTGGGTCTGTCGGAGGTTGGTGGGGAGGGTGTTCCAGGTCTTGGCGGCGAGGTGGAAGAAGGATCTGCCGCTGGCGGTCGTTTTCCGGATGCGGGGGACTGTGGCGAGGGCGAGGCTGGTCGAGCGGAGCTGGCGGGTGGGGGTGTAGAAGCTGAGTCGTCTGTTGAGGTAGGCTGGTCCGGAGTTGTGGAGTGCTTTGTGTGCGTGGGTGAGGAGCTTGAAGGTTATCCTCTTGTTGACAGGGAGCCAGTGCAGGTCTCTCAGGTGGGGTGTGATGTGGCTGCGTCGGGGGATGTCGAGGAAAAGACGTGCAGAGGCGTTCTGGATGCGTTGCAGCCGTCTCAGGAGCTTAGCCGTCGTTCCTGCGTAGAGGGCGTTTCCGTAGTCCAGCCTGCTGGTGACGAGGGCCTGGGTGACTGTTTTTCTTGTTTCGGTGGGGATCCACTTGAAGATCCTGCGGAGCATTCGGAGGATGTTGAAGCAGGATGAGGAAACGGCGTTGACCTGCTTAGTCATGGAGAGGGTGGGGTCGAGGATGACCCCTAGGTTGCGTACGTGGTCGGTGGGTGGCGGGGCTGTTCCCAATGATGTTGGCCACCAGGAGTCGTCCCAGGCTGAAGGGTTGGAACCAAGGATGAGGACCTCCGTCTTGTCCGAGTTCAGCTTCAGGCGGCTGGTCCACATCCATTCGGCGACGGCCTTCATTCCTTCGTGGAGGTGGGCTTTGGCGGTGTGAGGGTCTTTGGTGAGGGAGAGGATCAGCTGGGTGTCGTCGGCGTAGGAGATGATGTTGAGGTTGTGCTGTCGGGCGACGTGGGCGAGGGGTGCCATGTAGATGTTGAACAGCGTTGGGCTGAGGGAGGAGCCTTGGGGTACGCCGCAGATGATCTTGGTGGCCTTGGATCGGAAGGGGGCGAGGCGGACGCTTTGTGTTCTGCCGGAAAGGAAGGATGTGGTCCAGTCCAGGGCCTTCTCTTGGATCCCGGCGTCGTGAAGGCGTGTTCGTAGTGTGTGGTGGCAGACCGTGTCGAAGGCGGCTGATAGGTCCAGGAGGATGAGGGCTGCTGTTTCTCCGTTGTCCAGCATCCCCTTCTAACGACCTCTGTACCAGTGGGGCTCTCTCTCTGCCTCCTACAGTGTTATGTGACCCGCCCCACCACCTTCTCTTGTCTCTCTCCATAGCTCCCTTCCACCCTCTTGCCTTATTCCTCCCAATGCCTATCTCTAGACCTAAAACCAACACCCCAACCTCCACAGGAAACACCAGCCCTAACCTATTGGAAAAAGGACCCCCCTCTTAAAAACTACCCTAACCCTGCCTCCTAACAGGACTTACCAGATGTGCTGTCCGGCCCGCTGCAATCACCTGAATCGCCCGTGATGGGGAGCGATCCCCTCAAAGCTGACCCCAAAAACCCCCATTGTGGATATTAACAACAGGGATGTGATTCAGTGAAGAGCTGTGAGAAACATTATACAACATGTAAGAGGCGACCAAGTTGTATATAATGCCCCTCGGAACACTAAGTTGGGAAACATACCTGGGTTCATAAGTACCAATATGTGGGCTCCTGGGGGTGGCTTCCCCCCGGGGTTCACCCTTGAAATGCTGCAGGCAAGTGGCACAGTCCAGGCCCAGGCGGGGGGGGGGATTAGATCATTGACCAATTTGTCAGCATGACAGCACATTGCAAGATGTGCTGTGGTCATGAAGGTAGTATAGGTGTAGACTTTCTTTTGATTTTTTGGGCGTAATAAGGTTGTACGCCAACTTTTGTTGTGCAGCCGGAGTTGTTGACTTGGTACGTCATGGTGTAGGAGAGTGCGGTGGCTGGAGGCCTTGAGGGTGATTTGTGCAGAAAGTAGGCATGATCTGATAAGGCCTGGAGTGCTTATGCAAGCATGGGTGGGCAGGACAAGGGAAACATCAAGTGGAGTGGCAGCCGCGAATTTGGCCTGCTTTCCACAACGTACAAAGTCCTAGGGTCATGAAACTAAGTGGTGAGAAGAGTGTACCCCAGAGACCCGAAGGACGCAGTGAAGGCGGTAAGAGAAGGGCTGAACTACCAGCAGGCAGTAGTGATGAGGAACAGGCAGGACAACAGGTCGAAGCAGAAAAGATCACAGCCAGCAAGTTTCAGAGGAGCGGCCTGGGGCGGGATAGCAGCGACGTCATGAGTCAGCACCGCTCAGAACAACGATAATGTGGCAAACTAACCAGCACGTGGTGCCAGAGGGGTCACGTGCTTGTGCAACCTCTGATTTACAGGACGGCCAGCAGTTGTCGCTAATGCAGAAAGGCAGCATCATGATAGGGTGCTGCCAGGCACAGGGGAGAATGTGGCGCCCTCATTTAAAACGTGGGCAAAAGGGGGAAAAAGTTGCTGGAAAATGCTGTGGGGAGCAGAATGCAGGTGGACATGGGGAACTACTCAGCATGGAAGGGGGTAATAAGAGGAGCAGATACAATGTGGAATGCTGTGAGACGGTTGGTAGTGCCCCAGTGTTAAATAGAACAGACTTTGCTTGGAAGAGGGAGGTTTTTTTGGGTAGGGTGAGTGTGGCAAGGCATGGACAAGGGAAGCAAGGGTCCGTAGAGGGGAAATCGGTATGGATTCCTGAAGAAGAGAGAGGCAACAGAGAAGGCAGTAATAGGTTGGTGTAAGGGTACAGAACCACAGCTCTCTCAAGTTGGGAAGGTTGAAGGACAATGCGGGGTCAAGCCCGGTAGAAGAGGCTTAGCAATGTGAACTCCAACCGGTCAGGATGGAAGAGAACTTTTTACACCAGACCAAAGAGAAAGAGAGGTTTGGGCAACCATCCTGATGTTGAGGGATGAGGAGAAGAACACCCAGCGATGATCAGCAGAAAATAGAATGGAGAACTTCTGATGGTGGTGTGGGGGATGGCAAGTATCTGGGGTTCAGTGGGATTTATGGTAGTGAGTGGGAGCAAGAAGAGGTGATTGAGTTGGATTATAAGGAAGATGAGGAAGACTTGGAGGAAGGGAAGATTCTGGGATGGCATGATACACAGAAGGACCGAAGAGTCTAGCAGTTGTTGAAGGGTCTGTGGGTTATTAACATCTCAGACAAAAGAAATGTGTTACTGATGAGGGGTGATGCCCAGAAACCGGTCCCAGGATGCTTGTTTTCGGTCCAGGGAGGACCTGGCTTGGCTGTTCGGGCTGGACTGTTCCCATGAGGAACAGGGTCAAGACTGATTTGCATATGGCTTGGTAAAACTGGGGTGGTGTGGTGAGCAAAAGAACAATGGATTAAACCCAGATCTTTGTGACTGAGGGTGAATGTTTGCATTGTTCAGCATTCCATCCATCAATTGTTCCTTTTACATTTGTCGCCCTAAGTGGTAAGGGTATGCCTAGATGTGGGTCTCGTGCTCACTGCTCCACTGGATTCAAGCTAGCCTGGCTGATGAGGGGTGATGCCCCGAAACCGGTACTAGGATGCTGTTTCCGGTTCAGGGAGGACCTGGCTTGGCAGTTCGGACTGGACTGTTCACATGAGGAACAGGGTCAAGACTGATTTGCATATGGCTGGGTCTGAACTGGGGTGGCGAAGTGAGCTAAAGAACAATGGTGCATTCAACCCAGATCTGTGACTGGGGGTGAGTGTCTGAAAAGTTTCAGCACTCCGTCCATCATCTCCATTTGTTTCCTTTCTACAGCTCGCTCAACTGACTCTGGCAGTAGAGGGCTGATGTTGAGATGTGTGGCATTTAAATTCAACACCATTAGGTGAAGCCCTGCTTGTTCCTAATGCTATGGTAAAGGCATGGCCTAGTCAATAGGCCTAAGCCAATTTGTCTTCTTCTTCATCATGCTAGATGATATACTCCAAATCCAGTATGGCAGTGTTTATACCTGGTCACCATACTTCACTTCCATTTTTTTAATACCCGCTCACAGTTTGCTAGGAAATGTGCACTGCAGCACTTCCAATTTTGCCACTTACTATTTGTATCCCTGTGATTTCTGCCCTTGTTTCTCACATTTATTTCCTTTAGCTTCAAATCTCTATGGATTTTTTTTTCCTTTCTTCTAGTTCTCCTGTACTGCCTGCTGCTCTGTGGTGTAGGTGGTTCACTTGGTCTCATCCATGCCTGCTAATCTTCAGCATCCTTGAAGGTTTTTTATGCCACTGGTTTTTATCCAATCAAAAGTGATTTCATTTTTGGGGCACTTATCTGTGGTTTTGAATTGATCATCAACTGGTAAGGGGTCTTCTGAAAGGGATCACCCTCACCTTGAGGGCAAGACCTTCCGTATAAGAAGGTGACCAGTGTGTCCTGCTCGCGACAAATATGGCATATTTGTGATCCTTGCGGAGGAGAGTGTAATCTTGCTTAGAATATTCAATATAAGACTTCAGTCATGTATTTTACACAGAGGTTCAACTTTTTTAACTCTCTGTTAAACTAGGGAGCACTCTTACATTGAGCATGGGATCTGATACACCATAAAGGCACAAGGCAATCAACTACCTTTTCTAACCAAATATTAAAGGCAGCAATCACTTTATCTACCTTGAGAGAAGTTAAAGAAGGTGGAGAGTACAGAGGCTCTGAATCATTGACTTGATTGATTCTGCTCCATTCCATGCCGATACTAGAGGTTAAAGAAGAGGTTAAAGAAGGAACAACTGGAAGATGAGAATGACCAAGGTTAAAAAAGATGGTCTCAGGAAAGAATATTTTGGATGCAACTAGTGGCAGCAGTGCTATCAACAGCATATATATGGTCAAATATGGCCAAGACTATGGCCTCCATTATGTGTGGGTCCAGGCACCACTAAAGAAAGGCCTACTGCACATAGGCATTGACAGGAAACCTAAGGGTGGTTAACATCCTCTACCCAAAAATTAAAATCCCTAAAAGAACAATGGAGAATGCTTTCAAGGGAAGCATTGAAATCTAGTTAATGAGTTTCTTGCCGAAGAGTGAATCGGGGTCAGAAGGATGGTATGCAAACTCAGCAGTATAAGTGCAAGAGGCAGTAATGGCATCAGTTTGAGTTCTTCAGCTAATTCGAAAGTCAGGTCTGCATTTGGTTTGGCATGGAGTTCAGATTTGCAGAAAACTCTTTCACCCCCTTGAAGAGAGTATGCTTCCATTAAGGCTACAACTCAATCAGGGTCGGAGGCACCATTGTGCCAGGATTTAGTTATACAGAAAAGATTGAGTTCTTTCTCTATAAGTAAATCTCTGACCTAGGTTGGTGGAGATGTTATTCCCTTTGTGTGCACAGCATCTGTGACCTGGCTACTTCTTTGTGCTCTACCAAATGTGCTAATCTGGCACAGTGCAAAAGGCCCTTTCCAAGGATTCTTAGAAATCCTACCCCAATAATATTCATGAGGCAGGATGTCCACCGTAAATCCTTGAGCATGGGTGCCGGCTTTGGTGGCGAGGTGGAAGAAGGAGTGTCCTCCAGAGCGGCTGCGGCAGATATGTGGTATCTAAGCAAGGGCGAGGTGGGGGGAGAGGAGGTTTATGGTAGGTTGGTGGAAGATCAGGCGGTGGTTCATGTAGGCTGGTCCTTGGATGTGGAGGGCTGTGTAGGCGTGGGTCAGGAGTTTAAAATGGCATCTCTTCTAGACAGGCAGCCAGTGAAGGTATTTTAGGGGCTGGGTGATGTGTGTCCTCTTGGGCAGGTTGAGGACCAGTCTGACTGCTGTGTTCTGGATTGTCTGGAATCTTTGCATGAGTTCAGTGGTGGTGCCAGCATAGAGTGTGTTGCCGTAGTCAAGCTGGCCTGCGTCACAGTTTTCCTTGTGCTAATGGGGAGCCACCTGAAGATTTTGCAGGGCAAGCGGATCATGTGGAAGCAAGCTGAGGAGAGAGCGTTGACCTGACGTTTCATGGAGAGTTCGCTTTTCAGGATGAACCGAGGTTGCAGGCGTGGTATTTAGGCATGGGGGTAGGTCCAAGCTCCACTTGCCACCAGGATTCGTTCCAAAGGGCGGTGTGTCTGCGGAAGAGTAGAACTTCTGTTGAGTTTCAGGCAGTTGTCTTTCATCCATGTTGCAACATTCTTCATACAGTTGTGGAAGTTGGTCTTCCACATCGAGGTGGGGTCTGCTGAGAGTGAGGGGACGAGCAGTGTGTCGTCAGCGTAGGAAATGATGTTGCTGTCATACGAATTAATGATTTCTGTGAGTGGTGTCATGTAGATGTTGAAGAGGGTTGGGTTGAGGGATGAGCTTTGGGGTGCCTCATACATGGTGTGCTTGGGTTTCGAGGTGAAGGGAGGGAGACGAGCTCTCTGGGTGCATCCCGTGAGGAAGGAGACCATCCATCTGAGTGCATCATCTCTGATTCCAACTCGGCATAGTCGATCGATGAGTGTGTGTTGGTAGACGGTGTCGAAAGCTGCAGAGATGTCCAGCAGGTTGAGGGCGGCTGATTCTTCTCTGTCGAGTAGGGCTCGGATGTTATCTGTTGCAGCGATCAGGGCTGTCTCAGTGCTGTGGTTGGCTCAGAAACTTGATTGGGACGGGTCCAGCTGTTTGTTTCATACCAGATGATCGATGAGTTGGCGGTTGATGGCCTTTTCAGGGCTTTGGCGGGGAATGGGAGAAGGGAGATGGGACAGTAGTTTTGGAACTTGCTGGGGTCTGCCGAAGGTTTCTTGAGGAAGAGGTCTAACCTGCGCGTCTTTTCCATGCGTCGGGAAAGATGGCTGTAGTTATAGAGGTGTTGAGGATGGTGGTGGGCTGGTGGCTGATCTCGTTGCTTCCGAGGTTGAAGAGTCGATGGGAAGATAACCTGACTTAAACAGAAAAATACACATACAAGTTTGCTGAGGCCCAGACAAAAATAGCAGTGGAATGTAGTACTAGAAATATGATCCTCACCTCTTCTCAAAACAGATTCCCACATATCAGAGGTAAATCAACATGGACAGATTCACAGACCTTCTCAATGATTACACAAAGGGACATGTTAACAACTAGTCACAAAAAATGATATTAATAACCTTTAATTGTAATTCCCAACTTGGAATTTCTTGATATCATACATCCAGTACCATCCTGATGAAGGCCTGGTAAGCAATTTGAATGGGTAGAAATATGTAAATCACATTAAAGTGCTACCATAAGTGATATAAAACAACAAACAAAAGAAGATAAGTTCAGTGCTTCTTATGAACGCAGCCTACTGTTAAAAAATAATACAGCACATTTCTAGGAATAAAATTCCTAGTTACCTCATCCAGCAAAGACAGTGAAGCTGAGTGAACATTCATAGGAAAACTATGACAGCCTAATGTCACCCTGCTATCACTAAGGACAACAGACAGCTTTCAAATAATTGCATTTCCTTCTTTCTTTGCTCAAACGAGAGCCAAGAAAACGTCACACCTATATGCAACTTGCCCACTAATGTATATCACAACTGACTGTCTTTCGTTTTATTAGTTTTGGACCTATTCGCTGCTTTTGACCCTAGAGATGAAGAAGCATACAACATGGCTAAAATACACTGAAAAAGCCATTAGATCTTGCATTGGCGAGGCCTATTGGCTTTATCGATGCTTGGTATTACCAAATGTGAGCACAGGGCAGATGGTCAGTTCCTGTCTCAGCCAATGCTGTTGTAAATTCCTTTTGGATGGCATTTGTTTATCTGACTGTATCTTTTTCACACCAAACAAGATTGTGTCCATTTAAAACTGTTCTATTTTAAGTTATCCTCTTTTTACTATGCACACAATGAAGTGTAATTATATCTATCTATTGCAATATGATACGCAAACTGAACACCGCTTGAATACTTTCGTGTGCTGCTGAGACAGCTCAATGGGTTGATTCTAATTAAGCTATCTGTAAGCAACCTTTGTCCTTCTAGTGCTGTGTAGTCTATGATTGGTCAGCATTCTTCATGTTGTAATGTTTCTATGAAATAAACAGTCCATGTGAAAATCCACACACTGCAATAACATTAGTACACAAACTCTGGGACTAGTCTGAAATTGTTGCGATTAACAGGCATCTTTCTTTTTCCTTCCATCTTTTTTTTCTATCATTTTCTTCTTTCTTTCTTGCCTGCCTTCTTCTTTTCCTGCATTCTATCTTTCTTTTCTTCTTTTTCTTTCTTTCTTACTCTATTTCCTTTTCTGTTTTCCTTGATTTTTTCTTTTGCCATATTTTGCAACTTGCCAGCTTTCATTGTTCTTTCTTTAGTTCATCTTTCTTTCATTCACCTTTTTTCGTTCTTCCTTCCTTGCCCTTCTTTCTTTCTTTCTTTCTTTCTTTCTTTCTTTCTTTCCTTCTTTCTTTTCTATTTCTTTCTTGCTTTCTCACTTGCTTTCTCTCTTTCTTTCTGAAAGGCTGGAGGCTGGTGGCCATGCCAGACCGATTGGCTTTTTTAAGTCTGTGTTAGCCAAATCCTTTTGATTTTACTAAAATTATATGTATAACATTTTGGGGTTTTCTGCCAGACTTTATCCATTAGTCTGTGGATGTCATTAACATTTTTCTTCTATCCACTTAAGCATGCATCAAAGGGTAATGTGTCAGGCCACTTCAGACATAGGCTGACTTCACTATGAATTACGGCATGCTGCCCTTTCACAAGGAGCACATCCACAAAGGTCCCTTCATTGACAGGAAGTACTATTGTAACATGTTCTGTTCTGAGGCCCAAAAAACATTGTTGCCTTTAGCCATTGTTTTTTTTATAGATTGATGAGGGCAGCTTCCTGAACTATAAAGTTTTCAGAAAATCATGACAAAACAAGAATTGCCAAAACCTACTGTCATTGCCAATTATTGTTTAGCTTTCTAATCTACAAATGGGGGCCACCTCTATTTGGGTGTCTAGGCCTATTTTCTGTCCCAGTTCGACCCTGTCTAAAAGTCATACTATATATATATATATATATATATATATATATATATATATATATATATATATATATTCTTCCACAATGACCATCACCTGTCAGACAATCCAGCCGTACTCTCCTCTGCCACTCCAAAAAAACGCCGCTGCACAAAGTCCAGGTGCTAGTAAATATTTCTTTTTTATATTCTGTTGTTTGTCATAGTAACACCCCACATTGAACACCTACGTGTTTCGGCTCATGCCTTCAACGGGCTATCCCTAAACCCACAAACTCAGTGTTTAAAAATAAACAAAGGACTACTACATCCTCTTGGCTCACTTCCTGTGAACAGCATCTAGAGCACCTACTCAGCCATAGTGTCCTAGGGAGCTCAGCCACATTGGAATTCCAAATTATGCCATATAAATCCATGCAACCACCATTATTAATATGCAACACATCAAATGGGGATATACTGATCATTTCTGATGCACTTTCCACAGAAATATCTGTCATTATTACCTCATATCTAGATGATGTGTATAGAACCAGTCTAGGAGCGTAAGGCTGTGGAACACGATGTCTGGGGCTCATTTGCTATTGTCAACCATTGTGTCAACATCAGTAGCTCACCAGTGGCACATGTCTGTCAGTTATTATCATTCAATCATTATAAATAAAATACGATACAATAATACATGATAATATTGATATAAACATCTTATACATGCACGCAAAGTGCAAGTGCCTCATTTCTTGCTGATATTGCAACAACCCCGTAAAGTGCAAATGCTAATTCCTCAACAGTGTCATTATACGAACTGATAATGATCAAGGTACAGTGTTAATTACACTATCAAGCTGTATACAACTCCCTTATCCACTGGAAAGTGTAAAAAATGCTTATGTAAACAACCCATTCCATTATGGTATTTCCTATTCATACGTCTAGAAAGTGAATCTCTCAATGCTCAAATAGGAGCATAAATACATCAACAATGCATACAAGGAACATTTGAATCTCATATACGTGTATAAAGTGCAAGTGCATCAAACCCCATCTGTCTTAATCAAACAAGTTGCAGTTAGAAACAAATCATTTATAGTTGCATATACATCCTAATAATGTGGCTGCAATCTCCCCCCTAAGGTGGTGCAACTCGAATGTTGTAACTAAATTAGCCCCTATTGTGGTTGTGGATTTAGCCTGGGTATCCAGCCACTGCTCCCTGCTTTTAGTTTGGACCCTCTGCTTAGCTTCTCTGAGAACTCGTGATGGATATCCCCATTCAGAGAACCGAGTAATCATCATCCTGGCTTCCATTTCAAATAGCTCATCCGTTGAACAGATCCTGTGTGCCCTGAGTAACTGACTATACGGTATACACAATTTTAGAGAAAGAGGATTGCCACGATTGCCATGCAAAATGGAATTACAGGCAGTCTTTTTCCAGAAAACCTTGGTTTGAATAGAGTCCCCCACTACTTGTAATTTTACATCCAGAAAGCCAATTTCCTGTGTACTCCAATTTGCAGTCAATTGTATATTGTAAGGATTGGCATTTAAAATGGCAATGTACTCACTCAATGACGACTCATCTGCCACCCACAGAACAAATAAATCGTCAATTAAACGCACACACATTGCAATCCTACTGGTGCGGCGTGCATTGAATTTGGCCCAAGCAACTTCTTTCTCCCACCAACCCATATAGATGTTGGCATATGTCTGAGTGAAAGTTGCCCCCATTGCCATTCCCTGCTTCTGGAGATATGTTTTTTATCAAAGAGAAAGACATTATGGGTGAGACAGAAGGAGAGCATCGTGAGGAGCATCGCAGTGTGTTGTGCCAATGCCAAAGACCTTAGGATCTTAGAAAATAGCGGCAAGCATCTATACCGTAATTCATGTGAAATCGAAGTATACAGGAAGCAGATATCCAGCGTTACCATGATGTAACCACTACACCAGGGGATTTTATTGACCTTACTTAAAAAGTCATTTGTGTCCTCTATATATGATGCGAGGCTGGTGACATAGTGACATAAGAACAAATCTAAAAATCTGGAGGTATTTTCTAAGAGTGACCCGTTCATGCTTACAACCGTCCTCTCAGGGGGGTCTTGAAGGTCCTTGTGCACCTTCGGAAGACAGTAAATAAACGGCATCCTAGGGTAATCGATCTTTAAATACAGATGTTCATCAAGTAAACACGGCCCCTGTTCAGCCCATCCCTGAAGCATGACATTATATTCTTATTGATAGTCACAGATGGGGTTACTTCTCAATTCTTGGTAATGCTCTTTGACCTTCAGCAGCCTTCTAATTTCCCTGGTATACTGGTTGGTGCTTAAAATGATGACATTGCCTCCTTTGTCTGAGGGCTTAAGGATGATAGCTTTGTTGTTCCTCAATGCATTTAATTCAGGCCAATCCTGTGCTGTAAAATTGTTATGATTCTTCCGTCGGTCTGCTGTCCTTAATTTATTAATATAATCCGTCAGCATCTCATGAAACACATCAACAAAGTTACCAGTCGGCAATTGTGGAATAAACCTACTTCCAGGCCTCAGATCACTGTCAATGGTGTGATCAGTACAGTACCTCATTTGATTGAGCAAAGGGATATCACTCATATATATATATATATATAGATCCTTTAATACCAAAAATGTAAGGAGACTCAATTGAAAATGGAAAAAACAGATATATCATGGATTTTAATGTATCGGAAAATGATATAAAAACACTGATTAAGAGCAATTGGAAGATTTTGGAACAAGATGAAGACCTAAAAGGTCATCTTCTAACCCATCCGAGTATAATATATCGAAAAATGGCATAGCTGGGTGATATGTTAGTCCAAAGCTTTATGACCAACCAGATAAAAACAGCCAATTGGTTACCCCCCCAAGAAACCCGGCTTTCATAAATGTAAGAAATGCAAAGCAGGGGGCGTGGCTAACCATCATGGTCGATGGACGTGAATCCGATTGACTCCGCGCCAAGCCCTAAAAATCCAGTAGTTTAGGGGGCACCAAATGCCCCAAACTCGGCCCGAAGGCTCACCCCACGCACCCGGGGTCTGAAGAGCAACAGGAAAACAGATAGGGGACAGTCCCCCCATTGTGAGCGAAGAGAAAGAGATCTCACTCCCCGGCACCCGACAGCGATCAAAATGGCGGCCGCGGATCCGTCTGCTGAACACGCACTCCAGTGACGGAGAGGGCCTCGCTCGTGTGGTCCCCAGGGGCCAACCCCATAGGACGGCTGGCAGGTGATAGTCGCCGCTGGCACCAGTGCGTGTGGGCGCGGCCTCCCACCGACATTGCTGACTGACGGAGCGGGACCCCGGGGGGCCGGAGGGGCTCGGGGTTCCACCCGGCGGCGATCGTTGATGCCGGTGAGGAGCAGGGGGGGCCCTCCTCTTACCCGATTGGCTGGCTGAAAGATCCTAAGGAGTACGGTGCCTGGCCTTAAGATGGCGGCAGCCAGGCACCGATGTGGTGCTTCGTGAACAGGCCCAGACGGTGGGAACGGCGCCCCAAGGGACTTTCCCCGGTGAAGCGAAGCATAAGGGACACGGGGGCTGAATGATCCCATAACTTGAAGATATCTGACGCCTCCGGTGTCCGCGCGGGAGGCCGCGCCCTCCCTCCAGCAACCCTGAGGGACGGATCGGGCCCCCCGAGAGGCCTGGGATGCTTGGGGCCCCATCGAGAGGCAAGTGATTTCACCGGTGAGGTGCAGGGGGGCCCCCCTTTCTCCACAACAGCCCGCTGACGGAGGGTGAGAGAAGCGGTGCCTGGCCCTAAGATGGCGGCAGCCAGGCACCGGTCAGGAGCCTCATGAGGGGGCCCAGATGTGGAGTGCTTCCCAGCACGACGCTGTTCCTGCGCCCCAAGAGGGGGCCCTCTGGCTCAAGGGGACTCTCTTCCAGCCGGAGCTATCTGCAGGCCCAGATTTGAGAGTCTTCATGGCAGAATAAAAGGGGAAGGCTGAGACCCCATTCACACGGGCCCTCTTGGGGCCCAGAGGACTACTCCAATTGATGCGGTGTAACGTCTCTGCTTCACTTATCGATATTATCCTCCACTTTCCATCCTGAATTACACAGATTACTGTCTACTACCTATTAAGCCCAACAGTAGAGGGGGGGGTCCTAAGACCGCAAGAGCACACGAGACCCGCGCCAACTGGACGAGACCCGAACGGTGGGGGGTTACTCACTAAACGCCCGCCTCCCCTCCGCGATGAGCCCTGGCCCCCGGGTCCTCTAGCCCTTCCGCAGCTGATCCCCTCTTACCAGATTCGGGGGGTTCCCCGGGTCAGCCCGGCGAAGCGAGAGCGGCGAATCACTACAGAATCAAGTTCTCCGCGGCCTTTCCCACGGCAAGGACGGCCCGCGCAAGAAGTGGGTGAAGGTCTCTATGCCACCCAAAAAATCACAGCCTCCAAGGGTCTCCAACTTCTTTACCCCCACTTCCAAGGGGGCAATCAGCAGCGAACCTACGCGAACTCCCGATAATATGGCACTCAACAGAGAAGATCTGTTGTCCTCACTACTTGACTTTAAGCAGGAGCTCAAGGACGACATCAAGGCCGACATAGGGGCCTCCTTTGACGCATTCAAAGCAGAAATGGGAAGTCAGCTGGTGGCCCTGCAATCGGATGTGGACTCAATTGGGCCTGTGCTCTCGACCTGGAGGCCAAGCAACAGGAACTGGAGGACCGCGTGGGACCCTTGGAGACCCACTCCGGAGACCTCCGCGCGCAGCTGAAGGCAACGATGCTCCGCTGTGAGGATCTTGAGAACCGTTCCCGCCGGGAGAACATACGAGTCAGAGGCCTGGAGGCGGGGTGCGAGGGCCCGGACCTGGAAGCCTTTATGGTGGGGCTCTTCTCCTCGGTGCTAGGGGATTCCGAACCAGAGGTGCGACTGGAGAGAGTGCACAGAGTGGGGCCGCGTGGCCCCGGAGATGCCAGAAAGCCCCGAGACGTGTTGGCGAAATTCAGTTCCTTTAAAACTAAGGAGCTGGTCCTTCAGAAAGCACGGGCTCTGGACAAGGTTTCCTTTCAAAACACGGAGTGCTCGCTCTTCCAAGATGTGGCTCAAGCCACATTAGCCCGCCGTCAACAATTTCGACCCGTCACTGCAGCCTTAAGAGAACGCAAGGTGCGGTACCGTTGGACATACCCCTTTGGGCTGGCATTCACACTAGACAACAAGAATTATCATTGTGTGTAACTGGAGGAGACTGCATCTATCCTGGGCATTGAGGTGCCAGCCACAACTCCCGTGACAAACAAAAGGAGGGCGGAGGCGGCGGCGGGCCCAAAGAACCAAGGGGGTGGTTCCTGGCTTCAACAACGACGACCAAGCAAAAACTCTGTGGGGTGACGAACCCCTGGCTTTCCAGAGATTAAAGAGATTTGTTTTGCTACTTACGCTGACGCGAAGCAGAGAAAGGTTTGAGCTCACGATGCCGACTACTACAACCAAGGAGCTGGGTAGCGACTGGCTTCTACTTCTATCAACATCTAAGGAACTGATAATGGGACTTGGCGGCGGAATTTTGTCCGCCCCAGTTTTTGCTCGTTATGAGGTTCTCCTCTATGATCGAGGACCTTCGAGAGCAAGTTTTTGACCTAAGCTGGACATGGTTCACTTTTTTCTTCCTTTTTTACGTTAGGTTTTTAGGTGTCACGGTCTTCCTTCTTGCTTTTTTTTCATATTGAGTTGCTGATGCAGGGTGAAGGGAGAGGGGGGGAATGCAATGGGCAAGGTGCAGGAGAGGGAGGGGGGGCCTAGCGGCTCTGATATTACTGTCCAATGGCGGGGTTTAACTGTCTGACATGGAATGTCAAGGGGCTTAACTCCCCTACCAAGAGGCAGCGGATCTGGAAATTCCTACAGGATAACCAGATTAAAATCGCCGCCCTTCAAGAGACTCACCTTCCCCGCACAGAGGAACACCGACTGAAACACAGGACTTACCCTCAAATTTTTCGCTCTTCGGCACGCACTAAACACAATGGGGTGGCACTGCTCTTTCACACTTCGACCCCCTTTCTACACCAAGACACTATAATCGACAAAGAGGGGAGGTTTGTGATGGTAAGGGGGGAAAGTTCCATCTTAGCTACCCTGTGGGGATTTGCAAGAGGTGACATTATACTACTTGGGGACTTCAATTTGATATGAGACGCATCTTTGGATACCACACACGTCCTTCTGGCAGCAGGAGGGGTTTTCAGCAAACCACTTCAAGCAACTTTACGGGGGCTGGGCCTGATAGATGTATGGAGAAATGCTCATCCTTTGACCCGAGATTACTCCTTCTTCTCCCACTCGCATAGGACATACTCTAGAATCGATCATGCCTTCATGAGTCAGTCCCTCCTCTATACGGTGTTGGGTTCCCAGTTTCACCCGATCTGCCTCTCAGACCACGCGCCATTAGAACTGACCTTAGATTGGCCTGCACCGCGCACCAAATTTGCCAGGTGGTACTTCCCCAATTACCTGGGCAGAGATAGACTCCTCCGAGACGAACTACGAAAAGCAATTAAAGACTACTTTGACCTCAATGACCCGGAACACATTTAGTTAGCTAACAATTGGGACACCTTCAAGGCGGTCATCAGAGGAAATGTATTGAATTAGAGGCCACGCTTAAGACGCAACGCAAAGGAGAACGCCTCCTCCTCGAGAGAGAACTTCGCTCCGCTGAGGACGCCCATAAGGCTTCCCCCTCGGTACAAACCCTTCGTAAGGTTACCCAGGTTAAAGGGAAACTCCAAGCGATCTACACTAATGGGGCCGAAAAGACTCTTTACGCCTTCAGACACGCAACTATGAGGGAGGGAACAAGGTAGGATCACTGTTGGCACGCCAGTTACGAATACGGCAGGAAAGGAACTACATCAAAAGTATAGAGGATAGTGAAGGGGTCCTCCACCAGAGTGAAACAGGTAAGGCCAAAGCTTTTGGGGACTTCTATCGCACTTTGTATACGGCGAACCAGCCGGACTCGCGAGCCCAAGACCAATACTTAGAGGACCTCATCCTGCCCCAGGTACCCGCTCTCACAAACGAAGAGCTGAGCAGCCCCTTCACCACTGAAGAGGTTCAGAAGGCGATCGACTCGCTTAAGCTCCAAAAAGCACCTGGCCCTGACTGCCTTAACGCCCACTTCTACCGTACATTCGCTCTGGATCTTGTCCCTCGCCTGGTAACCCTTTTCAATGATATCGCTACTACGCAACAGGTGACCCCTCTCATTGCGCCTCTTACAGGCAGATAGCGCTCCTTAATTTCAACGCCAAGCTCTATTCAAAAATCCTGGCCACACGCCTTGAAAACATTATGCCTTTCCTGGTGCAGGCCGATCAAGCGGGCTTTATTAACCCCTTGACCGCGATCGGAATTCCGCTCGTATGCTGGACATTCCGCGGGTGGGGTCGTGACGAGCTCAGCTCGTCATGCGCACAGCGCTACCGCGCAGCATGACGAGCTGAGCTCGTCATGAGCACGGAAAGGGTTAAGGGGAGATAAACCCATGACAACCTGAGACGGGTAGTCCGCATCATTGAGAAAGCGCAAAGGAAGGCGATTCCCACGGTCCTTCTCCCGCTGGACGCGGAGAAGGCCTTTGATCGGGTGGACTGGTCCTTTCTGATCCGCACTCTCCGCCGGTTCTGTTTCGCCGAGTCCTTTATCGGGATGGTCAAAACGAATTAACATGCGCCGCGCTCTAAGGTACTGGTAAATGGGATGGCTTCGGAATCTTTCCGTCTCTCACGGGGCACCCGTCAGGGTTGCCCCCTATCGCCCCTCCTATTTGCGCTCAGCATCGAACCCTTTGCGGAGCGCATTCGTTCCAACCCGGACATAGGGGGAGTCACATTTGGCTTGGATGAGCACAAGATATCCCTCTTCGCGGATGATGTGCTCCTACCGGTCACGAGACCGCAATCCTCCCTTCCGGCGATACTGGCAGAGCTTACTGCATACGAGCGGGCCTCGGGCTTCAAGGTGAACCACTCGAAATCCTTCCTCCTGAACCTCACAGTGCCTAAAGACACTATGCGGGCTATTGACGGCGCGACTCCCTTTCGTAGTACCCACAAAGACATCACCTACCTGGGCATAAAACTCACCCCCAGGCTGGAGCATCTCTATAGGGTGAACTTCCCCCTGCTGTTGCACCAACTAAAAACAGACTTCGCCAGATGGCGGACGGCCTACCTTTTGTGGATAGGAAGGATAAACGCTATAAAAATGAATATCCTTCCGCGTTTACTGTATCTCTTCCAGGGCCTACCCATCCCGGTGGATAGGGCGCTGTTCTCTGAATTAAAAACAATGGTCACCAAGTTTATTTGGCAGGGGCAGAGGGCAAGACGCTCCAACCGATTGCTGACGCGAATGAGGGGGGAAGAGGGTTGGCCCTTCCGGACTTCCTGGGTTTCTACAGGGCGGCCCAACTGAGGGTGATCACGGAGTGGTCCCTTCGAGAGTTGGATAAACTCTGGCTCCATATGGACAGACACATAATGGGACGAACGATCTGGGACCTATTGTGGAAACACAAACAACATCGACCGCGCAATGCCTACATTAGCACGCCTACGGCAACCACCTTGGGGGTCTGGGACGTCTTGAACAGAACCACTCCCCTCACCACCTTTCCTTCGCCGTACACGCCCATACACTTTAATCCAGAATTTCCCCCGGCTCTACAGGAAGGTCCCTTTGATGCCTGGCGAGAGGGGGGTTGCCTTGCGCTCTTTCACTTGTTCGAAGGAGGGAAATTGCTCTCCTTCCCGGAGTGCTCCAAGGCTTTTCAGCTCCCACCTGCTGAGGAATTCCATTATTTACAACTTAAACACTGGGCTCTGCAACCGCAGGTACGGCTGGCCGCTACCCGGGAGTTACTTCCCATTGAGGAATTTTCCTTGTCCGGGGCCTCCTCAAGGGGAACCATCTCCTTTCTCTACTCCCTTCTACAGAAGCAGAGCTCTATGCCCACCTTGAGACACCGGAGGTTTTGGGATACACTATTGGATATTCCACTACAGGAGAATTAATGGACCTCGCTATATAGGGATATTCCCAAGTTTAACCGCTCAATGTTTCTAAGGGAGGCCCATTATAAAATTATGTACGATTGGTATCTCCACCCCCAGTGGTTACACTCCATCTTCCCTAACGCTTCGGACAGGTGCTGGAGGGGTTGCGGTCAGCTGGGTGACTTTAGACATATCTGGTGGGACTGCCCCCATATCAAGCCCTTTTGGAAGGAGGTCCTAGCTCAAATCAAGCAGATCTTGGGTTACCCGTTACCAGACACGATTGAACACACACTCCTTGGGATCCGGGACACCAAGTTAAACGCAGGGGGACCGCTCGGTAATGTGGCTCTGCCTCGGGGCGGCCAAGATGGCAGTGGCCGCAGCTTGGAAGAAATCAGAGGCCCCTTCCCTCACGCATTGGCATGCTAGATTATGGCGGGCACTGGCGATGGAGAGAATGGCAGACATTGTAGAGGACACCCGCAAGGGATTCGACTATGTGTGGGCCCCCCTGGTAGAATAATTATCCGAGGTATTGCCCCTGTTTGCATGCGGTCTGAGGCTACGAGCTCTACACCTCTTCCATGTCTAGAACTGCCACTAACACCCTCGAGTTCTAGAAGGGCAGTTTAAGACAGAGGGGCTCTCCGCGTGCTGGACAGTGCCCGTTTACAGCAACTGTTTGAGATATTTTTTTATTGACCATGACACCCTAGTTTAAGTTCTTATGTTCATATGTTCGGGGGGGGTTGGGTGACAGCCGAAAGTTGATTGCTCAAGCTAGTTGGAAATTGCCGATTCCTAGTTCACAAACTGTGTACGATCTATTAGTACACTGTACTGTTCGGCTGATATTGTACATCGGGGTCTCCTTCCCCTACATGTTATTTTTGCGTATTTGTGTATTTCAACATCTTTAAAACCAATAAAAAGATATTTGATAAAGAAACGCAAAGCATGTAATTGGGGTGAGAACAGAACTACTTTAAATCTAGTAGACGGAAGGACCAAAAATATCAAAGAATACATACATTGTGAAAGCACACATGTGATATACATACTTGAATGTGAATGTGGGAAGAAATATATAGGAAGTACTGTCAACAAATTGAAACTTTGGATTCTGCAACACATATTGGCAATTGGCAATAAAGATTTGACCTATGTCATTGTAAAACATATGTGGGACAAACATAATGGGGACATGAGTAAATTGGTTTTCTAAGTCATCCAGCAAATTGCTTTGAATCCAAGAGGTGGCGACCGTGAATTGAATTTAAGCAGATCAGAGTCCAGATGCATTATAATTAGTATATCCTGTTTTAGGTTTAGATCTATAATAATTGACAAAACCCCACCGAAAGGGAAATAGCCCTCACAAGTCCAAACATATAAACATTGAAAAAACACCTGCAGAACCACAAACTAAATGCCATTAAAAGAAAGGGAGAGGAGAGTAAAAGAGTATTTTTTATTTCTTCCTGAAAGGGCCAATACAATGTTACTTTGTTATACTAGGTTGCAGCAAGAAAGGCTGGGTTAATATTATTCTGGTTCAGTTTTGATTTTAAGGGAGGTCACATTTGCTTTTTTTCAGTTTTTGTGGTCTAAAGTTGCAGGGTTTAGACGCATGTTTAGGTCATATTTGATTATTTTGTAAACTGTAGAGAATCAGGAAATATCAAAATCATGTTTGATATTTGGGCTACATTTGATTCTTTCACTGATAGGTAAAATGGCTGGTTTCATAAGAATATTCCCAATATGTACCATCACATTTACCCATTGACAGAGAATGGGTGAAACCCTTTGATACATCAGCCCCCTTTTCTAGCGAGTCAGTATTGATAGTAGGTGAATTGCAAAACACCCTAGTCTTTAAACATTCAATGCAAGGTGCAGTGACAGGTATATGTGAAAGAGTGCTGTCACCAAGCATCTGGGATAGTGGTGAAAACATGCCACCAGACATTTGGAAAACATGGAACACAGTGCCACTTGGAATACTGCTGCAAAAAGTTCTTACCAAATTCAACAAAGATTGGAGTGATATTGTATGTATTTGCAGTGATTCAGCTATGTATACGAAAAGGTTGGGTCTAATGATCTGTCAACATCGATACCTGAGCTTAAGTGCTTCCCTGTAAGATATCCTTGCCACTTGCTATATGGTATGCTGAAAGCATATTTACAATCTTCAGAGTTAATGAGGAATGCTATTGACTTGGTAGTACATCCTGGTGCACTGTTACCTAATGCGCGGGAACTAAAACGCAAATATTTCTCATTTTATGCTTTGTCTGGCATCAAAGAAAGATTCATCACAACTGAGTCATTTAGCCAGTGGTTCTCAGTCCTCGAGGCTGCAAATGCTATTTTATCCATGTGGCAACTGTTTGCAGATTCTTTTGTGTAGTGCTGATGCCAAAGGCAAAAAATGTGAGGATCTTCGGTCGCATATTAATAGTGATGTGGAAAAAGTACACCCTCCTGCATTTTTACATTTTTACAGGAAAACATGACTGCTGTAGTGGACATAATAAAAAAAACTAGAGTCGGAAAACACACTTGTCTACCAAGTGTTCAGCGTAATTGGTGTATATGTGAAATATCTCCTTGAGAGTAGGATGGATGACACTTTTAGTGACTTTGGCACTGCAACATGCTCCACGTTAGAATGCTTGCCACTTGTTTTTTTTTTAATTCTTTTTTATTGATGACAGTTATCAACATTACACATATCAGAATTGTTTTACCGGGAATACATTGTTATTTACAATTGCAGTGTATGGGTTTCTATAGTTGTACATACGGTAAGCAGCTTATTCATTACAGTTTACAATTTACTCCGGTCCATCTGGGGAGGGACGGGGGGAAGAAGTGGTGGGGTACAGATATCTCCTCTGTATGCATTCCACTTTTCCCAGATTTGCGTCCATTTTTTCGGGTATCCCCTACAAACATACACAGTTTTTTCTCTAAACATACACCAGTCCATGTCCTTTTTCCATACACTTACAGTTGGAAGCTCCTGCGCCCCCCCAAAGCCTGGCTATGTTTCATTTAGCGACCATTTGTCCCAATGTTGCCCATTTTCTCTCTTTGCTGTTTAAATCTGATGGCTTCCAAATATTCAACAGACATCTTTTGGCTTCTAGGGCCAAGCCCAGTCCCAAGGTTTCTGCCATACAATGTAGTACTTCTTTCCAATACTTGTTCATGTGGGGGCATTCCCAAAGTATGTGTAGGAATGTGCCTTCGTGTCCGCATTGTCGTCTACAGTGGGGGTCTACCCCGTACCCCATCCTCACCAGTGCTGGTCCCGATAAATATATTCTGTGGAGTATTTTTAATTGCACTAATTTTAATCTAGACGAGATTGTGACTTCTTTGGGTGAAGCCAATGCCTCTAACCAGTCCTCCTCTTCAAATTCTGTCAAATCGTTTTCCTATTTCCTACGAAGAGCTTGCCACTAGTTAAGCAAAAAAAATGTTGAGGAGCAATTCAGGAAAGTTTATGTTACAATGCATGAGAGATGGCTTACATTGATGCACAGAAATGTCCCTTCACCAGCCATGGCATTTGTAGTCAATGAAAAGTCACTGTGGTACTCTGTACAAGTTGTAGATCTCTTCCGTGAAGGGGAATTTTCTCCGGACTTTGAAAAGTACTGCTTAATTTATGACCTCTTCAATAACTCTGAGGGTATGTGCGCCCAGTTCAATGCATATGTTGCAGAACATGTCCCAGAGAATCACAATCGTCAGGTGTACCAGTATTGGCATGGAAAACTATGTAGGTGGCCAGAGTTAGCAAATTGTGTACCGGCTGTTTTGGCATTGCTCTTCTCAAGTGGCAATCTTGAAAGGGCCTTTTCACAGATAAAAGTTTACATGGGAAGGAAAGAGCGATCGTGCATGACCAAAGACTCACTGAAGAAGTATTGAATGGTGTAGTACAATAAGTTTGATTTGTAAAAATGTATTTGGAACTCATATACACTGTATGTACACTGTCTATATACCATGCACTATCAGTGCAGAAAGCAAGCAATAATAAAAGCAAAATGTTCCATAAACACTGGAAAAACACTGTTTCTGTTGTTTTTAATGGTGCAAAAATGTGTAACCACTGATAACCACTGTTTTTTTTAAGGTATTGAAATCACTGAAGAAACCCCACCAGAATTTGCCACAAATAGAAACTGAAAAAAGGAAAGCCTAATTATAATGATTGGTACAGAAAATACATGGGGGAAGATCCCAGATGAAAATAACAGGTGTCCCTTGATCTAGAAGTTCGAATTGATCGATATACAGTGGTGATGAAGATAAGATATTAACTAATTTTCTATAATCAATTTGAACACTTTTATGCTCTGCTATAATGGTTTTTATAAATGCCTTTTATGAATGTTTTTTTATCAATGGTTTCCATTCATGTCCTCCCTTTGTTATATGATTGACTGTCTTTATGGGTTATGATATTTGGAACAAATTCTTTTAAAAGCTCATCTCTCCTCTCATGGATATGATGAAGGGTAGTATAACGATAATAGAAATGCCTAATTTAGATATCAATGACAAGCAGGATTTGTACAGAAAATATTTGTTTACAAACTAGTCCATGTTTACCAACCAGTCCATGTTTACGTTTGCACGTATGATCAATGACAAGCAGGATTTGCACAGAAAATACTTGTTTACAAACTAGTCCATGTTTACCAACCAGTCCATGTTTACCTTTGCATGTATGTTTCAAATGTTTTAAATGTGTGAAATGTTTACAGCAGGATTTGCACAGAGATTGTTGGTTTACAAATCAGTCAATGTTTACGCTTGCACAAATGAATATGAACTATGTTTACAGCATGATTTGCACAGAGAATATCTGTTTACTAACCAGTCCATGCTTACTCTAGTGTAGCAGTCAAAGATATTGAATGTTTTTGATAGAATCTGCATCAATAATATTGATCTGTCAATCAGTCCATATGTGTTTGTGCACATAGAAGGGAAAGGTTAACCAGATTTATTAAGTTGGGAGTTGACACCGTACGACTGCCATAGTTGGTAGTCGGATAAGTTGAGATACTATATTTGGAACTAGGTAGAAATAATTCTATGCATAAAGCACATTGCACTTTTTGTTAAGATATGCATATTGATATTGGAATAGGGCCATCGTACCACTACAAAGAGTAATAGATTAGATTAACTTGCATAATGAGGGAAGTGCACTTATACGGACGATCAAGCACTTTGAGGTGTAAGAAGTGTTAAGTTGACAAGCCAACGCATGACCAGATTTGTGAGGCAGTAAATAACGGGTATATGATGGTGGCAGTTTGAAGATCGCTACAACATGAAGGGACAAGTGTAAACTGAAAACTTAAAATACAATGTCATCCAATTAATCTAAACTTTGGTGCAGGCAGGATATAATACAGAATTTGAAGTAACACGGAATAGCAAAATAACAAAAGGATAACCAACCATGAAGGATGTGTTGGGAAATATTGTGTAAGTCCCAAAGTAGAAATTGCTTTTCGAAAGGCTCTCGCAAGTGAGTTAGGTGGTGGGCTACTGTATCAGTGCATCATAATTTTCAGAATGAAAGAGATTGCTGGAACTAGAAATCAAAATAGGAAGTAGATGTTGTTTGTATTTGACTAGGTCGATGATGATAGGCGGGTGGAACCTGAGGGACAATAAGGTTTACTGTTGATTCACTGGGAAATACGAGAATGATGCTACTTTACCATGTATGAGTTACGAATAACAGCACAGAACAATTATCTCTGTCTCTGTATCTGGTTGTTTTAACTTTAAAAAAAATGGAAATTTAAAATGTTTTGAAGAAAATGCTATAAAAAATCAATGTAAATTTATGACAACAAGGTTTACTCTGGATTCATTGAAGAATATGAGAATGATGGTACTTTACCAATTATTAGTCATGCATAACAGCACTGTATTATTATTTCAAAGTTGAAAACATTTTGAAGAATTTGTGATAAAAAATTAATATAAATGATTTGCACTTTAAGAAATGTTGTACAGCAAGCCTACTTAGTGGTATAATGTTGTAACTGAATAAAAACTATATGGTCATGTTTCTAAATTAGTACAATTTGTTTTTAACGTGGTGAAGGTCGGAGACTGATGTGTCCTTTAAATAAGACATTCTGTACACACTTCTCTATGGCCCTGTGGAAGGCTACGGCCAAACCGCATAGGCTATGTTGTACTGCTTGATGCACTTGGTGTCATATAATGAAATAAAATACCAGATGAAGCAAAATATCAGATGTGCCACGCACTGTTTGTTGAACTGATAATGTGAGTTTGAGAAGCAGTTCGGAGGAAAACAGACTCAAGGAGTTCAATCAGAGGATGAAGTACAGCCACTTAGGTGAAACTTATCTCTTGGATCTAACTACTCTTGACACTGCAAAAATACAACATCATTGAACTGCTCAGATGACGAACCAACTATATGGCCCACAAACAAAGTATCTTAGTTAATGGACTATGAAATTTTGTTCAGTCACTTAGACTTTATATATAAGCAGACATTAAAGTAAAAGGATCCTGAACCAATAATTTGTACCCATGTAATAACATCAAGAATAAGAGGATACAACAAAATTACAATTGAGCACAAAAATGGAACGAAAACATTGTAAATAATTGTATATTTTTGTATGTATTGAAACTACATATGAGCAAAGAAGAGTACGAGGTTCCTCTAGATAATTAGAACAACGGGTAGGGGACTAGTGTGGAGAAACAAGGAGGACCACTAAGTGTATGGAAAAGAGAAAAAAAGGGGGGAAAGATCCCTTTTAGGAACTAGGGCTCTCACACACCCAGCAAGCTAGGTGTCATGCTTCATCATATGAGCCTGCCCCTCGTCAGGTCGGCGCTGCAATACCTGACGGGCACCCGTATCGGGGCTCTTTGTCGGGGATCTTTTGTTCCTGCCGGTAGGTGCAGTGGGGGTAAGGGCCCTAGTGTGTAGATGTGATGTGTGGTGAAAGTAAAATAGGTCAGTTAATCCTAGAAACCTTTATTGGGAAGGTAAACTGCCTAGTATAAAAGAATGAGAGGGGTACAGGACTAGTACTGGTGTATCTAGTGATGAATGCCCTGCTCTCAGGTGATCGACATGTTTCGTGCCATTATAGTCCTATAGATCAAGGCACTTCCTCAGGATCGAATAAAACGCTATCTACACTTCAAAGGTAAGTGAATTTCTACATACCCAAGACACAGGTAGTTGACCTATGAGAAGTAAAAGAAAACATATATAGACATATAAATATTATGTTCAAACATACTCAGTCCTCAATGTCCACCAAGCTGTTATTGCTATTAAACGGCCCCACAGATAGTGTGCTACCCAGTGCACACTAAATGTAGTTACTCAATCACACTGTATGGGGCAGGGAATACGATACAATGATATCTGTAACGAAATATCTTCTCTAAAATTATATGGTTAAAACAAAAATAAAGACAACTAAGTGGATGCAATCGTCAGAACAAACAACTGACTCACCTGGTCTGTAAGTCAAGTGTACTTGCAACGGTTAATCAGTGGTACAAGAGGACACCAATTGGGTCCTAGAACAAGAATAAAAAGAAGAATACAGAAAGAAACGTGGATCTGTTAAATAAGCTGAATCCGATCAGCTAACGGAATGGTGAATACCAGAGGGGTGCAGAAGCGGACGCTTGCCGGAAAAACAAGAGCCGTCAAGGGAACATGCCCGAGGTGTGTAGTCAGGTAAGCGGTACCCCCCAATGCCAGGCGGGTCACCAAAAGAATTCATCAACCCGGTAAAACCAGGACTGAGGGACCAACTGGCATGCAAGGATCACCACGGGGCCCGGGAGGATACACGCTAAAACCCGAAGTAACACTGGGGAGCCTCGTGATCTCAGGAGGGCAGTCGAATTGCGGAGAAGCCAGTACCACCGCACACACTCACCTCTGTTAGTTGTATGTCGTAACTAAAGCCAACTCACCGGCGAATTAACGCTCCTTGCGTTAAGACCTACCCTGCCGCCGACACCGGGATGGTAGCAGGCAGGGGGCCGGAGAAACATAAATAAGCCAGTAGCAGCCCACTTGTGGGTGCTTCCCGTGACGTAGTACGGGATGCGTAAGGTCGTGAACCTAGTGACTGGTGACTCGGCTGGAATGAGTAGCACGCAGAATAACTAAAGCAGCGGCCATATTGGAGTGTGGAAATACTCTAAAGAATGTATTAAAGGAGATCCTAAACTCTTAATCGAGTGTCCCTGTTGGTACTTAAAGGGACCTGACCAGATGAATAGTAACGAATAATAGTTCGAAACGTATATAACAAGGAATGTTACGAGAACCAACGCATAAAACTACGGGGGAATGCTATAAACGTGAGCATGAAAACAAAACCAATTATAAACAACCCAAAATTAAGGGTGAGAGAGTTGTAACATACAGCATGTGGGTAAAAGAGTCGGAGTGTTAGCAATCTAATGATCTCAAAGACGTGCCACTTGAAGGGAGTCTACCTCATAGCTGCAAAGGATAGAACATCCAATAAGGTGATGATAATACACTAACAGAAACTAATATAGTCCCAAAGTTAAATACTGATATAAACACCTATACAGATACTGGTCATGCTAACTAGAGTTACTCCATTCAAGAATGGAAGAGTGTAAGGATTTACAACATGCCCCTGAAACATTGCGTTGGATAGTCCTAGAAACATACCCACAGGTAACCAAGACTATACTGTTCAAAGCTGAACAAAGATGGGTGTATAGATTATCCACACATACTAAGGGCCTCAATGATGATATACCGTGGGGCGCACTTACTTGATCTATCTACACTGTGGCCCCCACCTCCACACAGTATACACCATGCACCCTTATCCATGACGAGTTACGCCATGATTACACTCTTCCATTCTTGAATGGAGTAACTCTAGTTAGCATGACCAGTATCTGTATAGGTGTTTATATCAGTATTTAACTTTGGGACTATATTAGTTTCTGTTAGTGTATTATCATCACCTTATTGGATGTTCTATCCTTTGCAGCTATGAGGTAGACTCCCTTCAAGTGGCACGTCTTTGAGATCATTAGATTGCTAACACTCCGACTCTTTTACCCACATGCTGTATGTTACAACTCTCTCACCCTTAATTTTGGGTTGTTTATAATTGGTTTTGTTTTCATGCTCACGTTTATAGCATTCCCCCGTAGTTTTATGCGTTGGTTCTCGTAACATTCCTTGTTATATACGTTTCGAACTATTATTCGTTACTATTCATCTGGTCAGGTCCCTTTAAGTACCAACAGGGACACTCGATTAAGAGTTTAGGATCTCCTTTAATACATTCTTTAGAGTATTTCCACACTCCAATATGGCCGCTGCTTTAGTTATTCTGCGTGCTACTCATTCCAGCCGAGTCACCAGTCACTAGGTTCACGACCTTACGCATCCCGTACTACGTCACGGAAGCGCCCACAAGTGGGCTGCTACTGGCTTATTTATGTTTCTCCGGCCCCTGCCTGCTACCATCCCGGTGTCGGCGGCAGGGTAGGTCTTAACGCAAGGAGCGTTAATTCGCCGGTGAGTTGGCTTTAGTTACGACATACAACTAACAGAGGTGAGTGTGTGCGGTGGTACTGGCTTCTCCGCAATTCGACTGCCCTCCTGAGATCACGAGGCTCCCCAGTGTTACTTCGGGTTTTAGTGTGTATCCTCCCGGGCCCCGTGGTGATCCTTGCATGCCAGTTGGTCCCTCAGTCCTGGTTTTACCGGGTTGATGAATTCTTTTGGTGACCCGCCTGGCATTGGGGGGTACCGCTTACCTGACTACACACCTCGGGCATGTTCCCTTGACGGCTCTTGTTTTTCCGGCAAGCGTCCGCTTCTGCACCCCTCTGGTATTCACCATTCCGTTAGCTGATCGGATTCAGCTTATTTAACAGATCCACGTTTCTTTCTGTATTCTTCTTTTTATTCTTGTTCTAGGACCCAATTGGTGTCCTCTTGTACCGCTGATTAACCGTTGCAAGTACACTTGACTTACAGACCAGGTGAGTCAGTTGTTTGTTCTGACGATTGCATCCACTTAGTTGTGTTTATTTTTGTTTTAACCATATAATTTTAGAGAAGATATTTGGTTACAGATATCACTGTATCGTATTCCCTGCCCCATACAGTGTGATTGAGTAACTACATTTAGTGTGCACTGGGTAGCACACTATCTGTGGGGCCGTTTAATAGCAATAACAGCTTGGTGGACATTGAGGACTGAGTATGTTTGAACATAATATTTATATGTCTATATATGTTTTCTTTTACTTCTCATAGGTCAACTACCTGTGTCTTGGGTATGTAGAAATTCACTTACCTTTGAAGTGTAGATAGCGTTTTATTCGATCCTGAGGAAGTGCCTTGATCTATAGGACTATAATGGCACGAAACATGTCGATCACCTGAGAGCAGGGCATTCATCACTAGATACACCAGTACTAGTCCTGTACCCCTCTCATTCTTTTATACTAGGCAGTTTACCTTCCCAATAAAGGTTTCTAGGATTAACTGACCTATTTTACTTTCACCACACATCACATCTACACACTAGGGCCCTTACCCCCACTGCACCTACCGGCAGGAACAAAAGATCCCGACAAAGAGCCCCGATACGGGTGCCCGTCAGGTATTGCAGCGCCGACCTGACGAGGGCAGGCTCATATGATGAAGCATGACACCTAGCTTGCTGGGTGTGTGAGAGCCCTAGTTCCTAAAAGGGATCTTTCCCCCCTTTTTTTCTCTTTTCCATACACTTAGTGGTCTTCCTTGTTTCTCCACACTAGTCCCCTACCCGTTGTTCTAATTATCTAGAGGAACCTCGTACTCTTCTTTGCTCATTAGTCCTTGCGGGGCATGTACGTTGGACCTCGTTAAATATGCCCTTAGTCCCTCTCTTTGTTGAATAATTGAAACTACATATCCCACAATGCCTCATAATGAGCAAAAGTGGAGAACAGTATAAATTGCAATGATAGACAAACTTCCCCAACCGTGAACAAGCCCTTGTGGTGAAACACGTTGGTGGTGGTGGTGAATAAAACCCTTAACAAGTATCTCTGGAGTGCGACATCCCTTTGTTCTATTGATATGATATTTGGGCTGGATTCCGCCCGTTTGATGTCTGCACCGGACGGCAGAGCGCGCTGTCACTAGGAATCAATTTGTTGAAATATATATATATATATAAATATATATATATATATACATACATCTGTGTGTGTGTATATTTGCCAAAAGGAACATTTACAGTTGAAAAGTGATTAAATAGAAAGCTGGATTTTAAGAGTGGTGGTGGACTGATACTTCGTCATGATGTACTAATCTTTAGAAAGGTGAGTCTTCAGCTCTTTCCTGAATTGGTGCAGGCTTGGGCAAGCCTAATTGATACAGAGATATCCTTACTCACCAAGAGGGCATACGTGGAAAAGGCCTGTTGCCTTGTTTTTTCTTTTTTGTACATCTTCATCTCTAGTCTGATGGTGTCCTGGCTGTGGATGTGCTGAGAGCCACTCGAGGTGGTAAGCGTGTCAGCCAGATAGGCAGGGGGGTGTCACTTGTGATGGCCTTGTAGATGAGGCACAAGCTTTTAGAGATGGTGCAGGCTGGCTAGGAGAGCTTTTGTGCTTGATCAAGGTTGAGGTCCTTGATGAGGTGTGATGCTATCACCAAGCTGTCGGCAAGATGTTCTTTTTGTGCGGCCTTATTAAGGCACGCTCCCTGAGCAAACATGCTCAGTAAACCCATGATCTGCTCATTGACCTCGAAGAGTGGTGTAAGCCCGACATAGCACATGCTCTGCCCCCAGGATATACTATTCTTAGACAGGATAGAACGGAGTCCTGCAGGGGCAGCTTGGCAATTATCTTTCGAGATGTCCTTCAATGCCAAACCTTCGAATTAGGCTCTTTCAAATTGGGCAGAGAGTCTTGGCATTTGTTTTAAAATTGGTAAATCCTTGTCTTTTGGTGGTGGACTCATTTATTGTCCCCCAGGTCTAGGCACCAGTTTTCTAGAATCATTAGGAGAAGTCTTAGGTCCCCTTGTATTTTGTAGTGTGAATTTTACTTTGCTGGGAAATTTCATTCGCCACTTGGAGTACAGCACAAATAACTTCACTGATACTCTAAGTACCTTTGGTTTTCATCAGCAGGTCCCTTTACCCGCACATATTGCAGCGCACACTTTGGAGGGAGCCTGCACTAACAACATCATTTTGATAGTCAAACCTCCCTCTCGGCAGGCCTGGTCGGATAATATGCTGTTCCGCTTAGAATCCTACTTGAGACAGTTGGCTCACTTTCCTCCTCTTGAGGTTTAACCCCTCTTATGACACAGAAATGGGGTAAATTGTTATCTGACCCTAATCTTCCTACACATTTTTCCTCCTCCACCCCGAGTTTGTCAAGCAATGTGGTAGAGATCACCTCAGCTTTAAAGATTTGCATTACCCATGTCACCAGTGAATTGGCTCCAGTAATCTCTCTGGAGAAAAAAATGAGCTCGCAGCCATCAGCCCCATGGTATACCCATGCTTTAGCAGAGCATCTCAGTTGTAAGCAACTCAGCGGAAATGGCAGAGAGCTTACAAAACAGAGGACCTGTCTCAGTTTAGAAGGGCCCTGAAAACCTATCACAGTCATATTAAGATTGCAAAAAGGCCTAGTTCTCTAGGCAGATTGATAAAGCCCAATCTAATCAAAAACAATGTTTTTGATTACTATATCATTTTTACAACCCAGAGCATTGGCCAGGGATATTCCACCTTCTCAAACTCTATGCAATCAAATCTTATCATTCTTCGATGAAAACATATTGACCATTCAACCCGAATTTAGTATGATTTCTCCTCCAACGATTGACCTAGTAGGCAATGCCCCCCCAAAAGAAGCGTCCTTGTCTGCCTTTCAAAAAAATTACTTTAGCTCAATCACAACAGGCCATATTGTCCTGCAAATCGGGGTCCCTCTTATGATTCTTGCCCTCCCTATATTTAGAAAAAGTTGTTGACATTGTCAACCCAGTGATCAATGAAATCTTGACTTCACTGACCACTGCAGAGGTTTCGCCTGACTGGAAATTAGCAGTCGTCAAACCTCTGAGAAAAAACATCTGTCCGATCTCACAACCCTCTCTAATCTTCGACCAATTTCAGTAAAATGGTTGAAAAAGTGGTAAATGACAACGAACCGTTTTTTTGGGAAGAGGCAAACATCCTCTACCCACGACAGTCTAGACACTCGAGAGAGAGAGAATCAGCTTTATTGGAAGTTGAAGATACGTTAAAACTGACTTTGGATGCTGGAAAAAATGCAGTACTGCTTTTATTAGACTTATCAGCTGCATTTGATACCATCTCCCATGACATCCTGCTGCAACGTATTTAAAACTGTGAGATTTCCCATCTTGCCCTCTCTTGGTTTAAATGCTCCCTCTCATATCGCAGACAAACAGTTATGTTAGGTCCGTTTCTCTCCTCTTAAAAGATTGCCTCCTCAGGGGTAACCCAGGGCTCATCTTTGAGCCCTGCATTATTCAATATATAAATGCCCCCCCTGATTTCGCTGATCACTTCTTTTGGAAACTGAGGTCACATCATATGCCGATGACACGCAGCTGATCTTAACGCTAGACAAAACATTTATTGGTTCGGAGCTCAATTTGAAAAACTGTCTAACTGAAATTGTCCGATGGATGCAACTCAATATTTTAAAATGCAACACGGACAAGATGGCGATCATGTTGCTCAGCAAGTCTAATTCATTTGACTCTGCTTTATGGTGGTCTAACTCTACACCTACTCCGCCTGCCACAATAGAGGTTGTAAAAAAACTGGAAGTGAAATTGTATGCTTCTTTGTCTTTTTATCCACAAGCTCTTGTAGTGGAGGGAATGTGCTTTAAGTTGATCAAATCACTTATTGTTTTTTTTTTAGTATCTCCCTGTACTGGCAAAAAAGACAGTGGCCTTTGCATTAAAAACATCTTGGTTGGACTACTGCAATAGTTTGTATGCTGGTTCTCTGAAACAAACTATTCAATAACTGCAGGTAGTACAACATGTTGCTGCCAGATTGGTTTTGAAGCTCCCTCGTCGATCTTCGGCTACGGCAGCTCTAAAAGTATTACACTAGTTGCCAGTACATAAGAGGGTCCTCTTCAAAATTCTATTACTTTTAGAGCATACAGAGCGTCGGGCCCTAAATATATAACTGCCAGATTCACCCATCGCATGACCAAACGTACCCTGAGGTACTCACATGCCAATCTCTTGAAGCCCCCCAACATCACACTCAAAACAGGGTTTATTCACTTGTTGTGTCTCATTAACCAGTTACAAGAACAAAAATATCTGTGGGTTGCTCCTTAAGTCCCACTAGCCAAAGACCTTCTTAGTCCTTTCCCTTACGTTCTGACAGAGACTTCCCCGTGTCACCGGTGTTTATCTTCAGGATAACCCTCAAGTCAGGGCTTCCAAAGAACAGACACAGATTTTAAAACTGCTACTGCTTTTTAACATGGTTGTGAGTACTACCACCACTAATTATACAGGCATGCTTTCCCCAATCACCAACAATGTATAGACAGACCTTGCATGGTCCTTTAGTGTTCCGTTTCTTTCCTGGCACTCCTCCATGTACTTCGGTGTCCCCATCACTGCCTCATCACTGAACCACCCATCAGTCGACGATTACTTGGCTTAGGTCACTCAGCATTGGAACTGTGGCAATGGGGACGCAGTGCCTCTCTCCTGAAGGACACTGGTCTGTGGCGCTGGTATCTCCTCCTTGTCCTGGTCTCTGTGCTCTGGTCCCTGCTCTTGCAGGTCCCTCATGCTTCTCTCTTTACTCCAGGTGCTTCTGGGACGTCTTGTTCTCGTGTTGCCAAAACTCACTCTCCTCCTCTCTCACTCTTCTTTTATACTTTCCTTCTGATCTTCCAGCTGTCATTCAATTCCGTCTGCCCTTTAAGGACCACTCTCTTTGGACTGCCTACTCCTATAATCCTCTTTCCCTTCCCATGATTTTTGTTTCTCCTACTCCAGCCAGTTTTATTCTCTCTCAACCTTCTTTCAGAGTGAGGTTGAGCTTCAAGAAGTGTTGCCTGTCATTGTGTTGACTTATTAGACAATGTTAATGCTGTTATTGGTAAATAGAGTTATAATGGACTTCATGTAGAGGCTAAAGATGATGGAGAACAAGAAAGACCCTTGGGCACTTGGCAGGTCAAAAGAATCTTCTGGGATCTAGCAGGTGCTAATATGAACAAACTAGTGCTGTTTGGTAAGAAGGGAGCAGAACGTTGCAAGTAAATCCCATTCAAGACTTCAGGGTTTGTATAAGAGTAGGGTGAATGGCGGTGTTCATGAGATCTGAAAGGTTAAGAAGAATCAGGAGACAAGAGTCATCTTCATCTGTGGTCTGGAGGACATTGTTTATGATTTGTAATATAGCTGCCTCTCTATTGCAGTGTGATTTGAAGCCAGGTTGATTGTCATTTTCCTTTCAATGATTCAAACAGTAGGTGTGGCATCGTCCATTAGTTGACGAGTAGTGGGAGAATATGGTCTGCCTTCGGAGCTTCTGGGAACCTACCTTGAGTGAGGCAGGCACTGATGATGGAGAATAAGGTGAAGAGAGCTCCGATGAAGGATGAGGGTAAGATACTATGTTCAAAGGAGGTTTCTTTGAGGGAGCTAAGGATATTTGAAAGGTGTGCAAGCGATAGGGGTTCAAAAGATGACCACTGAGAGATGCAGTGTGGAGAGATAAATGTGTAGAAGAAGCAGACTTGATGTTGTCAATGTGCTGTCAGATCGTCTGTATGTTGTTTTTTACTGAAGTAGAGGTTGATGACACTGTACTTGTCTGTGAAGTGTGGGAATGGAGTGTCAGGCAGGAGATTAATGCAGTGCTTGATTGTCTTGAAAAGAGTTATGCTTCTGATGTCAGCATCTTTGAGTACTTGACTTTGGCTGATCTGATGACTTCTATAAATAAAGTACGTAAGGACCTCAGTAGCATGAGTTTGTTAGTGTTCTGTTCTTCACCCATTTTCTTTCCTGTCTTTAGATAGAGAGTTTGTTATCAGCAAGGTCTTTGGAGTACCAAGGTACTAATAGTTCATCTTGCACATGCACATTTTAGTTAAACTCTAGGTGCTCACATGGTTTTCTAAAAATGTGTTGATGTTATTTATAAAGGTATTGATGTTAAATAAGAAGGTACCAAGGTGCTAGAGGAGCGTGAGCTGTAGGTTGTCAGTGAAGAAATCTTTGAAGGATCTGAAGGTTTGTTGTTCTCTTTTGGGTCACTTTGGTTCACCTTTATCTGCTGTTTAGATGATGAGCAGGATGATGGGGATGGCGAGGTAGTTAGTCCAGTCCAGGGCATGGCAGGTTTGCAATGAATGTTTCACAATGTTGAGAAGATGATATTGAAGATTTGGCCTTTAGAGTGTGTTGGTTGGGTGGCATGCTGTAAGACTGTGTTCTGTCCTGGAGGCCTGTAGATGAGTTATATGATGGTTGATTGAGTTGCGGAGCATAGGAGGTGGCATGTAAGGAGCTCCATGGAATCGAGAGTCGCTTGCTTGCCAATAGTGAAGGATCAGGTGGACCTATGTGTAAGAGCGAGGATACCTCTTTTCTTTTGTGGTCGTCCGCATACTGGATGCTGTAGCCTGAAGCTACAAAAATGTATATAATGAGTGATGATTTTGGAATGGGGCATGTTTCTGTGAAGAAGAGTGTGTTAGGAGATGATGTTTGTGATGTCTAGAGTATGGAGTACTGCAAAGTGTGTAATAACAAGCATGAGATGGAGCACATGTTAATAGGAACAGTAGTAATGTCACTGCCTGTAGAAATGCAACAGTGCTGTGAAATTGATCTTCGCCTGTGTTCAGGTTTGGACGCTTACCCATAATTTGTTCCAGGTCTTCTGTTGTCCAATGTACAGGAGACTGTTTTCTGAAGCCACAATAGCACCACACATTGGAATATGTGGTAGGCAAGATCCCTCAAGAAGCTGCCACCTTCTCAAGAGGAAAAGGTCAAAGGCATAAAAAACCTCCTCGATGGACAAAGCCTTCAGAGGGTTGAAGAAAACCAGGAGTCCGGAATCTGAAAGTGGAATTCTACAGAAGCGAGGAGTCAAGATCATCAACTGGAGGGAGCAAGCAAACAAGCAAAGGAACACTGATTTTTTGCAACACACTCTCCAACCAAACTGATGCCTTTACACAGGAAATGGAAATGTCGCCAAAGCAACGAATGACATGTGGGCTTCGAGTGGTGCATTCTGAGCACTAGAACTGTGGGGCCACGCAAGTACTGCAGGCCTGGTGCATTTGGGTGTTAGAGACTCTGTGACTGCAACAGCTTGCAGGCTTCTCTTAAAGATTGTTCTGGTGGGAATGTCACTTCATGCAAAAATGAATGCTAAGAACAGCAGTGATGCTGCTTCCTGTGGAAATGTGTGCTGTGGAATGGCATTAGCTTGTCTGTTTTTTTCTTTTAAAGATGGCTTTGGGAGGAAACAAGTGAAGTCATTTTTTTTAGAGAAGGATGCTGGGAAATATGGTGAAATCACTTCCTGAAGAGAGGGAGCCTGGCACCTTTAGCGATATCACTTCCTGTAGGGATGAAAGCTAGAGTATGGCATCCACTTGTCTGGGTATTTCTTTTAAATATGGTTTTGCTGGGAACTGCAGTGATGTTAGTTCCTGCTGTTGAATGATGTCTGCTTCTCTGTCTTCTTCTTTTAAAGATGGTTTTGGCAGGAAACCTGTGACGTTACTTCCTGTACTGCTGGATGCTGGGAACTGCAGTGATGTCACTTTCTGTATAGATGAATGCTGGGAACTGCAGAGGTGTAACTTCCACTTGTCTGGCTGCTTCTTTCCAAAATGTTTTTTGTGGGAAACCAGCTATATTACCTTCTATAGGGTTGGATGCTGGGAACTGCAGTGATGTCACTTTTTGTACAGAAGCATGCTCTTGAATAACTTCTACTGGTCTTACTTCTTCTTTTATAAATGGTTTTGGCAGGAAACCAGTGACGTCACTTGTAGAGAAGGATGCTGGGAAATGTATTGCTTCCACTTCCTTTATAGAGGAATGCTGTGGAATCTGTGCCATAGGGACTTAGGTGATGGTCCCAGTTCCTACAATAGATACAGCAGTCTCCAAAGGCTGCTGGCATTTTCACTAACAGGACCCACAAGCTTGCTCTCATCTAAGAAAGTCCTGACTTTCAAGCTGCTAACCTATTTATAGTACCTTTGTGTTTGTGACCTTTATGGACATCAACGATCACCACAAGGATTTGTGAAGGCCATTAGATAGAGAGTTTCTTCTTCTACTTCAGTCTAATGTTGAATGCAACTTGCTAGTACGATATAAAACAGCAAAATTAACAAAGCAACAAACAAATGTGTTTATCACAGTTACAGATCGACAATAAAGCTCCAGATGACGGCTGGTGGATTAGGGAAAGAAAGCCTGCAGTTTCTTCCTGTGCAAGTACAGGCACTTGGAACACCTTGATGGATATAGTGGAGAATCCATTGACCTGCTGGATTGTCACACACTGATCTTTATGTTTAAGAGCAGGAAAGCTACTGGGAAATTATACATCACAAAGAAAGGGCCATCTATGTTAGATTGGAGGGATTGATTAAAGTTACACATTCACATTTGACCCAAATAGTAAGAGCAACTTTTATTAGTAGGAGAAAGTAAGCACATGGTGGAACAACATCCCATATCCATGAGGACCACCCCAACACTGCTCCAATTTTGGAAAGAGTTGAAGGCTTACCTCTTTCAAGAACACTACATCACAAAGCATTAACCGTCCACAACTCAGCTTCCTCTCCTATTACTAGTTGACTTTATGCTTATCCTTGACCATGTACAGCACTCAGCTGCCTTTTTGCTAGGTTTGCACTATAGAAATACCATATAAATACATACATACACATGGGTGCGGTGTTAAATATTCCAAGGTTTTCAATGGTGAAATTGAAAAATTAAAAGAGTTGATTTCTAGAGGTGAATAGACAAGTTGCTTTAAGTCGAAGGAATATTGTAATTTGAAGAATGCATTCTGATTTTGAAGGTGACTAAGGAGCATGACCAGATATTTGAACAGATTTGCAGGAGTCAAATGTGACATATTGGAGTCACAGAATTATCGAGGAGGGAATTATACAATGAATAAACTGGTGACGGCTGTTCAGAAACCTTGACTCCACCCAGTAAGAATGACCTTGTTTGTTACTTGCCCTTGAAGAATAAAAACGAATTTGAGAAAACGTATGCAGTGAGTAAGCTATTGAAAGGTAAAACCAAATTTGAGCTAGTAGAGAAGTGCCCAGTAGCATTTAATAGTATTAAGGAAGAAATTTGTGAAGTGACAACACTGCAAGGTTTGATCCACAAGCTAGCAGCATTCTGACAACTGATGGTAATGGTAAGAGTATTGAAGCTGTTTTATCGCAAATAATCACACTTGGTAAAGAGGAAGTGATAGCCTACACATCTTGGTCACTTCTGCCGGAGAAATCTTTTTGGTGTTCAAGCGTCAATCCCTGGTATGTGTGTATTTCCATTAATTTGTATGGGGAAGGCAATTAACATGCTAAATGCCCCAACAAGGATCCAACCTGGGCTATCAATGCATCGTCCAGATTTCACCTACAAAGTCATTAAGGTACCAGGAGACAAGAATGTAGTGGTGTATATGCCCATTCCTTTGGAACAAGCATAAGGAAATGTGGTGGGATGATTATTAAGTAGCAATAATGAATGATAGTGGTGGAAAGGTTATTTTGAAGGAAGATTTGATTACAAAATATGACAAAATCATGTTGCAGATGGTGTGGATATATGAAAAATGGAGGGCCAGGGAAAGGCAAACAAAGACAAGAGGAGAACCTTTGAGAAATTGGGGTGTAAATTGACTGATGATGGCAATGTACAAAAGAAGAGGGCGAAAAACACTGAGATTAAGATATAATGGATGAGCCATGAATGACACAAGGGAACTGTCCGCACACAGGAGAGATGTTTTGGTGGCTGGCTGTGGACTGAGAAATTAAGAGTATGGTTAAAATTGACATTAAGTATGAATGCTCTAAAATCCAGAAAACTCTAAGACCACCTCTGTGACCATAGGGATGTCCCAGAATTCTATGGGAAAAAGTAATTATTGATATAGTGGTAACAATCAATCAGGATTTATAAAGCACAGCAAATCATCCGATAGGGTATCCAGGCGCTTGCAGGTCCCGAAGGCTTATTCGAACAGCCAGGTCTTCCGGGCCATTCGGAATTCCGGAAGTGAAGTGATGATCCGGAGGTGGTGGGGAGGCTGTTCCAGGTCATTTGCTGCGATGTGGGAGAAGGAGCGTCCTCCATTTCTGCTCTAGTAGATGCGGGGAGAATGGGCAAGTGAAAGGGAGGTAGAGCATAGTCTTCTTGACGGTTGGTGGAAGTTCAGGCGGTGGTTAATGTATGCAGGTCCTTGGTTGTGTAGACCCTTTGGTGCGTGAGTCAGCAGCTTGAATTGGCATCTCTTCTGTACGGGGAGCCAGTGGAGTTGCCTGAGGTGGGGTGTGATGTGGGTTCATCGGGGAAGGCCAAGCATGAATCTGGCTGTGGCATTCTGTATGGTCTGAAGTCTCTGTAGAAGGTGTGCGGCAATTCCTACATAGAGGGCGCTGCCATAGTCCAGTCGGCTTGTGATGAGTAAATAACAAAGAAGACGTCCTCTGGGATTTGTTTAAAGATTTGTGCACAACTAATCACACTTAACCAATCCAGCTGCATCCACACCACAATTATTCATAAAGGACACCGCCAACCTAATGGCTACAGTAAATTGGCACAGATATTCATACAAGGTCAATAGTATTTACCATTTACTAAGTTCATTTATTGCAGTTAGTATTAAGAAACAGAAAAAAACATAATTAAAAACATTTGTATTAAACAATAATCACACACAATTAATTCCAAATTTAAAAACAATTAATCACATAAATCACAGTTAAAATCTTTACACCCAAAAAGAAAAACACGAGAGATAACCCAGACAGTTATCTTTGTCTTTAGTGGCCACACCCCAGAATTATAATCATGTGCACAGGCCCTGATATCTTGAAACCATCAATATCTAGGGTGCTTGTCCGTACAGCTGGGTATATGGCAACAACAAAAATGCGTCGACGCGTTTCGAAGGCTTTATCTTATTCCACCTTCTTTATCAAGACAGAAATTAAAACCTCTCGTTTCTTGTAAATCTATAAATATAAACACACATATTATAAATAAAACATGAATAATAAATCTAACATCATCATTACATAGCTGCTTTAAAAATACATAAATCCATATCGCAAAACACAATTATTATGATCAAAAAAAGAACCCAAGTGAAAAAATTCGCAAACCTATAGCAAAAACAGACCACAGTTTATACAGAGTGATTGTCTAGTATCTTATGTCATAAAGCTGTAGACAGTATCAAAAAGGAAATACATTTCATCTACACTAATGTAATAGAATCCCAGGATACATAACCATATACACTCTATTTAGTGCCATACTAGTAGTCCACCATGTTGTACCAGTGTCCTTTCCACTTGGCTCTCCAAAAGCAGAGCGCCCTCTTGTAATCACACTACTAATCACCATACATCCTAACAAATCCATTCTGCATGCATTCATCCAGTCTCTTATAAACACAACACATATTTTGTCGTATATATTACACTGACAACTAATATGTGTAGTGATAGACTTTTGTACAGTTTCGTAATATGTATCCCATAGGTATATCCACTTACATTTCGGTGGGTGATCGTCAAAACCCTCTCTAGCCACAAATATCGTGCTCCAAGGCGTTGTCACCGATAAAATAAATGAATTTCTAAATATAAAAACAGACATAAAAACTCAATATATTTCCCTCAATGAATAATAGTCAAGTATTTCCTTTTTATTTCTATGTGATCTATCCAATCAGTATGTCTAACTTACTTTTTGCACACTTATGAAAAAGGATGATATTTGTGGTTCTCGAATGTCACCACTACTCCCTTTGGCACTCCATTGGTCTATCCTTAATGTTTCAATTTCTATAAATGTTAAAATATAAAGAAATTACTAATAAGTCCTTGTTCTATCGACACAACCTTGCTTCACTTTACATCAGATATAATAAAGCAGGATTACCCACCTTCTTCAAAAGGGTGCAGACTACTAATTTCTGTTTTTAATTTCAGTGCCAGGATATTTTACCTAGAGGGAATCGTGTGCCTTCATACGATTCCTCCCACTTCTATACGTATTAGAGCATCATCCAATTCAGCTCTAGGGAGCAAAAACACCTCGATTTGTATTTGTATTAAGGCCTGAGTGCTCTCAGTTTAAAAACTATATTTTAAACACTTCTAAAATTTAACTCGACTATATTGCAACTGCTAAACAAACGGGGGAAAAACTGTGCCTCCAAGTGATTCAAACTAACATGTCTGCATGTTTCTAATACAGTCTCGCACCTCATCTGAGACTACATTTCTGTACTATTCTGTTTATTTGTCTGTGTCACGGTGAGTCTCGTGTGTAGGAGTAGCAACTTGAAGAGGTTAGGTAGCATGCACAGAGTGAGGAAGCAGGTGGAGGAGATGGCGTTGATCTGTGATTTCATGGTGAGATTGTTGTCAATAATGATTCCGAGGTTTCTGGCATGGTCGGAGGAAGTGGGTGCGGGTCCTAGGTCTGATGGCCACCAGGAGTCCTTCCATGTGTTGCTGTTGTTGGCATAGATCAGTACTTCCGTCTACTCTGTGTTTAGCTGCAGGCAGTTGTTCTTCATCCAGTTGGCGATATTTGTCATGCACCTGTGGAAGTTGGTTCTGGTGGTGGTGGGGTCGTCGGTGAGTGAGAGAATGAGTTTGGTGTCGTCCGCTTAGGAAATTATGTTGAGACTCTGGGATCTGACAATGTTGGCCACCGGGGTTATATATGCATTGAAGAGTGTGGGGCTGAGGGATGAGCCCTGGGGGACACCGCAGGTGATCTCCTTGGGCTCAGAGGCAAAAGGTGGGATGTGGATCCTCTGGGTTCTTCTTGTGAGGAAGAAGGTGATTCATCTGAGCCCATCCTCTTGGATGCCGATGCAGTGAAGTCTTTTGATCGGAGTGTGGTGGGATACAGTGCCGAGAGGTCAAGGAGGATCAAAGCTGCTGTTTCTCCTTGGTCGAGGAGGGTTCGGATGTTGTCGGTGGTTGCGATTAGGGCAGTTTCAGTGCTGTGATTGCTGTGGAAGCAAGATTGGGAGGCGTCGAGTAGCTAGTTCTGCTCCAGGTGTGTCATGAGTTGATTATTGATGATCTTTTCCAGTACCTTTGCTGGTAATGGGAGCATGGAGATAGGCCGGTAGTTTTTGATGGGGACGATGCTGTCTGCACAATTGGTGATTCGGCATTTAAGCTTTTTACTCCGTGTTCAAGGTTGTTGGCAGTAGCGGGGTTGGAGGTGTTGAGGGAGTTCACCCAGCTGGTCTCTGAGATTTTGTTCCACCTCTGGTGGGTGGCATTGGTCATCTTGAAGGTGGTGGTGTGGGAACTGGAGATGCTGCAGTGGAATATACAGTGATCTGTGCATGTGAGTTCTGTGACATGCCTGTATTTGATCCTATGTGTGTCCTGCGGTGTGTGTAGGGTAGTGGACGATCTGGGTAAATCTGAGGCTGCTCATACTGTCAAGGAGGTGTGCTGTATTTTTGTTGTTGGGGTCATCGTTGTGGAAATGTAGGTCACCGAGGAAGAAGTAGTCCTTGGAGCCTAAGGCTAGGGGCGCAATTAAGTCTGCGATGGTGTTGCAGAAGCTGGAGCATGGGCCTGGAGGTCGGTATGCGAGGGTGCCTCTGATGGTTGTCTTGTCATCCGTATGGAGCTTGAAGTTGAGATGTTCCATGGGGGTGATGGTGTTATCGGTGGTGGTGGTACACTGTATGGTCTCTTTGTGGATGATGGCTGTTCCTCCTCACTTCTTGTTGGTGCGGTCCTGGTGAGTTAATTTATATCCGTCGGAGATTGCTGTGGCAATGTCTGGGGTGGATGTGGGGTTGAGCAAGGTCTCAGTGAGGAAAACGATGTTGGGTGCGAGAGTAGCGATGAGTTCCCGTAGTTCAGTGGAATGCTTGCATAGTGAGAGTGTGTTGAGAAGGGCCATATGAGTTGGTGTTGTTGTTCAGAGGGTGTCTGTCACCCGTGTGGAGCTTGAAGTTGAGATGTTCCATGGGGTGATGGTGTTATCTATCGGTGGTGGTGGTACGCTGTATGGTCTCTTTGTGGATGATGGCTGTTCCTCCTTTCAACTTGTTGGTGCGGTCCTGGTGAGTGATTTTATATCAGTTGGAGATAGCTGTGGCAATGATTGGGGCAGATGTGGGGTTGAGCCAGGTCTCAGTAAGGAAGACGAGGTAGGGTGTGAGGGTGGCGAGGAGGTCCCGTAGTTCAGTGGAATGCTTGCATAGTGAGCGTGTGATGAGAAGGGCGCATGCGAGTTGGTGTTTTTGTTCAGGTGGTATCTGTGGTGTCTTTGGGGTGGGGCTGGTTGGTGGGCAGGTGTGTGTGAAGTGGCAGTGGGTGCAGGTGAAAGGTCCTACCGTGAAGCGTGGGTCGGCGCGGTGGCAGTGTTTGCTGCGGCATACGGGGTCGAGGGTGTAGAGCTCAGCGATGGTGTAACTTCAGGGGCGGGAGGGTCAGGGGTCGTGGTGCTGGGCACAGTCCAGGCGAGGACAGGTGCAGATGGCTGCAGTGCGGTTGCGCTGTGGCCTCCATTAAGTAGGTCCTGGTTTGGGCGGGGCTTCTGTTGGCAGGAAGAACAGTGAGTGGGAAAACCCCAGCGGGAAAACCCGGGCAGCTGAGTTGTCACTGGATCAGTCTGGAACAAGCAGGAATTGGAGGCCACAGGCAAGTGGCGAGCTAAGTGTCCAAGAGAAATTGAGAAAATAAGTAAATAACCATGCTGATGGACATGTTTTCAGAACGGCTGGACGTAGATGTGGTAACGAAATCAGGCAATGAGGTAATGTTGGGCTTTCTGGATGGGGTATTTCTGAGGGAGGTACACCTTTTTCTTTAATGAGTGATAACAGTGTACAGTTTAAATCAGATAAAATGAAGGATTTTATTTAAATAAAATGTTATATAGTAATCTTGTCAATTAGAGCAGAACTTCATTAATGGCAACCACATGGTAACATACAAACCAAGAGAAAGTATGAAGCACATTAAAATAATTTCATATCTGAATAATCAGTGAAGGCGCATTTTGGGAGGCCCGCCTGCAGCACGGTGTATAATGGCACGCATTGCAGGAAAATATAAGGGATATAAGTCAAAGAAGAGAGCCCTCTGCATGATAAATCGGGCCAGCTAATCCTCATGGATAATATCTGCATCAAAAATCAGACGTAAAGGGGGACAAGTATGTATGACTGAATTCTATCTTTTTATGTAGGTATGAAAGGGAGCCAAACCCAAAAGCTGCAGCCTGAGCCTTACTGTTGCCATTGGTTTCTGCATTGCACATAGGTGCATGAATTTTGATCACCACTGTCCCATATTCAGAAGACCAGGAGTCTTTAATTTCTGGGCAATCCTCAGACTGGCTGCCAGAAGTAATTAACTTGCCAGTGAAGGAGGAGAGAGGGTATAGAATTTCCTCATTTGCATCTCTCAATAGTACACCCAACGGTTTGAATGGTAACTCAAAATCAGTAATATTAGATGTGGATCAGGACCTCCTTTTAAAATATTTTAATCTGCCTTTAAGATAACCAGATTTCATAGTAAGTGCCTGTGTCCTTTCCAGCATGTGTCACACCAACCAATCATGGTGACTCATGGCACAATCTTTCTCGGGTAGTGTGACCAACATATAGAGCTCTTTACCCCCGAACCTACGCCCCAACACCACATCATTGCCGATCTTCAAAACGGAGCTGAAAGCCCTCCTACAAAGTCATTTTGGTCAGTTGTCTCATTTGCCAACCTCCCCCAAGATAATTTACCCTCCCCAAAACTGACTGCACTACCTTTGTCTCACCTGTCCTAACCTTGCTGCTACCTACACCACCTACGTCCTCTTATAATCTGTACCTTCCTTCCTTTGTAACAATCAAAATGAGAAAATATTCCTCTGCTTCAACCTGACACGTGCTTTTTATAATAATTGTAACTACCAACTGTTTGTAACTTTGTATCTCTTGCAATAAAACCTGTTATACTAAAAAGTGTTCTAACACATTTGGGTAATGTCCACGCTATATAAAAATGAATGAATAAATAAATGGCTTTTAGCCATACTTGTGTCAAATACCTCAGCATTACTTTGTAGGAATTTTCTTAATATTGGGTGCAGATTGAACATTTACCCACCTTTTGCAAATATTAAATCAAGAACTATCAAGGGTATCCATCTGCAGATTCTCAACTCATCCCTTTATGTATTTATTTCATTGAGTGCTATAGTACCTTTTACAGAAGAGATAAGGCCATTGTTTCAACCCATTCACAGAAGAGGTCTTCTATTCTCTGGGTTTCTCTTCCTGCTACCTGTTTCATATCTTCCTGGTGTGCCCAGTTTAAGACTGCAAAAACAATAAGGTTATGGATGGAATGCTTGAATTAATCTTAGCCACTGTCAATCGCTCGGGGCGCATCCCAATCCATTGTTTATCACCCACCATGCCACCTCAGCTTGGACCCAGCCATATGCAAATCAGTCTTGACCCTGTTCCTCAGGGGAACAGTCCAGCCTGATCTGCCAGGCCAGGTCCTCCCTGAACCTGAACACAAGCAACCCAGGATCGGTTTTTCCCTTGTTTAAACTCTTCAGCCAGGTATTGCTTGGTTCCAGTGGCACAGTAAGCCCAGGACCCACATCTGGGCATACCCGGCGCACTTAGAGTGCCAAATGCAAAAAAAACAATCACAAAAAAGGGGTAGTAGCGTTCCCTAAAAGGGAAGAAACCGCACATCAAAATAAACAAATATTATACAAACTACCAGTCAATGGCGTGAATAAGGAATCAGTTGCTGTACGTACAGCGGGGTGCTTAGCTAGCTTGAGGCACCCACCACCCAAGGGTGCTGTCAGCACGTCTAGAACAACATGCAACTTCACAACCAAAGAATAAGCTAATACAGCACACCCATCCTAAGTTAGAGTTGGTCCCAAACAAGAAACAACTTTATGGACATATGTTGATCCAATTTCGGTAAATCAATCCAAGCAATCTTGAGATTCTGAAAGGAAATCCAATAATGAACAGGACATAATGGGTAGTCAACGAGAAGTCTGTAGAAAATGTTCCCTTTATTGATTTTCAGAATAATTCCCAGCGTATACAACAGCCAACACGTGTTTCGTCTGTACTAGTCAGTATTCAGACTTTCTCAAGGCTAAAGAATGATAATTAATACATTCGTCAATAGACCAAGGTTGGTTGAGGATCCACACGTAGTCATGCGACTTAATAGTCGTCACAAAAAGTCGAATATTGTGGTAACCTTGAAATGTGGCTTGAGGAAAAGTCAAAAGTGGTGACTAATTAGATATGTTTCCATACAATGGAGTTTCTAATAATCAGAAGAATAGATGAGTCAAAAACACTGAATGTCGCTAAACGAGTGGCGTAGTTCAGCCATACCGCGTTACTAATAAAATAATGCGGTTCCCCTAAGCTGCACATCAAGTGCGGTGAACCAACCACGAGCAAAAGCCAAACGAAACCCAATTGAAGTAGTGAAAAGCCTTATATTTGTAAATTGGAAATATATATAGATGGCCCGACCATGATACGTCAAGTCCTTGCCTCTTAACAAGTCACCGCCGACCCCGCTGCGCGTGATACCACTCGTGAATCGACACGAAGGTGATGGATGGAAAGCTTGAATTCATCTCATCTCCTGCCAGTCGCTCGGCTGCATCCCAATCCATTGTTTTTCACCCACCATGCCACCTCAGTTTGGACCCAGCCATATGCAAATCTTTCTTGACCCTGTTCCTCATGAGAAAAGTCCAGGCCTAATTGCAAGGCCAAGCCCTCCCTGTACTGGAACACAAGCAACCCAGGACCAGTTTTGCCCTTTGTATGGACTCTTCAGCTGGGTATAGCTTGGTTCCAGTGGCACTGTGAGCCTGGGACCCACGTCTTGGCATAACGGCGCACTTAGGGCGTCAAATGCAAAAACAACAAGAGTGGAATACTTGAATTAATCTCAGCCACAGGCAATCACTCAGGCCGCATCCCAATCCATCATTTTCCCTCACTATGCCACCTCAGTTTGGACACAGCCATATGCATATCAGTCTAACAGTACTAAGCTGAAAGGCATCTGCATGTTGAAGAAATACAGTTTATTTTAAAGCAACTTTATCACACGGCTCTTGCACAGACTTTTAGAGCCAAGCCTGCCCCTTGGCACAGTTCTGGCTCAAATCTCCCTTTTAATATGTTGGCTTGCTCATCTTTGCCTAATCTGCAGCAAGTGACTTGACGCTGATCCGATCAACACTGACAGGCCAAGACGATTAAGTAATTAGTGTTTGCTCCGCCCCATACGCCCCTCCTGAAGTTATACCCCTGGAACCAACCCCTCATACCAATCGCTCTCCCATTTCTATTAGTGTAGGATTTTCAAAAGGGGGGGGGTTCTAAATAGTATCACAGTCTAATTAGTCTTTAACTGTGCCATAGGATGCAACTGTACAGAGTATAGTTTTATATCTCAGTCTGTGGACATTGTAAGCCAGTAGGAGCATTTCTTGAAGCACTATTATATTGGTTCCTTTGATGTATTTCAGGAGCACTTTCTTCCAAACAGCTGAATTTAGTCCCTTGTGTATTTGGTGTCACAATTTTAACATTACAAATTGGGGTCGGAGATCTGTGGTAGCCAACAGTTCTTCAAAGGACAGCTGGTGCCAGGCTAGCACTGAGCTAGATGCCCAGGGTTGCTGCAATAAACTTTGTTACTCAAGAACATTTCTTTACACTTTTTTTCAAGTACAGTGCACTCAAATCCTTATAAGGGCTTGAAGACTGTCACTACATAATTATTCAAGGTCTATCCATCCTTATTCATTCAACTAATTCAAATTCTTTGGGGTGTTGTTTTGTTATTTTAGAAGGCAACAAAGATAATAAGCGGCAGAATGTCAGTCTTGTTTCCAAGATACATTCATTCTTTCTTCCGATGGAGAGCCATCAAATGGTATAGGTTATGGTTGGCACCTTAACCTAATTCAAAATGTCAGAACATGTATGTTCATGAAAACAATCAGCTTACAGAAGATATCAGTAGTTAAGAGAAAGATTTCTTGTATTTTGCTGCTGCGAAGAGGGAGCTGCCAGCCAGCAGGCAACTGCCTCCAGCTCATCTGTCAACACTCTTGCATCTGAGAATGACGGCTCAAATTTCCCTAGAGAATGTCAAAACAGCATTCTCTCACAACCAAGATATAACACATTACATGTCCCTCCTTAAAGGAAGCATAACAATGGAAACAATAATAAGTAGATACAATCAAAAGAAAAATAAACTACTTCCTCCTAACACATAACCTAATCATTAAACCACTTGGGGGCACACCTGGTCCTACTCTAACTTGGACCAATATGGTCAAGAATTCTTGCATTCTTTCACTTAATGTCACAATTATGATTCACTACGCCCAATAAACAATCTGATATTTTCACCACTTGTTTTAGAATTCCATACATTTCCATCACTCAACAGCACCAAGTATGGATTCACCTTTTTCAGTTGTAGAGGTTTAGAAAACCTTGCTAACCCTTTGTTTTCTTTCTGACCCTTCCGTACAAGCTTCCAATCACCCACCACAAACTTCTTCATGATGTCTATTTACGACTCCTTAGATTCATCAATACTCATCCTTTCACACCTTTTGACAATAACACTATAGGTTTCCTTTCTCTCATAACATCTCATTGTATTTTACCAGTCACGCCTTTGGGTGTAGTGGAATATGCCCACATCAATTTTCTCACTGTCCTGCTCCAATGGCCACCGTGACATAACACAAATTGTAATCCTTCCTGAAGAGTTCTGTTCCACCTCTTGACAAGACTGATACTCTGGCGATAATACACAGATGATCTTATTTGCTCAACTCCATTCATGTTTAAAACCTCCTTCATGGCTTGAGATACAAATTGTACTTCGTTGTCTGTCACTCTAGTTTCTGGCTTTCCCTCTCTTTCCCACAACTGCTCGAGAATCATGACCACATCTTGAGTGGTCACCTGATCCATCAATTTATCCTCTGGCCACCTTGAATAATAATCAACAACGATGGCATATTTGGAGAAGAACTCAATACAATGTATGGACCAAAAATGTCCAGACCAATCTTCTTCCACAGGGCATCCATTTTCTCACTTTTTACCGGTGAATATTCCACCGTCCTTTGCAATTTAGCACTCCAAGCACATGGCATGAAGTCTCTTATTGCTCTTGCCACATCACGTTCTAACCCAGGCCACCAATACTTAACTCTCAGTCTACGCTTGGTCGCACTCATTCCAATGTGTCCTTCATGAGCCAATTACAAGATACGGCTCCTCAAAACGTCTGGCACCACTACCAAATCTCCTCTTAACATTTCATCACTAGCCACTGACAGGTCTGCACTTACATTTCGAAAGGACTCAGCACCATACAACGCTTTTCTCTTAGTAGGCCAACCTTCTGACATATGTTTCTTGATTTCCTGAAAAGTTCCATCTTCCCTTACTGCCTGCACCAACTCTTTATGTGATATGCGCCCTTCAGTGCGCACCCTTACATTTGCCACAATTCACTCCTTCACCATCCCTACCTGTTGAACGAGAAAAAATATTGTACCACGCTAAGATAGCCTGTGCTGTCATCCATTTTGTAGAGTGTCCTCCATCTTGTCAGTTTCTGTGATACTTTGCAAACACATAAATAGATGGGTGCTTTCCAGTACATCGTGTGCCTCTCTGCAGCTTAGGAAAGCAGAAGTGCTTCAGAGCAGAAATAAAGGCTTGGCCCTGTCTGAATAATGTTCAGAGCACACAGGTGTTCAAAACCACAAAACGTCAACGGCTACAAGCCTAATCCTGGCTTTATTTGCATTATGTATTTGCATTGCGTGGGTGAGAGCTTCTCAAGCGTATGAGCTTTCTGCATATGAGCTTGTGATTTTGTGCTTCTGCTTTTTGCATATAGGCTGGGAAGAGAAATTCCAGCAACTAAAGTATATTGTCTGAAGGTTTGAATCCATGTATAAAAGCTGCACTAGAATCCATGTTTGGCAGATCCCTCTCAGACACTTACCATGTCTGTATGACGGAGCCCACTCTTGAGTGTAATAAACTTGTCTTTGATTTCACTCCAGTGTCGATCCTCATTCGTGAACCCGTAGACAAATGGTGACCTTGCACCGGTGGGATAATAAAAATTCCATTTCTACATACCTTCTTCCTGAGTATCCGCTGGTAACCTCAACAGGCAATCAGCCAAAACATTTTTCTTGCCTGGAACATATTCCATTCTATAACAAAATTCTAACATTTTTAGAACCTATCGTGAAATTCTATAAGAAGCTTGACAGGTGCCTTTGTTTGTAAAAACGTCCATCACTGGACGATGGTCATTGCGAATCACAAAGTCAGTTCTTCATACAAACTTTCTAAAGTGATTCACACCCCACTAACATGCCAACGCCTCTCTCTCGATCTTGGAATATGTCAGTTCTGCATTCTCAACGCTCTCGAAGCATGGGTAATGGTGACCTTTTACCATCCCTGTACTGCAGTAGCACTGTTCCCAACCCCACACCACTAGCATCAGTGCAAATAATACTCTTATCCCGTGTGTCAAAAGGTTTCAATGTCGGAGCAGATGCGATGCTATTCTTCAGCTGTACAAACTATACACTCTGTGCACCATTAAAATTCAGCATTTTTTAGCATCAATTTGCGCATGTATTGCAAACATTTGAATAAACCCAGAATAATATTTTGCCAATTCTAAAAATGATCGCAGTTGATCCTTGTTATGCAGCGGTGGGGCATCTTCAATTACCTTCCCCAACTTTAACTTGGGTGACACCACTTTCATCCAACCAATGCCCTAGATAATCAACACCTCTCACACCAATTTTGCATTTGTCCAACCTGATTGTCAATCCACAGTGCTGCAAATATTTTAACACACAACCGAAAACCCTATCTTGTTTTCCTCACTTTCACTGAACAGCAGAATATCATCCTGGAAGTATGCCACATTCTTTTCCTCCCTGAAGAGCTGATGCATTGCCACCTGAAAAACATTGGAAGCTGATGCCAAACCAAATGGCATGTGTTTGAATCAGTAGGCTACTTCAGGATTGACGACTGATGTAAGGGGCCTAGAATCAGGATGTTAAGAAATTCCATGATATGCTGAAGGCATCTTTGATTGTCATCAGCATATCACCAGTGTTGAGCAGAGCATGTCTATCTACCCAAATGGCCTTATTAAGATCATGAGGATCTGCATATGCAATCGTGATTCCCGATTAGCTTTTCTTGCCAAAACTACTGGGGCCAACCATTCAGAAGCCTCAATTTCTTCAATGTTGTCCTCCTCAAACAATCTTTGCAATTCTTCCTGCAGGGGCTCTCTCATAACTTAAGGCACACTTCATGTTTTATGCACTTTGGGAAAAACTGCTTCTTTTAGCACAATCTTGTGAGCAAACCCTTTGAGCAAACCAACTGGTTTTTAAAAACACTGGGAAACTTTTCCATTCCAAAACTACTACATTATATGTTTACATTTGCTTGTGTCCCTAATACCAGATCCAGGTGATTGGGATTGAATCTTATCAATAAGCTCCTTTGTTGCGGCCATCCCAGCAAACACGGTCCATCTTCTTGAATTAGTTTTAACACTCTGAACCTCCAGAGAACCCTCAAAATATCCCACCAAATCAATTGGCTTGTTGTAACCCTTCCTTAACTTGTGGCCACTCAGATTCATCAGTACTCATCGTTTTCCTTTCCATACCTTTTGACAATCACACTAAAGACTATAGTTTCCTTTCTCTTATGACAACAAACATGCTGGCGGGTGCAGGTCCGGTTCTAGCAGGGGGGCCGGGTGGGCCAGGCCCACCCAAACATGACCTTTGGCCCACCCAATCACGGCAGAAGAGGCCACGAGAGGCACGGAGAAGGCACCTGTTAAGATCTTCATCAATCTCAACGTCAGAACGTAGAAATGTTGTTTTCACTGTCTTTAAAATTGAAATTGGGTTTTGGGGTTAGAGGTGGGAGAGCAAACTAACAGGGAGAGCCGAGCTCAGACTCTGGCTTGGCTCTTTGAGCCCATGCACAATCCGAGCCCTGAAAATGTTTGCTATGTAAAACATACAACAAACATCACGTAAAATATGATACACTTTTTAAAAATGTGATGAGTCTGTATTTCTTTAACACAAGGAAGCTTTGACATAAACATGTCACAATATAGCACTGCACTAAGAAACACTTGTCAAAAGTGACAGTTTTTAAACATGAGCTTAGAGTCATTCATTCCTGTCCGTTCTCATACTGGTGACAGTGCTATTAGTGAACCAACAGGCAAGACAGTTGTCTATTAGTCTATTAAATGAAACACAATAGGTTTTGTATAGTTAGTTTTCTGATTCATGTATTTGAATGTGCTTTTATGCGCAAATATGAAGAAAATCGAGTTTTGGTGAAATAAAATATTTGCCCAAGCTCACACAATTTAAGTGGAGATGCTGCAATTTATCCAGGTTTTATGTTTTCACTTTGTACAAATCAGCCGCTGAATGGCTATTTGTCTCTCCTTCTTATGTTAATGCTTTGTTTTTACCTCCCAGTTTTTCTGCGATTTTTATATAGTGTGAACTCTACCTGGAGATATTGAAGCGCTTCACATGAACACCAGTTACATTATACAAGGTCACATTCATTTCTTTTAGGCACTTGAGATTTGCCCAGAATCACAGGATGTTGAGCCAACGCCATGACTCAAACCTATCTTGTTCAGTTCCAAAGTTGGAAGCTCTCACTGTAACGCCACATCCTGATGAGATTGGGGGTGGCACGCAGAAGGCACATAATAGCTTGGCTCATTATGGGCTCGAATTTCCAACAGGACCTCAAGCTGAGCCAGAGCCAGGCTTCAGGCTAAAGCCCGGATGAAGTTTTCAGTGCCTGTCTTCCGAGTGCGAAATGTCAAGGCTCAGGTGTGGTAACAGGTATCTCCTTAACCTTAAACTGCTATTACAATCTGCTTGGAATCCTGGTGCTGGTGCTAAAGCCTAGCCTGCTGGAAATTATAAGAGTTGAGCTGTTGAGTATAGGCATCAGCTGCTACTCTAAAATAACTCTCTAGATGCTCGTAGGCCTGTTTGGAAGAAGATATGATGTAAATCTTGGGCTTACAGAATTGACAAGATTTGGATCCACATCGGCCCACCCAAACCAACACTTGGCCCTTCCAGATCAAAATTCCTGGAACCGGGCCTAGGCGGGTGTAGTGAGATATAATTCATATCCTACCCTTGTCACCAGTGAAAAGAATCAGCTTACAGAAGACATCAGTAGGTAAGAGAACAATTTCATTTATCGTGCTGCAGCAAACAAAGAGGGACCAGCCAGCCAGAAGACAACTGCCTCCAATTCATCCATCAACATTCTCGAGCGTTAGAATGCTGGCTCAACATTACCTAGAGAATATCAAAACACCATTCTCTCACAACCAAGATATAACAGTTCAAAAATGTGAGACAAGCTGTTGTCTCATGTAGACCCATGTGACAGTGTTCCAGCATGGTTAATTTAAGCTATTGAGATAAACACTTTGTCCAAATTTAATTGTAAAAACAGGCAAATTATGGCAGAGTATTAAGTGTGTCCTAAGGGGAAAAGGAAACTATCAAAGTTGTAGTTTTCTTATACCACATTGTCAATCTTTGTTTATCACAGTGGTTATCATGCCTGCTAACAAAAATGAAGGATCTTAGTTCATTGGGCCGCATGACATGTTTCTTCCAGTGACATTAGTGCCTGATGTTCATTAGGAAGCTCAACATTATTGTAGGTACCTTACTATAAGTACACCTTCTTGCTGTTGAACTTGCAGCAAGAACACTCAAGCCCTCAATCCGTGTCGGGCAGTAACACCAATGTGTTGTCCTCAGACCCGGTGTCAGACACTGTTTAGGAGGCCACGGGTCAAGCAGGAGCTAATAGGCCTCATCTGTGGGATTGTTTGCCTCTGATTTCACAGGGTCTCTCCAAACCGTGCCAAGTTCAATCTTTTCAGCTCTTGACTTTCAGTGCTGGCGAAGGCGAGCAGTCATAGGCTTCTCAGGGAGGTAGTGTGGGGCTGCACAAACACAGAACTGAACAATCACTCAGCACCGCAATAACTGAATGGCCAACCCAGGGATTTACTTTGGTGAACGAAAAGTACTTTGATCTTCACACTTAAAGCCTAATACTACACAGCTCATACACCAGTCAGAATTCTTATACTGGCACATGTGCTACTCCACCTTCTATTTTGTCTCAACTTGCAACTTTCTTAAGTGTTTCCTGCCTTTTTGATTGGTGTAGGTGGGTCTTCACCCCTGCCCCTCACCCACACCAGTATTTGAGTATCCCTTGGCTTAAGTGCAGATTTCCCCATTCTAGTGTCCAGTTCTCAAGTAAGTCTCTGCTGCTGTACAATCTCACCACAGTATGGGCAGCAGAGTTCGTTTTCTGGCTTCCGAAAGGGACCTGCAACACACATCTTGCTTCACTTCTGCTGCTTCTGGCAAGAGACACGCCAGCTGGCACAGTTTCGGTAATTTGGTTGAAATGGTTAAGTGTGCATGCAAAATCACTGTTTTGATATTGCTCTCCTATAGAAGATATCCGTTTGACAGATTTACACAGAAATTGGAATAAAGCTAAAGCTAATATTAGAAGAGATCATTTTTGCAGCTAGATTTAAATTTGTTTTTGAGATATTACAAAAAAAGATGAATCAGATTTTTCATCCCAAAATTTTTTATCCCCAAAAAAAACCGGATTGGCTGAAATAACAAAAGATTTGCAAACCTGCAATGTGGGTTTGAGAATATGAATGATTCTGATTGGCCAACAGAGATAAGAATCACTCTTACAGCCACCATAAATGGATTAATGAACTGCTGGACAGGTTTGAAAGCCCAGCAGTGGAAAAATATTGTTGAGTTCAGCCCAGTAATGGTGGCTACATTTCAGCCCAAGGGTGGCTGTTGCCCTCGTCCCAAAAGACCCCTTGACGGTACTTGGTTCATGACTTGTGACTCCTAAACCTGAATTTGTGAATTTGCAAACTACAGGTCTTTTTGCATTTTCATTATGACCACTTACAATTTGGGAACCACAGGATAGTGTACTCATAAATTCTATTAATTAAGGTACTGGTGGCAATCTCCCCTATTTCTCTCCTATCATTTACGCGTTGCGTTCTCTGCCACAAGCATGGAGAACTCCACGCAAGTAGGTGTATGTTTTTGGTGTTAATGTGTTAGGCACAAAGATAAGTGGATTAAAAATTTGGAGCATCTGCAAAATGGGAGAAGTAAAGGGAAAATAATTAGTAGTACAAAGAGTGCCATGGAAATAAAACATAAAAACACACCTACAAAAGGGTAAGCTCATTGCTTTTCAATACACAATTGTAGAACCGAGGGTCTTCAATTGACCCCCCGGTGGTGTCAGGGTCACCTTGAATCTACGGGTTCCAGAATATTTATAAAAACGGAGACCAAACCTGGAGCAGAGGAAAAAGGTTAATTTATTTATACAGATAATCTCTAGAGATGGACAGTGTCCGTCAACCCTGGTCACTGGGGTATCTGGAGACTGCTCGATTCTTCTGGGGCACGCAGCACCTTTATAAGGCGTGGACACTCCCCTAGCGTGTTCTTCACATATTGGCAGTTTGTAACACAAGTATAGTTATAGCCGGAGGGCTCAATGTTCCGAGCAGGTAATACAGGAAAGGGAAAACCCAGCGGTGTAAACTCGTAAGTGCCAGGGCACGCCAGGGCGCGTTCTTGCCCCGGGGCTGGGGCGGGTGGAACACCTGCACGAATCATTTAAACATACCAGAGTCGGGCAGGGTGAAATTCCGAGCAGATAGGGTTCAGACAGGGTTCAGAGAGGTGAACGGAAAAAACGGTGGATATAGGAGAAATGGAGGCGCTCATGGCAATGGATCAGAATCTTTGTTATTACAGTCCCTCCTTTTGCCATGCAGCAACGAATAGCGAGACAGGAAGCCTTTAACCAGTATTTATTCCCATTAATCCGTCTACTGTTGTCTGAAACATAATTTTCTCGTTCTCAATTCGCTGTGATATTAGTTTTGGTTTAAGTGTTGTAGTGCACAGTGAACATACAGCAGGGCCACAATGTATGCAGAGGCAACAGAAGAGAATGATGGCGGCAGGAATTAGAAGGATCATGAGTACCTTCCAACCCCAATCCATGAGCATTTGCCATAGGCCAGAGGTCCATGACCAAGGAGTTCCATTGTCCTGATTGAGATCTAAGGTCAGGCGGTGGAGTTTGGATATGGCATCATATACGGAGGAGGACGAGTCCAGAATATATACACAGCAGCTGGCTCCGATGATGCGACATGCTCCACCTCTGTCGGCCAGAATGACGTCAAGAACCATGCGATTTTGAAGAGTGACAAGGCGCACCAACTGTAACTCAGCGGTATTGTTGCTAAGAACACCAGCGGTGATAATCAGTGTAGTTTCCATGACTCTAGTAAGATGGCGTATTGTCCGACTGTTGGCCATGGGTCCCCAGAATGGCAAGAAACCTTTCATGGCGTCCAAGAACTGTTGCGATGAGGTATCTGTTTGATCAACAACATCAGTACTGCGTCTACCCCTATGGTAGTTAGGTGGCGCAATGTAGGTTGGTGGAAGCAGGAAAGCTATATAACAGGTGCCCCCCCAATTGCTTGGGAGCCAAGTATATGCTCTCGTGCCACAGATGAAGTAAGTGTTGGGGGACGCTACCAGAAATGGGGAAGATGTGGTTTTTAATGTTCTGGTTATGGTACAGGAACTATCCCCCACAGGGATGGAGCCTTTTCCTGTTACACATACTCGTCCTGAAATCTTTATCACAGACAGTTGTTTAGAGAGTTGGGGTGCTGTCCTTTGTTTGAATGAAGAGAATAGAAGACGGTTGGGGGTGTTAAAAATATTCATCTCCTCCTTTTCAGAATCGGGGATGTTGAGGACCCTGGTGGCATTATAAATGTGTAGACTGAAAGGGTTTGTAACATTACCAGTTCTGTTTCTCCAGAATTCATCAATGAATTGGCCCATCGCAGGGTCATTGAGTCTTTTATTAGTATGGGCGTCTTGAATAAGCATATACCAGGAATGACAGGAACCGTGGATGGAGAAGGGGTAGAGTGTTAATGGTATATTTCCTGCAGCCGAATGCGGTAGCAACCCACAAACCCAGCAGTTTGTTTTGTTCATTACAACGTTGTGCTGATGTAGCATCTGGACAAATGTATTATTCCAAAATTCTTGCCGCCTTATTTGGAGATATGGAGGTAACGAAACATGTGTATGTTCGGGTATAGGGGAGGGAGTTGCCGGTAGAACTGAGTGTCTAACTGGTGCGTGTTCTTCTAAAATCCAAAAACTTATCGCTAGGATAAGTGCTACCATTGTCAAAGTGAACAGTACTATAGTTCGGGTGTTATATATGGTTTGACGAGTCATCCTCAGCTTGGTGGCAGTGCCACGCGTACGGGCTACTTCTGGTGTCAGTCCCTTGAGATGCTGCATAGCTGTTCTGTTTGCCTCTGTGGTGGCTCGTGGCGGTGGAACTGGATGGTAGTTATGTTTAACTGCTGGATGTGAGTTTTTGATACTCAGAGGGAGGCAAAATTATAACATACTCATTTTCTTTAGAGAAACTTTGATTGTGGCTGATAGCCTTGGCATCGTCATATCCTTTTTCCGTTGTCGCTCTACTAATGTCCCAAAAGCACTATATTGCCACTAGGGGCTGCCGGTAGGTGTTGGTATCTTCACTGCCGATTTATATCCTGGTAGGTCACTATTAGATACTTCCCAGAATGTGCGGTCAGTCTTTTCCTACCGCCGTGCAGCGAAAGGCAATGGAGTGCTATCGGCCTTAGGAGCGGATATAGTCTTTTTCTTTGATCTCAAATAATAACCATCAGAAAGGTCGTCACAAAGTTCAAGTTCGGTGTCAGAGTCAGGAGAGGGAAGAATTGGTTTCTCCTTTTCAAGGACAGTCTTGTGAGTCTTATAGTCTGTTATGAGAGGTGAGTCGACTTTTCGGCAGTGAGATGCGTGAATCCACGATTTCTTGCCCTCAACGCGAAGTGCAGTTCTTGTGACCAGTAATACTAGAAGTGGACCTTTCCACCGGGGTTCCAGAGAAGCGGTTCGGGCAAAGTTCTTCACCAGGACAAAGTCTCCTGGTTGTATTGAGTGACCAGGTCCTTCCGTCCTGTCCTCATGGGCTGCCCGAACCTGTTCATGGAGCAAAGACATGGTGTTAGTAAGTACAGTAAGATAGTCTGCTAAAAGTACATGTGGGACTGCAGAAACAGATTTGGGTGACGGTGCTCCCCATATATTCATAGGTCTTCCAAAAACTACCTCATAAGGAGTCAAATGCGTCTTGGAATGGGGTACTGATCTGACCGACAATAAAGCCAGAGGTAAGGCATTGACCCAATTGAGACCTGTACTTTCAGTTATTTTGGCCAACTTATTTTTCAAGATACCATTATAACGTTCTACTAGGCCAGCTGCTCGAAGATGAAAAGCTGCATGAAATTTCTGCTTTACCCCTAGGCCTTTTAGAATGTGTCGTACTGTTTCGCCTATGAAATGAGAACCTCTGTCACTTTGGATCAATTTGCAAAGGCCATATCGGGGAAAAAATTCTTTTAATAGAACTTTGGTGGTGGTGAAAGAGGTATTGTCCTTGGTCGGATATGCTTCCACCCATTTACTAAAGGCACAGCCCACGACCAGAGCATACTTATAATGCTGTACCCTAGTAAGTTGAATGAAGTCCATTTGAAGGACTTCAAAGGGTGCGGATGGCAGAGCGAACCCTCCCATAGGCACTTTTGTACCTTTCCCTATGTTATGGCGCATACATGTAAGGCAGGTATGTACAAATTTGTCAGCCATAGATCGTAGGTCAGGGTTATGCCAAACTTCTTGAATTGTCTGTATCATGGCAGCTGAACCGGTGTGGGCAGGTAGGTGAGTCATGGTCAGAATGGGCATGACGTATGCATTTGGTAACAACCACTTTTCCCCATTCTCTGTCCTCCAACAATTTTCCTCGTCTCTTATTCCTTTCTTTTCCCATACCTCCATTTCTCCTGTACTAACTGTAGATTGGACATCCTTAATCTGGTCTCGTACGTCATGCCACTGTTCTGCCTGGGATTTCTGGACGTAGATTGGTGCCATGTTGTTCCCCAGAGCTGTGCGTCTAGCCGTGATGTCTGCTAAGGCGTTGCCCTGCCCTACTTCATCCGTGACTTTTTTATGTGCGGCACATTTTATAACAGTTTGCTGGTCTGGTAATGTGATTGCTTCTAGTAAAGCGGAAAACAAAGAACCATGTTGTATCATCGTACCGTGAGATGTTAAAAATCCCCTTTCTTTCCATAAAGTAGCAAAATGGTGTACCACGCCGAAAGCGTATTGACTGTCAGTGTATATTTTAACTCTGATACCATTACTTAAAATGCATGCTCGTGTCAGTGCGGTAATCTCTGCTGCTTGAGCCGATTGTTGTAATATTCTGGCTGTTTCTATGACAATATGTGCAGTGGTGACAGCGTAAGCGGCTGAAGTTGTGCCATCTGTCCTTTTAAGACAGGAACCATCCACCCATAGATGGCCTTCTGCATCAGGGAGAGGCTCGTCTTTAAGGTCTATTCGGCTTTTTGTTTCTGCTTCTGTGAGAAAAATACAGTCATGGTGGATGATGGGGTCCGCACATGGTGAAGGCAAAGGGAGTAAGGTAGCTGGATTGAGTGTATTGCAACGTTGGATTGTGATGTGTGGGTTGAGAAGTGATAGTTCATAACCGTATAACCTGGCACTAGTGAGGTGTTGAGTTTTGGTTTTGTTCAATAGAATGTCTACCGCATGGGGGACAAAGACTATTGAGTTTAGAACCTAACACTATACCCTCGGTCTGACGAACAGCCACCGCAGCGGCTGCCACAGAACGCAGGCAAGTAGGGAGCGCCTTGGCCACAGGGTCCAGTACTGAGGAAAAATAGCCACAGGGGCGTTTTGCAGAACCATTAACTTGACAGAGTAATGATAAAGCGCAGCCCTCACGTTCATAACAAAAAAGATAGAATGGTTTTGAATAATCAGGTGTACCTAACACTGGTGCGGAACAGAGAGCTTGGCGTAAGGTTGAAAGGGCTGTGTCATGCTGGTTGTTACATGGGACAGGATCAGAAACAGTTTTTAAAGTCAGAGACAAAAGGGGTTTGATGATAAGAGAAAAATTGGGTATCCATTGTCTACAGAAAGAAGTGAGTCCTATAAATGCTCGTACGTCGCGTTGTGTAGTGGGACGGGGGAAGTGGAGGATGGTCTGAATGCGGTCTGGAGTGAGAGTACGTCCCTCCTTAGACAGGAGGTGACCCAGGTAAGTCACCTGCTGTTTACAATACTGTAATTTGGTTTTGGAAATCTTATGTCCGTTGTGTGCAAGGAAGATAAGTGTCTGAACGGACGCCTGTCGGGCCAAAGGCATACTATCAGCTGCTAGAAGAATGTCATCCACATACTGAATAAGTGCTACACCTGGTGGCAGAGATAGTTTGTCCAGCTGTTGTTTCAAAGCCTGACTGTAGATACTTGGACTCTCTGCATACCCCTGAGGAGCACGACAGAAGCGATAGGAGACGTTAAGGAGGGTGAAACCAAAAAGATAACGAGAGTCAGTATGTATTGGTATAGAAAAGAAAGCATTTTTGAGATCTATGACAGTGAAAACAGTGGCAGTGGGAGGGACCATAGTAAGGATGGTGGTGATGTCTGATACTACAGGAAATTGAGGTATAACTATTTTATTAATAGCGCGCAAATCAATAACAAAGCGATATATCCTTTGTCCCTTGGCCGATTTTTTTAGGACTGGGAGAATAGGACTACTGCAAGTATTTGATGAGACCTGTTCAACCACTCCAGCATGAACCAGTTGAGTGATAATATCTTGGAGTGCGAGGGACCCTTCCTTTGATATTTTGTATTGGGGTAACCGTGGTAAAAGGGCCTCTGGTTTCACAGAAATATGGACAGGTGGTATAGACATAGAACCAACGTCGACATCAGAGATAGCCCAAAGCGATTGGGGGACGTGACGACAATCAATAGCGAGGAGATCTTGGTGTGGCAATTGCTGAATGGAAGGTAGGGTAGTATTATCGTTCAGTATAACTCGAACACCTTCTGGGGAACATCGTATGGTGGCCCGGAAATGTTTAAGTAGATCTAGACCTAATAAATTTTCAGGGCAATTGGGGGACAGCAAAAAGGTGGTAGAGGTGTGACCGGAAGGGAGGGAAAAGGCAGTGGGCAGAGAAAGGGCATTGTCAGAGGGCGTACCATCAAATCCTGTTGATGTAACTGTTTTTCCGGACGCGGTGGCCCTCTGAAGCAGGGGTGCGGTAAGGGTGCTACGGGAGGCTCCAGTATCAACCAGAAATTCTCCCCATTGACCCTCAACGCAAGCAGTGACATAAGGGCCCTGTTGTTTCACAGGAACCTCCACTGGCCCCATACCCCATCCTTGACATCCCTATGAGTAAAATTCTCCATTGTCTTCCTGATAATCAGTACTAAAATCTTGCGCATTCGCTTGACGTTCCTGTCGGGGGGGTCTATCATCAAAAGCGTTTGGCCTAGTGGGGACTGAAGGGCGTTGTCGGGGGGTATAATTGTTTTGATGTGGCCGAGGTAATGTTTTACCGGAGGCGATATTAGCCGCCAGTACTGGGCACTCGTTTTTCCAGTGTCCAGTGTTTTTGCAGTAGGCGCAGACATCGGTGGGACGGGACCCAGTGTTGCGCGGCGGACTTTGATATTGGTCCTGGCGTGTGTTATTAGGATAAGGGCGTCGGTCGAAGCCTCTAGAGGATTGCTCCCTTTGTGCATTCCTTTGTGTCTGTAGTTGAGATAAAAGTACCTGTTCTTTTAATTTTTGTTTCTTCTGATCCTTATCTTTCTGTATTTTTATCTCCTCGTTTTCGTAATATTGGGCCATAGTTAATATGGCGGCCGGGGAACAAGTGGGCCAAGTACTCTCGCCTGCAGTCAACCTATGATGTATCCCTGGAAGTAAGCCTTTCACAAATGTTTGTATCAGTAAATGTCGGCCTGTCTCAGTGGCAGCGTCTTGTCCACTGAAATCCATGTATAGTTTGTTAAGTCTAATGAAATAATCGGACGTTGTCTCCTCAGTATTTTCCTTGCACGCTCCTAGTAATGTCCAATCTATCTTTCGTTCAGGAATGGTAGTTTTGAGTTTTATTAAAATACTGGCTGGCAGAGCCGTTATAGAAGCGCCCGGTTTTTCCCCTGGTTTTCTGTCTAGATCGTGTCTTTCCAGGGTGGCCCAATTATGCCCAAAGGCATTTATGTCATTGACATAACGTATAGGTCTCCATATTTCAGTGGGTAAGATGAGGCTAAAAAAACAAGTAAGGTCTTTAAATGTAAGAGTGTAAGTGTTCATTATTTGCTGCACATTTTCATAAAAACCCGTGGGGTTTTTCCTAATGTCGGGAATTTCTTTTCGTAACTGGAGAAGGTCACTCTTTGTCCAGGGGGTGTACACATAATTAAAGACCATTCGGGCAGCAGCGTTATCACTATTGGGATTGGTAGTATCAGTTCCGGTGCCTCGTTGGGGAACGTAAATGGGGGCTGCTTCTTTGATGGGAAATTGGCCTATTAGTTCAGGGATAGGGGCGTGTGGACGCGTATCGTTCAGCAATGTGGTCCTTATTATGGCTAACAGGTTTGTCCTATCCGTACGGTCGGCTGAACCGTTTTCTATTTTTTTATACAGAGGCAGAAGCTGGGGTGATGGTGTAATACCCTCGTCCTGAACCCTGCCCAAAAGGTGCCATCCCATACGTTCAAGCAGGTATCTACGTTCAGTGAAATCAGAGTGGGTTTGAATGTGTTGATCTAAATAGGGGAACATAGTAGGATTCCTTATTAATTTGGAGGCTTGTTGATCTATAGAATGTTTTTTCTTTGTTTTAAGGCGGCTAGGTCGGAAACCATCAGGACTGGCGGCAGAATAATGAAGTGCTAAAGGAGTATTTTCCTCTTGATCGTCCGGAGAGTCAGAATCAGATTGTTCTTGTTTATGGACCAAGGTAGGTCGTGGGGGGGTAACATTAATGACAGGGTTAACCGATGGAAGAGTTGCTCCTGGCAGAGGTAAATTCGCAGCGGGAGTATTATCATTAGAGGTAGCATAAGGTGGTGGTCTTGAAAGGAATAATTCCTCCTCAGGATCAGTATTGTTTTTCTGAATTATAGGATACATCCCTATTGTATTGAGTCTTTGTTCCCGTTGGCATCGCTCACTGTTTATTTCATGATTTTGTACCCTGATAGCCTGAGCTTTTTGGGCATATGTCTGTTTCTGTTCTTTTTCTTGTTTTGTTTTTTCTCTAAATTCTCGCTGTCTAGCCTCTTTTCGCCAAAGACCAAAAGAGTCACACATACTCACACGCACTCTCCTCTTATCTAATTGCTCTTCTAAATATTGCAATTTCTCTCTATCAAAAGAGCCAAATTCCGGCCATTGTGACTGTTTATCTTTAACGGTGTATTCCCGCCATAATTTAGTATAGATTATGGTCGAGAGACCGTATTTTATATACATTTCTTTATTAGGGGTACCTTCCGGAGGAACTGGTTGACTCTCCTCCAGGGGGTACATCACGTCATCTTTACAACAGCAACAACAGAACTTCTTCAATTTACGGAAAGCAGGCATGATGAGACAGATAGTAGAAAACTACCAACAATTATCAGTTCCCGATTATTTAAATAATAAACATTGCCCGCCCTTCGGTCTTTGCAAAGAACGAAAAAACAACGTACCCGAAAACAGACTTTAGATGTCGCACAAGGCGACCCTACCTGACCTTCCCTTTCGTCTGCTTCACAGGAGGTCTCCGATTAGACAGACCAGCGAGGCTCCAGTCAGGATCGGGGTCATGTGCCAGGGGTGACTTCGAAGAAACACGAAGATCTGTTTCAGGCTGCAAGGAAGCGTCCCCCCCTCTTGCAGGTGCACTCCTCAATACGAAAATTCCGTGCACTTCTTGGGACCCCCAGGCAAGACCACCCGGTCACTGAAGGAGCCCCACGTTTGGGCGCCAAATTATAGAACCGAGGGTCTTCAATTAACCCCCCGGTGGTGTCAGGGTCACCTTGAATCTACGGGTTCCAGAATATTTATAAAAACTGAGACCAAACCTGGAGCAGAGGAAAAAGGTTAATTTATTTATACAGATAATCTCTAGAGATGCACAGTGTCCGTCAACCCTGGTCACTGGGGAATCTGGAGACTGCTCGATTCTTCTGGGGCACGCAGCACCTTTATAAGGCGTGGACACTCCCCTAGCGTGTTCTTCACATATTGGCAGTTTGTAACACGAGTATAGTTATAGCCGGAGGGCTCAATGTTCCGAGCAGATAATACAGGAAAGGGAAAACCCCGCGGTGTAAACTCGTAAATGCCAGGGCACGCCAGGGCGCGTTCTTGCCCCGGGGCTGGGGCGGGTGGAACACCTGCACGAATCATTTAAACATACCAGAGTCGGGCAGGGTGAAGTTCCGAGCAGATAGAGTTCAGACAGGGTTCAGAGAGGTGAACGGAAAAAAAAGGTGGATATAGGAGAAATGGAGGCGCTCATGGCCATGGATCAGAATCTTTGTTATTACACTAAACTCATATCTACTCCAGTAGTACTACAGTCCAAGCAGGCTTGAATGTATTCCAGTCATGCCTTGAATTTACACATCACACATGGTACAGCAAGAGAGTAACATTAAAATCAATGGAGGCAAGGAATAACACTAACAGACCCTAGGAAAAAAATTGAAAAAAAGAAGAAAATTTTTTTATAGTGAAAGAAATAGAAAAATATTTTGTTACAATATTTTTTAAAAATCTCAAAAATTTGAATGTTTAAAACAAAAAAGTAAATACACAACAAACAGAAGCTGAAATAATAGATAACTCATATAGCTACAAGGCCAGTGCTTAATTTGAGCTGGTGGTTGCCTGTGGGTTCTACAGGTACTCATTTCTGGGAACCGGCACATATTTTTCTGCATTAGACATTTTACTGAGAGCAACAGATGGAAAAACAGAAAAGAATGATGGAAAACCTGTCACATAGGGAGAAAGCAGGAATCTGCAAGAGTGAGATAAAGGGGCAGGGAGGGTCTGGTAGTGGAATAAAGAGACATGAAGTGCATTCAAGACTGCAGCCTTGGTATTCGGTGAGCGGCATTTAATTGTACGGGCCACGGGCTTCTGTGCAGAGCTTTGGGCACCGGCACTCATCATTCTACAAATTAAGCACTGTACAAGCCTATATTCACATTGAATGCAACTATTAATACAAAGGAGTGGGTGAATCGCTAGTCATGACTCAATCACACCAAAAAGCAAGAGAAACCCAGTACAAATTAAGAAATGGCACACAGCCTCCACACTTAAGATGGCGAGCCACATCCAAAACAATTTGTTTGCTGTGCGTGACTGCCCTTTTTGCATTGCCTCTCATTTTTAGTAACATTCACCAGAAGAGAAGAGAGAGGAAATACAGACAGAGAATCAACATCCTTTGCATGTCCAGTGAAGCAGTACTGGAAAATACCACTTCTCTCTTGATGTGAATCTGGTAGCCCTGCAGCCCGCTCCGAAGCCTTCCCTGTTCATATCAAAATACTAGCTAAACTCCACTTCCTGGCCACTAAATCTTCCCAGAGGGTCACAGTTGACATGGTGGGCATCTTGCCCACGGTACTGAAATGCATCACCACGGGACTGTACAAGTGTATCAGCATTCCACAGCCACTGGTGGAAAGGCACCAGGTGGCAAGGCAAATCAATGCCATTTCCCCTTTCCCCTGGTCTTAGATACCTTTGATTATACCCATGCAGCACTTTTGCAAGTCCACCAAAGACAACAGCATTTCCGCACCAGATATTTCTGGCATTGGCGAACTGTCTGGCATGGCAAGGGCTGCTTCACTGATGTGCATTCTCCTGTTACTGGCAGTAGCTGGTCACACAGGAAAGATCGGTGGGTGGAAGTCGACAGACGACGGGATAAGTAATATTAAATAAATAAATAAAACCACTTACTTTGCGCTCGCCGCATCGCTGCGAAATTAGAAGCACCAACAGATGAATGCCCGCCATTAGGAACTGGTATGGAAACTCCTAGTACTGGATTTTGAGAGGGAGCTGACCACACACAGACTGTAGCTACAAGGCTACACAAATAGAAGAGGACATATGCAACAATATATAATGGGAAGACCACTCTGATCTTGGATATGGGACCAATCACCTATAAAAAGGAAGTATGGTATATTTAAACACAACAAACATGATAAGAAGCAAACAAACATACCTACACATCGACATTCGAACTGGGATACTACACACAACTCTGCACCCATACTTACCTATATGTTACATTAGGAATGAAGCGAACAGACAAAAATGCTATAAGTTATAAAAACAAACAGATTATTAGAAATTAATTACATTTTATCAACACTCTTGAATAGCTTAGAAATGTGTGCCATTTGAAATGCTGAATAGTGTGAACATACAACTGAAGAACACTGAATAAACAGCTACATTGAAAAAAATAAACTTGCAGTTGTAAAGGTAATATGCATCTGTACAGGCATCAATCAATATTCATCAACATATTCCATATTATACCTACATGCATTATCCAGCCTCACTTTTAATCTCCCTTGTTCTGAGGGGAGATTACAAGTGTGCATGAATGACGTACCCCCGATGTAAAGAAGTAGGAAAGAGACCTAAAACAAGTAGGATTACACATGCACGTCTTACATTATACATGTTTCCCTTTTATTTTCTCAGTGTTATATCGCTAGGAAATGTGGAACCACTAGAATGCCATTCAGAACCCCCAGGCATGTTGTCCCCTTCGCACTCTCTCTTTCACCTACCTTCTATGCTTATGTGGAGCAGAACTATGTGGGGAAACCTGATCAATTAATAATCCGGTAGAAGTGAAAATTAAATGTGTACATGGCAAACATAGTAGGTACCTAGAGGGTACAGTTTACATTAAAAACAGAAAAGAAGTGTCTGAGGCTCATGTTATGGTAGTCCCAAATTTTTCAGAAGATTTAATTCTAGGAGTGAATAATCCATATTTCAATTTGAAGAATTCACTTGCTGAAGGAGAGTGGTGGTTAAAGAAGCTCCTTTCGCTAATGGAGACTTTCCTAGTTGTTTAGTCAAACCCCAAAAGACTAGCACAGAAAGAAGAGAGTAAAAGACACAAGGAGCTTCAACCCACATAGTAATGAATAATCAATTAATAACTCAGTTAAAAGAAGAATAGGAGAGGGACAGGAACTTTAGAGCTGATTAACAGGAGGACCCTGCATTGCAAGCCAAAGATAAATAAGATCCAACGAAGATAGGCCCACATTTCTTCCTTAAGAGAGTTTATTGTATAGAAAGTGGATGAGACCAGGCCAATGCCAATGCCAATTACTAGTTCCCAAAATATTTCAAAGTTACGTTTACATTTAGCCAATACACACCTGGGTGGAGGACACTTCGGTGAAGAGAAGGCAAAAAAGGCCATATTGGAAAGGCTTTTTGACCAGGGATATTAGCACATGTAAAACAAAATGTTGCCCTAGAAAGCGGGATTTGTCAGAAAGTAAATTCCAGTGATGCTCTAAAGGCCCTCAACAATCTATGCTAACTGTTGATTGTTAGACCTGTCATCCTAAGGGTGGTCTGCCCCCAAACGTCTTGGCTCCTTACCTCAACATTTTTCTGTGTCTCTTGGTTGGCCTTAGGACTCTGAGCACTTTACCACTGCTGACTAGTGCTAAAGAGCACATGCTTCTCACTTAAACATGGTGACATTGGTGCATACCTGATTGGCATATTTAGTTTACTTATAAGTCCTTTGTAAAGTGGCATACTATTTACCCAGGGCCTATAATCTAAATGCTACTAGTGGACCAGGAGCACTGGTTGTGCCACCCACACAAGTAGCCTTTCAGACCTGTCTCAGGCCTGCCATTGCAAGGCTTGTGTGTGCAGTTTACTGCCACATCTGGGTCAGTACCAGAGTGTCCAAGACTGCACCTGGGGGGGACTCCTAAAAGGATGGTCAGGGCTCCAGCCAGAAGAAGGAGAGAGGAGATACAAAGACAGAGTTCTCTAAAGTCCCCCAAAACAATTTGCAGGGGAAAGGGTCTGGTTCTCATCTCCAATCTGAACACCAGAGTACCCTGACAAGAGTCAGCAGCCCACGCCCATCAAGTGCTATGAGTGCTATGAGCATGGACACTACATGGGGGATCCCACGCGTACAAAAAGAAGCACCACCTCCCACCGAAGAAAATAATCCAGGGGTGGCTAGTGTAGTGCTGGGGGAGGAGTATGTCCCAGGTAATGAGGGGAAGTTAGTGGGGTTATCCTAGTGCCTCTGGGTGACAAAAAGATGGTTCCTAAGATCCATGTGCCCTAAAATACTACTAAATACAGGCAATCGGTCACCATCAATGGGCAAGGTGTTGAGCCTTTGAGGGATACAGGTGCCAGCATGACTATGGTAGAAGTCAGCTTGTGTCCCCAGAGCAGGTGATTCCCAATGTATTCCACCAAGTTGTGGTGGCTGACAACAGAGAAGGTCACGACCCAGTGGCCCTTGTTCCATTTGATTGGGGGGTTACAGGTCTTCTGAAGGTTGCTGTGAGCCCTGCCATGCCTGTGAACTGTTTGCTAGGTAGTGACCTTGAGCACACTATCTGAAAAGGAAGTGGACCTCAAGGCTCATGTGGAGATGTTGGGGCCACCTCATTTGATCTGTGCAATGATAAGGACCATTGCTACCCAGGATGGGAGTCAAAAGGGGCTGGAACCTGGAACAATGACCCAGCCAGCTGCTAAAAAGGGGAAAGGCAGATGGCATGAGAAACCAGCCGCTGAGTGCCTTCCCAGTGAGATGTATGGGGCACCTGCGGTGGCCACCCAGAGCCCACTGAGGAAGGCACGCTTCCCTTGGTGACCTGCTTACACTTTCTGGATGGCATGTAGAAGGATGACCCATCAAGGAGGTGTTATGTAGGGCACAAAGGGAGTGTCCAACCCCTGAGGGCATGAGGAAGCAGACTGAAACCCAAGCAGCAGGTGATGCCTCTGGGAGTTATCACATTTACTGGGAGGACAACCTCCTTTACAGTGAGCATAAGTGTGCATGGGAAAACAAGGGCCCTGGTGGTCCCCCTATGCTACATGTCCTTCCTACTAGAGCTGGCTCACGAGATTCCCCTGGCAGGACACCTGGGCCAAGTCAAGACCTTTGCAAGGCTTGCCCCACACTTTTATTGGCCTAGGATCAAGAATTCTTCAGATGCATTCTGCAAGACTTGTGTGACCTGCCAGGCCAGTAGGAAGACAGGGCAGAGGCTGAAATACCCCATTAATCCCTTGCCAGTCATTGGCACGCACTTTGAGCGGATGGGCATTGACACTGTTAGGCTTATGGATCCCCAGACTGCATCAGGTAACAGGTTTATCCTTCTTCTGGTGGATCATGCCACTAGGTAGTCAGAGGCCATCTCTCTGAGGACCATGACTGCACCTGCAGTGGCAAAGGCCCTGATGGGGATTGTTTCCCCAAGTGGGTTTCCACAAGGAAGTTGTGTCTGACAGGGGCACAATCCTCATGTCTGCATACATGCAGTCAGTGTGGAAGGAATGTGGGGTGACCTACAAGTTCTCCACCCAATCTACTAACAAATAGACTTGTTGAGAGATTCAACAAGACCCTGAAGGGCATGATTAGGTGCCTACCCAAGGCCCTGAGGAATATGTGGGACATACTCTTGCCATTACTGTTGTTTGCCTACAGGGAGGTATCACAGGAGTGAGTGGGCTTCAGCCCCTTTGAGCTTCTGTACAGGCACCATGTTAGAGGACCTCTGACTTTGGTGAAGGAGGGGTGGAAGAGAGCTCCCAGGAAGAGTGCCCAGGATGTAGTAAGCTACATGCTGGCCTTCAGAGGCCAACTGGCTAAGTTGTGGAAACAAGCTCTATTCCAGAGGGCGACAGGCTCACTCTTGACTTTTATGGAATTTGGGGTCCCTTTGCCTGCTCTTCATTTCTTGGCTCTCCTGCTCGGGTAGGGAAATAGGGGCGGCCATCTTGTAACGGATTTGTAGTACACCTCGACCAGTCCATTTCCATTCTGGAGGACACAAGGCGCACTCTTGACGTTAATTGGAATAAGTTACCTCCTCTATCTCTAAGTGCTCTCCTCTAACTGGTCTATTTCCTCCTCCTCTTTTTGATCGATACTCACATCATGGCTCAACTCACCTCTTGCTCCTCTGACCACCTTGCGCAGGTAGGTCTTAATTCTTTTAAGATTATCTACCCCTCCAACTTGTCGAAGAAAGCAAAAAAGACCTTCAAACACAACCTCCTCAAACGATGTCCTGAAACGCTTATCTCGGACACATACATTTCCACGAAGGGCTCTGTGGTGACAGACCTAATTTTCTACACTAACAGAAGAGCCCAGTGGAGAAAGACTCTAACTTCTGTGCTTTGCTCCAAACAACTGACCAAAACTCCACACGGCTTCCGTTTAACCACACTACCCTCCCTTGCCCTTAAGGCAGATCTGACCATTTCCTTATACAATAATGGGAACATTCTTATTCAAGCCTCTGACTTGAACCTCAAACGCTTTGACAGTATCTTTTTGAGGATTAAAAACACACTTAATAACTCGAACCCGACCGCGCTCCATCATAGCAGTCCACCCACAATTTCTGCACCCGCTCTACCTTACGCCTCTTCTTCCCCCAATTCTGCGTCCCCATCCTTACCTATTCTCTGCTCTGCTCTACCTAACACCTCTGAGGGTATGTATTTCACCCACACTACTAACCGGGTCAACCCTGGTATTCCTCCCCTGAGCAATGGTAGTCCTTACCACCAAGCTGCTGTCCCTAGTACTTCTCCTCCTTACCCACTCCTCACGTCTAATTTCACATCACCCTCTTCACCCACTTTCCGATCTGCTATCTCTCCTTGTACTCCCAGTACTTCTCCTCGTATCCCACACACATCGTTGTCTTCCTCCTGTGCGTCTCCTATCGCCCAGGGTAAAACCACATTGCTCGTTACTTATCCCACGCTAGGACCTGCTCAGCACCCCCTGGCACCAAATCTTGCGCCCCTTCATGCTAATACTCCTCCCGTGGTAGATGTCGAGACCACTTTCAAACGGGACTCTATCTCCCCCTGTAACTGTGATAAGGGACATACTCTGCCATCCAATATCCCTATCTCAATTAGTTCAGACCCATTGTCTCATTCGGGGTCGGTGGCGGAGAGCATTAACCGCCCTTACCTTGATGAGAAGATTGCTGACCTCAAGCAAGATCTCCTTGCGGTCAAAGAGATCATGCAGACCCTTTTACAGTTCTCTTTGAGGATGGAAAAAGTCTGGAATATTCACCCCTCCCTGGGGGGGCGATCAATTCAATCAACCAAGAGTCTTTTACGGCAGGGATGAACAGTCCTCCATCCTCTCTCCACGTAGCTCCAGTTGGAGTTCTAGGCCTCTCCCTAACCACCATTTTAGGCCCCTTAGGTTTAAGCCTCAGTTGTCGGCTGAGGACACTATCGCTCTTTTAGCATCGTACAATGGCCCGAGGGTTCTCTCCTCCTCTAACTCTACTATCAACATCCCTACTATTATCTCTGACCCGGACAGGCAACCTAGGATCAACCTCAGATCGGTCAACAAGGAAAACCTACTTCAAATAACTACCTCTCACCATGTTGGGGTCACTACCAACCCTCACATCAAATCGATGCTGCTCAACTGCAGATCGGCTGTGAAGCATGCAGCTGATATTTCTGAACTCATCATCTCGCAAGAGTTGGACCTATTGTTTCTCACTGAAACCTGGCTCAATGATGCCTCCTCCCCGGTTCTCGACATCTTAATCCCTCCTGACAATGCCATTATCAGATGCAATCGACTGGTTAAAACGGGGGGGGGGGCATTGCCTGCATTCATCGCTCTAACCTCATCATAAAGCAATCTCAAATTGCTTTGCTGTCTTCATGTGAGCAACTAGTCACTGAAATATGGAATAAGGGCAAGATTGTCTGTGTGCTTCACACGATCTACCATCCACTGGGTGACAATCTGCTCTTCATAGAGCAAATCATGGAGGTCATTAGCTCGTGCTCGGACCAACTCTGCCACATCTTCCTCGGAGACTTTAACCTCGATTGGAATGACACAAATGATCCTTTAATCTACTCCTTTAAGGCTTTCCTCTCTGATCTCAACTTCTCACAGTTATGTAAGGGACCTACCCACAACAAGGGCACCACCCTTGACCTTATTATAGCTAAAGACAATATCATACAAATGGGTGACATTTTACCCTGTGACTGGTCGGATCATCATCAAATTTCCTTTCACATCCTGGGAAAGGGCTTGTGCAGACAGGGCCAACCTCTTAGAGCTAAACAACTGACTCGCAATCTGAGAGACATCAACATCAATGCTCTAACTTCCATCACCAAGAATAGGCTCCAACCTCCTCCTAACATGACCAACCTTGACGATCTCTCTGATCACTACATTAGCACTGTGGCTAATTTTTTCGACACCGTTGCACCGAAACAACTCAAAAGGATTCCAGTCAAACAATCCAAACCTTGGTTTAATGGTGCCCTAAATGATGAGCGTCGCAAACTTAGGCTCTCTTAGAGGCTTTGGAGAAATGCGCCATCCACCACAAGCCTCTTTCAGCTAAGGGAGTTCAGAAGCACATACAACAAAAACATCAGCATTGCTAAAACCGACCATTTCAGAGCTCAGCTGGACGGCGCTAAAAATAGACCCAAGAAGCTCTTTAAATCATCAAGCAACAAGCTAACCATTCTTCCAACCTTACCTCGACTCCCTTGACCTCGCTTCCGAGTGGTGAGGACTTCTCAGTGCACTTCTCTGAAAAAACAAGAAAAATTGAACTCAAGCTGCAACCTGACACTCCCATTTTGAGGCCCCGGAACTACTCTGCATCATTAGCTGGGCCTGAGGAACCGTCGGTATTGTCTTTACCCTTTGGTTATTCTCCCAAAAATGACGCCTCTTGGAATTCCTTTCTCCTGCCAGATGTCACGGAGCTGCTCTACGCTATGGCATCCTTAAAACCTTTCAACCATTTCAACAATCCACTTCCTGCTAAGTTTTTTAAAGATCTCAATTTGGCCATTCTCCCTCTCTGGTCCTGGATCATTCATGAATCTCTCCTACAGGGGAGGATCCCGGACTGCCTCAAGACTGGGCAAGTAACTCCCATCCCTAAGAAGCCCCACACTGCTTTATCTGATCCTAACAACTTCCGGCCTATCACCAGCATCATGACTCTAGCTAAATTGCTCGAGAAATGCGTACACACGCAGCTCTGCAACCACATAGAGAAATTTCAACTCCTTGACCTCTATCAATCGGGTTTCAGAGCAGGGCATAGTACTGAAACTCCACTAACTCACATTGTGGATGATGCCCTGAGTTCCCTTGATCAAAATGTATGATTGACTGTCCTCAGCATTTGACACCATCAAACATGATAACTTGATTGCACTTCTTCAACAGAGGGTGGGTCTCTCGGGCCCGGTCTTAAATTGGTTTGCCTCTTTCTTACATAACCACACCCAAAGAATCAAAGTTAACCATTCCCTTGCTACCAGTACCCCAGTCACGATTGAAGTTCCTCAAGGTTCCGCACTCTCGCCCACTCTTTTCAACCTTTTTATGGAACCGCTCACTGACATTCTGAACCATTCTAACATTCATTACCACATGTACGCGGATGACACGCAACTGTACTTGAAGATCTCCTCTCCAAGGGACATAAAAACGTTAAACGATGCACTCTCACAAACTCAACGATGGTTAGCCCAGAACCATCTTTTGTTAAATACGCTCAAAACCGAATTCCTTCTGATTGCCCCCCGCAACCACTCTGCTCCTACCCTTGACTGGCTTAAACAACTCACTGCTCTTAACTGCACCCCTCGTGGTTGACTCCGCTAAATCGTGAGGCATTACCTTGGACAAATATCTAAATATGCAAGGGCACATCAGTGCAACTATTAGGGGAGCCAACTTTCAACTCAACACCCTTAAGAAAATCAAGCCTTTCCTTCCCCCTGAAGACATAAGACCTGCAGTACAATCCCTGGTTATCTCTCGACTGGAATATGGTTTGGTGACCCTGCTGGGCTTCCCAAAGCTAGCCTGGCCCCGCTCAGAGCCACTCTAAACGCCTCGGCCAGGCTCATCACGGGCGCCAGAAAGCATGACCACATTTCTCCCGACCTCATGCAACTAAATAGGCTATCTATCGAAGCTAGGATACGTTTCAAGATAGCTTGCTTGACGCATAAAGTCATACATTACAACACCCCGGCTTACTTGGTGAAAAAGCATGAACTATCTGGCTCAGCTCGGATCTTAAGAAGTACATCCACCCTACTTTTGAAACCTCCCAAATTCAAAAAGAAAAGAACTTACAATCGTACCTTCTCCGGACTTGCTCCAAGAATTTGGAACGCTCTTCCCTCCGAAATCAGGTTTAATCCTTCCACTGCATCATTCAAGAAACATGTTAAATGGCTACTCTTGAATCATCATTAACAGCATCAACCTGTACTCCTTCTCAAGCCCCCTGTCTACAGATGTGATACTTATTTTACACCGTTTGTTTCAATGTATTTTTGCTTGTCTGTTCAATTGTTATCTCGTGCTATGGTCCTTCTGAATCTGTACTGGTTGGGCCGACTCTCCAACCCCGGACCTTGATTGTTTCCCCCCTTTGTTTGACAGTGTTTTAACTTAACTACATTATTTGTGCCATTATGTTGGTGTTATGCGTGCTTTCACATATTTGATACCCGTAAGGGTCATGTTCGCGCTTTATAAAACTCTTCAAATAAATAAAATAAAATAAAGCTTCTGACAACTTGGAAGCCAGTCAGGCTGCAATGAAAGAGTGGTATGACCAACTTCTACCACTCTGGAGTTGCACCCTGGGCGGAATGCGTGGGATATGGAACCTGTGGAACCCAGGCCCCCCCCCCAGGACCTTTAGACTGGGCCCTATGAGGGGATTGAGAAGAAGGGTAAGGCCATTTACCTGGTGGACCTTAAGACCCCCAGGCAACCCCACTGGGTGCTTCATATCAATCGCCTCAAAACCCACTTTGAGAGGTCTGAGATCACCATGCTGGTGGTGACAGATAGAGATGAGGAGGAAGAGAGTGAACCTCTCCCTGACTTCTTAGACTTCAAGGATAAAGATAGGTCTGTGTAGGGAGTAATCCATTCCCCCAGTCTAACTCCTGAACAGCAGAGAGACTGCCACCAAGTGTTGGGACAGCACTCCTCTCTGTTCTCCCTAATTCCTAGGACTACCCACCTGTGTACCCATGATGTGGATACAGGGGACATCCTCCCTGTTAAGAATAAGTCTTACAGGTTGTCAGAGAAGGCGAGGGCCAGCATTAAGAATGAAGTCTCTAAGATGGTGGAATTGGGGTTGATAAAACCCTCCAGTAGCCCCTGGTCCAGGTCTGTGGTTCTGGTACCAAAAGCTGACCCACCGGGCACCACACCTGAATTGAGGTTCTGTGTGGACTATAGAGGGCTAAACTCAGTGACAAGGACAGATGCTCATCCCATCCCCCAAGCCGATGAGCTGATTGACAAGTAATGGGCTGCCCAGTACTTAAGTATCTTTCGTCTTACATCGGGGTACTGGCAGATCACCCTAACAGAAGGTGCCAGGAGTGGTCAGCCTTCTCCACTCCAGAGGGCCGCTAGCAATTTAGTTTGATGCCCTTTGAACTCACAAATGCCCACTTTCAGCTTGGGGGATACATCTTAGACCTGTCATCCTTAGGGTGGTCTTCTCCCAAACATTTTGCCTACTTACCTCAACTTTTTGCTGTATCTTTTTGTTGACCGTAGGACTCTGAGCACTTTACCACTGCTAACCAGTGATAAAGTGCATATGCTTCTCCCCTAAACATGGTGACATTGGTGTATACCTGATTGGCATATTTAGTTTACTTATAAGTCCTTTGTAAAGTGGTATACCATACACATAGGGCCTGTAATCTAAATGCTACTAGTGGGCCCTCATCAATGCTTGTGCGACCCACAAGTAGCCTTTCAAACCTGTCTCGAGCCTGCCATTGCAAGGCTTATGCGTGCAGTTTACTGCCACGTTGACTTCACATTTACAACTACTTGCCAAGCCTTAAACTCCCTTTTATTACACATAAGCCACCCCTAATGTAGGCCCTAGGGAGCACTTAGGACAGTGTGCTGTGTAAGTAAAAGATAGGACATGTACTTTTTAGTTTTACATATCCTGGTAGTGACCAACAGATACATTTATTTTTCACTACTGTGAGGCCTACTCCTCTCATAGGCTAACATTGGAAATTTCTTAAAACACTTTTAAGCTGTAAATTCTGATTAGAAAGGAGTAGCTACATCATGTTTCCCATCTTTGGAATGGTAATGATAAATCCTCTTTACTGGTAAAGTTGGATTTAACATTACTATTTTAGAAATGCCACGTTTAGAAAGTGTACATTTCTCTGCTCTTACTGTTCTGTGCGTCTTGCAGCCTGTCTTTAATACACGTCTGGGGTAGGTGACAGCTACACTTTGTGCATTCCCTCTAGACAGCCACAGACACAGGAAGGGTGGTTGTGGCAGAGAAGTCATCTGCATTCATCTACTTTCTGATAGCTCTTCCTAGGCAGGAAGAGAGAGGGGGAGCTAATACTTACACCTGAATAGGCAGTGTCTGGTCTCCCACACAAAGGGCTGATTACCACCCCCCCTCCCTTCTGCCCCCTCCACTCCCACAGCCTGACAGACAGGACTGGGATGAAAGGGGACTTTTGCACTTCAACGGCCTGCTCTGAAGTCACCCCCACTTCAAAGGCACACCTGGGTATAAGTACTGAGGAAAAATAACAAATGGGGGGGGGAGTAAAGAGGTATGGGGATAGAATCTACCTCCTGATTAAGCTATCTCATAAACAATATGATTCTACCCTGCTAATGGATTTTTATTTTCTATTTTTTGTTATAGTGATTCTAATAATTGTGTTTAAAGTATAATAGTGTTCCATGAAGTGTCATGGGAAAACTAAATGTTTTTTAAATACCCCTCACACACTATGAATCCCATAGTGTCATGCTTCATCATGGGGGTCTTCCCGTCTCTCTACGGGACGGGCGTGCTACAACCTGCGGATACGCGGGAGCACTATATTAGTGAAAATTAGGCTATGTGTAGTGTGGGTAGTGAGAGTGGTAGGATCTGTGATAAATCAAAAAGGTTTAAAAATTCCCTGGCTAGTGGAAAAAACACATTTTATTCACTTCCCTAGCTGGAAACATTAAAAAGAAATTAAAAGGGGAGATGTGTAGAGGGTGTACTCTTATGCGATTCCCTCTACTGGGTCGACATGTTTCGTAAGCAGTCCCCACTGCTTACTCTTCAGGACCTATTCTAATCTCTACTGCACTCAAGATATATTACTTAATTTATATATGTTGTATGCCTAACTTTTAAATAAAACATGAAAAAATAAACATGTCTAAAAAGAAAAGGTAAAATTACCCCTAATAGTTTTCAAGAAACCTGTAATGATGAAAGAAAACATTAAACAACCCATTAGATTGTCAATAGTAAACACAACACCATAACGTGGAATCACAATGTTGCCGTGATATATTTATCGAGTCTCTGGTGCACAACACTCGGCAATGTTTACCAATAGTTGATGTGCCCAAAAGTTAGTACCTTAATGATAGTTAGCTGTAAAAATACTCTAAAAGAACACAGAAAACGATCACACACACACTCACAATTTTCGTTCAATTTTTTCATTCATTTGTCAATGGTTCTATATGCTTAGTACTCCAGGACTAACTATTGAAAAAATAAACTCAATCGTTCATTTCAAGTGAGTTCATAAATGAGGAAAAACAGAACTACTTTTCATGTCAAAACACTGTACTTGTTACATATCGTGATATATTTTTTGTGATATATTTTTCTCACTCTCATATTACCTTGTGCCAATTTAAAGTTGTTATAAATAGAGGAGATAAAAGCACTATGTACATACACTATTTTGATTCATAACCAGGCTTCATGAGCTTGCACCGAAGAGGAGGTTGCCTTAAGATAATCACTGTAGATAAATTAAAGGTCACATCTTATTAGTGTTTCGCCGATCCCTTCATGCATTATAAAGAGAGATCTGAAGAAAAAACTTCATGCGCAAAAACGAGCAGCGTTTAGAGACCTGCTCAAGTCTTACTCACATGAGAGAGGCTATACCCCCGCCTGTAAATACCTCCGTACAGCTCCGTGGAACGATGTGAATGCGTTCACATCCAGTATTTATCTGAAGTGTAATTGAAAGAAAAACCGCGAACCGGTTTTTGAAACAACTAGAATGCTAAGCATTGACAAAATGGCCGCCAATATTGTGCCGGTGCTCTATTGAAAAAAAGGCCACTTCCTGTTTGAAAAAACGCCGTTTTTTTTCTTTTCTTTCTTGATGGCTAATATATATATATGTATACAACGTTACAGAGGCATATTGCACAAAAGTATATTGATTCATAAGCATTGTTATAGTGCCTTGAACGATCTAATAATAATTTATTAAGGATTGGCACTTTTTCATGATCTTATTCTTACTAATGGAGGGTAATCCAAAAATTGTTCGTCAACACTTATTGTTGTCGTATCATGACTGAAAAATAATTTGAACGAAAAATAATTTTGAGGAAAGAGAAAGGTGTATATACATATACGATGAACATGAGTTTTTATATACAAAAAGAAATGGCCTCAGATGTTCACTGGAGCCAAGAAAAAGGGGGAAAAAAACACTGTATCTCATGTCAAGGACTACATGTTCTCTAATAGTCCCGTGATCATAGTAATGTTCATAATTGGCCCCATGGAATAACATCGTTTAAACCATTGATATTCGTCTTTAGACGGAACACCCATCTCTGTTCCTTTTCAAAAGGTACTTTTCATTAGAGACCTGTTCAATCACTGTCCAAGATATGTCCTCTGGCGTGTGTCCTTTTTCCAGGTAATGGGATGCCATTTTTGTGGTGCTTTTTTGCACCTGATGTTACTCTTATGTTCTCCTATCCTTATTTTGACTGGACGTGTTGTCATCCCTACATATTCCAGGGGACAAGGACAAATGATAAGGTATACTACATTATTACTATTGCAAGTGGTAAATTTTCTCTGTTCCCACTTTGTACCATTAAGAAAAATGATTTCCTTGCTTCTCTTTGTTAGTTGGAAAACTATACATTTCCCACATGGGTGGTGTCCTTGTATTTTCGCCATTGCTGTTGATTGGCCCGTTGGTTCAATCTGCCGTTGTCTGGTGTGTACAACCATGTCACGAATGCTTTTCCCCGTCTGTGTGAAAAAATTGGTTTCGGGAGATTCATCCCACCACTGTTTAGGATC